>OY728137.1:2012361923-2013611923 GCA_963277665.1 Viscum album
TCCACATTTGGAAATATGGATGTGATAATTTTAGTGAGTTCACTAGTGAAATTTCTAAGGATATGTCTTGGGATATCTCTAAGGAAAAGTTTAAGGATGGGTTAATAATTAGGTAATTGTCCTTTATCTTTGTAAAAGGATATAATGAGTCGTATCCAAGTATTACATACCATGCTTGATACTATAATTATATGTAGCATTACAATTGAAGTACATATGGGTAACAACTTTGACAAGGCATGTCGGGTCTGACACAACGTAACCTGGTACATAAAAATGGGCCTTGCTGCACACTTGGTTGAAACTTATGTGGGATAATCTTTGTAAAATCAAAAACTATTTACAAACCATCATGACAAATTTGAATAGAATATGACTATGAATAACAAAGGATACACCTATGGTGTCGTCAATTAAAAATGTAGGTGTCATGATTTTGACATCCAATAATTATTTATTCATGATTATGTGGTTTTCTTCTAAGATATTTATTTCTCAAGCTGTGATTTCTAGTTTTAATCAATAGAGATAACTAGAAGTAACATGGTTAACATTAAATGTTTTAGATAAGGAAATAATGAGAATTGTGACAATCAATTTCCAAGGTGAAAATAGGATAATGATAATTAGGAAGGTGGTACAAGTATTGGTTATACTACTGAAGAAAAAATGATCCAAAAAGGACATGTCAAAGGCATGTGATATTCTTCTAGAATATTTTACATTAAATATAATAAGAATGAATTGATTGAGGTTTAGGAACCATAATACATGATTAACATTTCTTATTCTCTGAAAGATGTATTAAGGAATAAGTTGATGAATCATGAGTTATGGTTTAAGAATAAATATGTATGAATAATGTTTTTATGTTTTGGAATTCAAAGATTATGTTATTAAAATAATGAAATATATATTTATTTTAAAAATAAATTTTTCATCTTGGAATTAAATGGATCTTTTATATGGTGATGAAGGCTTATAATAGTGATCATGAAGGATGTTTACAACATCTTGAATTCATGGATTATATCCAAAAACCTTTGGAATGAGAAATAATTCATGTATTCCAAAATAATTTATAGAAATTTAGGTTATTACCATGATTCAAGATGATTTGTGATTAGGGTATTCAGATTTTTGGAATGTGAAAAAAATATGCAGTTTTTGAAATGTGGTGTATCAATGTCAAGCTAATTTCAATAATTTACTTCTAAAATTTTGGATTTTCACCATTGAGTAGGGTTATAAGGTTAAAAATTTATGTGATTTTTTAGTTAAACATTGAATGATGTTTTTTATATTAAAGTATTATCTCATCACATGAGAATTTATGAATACTAGATAACCAATTTTAACAAATTTTTATTGATGATAACTGATGATAAATTCGATATAATATCATAAATTTCATGATCTTTAAGTGCTTTAGGAATGAAAAGAAATTTCACATTTCTTTTTGAAGAAACATTTGAAGTGGAAATTGATCAAGGAACAAAAAAGGGTGAGATTGTACAAAATGAAGTAAGTAAATCTTTTGATGAATTTTTTTTAACTCTTTAAAAATATATCTTGAAACCAAAAATTTTATCCTAGAACCTTTATTTTTGATGAATTAGTTGGTCTCTTAGACCATCAAAGATTTATTGTTTTGTGGTCACCCACGTCTGCTGATGAATGTTCTCTGTCACTATCTATATAAAAATTATAGTTAGATATCTCTTCCATGTCTATGTATTTTAACTTCTTAACATTGATCTCTTATGTGGGAATCTAGTTACGAGTTACTTTAGGTAACCATTATCTTTTCATATTTCCTTTTTTAAAGTAAGTATTAATATTTATTTTTATAATGTGGGTTTCTAGGAAAAGAACTTTTATCCATTAAAAATTTAATAGACAAGATATGTTTATAGAGATAAATTCATTTTATTCTATGAATAATGTAACACCCCAAAAATTTGGGAAATATTTGTTTTCAAACAAATTAATTTTCATTGATGTATTTCATTCACTAAGTCAACCTTTCCTATCAAATGGATCCAACCTGTCTTGAGCTACATGCAATACCGACTTTGCATACATTAAGTGAAATTCCATGATAATATATTACTACATAAAATATAATGTTCTTGATTCTCTACACATAACATCAAGGTTGAAATACATTACACACAATATTGACATTCCTCGATGGCATGTGTAACATATAAAAATGAGTTTTATAGAGAAATAATATATTATTAAAAATATTGTTCTTAAATATACTAATATATAACATTTATTTTATGTTGGAAGTTAGGAATATGATTAAAAAATTATACATATTTTAATTAAATTCTTATTAATTAAAAATAAAATAATAAAATAACCCATTAAATGTAGAGGGGATGTTTTTTTAAAACACCTTTTATGATCACAATGTAATTTTATCATAATAAATTAAATTAATTATTATTGGTGAATGAAATTAATGAAATATTTATTTTATCTATTAAATAAAAAAATTTATATTCATACAATATATTTTATGATCATAAGAAAAAACAAACCCAATATTTCAAATAAAAACAATATTTTTATAAAGGCACTTTTATAGCCATTTAATGGAAAAAATATTTTAAATAAACTATTCTGTACTTTTAAAAGTTTAATATTTCAAAATATGAATTAATATTTTAAATTTAAACATAAAAATTAGGTTAAATTTATTTTTTGGTATTTTTCATTCATGTTTCATTTTTTAATGAATGGTGAAAAATACTAAATTTAAATTCAATAATGTTGTTTCAACAAAATTATTTATATTGTTAAATTATATTTTAAATTGATTATAATGTATAATTAGAACATATTTTTATAAATTAATCCAATTAAGGTCATTGTAATAAATTTCCCTTTGAAATTGGGTATAAAACTAGCAACCTTTTGACCATGTTTATATTAGAAATCCACATTGTTGTCCCATCTACAGGATTAACATTAAATTAATGTTTTCCGGTTATGTGAATGTAATTTTAAAAAAATTATTCTATATTTTTAGTCAAAATAATATATAATTTATACAATGTTCAATATGGTTTTTACCAAAAATATTACGGAATGGAGTTAAAATCAATTACAAGGATGAAGATAAAATTAGTCTTAACATGGGAATAAGCCTTAAACATAAGGTTTAAAATGACATAGAAACTTTTAAAAAACCCATTTTATGGAAATATTTGTGCCAAAAACCTTTAATTATTTAGTTTTGTTGTTTTTTTATTACTTTTTATTTAAAAATTTGGGTACACCAATCTTTCTTCCAAAAATACCATGTGAGTACTTTCCCTCTCTTATAAAAGGCCACAACATATCCAAATTATCCACACCTTTCAAAAACACTTAGGTTCATCCTAGGTATCCTAAATACACTTAAAACAGTTATACCTTACTAATTGATTCCTCCCTTTTGGAATAAAGAAATCCGATGGAGCCCTTTGGTGAAAACGAAAAGGAGTTACCCAAAGAAGAGGTAGCATTATCCCTCAAGCTCCTTTATGTAGTTTTCATTATCCTCCCAATAAACTCTCTTTATTCCATGATTATAAAAAAACACCCGTATTATAAATATATTTATTTTTTTATATTATAAATTTTCTATCTAAAATCACACACACCACCATCTAATGGGTTAACAACATATTGTTTATGTGTATGGAAAACTATCCCATCACAAAATAATAATTGTTAATTTTTTTCTTCACCTCCTTTAATGGTTGAAAATTATGATGAAAAAACTAATTATATATGATATATATGATATATATTATTTATTTATTATTCTTTAATTCTTTTATAACACATACCATTATACTTTCCATTTTTTGTAAGTACGATAATTTCATTTTCGAAAGTGTAGACTAATGCCTCCTCAAAGTGATGTGATTCATTCAAACCATAAATGAAATATATTAAGGATTAATTGAGTTTATGTATATGATATATATAAAATAACAATTATAGTATATTTATAATATATAAATATATAAATATATGTCATTTTCTTTATTTCTTTCAATAGAATAATAAAACTAAAACTGTGTTCATGCGTACATATAACATACTTTCTCCATGAACGCTTCAATCCATTTCATACTTATATATTATTTATATTTCTATAATAAAAATATAATGAATATAAATGATATTTATATCATGTTTTACCTTCTTGAAATCATTATATAAGTATAAGGAACAAAGATATTAAAAATTAAGGCATATGTGAAATACAAAGCCAATATTACCTAAAGCGTAACTGTAACATGAACATGTTAACAATATAGTAATAAAACGTATTAATAATACCATATATTGTATTAGATATAATAATATGGTTCTTTAATATATTTTAAATATATTTATATTTATTATAGAAGATATTTTTATGAGTATGAAGAGAGTCAAGACATTTGGTAAGGGTATTTCAATGAACATTTTGTATCTGTGAGATACATGGAATGTGGAACACTCTCTTATTTTGTGTGGTGTATATAATTCCCATGAATGTATTTAGATATTATTATAAATAAATTTATAGTTATTTTAATATCGATTTTATTATCTTTTTTTCTTGGGGTTTAAGATTCAAAATACACCAAATCGGTAATGTAATTGTGTCTCAAATTGCTTTCTTTGAGACACATGCAAAGTTATAAACCTATAATTATATATGAGGTATATATAATTTACATAAAATGTTATATAATGAATCTAATTATTTTCATGATACTTTATTACTCATGCAGTTTCATTTTCTTACATGGAGAGTATGGTTCAAATTTACCAAGTGGTTAGACTTTACTAAATCAAACTAATTGCCTTTTGAGATTGTTTATGATTATGCTTCCTTTAATAAAATATTATGATCAGTATATTAAGAACACTCATTAATTATAATTTTATACTTTTATCCATGATATCTTCGTGTATTGGTACCACTTTTTCTACTCTTTTTTATTTAAGAGATCTAAGAAATTGTTGGATGAAAATTCAACTTTATTTCACTTTTCAGTAAGAAATCTGTGTCCCATAAAAAACATGATTCTTAAAAATGTTTTCAAAAAGTATTTACCAGTATTCAGTGAGTTTGAAATACATTTATACATATTTCAAATAATTTACAAAATGGTTTTATGAGAAATATCCTTTTCATTTTTCGATCAAGACAGTTTTATGAACTTTTAGGGTAGAAAATGAATGTTCAGCATGTACGGATTTAATCAACATCTTGATCATTATTTACTTGAAGATTACATGGACATGTTTCAATGTTTTTAAGGATTTTTTATTAATATTATGTACATTCATTTTTTATGAAAATGGTTTTCAATGAAACATGTTTTCATAAATATTTTATGGTTTTCAATTCTTCTTTTAAAATATTTCAAATAAATTTTTAAACAAAAAAGGATTTTAAAATGTTTAATTTTTAACATTTATTTAAAAAAAATTCTAGAATAATTTATAAATTTTCAAGGATTTTTTTTCAAATTTATAATATATTTTTTATATGTTTTCATGGAAAATTGATTTCTAAATATTTTCAAGAATGTTTTATACATTTTCAAGTAAAAGGGTTTTCAAAAGCGCATCATGAATTATTTATATGTTTTCGAAGAATTTTCAATGAAATTGTTTTCAAAATTCATTCATGATTAATTTATAATTTTTCAAAGAAAAATGATTACAGAATATTCTCAAAAATTAATTTATAAGTTTTTCTGATTATTATTCAAAGAAAATTTTTTTCTAAAGGATTTATGTTTTAAAAATTTGTTTAAAATAAGAGAGGATATTTATCCCCAAAAATTTTTTCAAAATATTTATCCAGGTTATTTTCTATCTAAGATGAAATCTATTGATGTCACTTATTCCCTTATAGGAAATGATCCAAAGGTATATTTAATATTCCATCCTGAATGGATTATGTTTTGATGGAATGATGCTTATGACACCCATTTCTTTTATATAGATTATATTCTTTTGAAACCTGTATCTTCTCAAGGGTTATGATTCAATTAAATGAATATGAAACCTATATATTTTCTTTAGGTTATGAGGAGATTAAATTTTAATGATACCCATTTATTTTCATGCGTTATTATTTCATGTTTATATATCCCATCTATTTACATGGGTCATGATATGATTAATGTTTTGTGGCACCTGCATATAAGATTTCATTATGTGGTGGGTGGGACCTATATATCCCTGAAATTCATTGGTTAAATATACATATATCATGATATAATGATGGGAATAATGTGTACTTGAATGGTCTACAATGGTAAAAAGGAGACAACTAACCCTTATAAGGAATGAATTGTGACTGGGGATAGTGGGGTGTCCCGCCCAGTAGGTGTAGTCACTAGATAAATGGAATATGGGGAAACCCAATCCCTATGGGAAGATGGGGAATCCCAATTCACTAAGGGAAGATGGGGAAACAAAATCCCATATAAGTAAAGGACTGTGGTTGGGGATAGTGATGTGTCCCTCCCAATAGGTGTTGTTCCAATGATATGCCTTGATGAGTTCTAGTAATGCGTTCTGACTTATGGGGAACAATATCAGTGGTTTATGTATTCCACAATTCCTTGTATTGTTACTATGTTGTTCTTTCATGGACTATGGTCTATATTTCCTTACGATTCATTTCCTGTGAACTGCCAATATTTATTCCATGATTCATGTTTATGATATTTGATTAGCATGGTATAAGATTATATTTTCATGATCATGTCCTTATAGCCTAATGCTAATGTGTTTTCATACATATCTCCACTGATTACCCTTACTAATAATCTAAGGTCACCCCTTGTTGTGTTTCCATTCCTAGGTTATGATGTTATATTTCATGTATGATAGCTCAAAATTGGGTTCTTTTCCTTGAGAGCCCACTGATATATAATGTAGCTCACTTATGTACCAGTGATTATGTTTCCATGTTCCTAAAAGAACTAAACTAATATGGTTGTTAGGAATCTATTTGTATAATGTTTTAAATATTCCAAAATAGAGATGTAATGTCTATATATGTCAAGATTGATTCATTATAGTCTCATTGACTATTTTGATGTTATATGACTTCTTCACTTGATCCATGTTTACCCAAATGGATTCATATATTCACAGGTCTTGGGGTAATCCTATGGAAATTTATATCAACATACTGCCCCACTTATATTTAGGAACATCAAAGGGTTGTAATAAACTATTTGGAACATTGTTTTCTACTTTTAATAATTGGAAGACGAAACATATGTCAATAAAACCTTCCACCACACATTTCATAAAATGCATCCAAAATTATATCCTCAAACCATGATAAATCTTATACACTTATGGGTGTACCTCTAGAGGTGAGCTATGAAACTCATGAAGGAATCCCTCATGCGTCACCACCGGAATGAAAAACCTCCCATGAGAAAATGAATGGTTCTAACCATCCTTTCTCAATACCTTTAGCAATTTTCCATTCTATAGGTTATCATAAACCCCCTCCACCTATGAGTCTCCATATAGTGAATCTTCCACCTTCTTCATTAGAGAAGACTACACTATCATCTAAAAAGTGTAAAATGAAATATCAACTACATCTGTATCTAGATAATGGATTCTAAATCCCTTATCTAACTCAATTCATCTAGTTTATGTTAAACAACATCCTTTCATGACATCATACTTAGTGCATTCTCTAATGAGTTCTCCATGATTGAGGTGCAAGAGTTCCCCAAGTCATAGTGTCATAGAAAATCCATTCACTTACATTGTCACATAATTTTTTTCATTATGAGTGAATGTATATAACAATCAATCATGGTTATTAAAGACAGAAATCATTCTCTAATGAGATAGTTTTTTCAAAGTGTCAACATGTTTCATTTCTGAAACACAGTTCCACCATAGGTATGAAATGGATATCAACTTATTAATTTTTGTGTTTCTACATTGTCCACAGAGTCAAAATCAACAAACCAAAAAATACCATTATTATAACAACTATTACTTCCATAAAAATGCTTGAATCAATACCTTCCTGAGGATCAATTAAAATTCATTACAATGTGGTTTACCTAATTTTATTATGAACCTTCTCAGAGTAGGACCAATAAAGGAGATACATAGTTAAAACAAACCATATAATACATATGACCTCAAACAATATTGGCATATTGGATCTTATTCATAAAGGACACATCAATTTCAAAATTAGTGTATTGATTATGGGATAACATAAAGTGTTTAACCAAAGGAATTAAAATGGGATTAATGTGATTAAAATTTACTACTTCAAAACCGTTATCATATAATAAATTTTCAACTAATACACGACCTTGAACTATTTGTTTCCAGTGATCCCTATTTACAAAATGGATTTGGAATTTCAAATATCCTTCATTATAAAAATAAAACAAAAATGTTAGATCATTACATGAATAATCTTCTACATATTTTTTTAGGTAAGAATTATGAAATATATATTTAAAATTTGGTTAATCATTTCATGATTAAATGACTTAAAATAAACACAAGAATCATATTTTATTCTATTAAAATAATTTTCTATCAAAAAATACACATACCATTTTTTCTATTTTCTCTATGGCTATTTAATCTCGTAAAAATATTTTGTTTAAACGAAAATTTGATTAGGTTTTAAATTTTTTGAAAATAATATAGGACAATTCATGTAAATTCTTTCATCAATCATAGAATGCAAAAAATAAAATTTTAACCTCAAAATATTCTATACAGAAATCATAAGGGGTAGGGAAAGGAATAAAAATTAATATAGATTATTTTTTCCCAATAAGGGAAAAGATATATATTGGTTTAAATCTTGTGTTTAGTGTTGTAATTGTTGTCGATCACTATATGATGAAATATGGGTAGATTATCTATAGTTGCGGAAGACATTTATGTAGGTAGTGAAATCTATAGTGATCTAATAAGAAGTGGTTCACATGGTGGATTAAGATAAGGTTATGGCATTGAATTTGTGATCCAGAGAGTCTGGGTATATTGAAGCATTTTATTTAAAATAATATAAATAAAATATGATTACCTTTAGAATATATAAATAATTAAAATTATTTGTCAAATTTTGAATATGGATGAAATAAAATGATTCTAATGTGAAATTATTCTCACGTGAACGATGTATTCCATCCTGAGGTTGAGCTAAAAATTGACATAAAATTGTGATGTAATTGTGTCGAATGAATGATGTCCAAACGTCTTGTGTGAACCCAGAAGTGAAATAAAAGTATGAATCATTTTCTAGGGTTAACCAATATTTTGGTCATAAATTAAGGGGCTGATAAGGTTTTTTGTATACAATTATAGGTAATATGAGATAACAATTCTAAAAGGGTGAAGCGATTGAGTGTAGACAAATCAGACATAGGTGAATGGTGTTACACTATTCGAGGCTGATTTCTTCTGAAACCACATATGACCATGATAATGAGATTATTTGAGGAATGGATTAAGATAAAATCATTCCTTTTTTATTTTATTAGGTGTTGATATTTAAATACTATAAGTATCATTTTGAAATTTGGTAAGGCACATGAGTTGAGTCATGGATGAGTTAAATGAATTATGTGAGTTGGGTTATGTTATAAATGAAATAGGTCTCTTGAGATCTTTTTATTTTGAGGAACAATAATTTTATATGGTATAAAATGCACATATATATTAAGATATCACACGACAAATATTTGGTGCAATATTTCAAACTATAAGAGCATTGTAACGTCCTGGTTTCGAAAGCCACCAAGAGGTGCCCCATACCAAGTTGGTCACATGGCCTCAAGCGTATTTCCCCAAACTCCAGAGAATTCTGACTACCAGTAAGGGCCTTGGGTGTGATAGAGGGGAAACAATTCTTTCATTGGTAGAGTACACAATGGAAGTTAACAATACATACAATAGTGGAAGCAGTAAATATCCAACAACAGAAAGAAGTGGTAGACTGGAATAGTAAACAACTAGAGCACATATATATATAAAATGATGCATGGTACATATGTTTAGGAAAGCATACAAACAATTCAAAATGCTGGAAATACAAATAGTGATTAACCAATGTACAAAAAGAAAGATAAAAATCTCCTCATCATCGCAAGCCATAGCTTGGTCCCATGCTCTCTAGCCCCATAGCAAGTCAAGTACATGAAGTAGAAGGGAACTTTACCTTATCTATACCTCCAACAATATAATCTGTTTGGGCCAAAAAGAATGACCCAAAGAGGGTGTGAGACTAAATCCCAGTAGGCAACCAACCGAAGATCTATGCCTAACAGTTAGTGAATATATGGAAGGTAAAAGTACAGAAAACATTAAACATGAAAGTACGAAATAGTAAATAATCCAAACTTTCACAACAATCAAAAGTGAAACAAATCGCTAAACCTCAAACAATAAACCCTCTGGGAAGTTCTCATATCCATCCCCTCTGGTCCTACCTAAAAAGTACAGACAACCCTCAGGGCAGCGCACTTAGCCTAACCCCTCTGGTTCAGTCATAATAATATATTAATACTCTTTGATGATACGTTCACAGTCCACTCCCCTTATAGTCAAAGGTAAAACAAGAATCTCTGAGGAGGCTCAAGCAATACATTCCCCACATAGTCTAGGGTAGTCAAGGACTCTCTAAGTATGCTCACACGATCAATTCCCATTATAGCTCTGTGGTCTAGGACTCTCCGAGGACGCTCACTCGGTCAATTTTCCTTATTTCCCATGTCGTACAATTCAAACAAAGACCCTCTAAAGAAGATCACATGGTCAATCCCCTTATAGTCTAAAGAAATTAAGGACTCTCTAAGGAATCTCACTGGGTAAATTCCCTTTATAGCCCCATGTGGATATAGGTTCTCTATGGATTCTCACTCGGTCAATCCCCCTTATAGCCTAAGTGCTCAAGACTCTCTGAGGAAGCTCACTCAGCCAATTCCCTTAATAGTCTACTACATGATGTTCTCACGGCCCTGTGTAGGTCAATGAGAATAGAAATGTAATATTTCCAAAGTAAACCAACAGAACTACTTGGCTAATAGTCTACAACATATCAAGCATGTCAAAATACAAACTCTCCATCTTACAACAACAGGCATGAAAAACATGTAAGGAAACCAAACTAGCTAAACATGTCCAAACAATAACAATCAAAACATTCAAGGAAAAAACATACAAATCCTATCAAGCATACCTATTAATATACAAATTACCTATACATAGGCATATCGGCATGGAAGACAATCAACGAGGGTAAAACGGTAAACACACTAAACCCCATTCAAGGGTATTGTTGGAATTGCACATAATACTCAAAGAAATAAAATGTAAAGGCACAAACCACCTAACTCAGGGTTAGAAGATTGCTATAAGTGAACCTTGAAGCTTGAATATTCTTAGAATTCTGTAGATCTAAGAGAACATCTATAACATTCAACACACGATAACTTGGAAAATAAGAGAAATCATGAAATGAGGTTCTAGTAGATGTGAGAACTCTCTGATTCGATTCCAATGCAACCAATGGAGTTTGATTCAGGGGAAGGACGGAGGCTCAGGGGCTCTTCAAAGATTCATGGTCATACGGGCTCTCTCTAACGTAGGAGACCTAGAAGAAGAGTGCTCTATCTATCAGACGCAATCTCGGTGAATTTAATTAAAAAAACAAAATACAGCGCATTTACTTTTGGAGTACACTGTGTTTAATTGCTATTTCCATACTCTGCATTAGTTGGAATCCAAGTCACTCCCACACGGCTGTGTGTGTGGGTACTACATGGCCAGCACACAACCAGCTGCGGTAAGGAAGTTCATTGCCTGTACTTATAAAGTACATGGCGTGTACTTATAAAATTCCCAAAATTTCTTCTTTTCCACAAAATAAACCATAAAAGGAAAAATATACCTGAAATGGGGGTCCAGGTTCGTACAAAAATCCCCCTATAAATAAATTCATCCCTGATATTCCCTAGCACGGCATAGATGGAGAAACTCCAAACAGCACCGGCCACTGTAGTGGTAAATTAGCCTCCCTCTCCCAAGTTTCATCATGTACTCACCTGTGCTGCCATAGCACCTGTACCAGAGGAACAGACCGGCCAAAGATAACCTTCGTACTTTGATCAACAATCCAGATAGGATTCTCCTCAAATGACGCATCCACATCAAGCTTAACCTCCTTGGGTTGAAAGACATGAGACGGGTCTGAGAAGAAACGTCGAAGCTGAGAAATGTAGAAGATGTCTTGCATAGCTCGGTACCTCTGAGGTAACTGCAACTGAGAGGAAAACATCCCAAATCTCTCCAACACCTCAAACGGCCTGACGTACCTTGGTGAAAGTTTATCCTATCCTCTAATCCTATTGTGTCCTATCCTTTGGGTCACACATCAAAAAACCTAATCCCTGACCTAGAACTCCAGAGGTTTTCTCCCCTGATCAGTAAAATACTTCTATCGAGATTGTGCAACAGACATCCTCTTACAAATCAACTCTATCCGCTCGGTGGTCTACTGAACAAGATAATGTCCAAGCAAAGCTACCTCTCATGCCTCTAGCCAACATAAGGGTGATCGACATGGCCTACTGTACAATGCCACATAAGGTTCCATCTGAATTTTCCGTTAAAATCTATTGTTGTAGGGAAACTTTACAAGAGGTATATGCTTCTTACAAGAACATCCAAAATACAAAATGCATTCTCATAGAATGTCATCAAGAACCAGAATCGTACGCTATAACTGGCCATCCGTCTAGGGGGTGGTATGTAGTACTCAAAAGTACCTGGGTACCCAGTGCCTTCTGAAGCCCCTTATAGACCTGAGAAGTAAAATGAGCATCCCTATCTGAAACGATGGAGTGTGGAACTCCATGTAGATGTACAATCTCTCAGATGTACAACCATACTATCTCATCAACATTGAAGGTCTCCTTGATCAGCAACAAGTGGGAAACCACTGTGAGTCTATCAATGACAACCCAAACTACGCCATTCCCTCAAGGCGACCTCAGCAAACTGGTCACGAAGTCATCACAACATAATTCCACATTCACTCGGGAATGGGTAATTGTTGTAAAATCACTGCTAGTCACTAATGCTCAGCCTTCACCTTCGGAATAGTGGAACACCTCATGAAGAAACCAGCAATGTCCCTCTTCATACCTAGCCACCAATAATGATGTTTTATATCATGATACATCTTAGGGACACCATGATGAACTACCCAAACCGAGGAATAAAAATCCCGCATCAGCTCCTCACATTATTAGCTGGCACCCATACACATCCCAAGAAATGAAAGATATCATCCCTGCCTATGGTCCATACATGAATAGGGTCCTATCCTTACAAGATTTCCCTTAGGACTAGGTCTTCAGAATCTAATAGCTGACTCATTTGAAATCGATCCATAAGAGTAGAGTAAAAGCTATCGAAGAAAGAAACGTCTGCCCCTGACAGTCATGCACCTTCAAAAGCATCTCAGAGAACAGAGCCATAAGATTCCACTCACTGTTGGCCTCTTGAACAACCTATATCTGAGTCCTACTTCTGTACACATTAGCCATTGCATTGCCTTTCCCAGGTGTATAGGCAACCTCAATGTCAAAATACTATAGGTACATAACCCAAATTGTGCCATCTCAAATTCAGATCATACTGAGTGAAGATGAGCATGATTCTTTTTTGGATGGTGAAAACCACAAAATTCTCTCCCAGAAGATAATGTATCTAATAGTGTAGGGCATGAACAACAGCTGAGCACTCTAGATCGTGGTTTGGGTAATTCCTCTCATGTGGCCTCAACTGCCAAGACACATACGCAACGACTCCATGTCCCGGCATAATCACAGCTCCCAACCCAATATCTGATGCATCACAGTAAATAATATAGCTATTTTCTACCTTTGGAAAGACTAGTATCATTACTGATGTCAACCTCCCTTTCATCTCATAAAAGGATGACTCACCAGAATCTGACCCTAAGAACTTCATACCCTTCTTAGTCAGACCTGTCAGCGATGCTTCAAAGCGTGAAAAGTATTTTATATAATTTATGTAGTATCCCGCCAGCCCTAGAAAACTCCGTACCTCAAAGACATTCATCGGCTGCTCCCAGGGAACGACAGCTCTCACTTTTTTTAGGTCTAAAGATACTCCTACCACTGAGATAACATGACCAAAGAAGTGAATAGGATCCATCCAAAAGTGGCACTTTGAGAGCTTATCTTATAACTGATGCTCACACTATGTACTCAAAAAGATCTCAAGATGGGTAGCATGGTCGTGTCATGTTCCGGATTACACCAAGATACAATCCATGAAGATAACAACGAATAAATCCAAGTATAGATGGAACACTTAGTTCATTAGTTCCATGAAAACTGCAGGCACGTTCGTGAGACTGAACGACATAACCAAATACTCGTATAGACCATACCCGCCCCTAAAGGCTGTAAGAGGTATATCTGATGGTCTAATGTGCAACTGATGATGTTCGGACCTTATGTCAATCTTCGATAACACCCAGTCTCCTCGAAGCTAATCAAACAGATCATCAATCCAGGTAAAGGGATATTGGTTCTTGACCGTCAACTAATTCAACTTCCGATAGTCCACAAAAATCCTGAGGCTGCTGTCTGCCTTATTTGCAAACAAGATATACGAACCCCAAGGAGAATTACTAGGTCAGATTAAACCATTTCCTTAAAACTCCTTCAACTGCTTCTTGAGCTTCTACAACTAAGGTTTAGCCATCCTATAAGGAGTAATGGACACCGGTGCTTCTCCAGGCACAAGCTCAATCGAGAATTCTACCAAAAACTCCGGAGGAAAACCTGAAAATTCCTCTATAAATACATATCTGAAATGATCCACCACTGGAGGAAAGTCTAATTGTGAAGTCCACTAGTCATCCAGATATAGACTACCTATCTAGGCTGTAACGCCTCCAAAACCATTTTGGTCTGGACCCGCTCTGCTCGCCTGGACATCCCATTCGCCCTTATGAAGAAAGGATCCACCCACTGGTGAAATGAAACTCACCTTGCAGAGATAAAAGTCGACGACTTCCTGGAAGGGAACTAGACAGTACATTCTGAGAGTGACATCATAGCCTATCATCTCTAGTACATAGAGGTCCCATAGAAAGTGACATCCACCAACCTATAGAGAGCACTCTCTGCACTGACCTACACTATCCATTCTATCCCAAACAGAGTGTCTAGTGTCAAGATATCAATAAAAGAAAAGATGCAAAGCCCAAGGCTCTCCACAACAGCAACATATATAAAGCTATGGGAATCCCCTGTATCAAAAAGAAGAGAAGCTAAAACTGAGGCTACTAAGATCGTACCTCAAACTGTAGAAGGTCTGGAATCCTGCTCTTGCTGGGTGTACTCCACTGCAAAATCCTAGCCTATACCGCAACCCTATGACCCTGCCTGACCACTCTGAGCAGATCCATCCTAATGTCGCTGAATACAGGGTGACTGCCTACCATGGCCGCAACCTCCACCTAGGACTAAATGGTTGAAAGAACTCCAGTTCCCAGACTTGTGAGAAACAGATGATGATGCTCCTGAACAAAGAGTCATAAAAGATACCATGTCACCAGCTGCAGGTGAGAAGAGCTGACAAAAGCGCTGAAGATGACCCATCTTGCTGCAAGATCAGCACTCCACTGGATCTCTCGGAAAACATGGCCTCATATTCCCTCTTCTGACACACTATTAGCACACCACTTGGATACTGGAAGATGCATCCCGCCTACTTTGATCTCCTCGAGAAGCCTCCCTACGGCGCTTCCTGCTATCACCTAGCGAAACACTAACTCTGGATGCCGAACTTCCCTAGCTCATAGATTCAGAATCCCTCATATTTTTCTCTGTGATCAGCACTTGGTTAACGATAGAAGATATCAAAGTCAACCTAAAGATGTTCACTTTTGACCAGATTTTGTGCCTTAGACCATCCTCAAACTTTCATGCAAGGAACAACTCATAACCTCCTGTAATAGAAGTGAAATGATGCTACTCTATGAAGCGAGAGGAATACTCCATAACAGTAAGATCACCCTGATCCATACTAATGAACTCTCAGGATCGATCAGCCGTCATGGTCTCCATATAGAAGTAATCGTAGAAGATGTGTTGAAATTCATCCCAAGCCATATTCTACTGGTGTCCCGCCTTTGAGATCACATCCCACCACCTCATGGAGGAGTATTAGAGAATATAGGTCGCAAGCTTCACCCTCTTCTCTAGAATTATCTCCAGATGCTCGAAAATCGTCAGTGTGGCCTCTAGACATGAATCTATAGCCTGGGGTCCTCCATCCACTGAGAATGTTGGAGGGTGCTTCTCTTAGATGACCCATCTCAAATCAGACATCGACGGGGTAGGAGTCAACGCTGCCTGAAAGGTCTGTATCATCCTCATAAATCCCTTCCTGAACTGTGCATCAACACCTATGCCAGGTATAACGGCTGGTTCCAAGGCTAGCACAATGGGAGGATCAGCAGGTAGTCCCTGATCGGCCATGTCCAGTGTCTGATCACCATCTGGCAACTGGCGCACAACTGGAGGACCTCTCAATGGCATGAATCTGAAAGTTCATGCAAACACTTTAGATAAAAATTATTCAGAACTGAAAACAAAGAGTGTAAGAAGGGAACAAGAGAATGAAAATATTCAAGTTTTACAAACATGACTACATGGTGTGTACATTTCCTACACAACGTGTTCCCTGAAGACATTTACATGGTCATGTACTCTTGCCTAAACTGGTCATGTAACACCCCAAACACACAACGTGTATTCTTATATCACAGAATACACTTGAATCCTCTTTCCCTACCTATGTCCTTCAATATGGTTAAGCCACACAAGTCTCCTAATTCAAGACTACACAACGTGTACAATTCATATACGGCGTGTACTAGACAAGCTTCACCTGGCCCGTGTTGTTTGGGACACAAACTGACAAACAAATCACACTACACAACATGTTCAAGGTGGACATGACTTCTATGTGAAAGGATTAAATCGACCCATGTTGTTCGTGACATGGCCGGGTACCAGAGTCAAACTACACGACGTGTTCAATACGGACACGACATGTATAGCTTAAGGTCTTATTCCGTGTTGTTAGTTACATGGGTGGACACTTGGTCAACTCTACATGGCGTGTTCAACCAGTACACGGCGTATTCCAACCAGACTTTCCCCATATTATTTCCTTGCCCACGCAACCTATGACATGGTTAGAGACTACACAACATGTACATAAAGTACACAATGCATACTAAAAAAATAGTTTCTTCCTGAACAGAAGAACACATGGCGTGTACATAATATTACTCGGCGTGTATTCTATGTTTTTCCAAACAGTAAGCCTCAGAAACTACCCTGGAACCCAAAAAACACTGATGTGAGCATTAAAAGTGCGAAATTTCGATCCATGAGGGCCCATACTCCCCACAAATCAAAATTTGACATCTTGTACACATTATAACGTGGTAAAACAAGGAAATAATCCACCAAATTCTAGTTCTTGAGGGCCCATAACACCTTAAGAACCAAATTTTGGCATCTAATAAAGATAATCTATACACAAACAATACCCTATCAAATAGAAAGTATTTCTATCAAGGAAACTATCCCAACAACACGCATATTTTACACATCACCTATCACAACAACATGAAATCACTAATGCATCCATGATGGCATGGAAAAAATGCATGACATGTGATATCTGGAAAGTTACTATATGATTCATGAGATAGAATACCCTCATCTCATCGGGTATCAAATGAAATAGAACCTCAATAATATCAACAACAATAGCACAAATCATGTGAATCACTCAAGGTAAAATCAAATCAAGTATAATAATTGCAAAACTAGAAATATTTAAATTAACGATGTAGATTGGATTTTCCATGTACATGGGTTAGAAACTCCAAAGAACATCTTATTACCAAGTACCTATTCCATCCTATCCCTGGCTAAGGCTCCAAATAGTATGTCAAGGGAAAATAAATCCTCTAATTCCACTTTCTAACGTCCCAGTTCTGGAAGCCAACCAGTGGTGCCCCGTACCTGGTTCGTCACATGGCCTCAAGTGAATTTCCCTGAATGCCAGAGGCTTCCAACTTGCAGCAAGGGCCATGGGTGTGATAGTGGGGAAACTATGCCCTCATTGGAAGAGTACACAACGAAAGTAAACAATACATACAATAGAAGAAGCATTAAATATCAAACAACAGCAAGTAGCAAAAGACTAGAATAATAAAAAACTAGAGAACATATATATATATGAAATGATGCCTGATACATATGTTTAGGAAAGCATCAAAACAAGTCACAATGTTGGAAATACAAACAGTGCTAAACCAAAGTACAAAAAGAAAGATAAAAATCTCCTCAGCATCGCAAGCAATAGATTGGTCCCATGCTCTCTATCCCTATAGAATGTCAAGTACTTGAAGTAGAAGGGTGCTTTCTATTATCTATAGCTATAATAATATAATCCGTTTGGGCCCAAAAGCACGACCCAAACAGGTTGTGAGGCTAAATCCTAGTAGGCAACCACTTGAAGATCTGTGCCTAATAGTTAGTGAATATAAGGAAGGTAAAAGTACAGAAAGCAGGAAACATGAAATTAATAAATAGTAAACAATCCACAGTATCACAAAAAGCCACATTGAAACAAACAGCTAAACCTCAAATAGGAAACCCTCTGAGAATTTCTCACATACATCCCCTCTTGTCTTACCTAAGTAGTACAGACAACCCTCTTGGAAGTGAACTCAGCCTAACCCCTCTGGATTAGTCATAAAAATATAATAAGAATCTCTGAGGAACCGCTCATAGTCCATTCCCCTTATAGTCCAAGGTAAAGTAAGACTCTCTGAGAAAGCTCACACACTCCATTCCCTGCATAGTCCAGGGTAGTCAAGGACTCTCTCAAGATGCTCATGTGGTCAATTCCCCTTATATAACCAATTTCTAGGACTCTCTGAGGATTCTCACTTGGTATATTCCCCTTATATCCTAGGTCGTACAATTCAAACAAAGACTCTCTAAGGAAGCTCACGTAGTAAATCCACTTACAGTATAAAGAAACCAAGGACTCTCTGAGGAAGCTCACTTGGTCAATTCCCCTTATAGCACCATGTGGTTCTAGGCTCTTTCAGGATGCTCACTCATTCAGTTCCCCATATAGCCTAAGTTCTCAAGACTCTCTGAGGAATCTCACTCAGTTAATTCCCCTTATAGTCTGCTACACCAGTTTCTCACGACCCTGTGTAGGTCGATAAGAATAGAATTGTAATATGGACAAAGTAAACCTATAGAACTACTTGGGTAATAGCCTACATCATATAAAGCATGTAATAATAAAAACTTTCCATCCAATTGAAAGAGACATGGAAAACAGGAAAGGCAGCCAAACTGGCTAAATAAGACCAAATGGTTGCAAACAGAACATGCATGGAAAAAACAACCGAATCATAGAAATCATCTCTATTCATATCCAAAATACCTCTACATAGGCATACCACCATGGATGACAATCAACAATGGTAAAATGGTAAACACACAATACCTCGTTCAAAGTTATTGGTGGAATTGCACATAATACTCAAAGGCATCGAATAAAAAGGCCCAAACCTACTACCTCGGGGTTAGGAGGTCACTATAAGTAAACATTGAAGCTTTAATCTCTTTATAATGACATAGATTTAATAAAACATCCAAAACGTTCAACCCACGATAACATGGAAAAGAAGAGAAATCATGAAACAAGGTTCCACCAGAAGAGAGAACTCGCTGATGCGATTACAATGCAACCAATAGTGTCTGATTTGGAGGAAGGACAGAGGCTTGGGGGATCTTCGAAGATTCGTATCCATACGGGCTCTCTCAGACAAATGAGACCTAGATGGAGGGTGTTATGTCTGTTAGACATGACCCCATGCATTTAAGGAAAAATAAAATAAAATTCAAGATGGGTATTTTTGGAGTACACGGCGTGTACTTACTGTTTCTTTACTCCACATTAGGTAGCCTCCAAGTCACTCCCACACGGTCATGTATGTGGCTACTACATGGTCTGTATAGGGCCTGCTGCGGCAAGGAAGTACAATATGTGTACTTATAAAGTACACGACGTGTACTTAGAAAATATCTAGAATTTCCTCTTTTTCTAAAAAAACATCCAAAAAAGGAAAAAATACCTGAATAGAAGGTCCGAGTTCTTATAAGCGTGAAGGTATCATGAGATAGTGTTGGAAAATTGAATAAATGTAATTTTTATGTCAGGGTTGTTTTTTTCAAGAGATTACTTATTTTACTTAACTTAAAGGGATAAAGATACAAAGATAATATGATTAATGAATTAAAAAAATATGGTTATATGATTTTTACTGGTCAAAAAAACATGATTAAAGGTTGTCTTGTTCAGCAAATTACTTGAGATAGTACAATGGATGGTTGACTATGATTTCCAGAGTTATGTTGGTGTAAATATTCTACAAATAAATTATTTTCACATCATTGGTCTAGAATGATTGTGATTAGGATATTAGAATGAAATCCTATATTTAGAGGGAAGGGGGATATTATTAGCTCATAATTAAGGGATAAAAATTCAAGGTTAAGCGCTTAGAGTCTAAGATTTTGCTAATATTATTTAGGATATGTGATGAATTTCATATAAAAAAGTTTCATTGAAGGATCATTTTCTTTAATTTGACCCGAATTGGTGATCAATTTTACAAAATATTTGTTTTGTGACAAAAATCAGGACGTAGAGTAATATATATATGTATCTTACACCACATGTCTAATAGAAGAGTTATGTTTTCCAGGATATCACACAAGGGCCACACACCTGGGGTTTCACTATTAGGTAATCACAATCTGCTTATGTGTTGTGGTTACATAGAGAATAGTGTTTCTAGAAACATTATATTAAAATAAGAAGTTCATTTTATTAGACTTTTAAATCCACTTATGCAGTATTGCATCTAACACACAAGAATAAGAGTACATTGAAAATAAGAGAAACAAATCATCAAATCATGATTTTTATGCAAGAAGAATATCATGAAAAATAGAGAAAGAGAATCATGTCCTATTCTATTTAAAATACCAATAATTATAAAACTATTGATGATCCATTACAGATATATTGTCTTTTGGTCAACAAGAGGTATGGAACCTTCACTGAGGAGTGAACTAGCTCATAACATTGTAAAATTAGTGATCTTTTCATGGTGATGGAAAATTCATATCCACAAAACTCAGGAATATTTATATATTTTGGAACATCCACACATCATCAATGTTTTCTCCTTATATATAGCCATATAGGGTGAAACAAGTAAGATATCTATTTTCTATATATGTTTTAAATTACTAAATATATTTTGTTTTTTAATGGATATGATATGAATTAATACACGATGAACACAATTCATACTAATGTGAGATTAATATTATAAAAGTATGATATATAGATTAAATAAAATGTTTAATTTGACCATCACCCTGATTCAGCCCATTCCCTCCTCTTGTCTGGTTGTAACAAGTGGTGTCAGAGTGAGATTATATATTGGTATAAAACAAAATAATACCTATATTATTTTTTATTCTCATGGATTCTGTGATGAAACCTCTATTATTTAGATGAATATATTTTTTTGGGTTTTCAAGAAGAAATTATAATTTCCATATAGGCTTTCGATGAAGAGATTATGAATTATATCTAAAGAGATTCTTTATCGAGAATGAACAATGAATGAATTCAAAATGATGATATAGGAAATGAATAGAATTTCTTTTTTTCAAATAAATTTTAAAAGAAACCCATTCATTGTTCTATCAATTTTGAAATATGGAAGACCCATGAATGTTTTTATGGAAAAAAATAGAGGAATAGTCATTTTTGGTGTACACCTCAAATGAATATCATAAATATTATCAAGGTGATAAAGTAGTAAAAACGTATTGTTGAGATTTTGTAATGACATAATGAAATAATAAAATGTGAAATAATAAGAAGAATCAAGTAAATATGTTCTCTTTAATTAACTTTCATAATTATGATTATATATTTAAACTAGAACATGTTTTATGGGAGTCTTGAAAATATGAAAATACGTAATCACCCTTGAAAATAGATAGAATTATTACATACACAGAATAAGTGGTGAAATTAAATATAAAAACATAAGACTAAACCATGTTGATTGAAAAATTTAATTCACTTTTTGAAGAAAAAATAATTATTTGGTTAATTAGAGGATTAAATTATTTAAAGAAAAAACAATGAGGATTCATTTAGAGATGGTGAGTTTGAGAATAAATGTTTTATGTGAGGCTATAATTGAGAATATTAAAAAAAAATATTATGAGAACGTTGACAAGGAATTTATGGTTATGACGTATGGTCGTCAATTTAGATATGGGATATGTCGAGATCTAGAAGAGATCCAACCCTTACAAGAGAAAGTAGACCAACGAGAGATCATATAGTAAGGGTACTATGGAATCATTCATGATATAAAATTAAAAAAATAAGAGGATAAAGAGAGTTTATGTGGCCATAAATACTAGGATTATGAATATGTGGTAAAAATGATGGAATAAGGTGATTTGAAAGAATAATTATCCAAGAAAATTTAAAAGCAGATGGAAATAAATAAATAATTTAAGGTTTATTTTTCTACTATCAGGAATCTATAAGAATAGAGGAGAAAATCTAGAAATAAATCCACAAAAAAGAATATATACACTCAAAAAATGAGAAAGAATAGGAGATCAGAGAGCTTAATTAATATTTAGACTATCTAAGTGAAAAGATAAGGTTTAATTATTCTCCCTAGAAGAATATAAGTGTGTTACATGAAATTATCCAAATCAGAAATTAATGAATTTGAGGAGAAATGTTTCTAAATACAAAAATAAGAATAAGATTTATGAAAATTATGAAGTTAAAGACTCTCAGAAGAAATTATCCCTAAAATTCTACATTTGTGAATGATTGTGGAAAATAATGGGTATATTTCTAGAAACATAAGGTAACAATGTTATTATAAAAACACAAGATTTACCAATATCCCAATTAATAAATTATGACATAATTTATGCTTTTAACATGATATGTTTTATCTATACTAATTGTGGACATATAGAATGGGATTTTACATTGAGGAAAAAATTGATGTCGAAATTAGGACCTCCATCACTATGACTGATGAGGAAATTATTTACTCTAGAATAAACCTTGTAACGATGTAAAATATGTTTATATTCTTGTAGGGAAAAAGGAACTCATTGATAGGTGTACCATGAAACTAATATGTTACACTTACAATTTCCCTTTAAGAATGAATGAAATTAAATATTAAATAGGACGGGTGAATATACTCATATTGAGAGAAATAAGAATATAAACTCAATGAAAGACTCATCCCATGTGAGAAAGGATGAGTTGATTCATATTAATTATAAATCGAAAATGTATGAAGAGTTATTTAATATTTTCATAAATTCATTCGACGAGACATGAATTGAAGGTAAGATAAAGATCCCTCTAGTGGAAGAAGAATTTTGTGAAGATAACATTTAATGAATCAATATATAAAACCTATACACATGGGTTAAATACTACATCCATGATGAAGAAGAAACATGGGGAATCTATACACCAAATGAATATTGCACATGTGAGGACGAATGTTTAATCATATGGACAGATTAGTTGGGAATGTCTTGGAAGATGGAAACATGATAGATAAATGAAGTTTCCTTTCATGGTATTATGAATAATCCTAAGAAATAAAGAAATATTTTAAATAATTAATCTAAAGAGAACGTTATGTATGTGTAATCATTCAAAACACCACCATGTGGAAGGTTTATAGGGATTTTAAAAGTATATAGTTCATAAATCATGACCAACCATAATTATTTACATTATGATTCTAAAGGTACACCTCTCCCAAAGAATTTAATTGTTTCTAACAATTGTTGGAAGTGTTATAGGATTAAGGGGGGATATATGATCTATGAGTGATTATTATAAATGAGAATAAGAATTGAAATTAAACATAATATCATCAATAAAATATCCATAATTGTATTAACTCAAAATTGGTGTCATAATCATAAAGTGGTGTTGAGAAACAAATATAGTCATCAATGACTAATTTTGAGATCATAATCTAAATTTGATGTAGTGCTAAAGCTATTGTTTGAAAATTTTATATTTTTTCAATCCAGCAATTGATGATGCCCCATAATCCAAGTGGAATTAAATGACACTACAGAGAAGAATACATTTTAGAGAAAGAATATTCAACAATAAACTATTATCATGTTTGTTTGATATGATCTAAAAATCTGATATCAGGTAATTGATTTTCATTATAGCAAGAAGCTTCTAGAGAATTTTTTGAATCAAAATGTTGTTTCCCCATTCAAATGATTTTTTTATATAAAGGCATCATAAGGTTAATTCTATTGTTCCACAAAAAAATGATACCAAGTTCTGAATTCACTTATGGGAAGTTTATGATGAGAATCAAAGACTATTGGTCCTTTTTGATGCCAAGGAAATTTTCATGTGATGATTTTAATATCATTCATATCATGTGGTATCATAGGTTTATCTTTAGAAATTAGTTGATATCAAAAACTTGACATGTGTTATCAATTGGATCATTGCACATTACATCTCACACTCATTGTTTCCAATTAGTTTTTTGGTAGTGATTTATTATTAGTGTGATTGAGATCACATGAAATGTTAAAAATAAATTATATTTCTAGATGGTAGAAATTATTGAAAGTAAGAGAGATAAATGGATATATTTAATATTTTTTACTTTAAAATTGTTTCCTACAATTAGTTTTGACTCAATAGGCTTAGTGGATTTATTGAGGACTAAAAATCCAAGGGGTAATTTCAATAAACACACATTTGAGAATAATATTTAAAATGATAAAGATAATGATAAAAAAATTATATTATTCATATATTGACATTAAATGGTGATTGATTTTTTTTAATAAACTTATTAATGGTTGAATAAACCATGATTTTACTGGATGTATACATTCAATGCCAAATAGATAAAGAATAATATGCATAGAATATAGGGAGAAGGATCTCTTCATATGATAGAGTAGAATTGTTTTCCCGCATATATTTTTTAATATAATTAAAAAATGATGAATTGAGATTATTTCATGGGGTAGTTCTACAGAATAAATAATCCCCTTTGTAATTCTATTATAAATAGTGATTTTGAATAAAATATAAATTCAATAAGGCCTTAAGGGGGAAAGAGTACGAAGATAAAAGTGGGTTTTATAAATCCCCTTTCATTTATTTCCAAGGGGGGATTTATATTTCAAAAATACATAACCTTAATATCATGGAAGTATTTGATAGACTCTTAATAGTAATCAATACATAATACACATGGGGTAAATATTGGACCCAAACATATTCTTATTGATGGATTATTTTTAAATAATTTTATTATTCAATATGAGTAGTGTATTGATATTTATTGACAACATGACTGGAAGATATGAAATCTCTAGTGATCTAATGACTATAGGATCACATTATGGATTGAGAGAAGACTACAATAATGATTGCAAGATTAGGAGACTCTAAATATATTGAAAAATATTATTTAGAAGGAGGAATATAAACTAATATTTTATATGTGAGATAGACAGAACACTAATTCATTATCTAATGGTAAAGATGAATGTAACAAAATGATTCTAGTCTAGCTTTATAATCACATAAATTTAGTATTTCAACCTGAAGATGAGATGAGTAATGGAATGAATTTCCAGGAGGTCACATGAAAAATTATGATTTTGAGAATGCAGTGAGAAAATATTAATAATGGAATCATTTAGTGGAATAAAATAACATCTTGTATGTTTTATCAAATTGGGGGATCAAATTTAGAAGATGGAAGTCACATAATGAACATCAATATCTATATGAGTTGAACTCAGAAGGAGTTGGGTGTATCAAATTATCATGACCCCCTCTCTCCAATGGTACCCATCATGGGCTAGAAATTAAGGAACTGGGATAATGAACCATGGTTCTCTACTTCATTATGCCTTAGGATTGTGACTAGCATTGAGGGTATACAAATATCACATATATAATGAATTATCTTCTTAGATAAAGTGGTATTGGGAGAAAAAATATCAAACACCAAGAAAATCCATGATATAAATAAAAAGGAAAACCTAAACCATCCCACAATGCATGTGTAATGTAAAAAAATACAAGAGCCCCTAATAAATACACAAAAGAATGTATTAAGGTATAAAATCCACAAAAACCCCAAAGTATAGGATATTAGTTTGCAGATCAATCCCTGGAATCCTACTAGAAACCTGAAAATAGGTTGTATATATATGGGTTAATGAAAACATGTATACATAGTAGGATTATTCCCAAGGTCTCTTAATCAAACGTGAAAAGTCCATACTAAATCCCCAATGTAGAAATTGATGAACAAACATGCACCTAAAAAGGATAAATAATCAATCCCATCCTCAACATTACTCTATCATCAAATAATTCATCCAAGAATCATAACACAATATAATTTAGATTGATAAAAATATTTCCCCTATGCACTTTCCAAATGATTATACACTCTCAAAACCCAATTTCATATGACTTGGTAGACTCATCCCTTCTATAGGATTATTCCTAATGATACCTAGGAAACTGCTTCCTTTCATGAACCCAGTGCACAACATTCTACCACATCCTACCCGAAGAAACCTGAGAAGCTATATTGTACCATGAACCTCATGTGAAACTAGTTATCATATACACATCCTCTCATAATAATTTCATTAACCAAGGTTAGTAGAGTACTATGAACATGAAGGAAATCAACCTCATTCCCTCCTCGTACTCATGAACCCCCACAAAGAACTTACTCATCAATCCCATAAATCATTACTTTTTGTTTATTTTTAAATTCCATCCATTATTACCCTTGGGGTAAGAACCTCACATATAAGTGAGATCCGAGAAGAGGGGGTTTCAATCTATCTATCCTCACTATATTGGATGTTGTAAAAAACACCGCATAAAATAATTGTGAGTCTAAACATAGTTATCAACATTCATGCTGTGCATATATAAATCAGAATGAAAATATAATATAAATTATCCACACAACCAACCCCATTCTAGGGGGTCATGACAGGATTACCATCCCAAATCACAATATTTTGACAATTCCACACAACCTATACCAATAATACTAACACCATTGAATTCATTACACCATAGGAGTAATCAACAACCACCCATAACATTCCTTAATTTTTTCCATATTAATACATTTATAGATTTTCCAATTACCAAACATCTTTATTTATCAGGATCATTCATCTATTGTTAAATAATAATTACATTAACTACTATCCCAATTTTAATTCCTGAGTCTATCAACCATACTAATCAAAGATGTTTCAATTTCTTTATTGAAATTTCATTTTCTCGTTGTCAAATTACTTGCAAAATACAACACAAAACAAACAAACCATCATCCCAATATAAATGAGCCCCACATCAGAACCACATTCATCTAAACTACACATTGCAACTACTTCTCAGCACCGCCACCACACATAATAACCATTTCTCATCACAAACACCATAAAACACAACCAAATTTTACATATATTATTTTAGTTTATCGAGGTATTTCATCACATTTACTTTTCTATTTTCATGTGAGTTCTCAAACAATACGAGATCCCATGGGAATCCAATTTTTTAGATGGATATATGTTCTTAGACAATCACATTTGTAGTGATTCAAATGGAAAGGCATAACAAGTTTCACCCATTCATTCTATACAAAAATATATCAAACCACCAAATTATCCAAAACTAATAAAATAATAACTCGCATGCTCATACATAGAGTCAAAATCAAAGGAATAAATAAGCTGTTTCAATTTCATCCCACACCCCTTCAATTTCAAATTAATCAAATAATTATCATCTTAAGATGGTGTATACCATCTACCCAAAAGAAAAAACACATTATATCCCACATGTATGTATAAAAAGAATAAATGAAGGAATACCACCTTGATTGAATCTTCATGTTGAAATGAAAAAAAACCCAAGATCAACAATTTTCGATCCCAAAAGAATCACCACCAGATCCCTATGAATATGAATCCTCAATAAAAAACTTCCCAAAACCAAAGGAAAAAATACCACACCAAATTAATATATAGAAAAATTATTTAAAGGATATAAGATTAAGAAAATAAATTCTTATCACTGCTCAATAAAAACAAATATGAAGGATATAAATGAACAAAGAAGTTTGTAACACCAAGGGAGGTGACTGAAGAAGACAAGAGAGAGAATGGGTTAGCCATGATTTGATCCATGGTTTGAAACTTTATGTGGGTAGATAAACATATATTTATAAAAAATTAATTCTAGAATCCACCACAACATAGTGAATAGACGAACCCCACATGGTGGGTTTGGTTAATGCATGATTCAATGTCCTCATGTGTGATATTATTTTATTTCCATATTTTTTTAAAAATATTTAACCACACCTATGGCCTTAACCATAGAGAGGTACATTCCGTGGTTGTTCTTTCATCATCTCCAATGGCCATAATCCATGCCATAGCATCAAATAGTTGGTAGTTTACCCTCATTACACCCAAGTCTATTATGTGTTGACTCTTTATTACCTATTTCAGATAGGAACTCTGTAAAAATCCCATGTCTACATCCATGACTTTCCATCATCATTTACAAGATTCATGTGGCACATAAGAAGACATCCATGGTTACATCTCCAAAAAACCAACTCCCTACGGAATTTCACAATCAATGGTGCACCTCAAAAGGCCAAAAAACCACCTCAATCCTATAAATAACCTCCAAAATTCCCCCAAAAACATCTATGTCTCTTAGGAATAACATGGGAGTGGTCTGAAAGGACAAGGCTCTTACATCATATACCTCTCTCAAGTTTATCATCCTCCGAAGATAGAAAAAAACCAAGATCACAAATGTATAGTAAGGGCCCAAAAAACCATCTCATGATATACCTCTCAGGGATGTCATTATAACTAAAACACTACTACTATGTCACATCAACCTCAATCCACATATTTTCCATACGAGTATATACACCAGCATTACAACCTTTATAGAAACAAACGAAACAACTACTATAACCATCACCCTAAACAACCCTTTGAATTGAAATCAAATTAATGAACCCTCTATATTAAGATATTACCAAATTTAGGTTTCACAAATAGTCTTGTATGATTTTAAAATGTGTCGAATTATAACACGTATTGATTAAGAAGGGTTTCTCCATTCTTCTTATACATGAGGTTTTGGCATACATCATCATCATGGGAAGAAGAATATTTTAAAAATCCTCAATATAATTTAACAAATCATCAAAGGAAAAAAAGTAAGATAAAATAAAAAAAATTGTGTATTGGCTGTGAATTTATTTCTCAAGAAACCATGAACTATCCTCTACACTTCCCCTCTAGTGTAAATAATAGAAAAGAATGGTTCATCCATGATGCACCTTCAATCTTCGATCCTAGATCTATACTAACTAATATGGTAATGTCACATCATCCTTAACATATAACTCCCCAAGTTCAATGACATTAGTGTTATTATTAGGAAACTAATAGATATGAGATATATTGAAGACATTATAGATCCTTTCCATCTATATTGGATGATCAAATTGACATGCCACAATGGTTACATTATCCAATACCTAGAAATGTCCTCTGAACTAGGGAGAGGGCTTCCTCCCCCTAACTGAACCTCTACTACCTATAATAAGAAGAAACATTTAGAAATACATGGTTCCCAACCTCAAACTCCAAGGTAATCCTCTTTTATTCGACATATGAATTTTTCTATTCCTGTACCACATTCACCCCCACACAGTCTATCCAAGACTTCTCTATCAATCTCTACATGACATCAGGATCGATAAATGTTGACTCCCTGATCTTTGGTAAGAAAAATAGATAATGAAATAGCTTCTAAAAATGTAATTTAATGATTTCATACCAATGGATGAGTGGAATCTATTATCATTAGAAAAATCATCAAATGAAAAGTGATTTTCCCAAGATCTACTGAACTCTATGGTATATTCCTACAATGTATCCTCTAGTTTCTAGATAGTATACTATATTTTTCAATACATATGAATTTTTAATGAATTTTTTATTCATAACTGATTTGAATTTTTTTTTATAATCCTCTTCAAACTTTTCAGGTAGAATGAGTGTTCAAATCCACGAAAATGGGCCTTGGAAATCCATAATTCCACAAAAACACATTCAAATAAAACAATTAAAAAATTCTATAACACATGAATCCTTGATTTTAAGTAGATTAGAATAAATTTTCTTAGGCTCCATGATTAACTAGAAATATTCATATCCTCCCATGTCTCGGGGTAGTCATGTGATGAAGTCTATTAAGATGCCATCCCAATTACATTTGGTAATATCCAAGGGTTGTAAGAAACCATCAGGAACATATTGTTCTACTTTTTCCAACGAGAAAACAGAACATTGAGCTATATTCCCTTCCAATTCCCCTTTAATGAAAGGATAAAATAACTATATCCTCCATTCAGGATAAATCAAAGATAAGTCTGGGCGTACCTCTATTGTTGAACTATTAATCGCATGAAATACTACCTCATGCATCACCAATGGAATGAAAAACCTCTGTTGACATAACATAGGGTTAAAATAACCCTTCCACCATCCCTTCAGAGACTCACTATGACCAATTAGGTCTTGCATCACCACGACATATGAGCCTCTCCACTAAGAATATTCCACCAACTACATTATAGAATACTACACTATCATATGAAAAAAGTAACCTCCAATATCATCTACCTCTATATCTATATTATATTTTCAAACTTATCCATCACACTCGAAGCATCAAACGACTCCTAAACATCATCCTTTTGTGACTTACTACTCAATGAATCAGGCAAAGAGTAACCCTTTATTATGGTGTAGGAGTTATAAAATTAATAGTGTTATAGAAACTCCATCCACTTCCGTTGTAACATATTTTGGTTACACAATGAGAATATATACCCTAATATATTATAATCAATAAATTTCAATAGGAATTCTTGAATGAGGAAAACATTCCACATTTTATACATGTTTAATTTACATAATACATGTCCACCATAGGTAGGAAATCAATATATAGTTATTGATTTTTGAGTTTCTATATTATCCACAAAGTTAAAATTAACAATCCAAAAAATATCATTATTATAACTAATATTAGAACAATAAGAAATCCATAAATTAGAACCTTCCAGAGGATCCATCACAATGAATTCCAATGTAGTTTGCCTATTTTTCCTATGAACCTTATTAGTGTAAAAACAATAAAATAAATATCTATTTTAAAAGAGACCATAAAAACATTACACTACCAACAATATAGTTATATTAGATCTTAATCACAAAGGAAATCTCAGTTTCATAGCTTGGGGACTGGCTAAGAGATAACATAAAGTGAAAACCCAATGGTTGGATAATGTGTTTAAGATGATAAAAAATTTACTAATTCAGAAAAATTCTCATATAATCATGATTAAATAAACACTAGACCATTACTTATTTTTTCTAATAATCATTATTTACAATTTTTTTGTATTTCCCATATCATTCATTGAAAAAATAAAATAGGCAAGTTGGATCTTTACATGATTAATCAACCACATGTTTTTGTAGATAAGAATTATTCCATATATATATTAAAGTATTTAAATCATTTCAATATTAAAAGATTTGAAATAAACACATGAATCATATTTGATAATGTTGAAACCATTTTAATTCATGAAATAATCAAACATTTTTATCCATTTTATCCATGAATATTTAATCCCATAATATTAATTTATAAATGAAAAATTTCGTTTTGTTTGAAATATTTTGAGAATACATTAGAAGGATTCATGTAAATCCTTTCATCCATTTAACCATATAGAAGAATGGTTTAACATTAAAAAATTTAATATATAAATCATAATGCGTAGGTAATGGATGAAAAAGCCTAATATATGATTATTTCACAATAGAGGAAATGATATGTTTCAGACCCAAACTTGGGTTTAGTTTTGGAATTAATTTCAATCATTGTATCATGCAATATTGGTAAAGAATCCAAAGACATTGAAGATATGATTGGAGGATGGGTTATCGATAGTGACCTGATTAGAATAGGTGAACATGGTATATTAAGATAATTTTGTGACATTGAATTAAAGATCAGAAGATTTGGAGAAGATCATTAAATTATATTTATAAGAATATAGATAAAATATAATTTCATCAATATAATTGAAATAATTCAAATTATTTATCTAATATTGAATAGGGTTGAAAAAGAATGATATTTGTGTGAAATTATCCTCACATGAAAGAAGTTATCCTTCATAAAATCAAGTTGAAAAATTAGGTGAATATGTGAAGTAGTTGTGTAGAATAAATGATGGACTAAAGTATTCTACAAACCCCTAATAGGAATAGAAGTAGGAATCATTTTACAGTGTTAGAAAAAGAATTTGTCTTAAAACATGGGTTGAGAAAGAGTTTTCTGTAAACCATTTTTGATAATTTTATCTCATAATTTCAAAATCATGATGTAGCTGAATTTATAAGAATCACATATGGGTGAATGGTGTTTAGCTTTCTGATTCAGATAAGTCATGCGACCATGTATGATCATGATAATTATATGAGTTAGCAAATAAAGGAATATAAAATTATTCAATTTTTATTATATTAGGTTTTCATCTATAAATGCTTTATGTTTCATAATGAAATCAATTAATCCATAGGAGTTTACTTACAAAGGAGTTGCATTAGTTACGTGAGTTGGATTACACTCTAAATGAATGAGGCCTCTTTAGATCTGTTGATTTAGAGGAATGAAAAACATTTGTAGAACATGAACCTAAATATTAAGAGATTTCATGATATATTATTGGTGAAACTTGGATAACTACATGATAATGTGGCTATCATGCGATGGTGTTACAAAAATCATTTAAAGAAAATTTTGTTGTCAGAGGTGTTATTTTCAATCAATTAACTATATTACATACATGAATGGGATAGGATGACATAGGTCATGTGATCAATGAAATAAAAAATAATATTTTTATGTGATCTTTGAAGGACTAATGACACATGATTAAAGGTGTTCTTGTTCAGAAAAATCTTTGACATAATAGAACAAACAGTTGATCGTGATTTACAGAGTTAGGTCGGTGGAAATATTTTATAAATAGTATATTTTTTACATAATTAGTGTGTCTTGATTCTTATTAAGAGACTATATTTGGATCCTATATTCTAAGACAGAGTGGAATATTAGTATCACATGATCAGGGAATAAACACATGTGTAAATCACTTACATTCATGGATTTTACTCACATGACTGTGGATATGTGATTTGGTTCAAGTAAAAAAGTTTCATGGAAAGAATATTTTTATATAATGTGACTAGGATCCATTACTAGGATTATTAAAAAATATTTATGTGACCATAATTAATATGTAGAGCCTTGCATAAATGGGTTATGTGATAGAATTCTTGTAAATGAATTATGTGCCCATGGTTACACCATATGGTCCACATGCTCTCGGACTCGCACTCCGAGTCTCCCAATCAGATTATGTATTCAGGCTACGTAGAGAACATTATTTCTAGAAACATTCATTTCAATCAAAAAGTAATTTTTTTAATTAACTTTTCAAATAAACTTTTTTAGTATTACATTTGACATAGAAGAAGAAATGTGAATTGAAAATTATAGAATCAAACAATAAAAGTAGGATTTATGATGATATCATTATCTCATGCTAAATAGAGATAGCCTATCATTTATTTATCTATTAAAGTGAACAAAAATTATAAAATTGGTGGAAGGTCTTTCCCCAAAGTAGTGTGTGGATGTGAAGAACAAGAAGTTTTCCTTCATTAAGAAGTGAATGATTATAGAAAAATTTAAATGTTGTGATCTTGGAATGGAGTGACTATGAAAAAAAATAGTATCCAAACAATTTGTGAGGATTACTGGATTCTGGGACATCAACACATCATTGGTTTGTGGTCCTTAGAAATAACCCATTATGGTGAAACATGTAAAATATATGTGGTTTATATATCTCTTAATTTCATGTATATAATTGACTGTTTTGAGTGTTATGTTATGGATTAAAACAGGATAAACAAAATTCTAAATAATGCGAGAAGAAAATCCTAAAGGAATGATAGAAGGATTAAATGAAATTTTTAAATTGACTATCAAAATAATTCATCCCCCTCAACTCAAGGTGTCTCTGGTTGACACAAGTTATATTAGTGAGAGATTATATATTATTATTAAAATTATTAATAAGTAGTTTATTGTTTATTAACATAGATTCTATGCTGAAGCCTATTTTTTTGGTAGAAAATGATTTTTGTGGTTGGTATGATGAAATTATCATCTTTATGAAGGATTTTGGTTTAGATATTATGAATCATATTTGAAGATATACTGAATTGAGAAATAATAGTGAATGCTTTTTAAATAAAGTGATAGAAAATTCACTAAATATATATTTTTATAATAAATTTTTCAAGAAAACCATTCTTTTTTTTACAGCTTTTGAAATGTGGAAGACCTAAGAATATATTTGTGAAAAAACAACAGAGGCTATTGAGTTTGTGATTTCCCCCTCAAAATATGATTATAAAACTAGTCTAGGTGATAAATTAGTTTACAAATATTGTTGATATTTCCTAATGACATAAATAAAGAATAAAAATACAAATAATATGAAGAATCATGTAAATATATTCTATTTAATTAATTTAAATAATGCTGATTATATATTTTATCTAGATAATGTTTTATGGGACTACTGAAAAAATAAAAAAAATATTCACGGTGGGAAATAAATTGATGTTCTAATCACATAGAAAAAATGGTGAAATTCAATCCAAAAAATGAAGGGTTAGACATTGTGATTGAATATTTTATTTCTTTTTTTGATGAAAAAAATTAAATAATAGAGATACCAGAGAATTAAATTATTGAAATAAAGAAAATTAAGGATATATTTGAAGATGGTTAGTTTGAGAATATATTTTTAGGGAGGCTATATTTGTGAATATGAATCACTTTTGTATAATTAGAAATATGAAAGGAAGATGTGGTTAGGACATATGGTCATCAGTTTAAACATGGGGTATTCAAAGATCAAGAAGATATTAGAAACATACAAGAGAAAGTGATCCAATAGGATATCATATTGTAAGTGTAATATGCAATAATTATAGATATTGTGATAGGAAATAAGAGGAATAAGAGAGTTAAAGTGGCCCTCAATACTGGAATTAGGAATAAGGGGTAAACAATTATGGAACAAAGTGATTTACATGAAGAATTATACTAGTAAATTAAAATGCACAAGGTCACAGATATGGAATTAAATGGATATTTTATACTCTCAAGAAAATTTAATAAGAGAGGAGAAAATCGAGAATGAAATCTGGAATAGAGAAGATATAACCTCAATAAACCGAGAATGAATAGAAGATCATAGAAATTAATCAATGTGTACTATGTCTAAAGAAAAGTAGAAGATTACAATTATCTCAATTAAAGCATATAATATTGGAGAATGTAATTCTCCAAATCTTAAATTATTAAATTTAAGAAGGAATTTTTCTAAATACAAAAATAAGAATATTAATACTGAAAAATCTGAAGATAAATACTATCATAATAAATTATCAATGAAATTCTACTATTTCGAAAGATTATGGAACACCATGAGTATGGGTCTAGGAGCCTGAGGTAATAATGTTAGAATCAGAAAACCGGATATGCCAACATATTAATTAAGAAATTATGACAAGAGGTATGTTTTTAACAAGATATTTTTTCCTATACTAACTCTGGCTGTATGGAAAGAGATTGGACTAGGATGGAAGAAATAAATTCAAAATTATTTCCTTGATCCCTCTAACTAATGAAAGTTTTTTTACTCTAGAAAAACTCTTTTTAAGATGTAAAATAGGTTTACATTATTAGATTTAAATCAATTATCTCAATGAAGGGTGTAATAAGAACCTACAAAATTACACTCACAATATCCATCTTGGATTAAACATAAAAATACATGGAATATAAAGAGAAAATATACTTCTGTTGTGAGAATGAATAATGTAAACTCAATAAAAGACTCACCCAATGTGAGAAAGAATGAGGTGATTTATTTGTATGATAGAAAAAAATTTATGATGAATTTTCTTCAAGATTCATATGCCATTCCATGATTTAACTAGTTAAGGCAAGAGAAATATCCATCAAGTGGAAGAGCAATCCTGAAAATAAAAGATTTAGTTAATCAAATATGAAATTATATACCTGTGGTTTAATTTATAAATTCATGAAGAAGAAGAATAATACGGAAACTATACCCAAAATGAAGATTTTACATGTGTGGAAGAATATTTAATCATATTCCTTGATTTGTTGAAATTTTTTTATAAGATGGAAATCAAATATTGATATGAATGTTCCATTTATTCAATTATGGACAACCCTATGAAAATAATGAAAATTTTTATACATCGAATCTAATGAAAAATTTTGTAAATGAAATCATTTAAAGAAGAACCAATGTGATGGTTTAGATGAAAGTTAGAAGCAAAGGGATGGTCTAACATCATGAACCATAGTCATCTACGTGATCATTATAGAGGTACACCTATCACTATGAATTTTATTTTTTCTGATATATCTTGAAATTTGTATAAGCATAAGGGGGAGATAAGTTCTATGGCATGATTATGATAAACGAGAATAAGTGTTTGAAATTAAAGTAGATATGATCATTTAAAAGGATTAATAATTGTAATAATTCACAGTTAGTGTTAGAATCATAATGTATTATGGATAAAATATATTTTCATCAAAGAAAAATTTGGAAATCATACGATAAAATATTATATAGTTCAAAATCCATTATTAGTAAACAATTTTTTGTGTCATTCCGTCAATTTAAGACAACCCATAATCCAAGTGGTATTAAAACACAATATAGATTATAATAAATATTTTAGAATGAAGAATAAAAAATAAATTATAATAATGTTTATTTTTTATGATATGAATATATTGTCTTAGATGACTGTTTTTCAGGATACAAATAATATTTTAGAAAATATTTCAACTGACATGTTTTTCCCCATTATAATAATTTTTTCAGAAAAAGGATTTAGAAGATTAATACTATTGATCAAAAATAATTTTTACCATGATCTAAAAACAATTAGCTGAATTTTATGATGAAAATAAAAGTCTATTAAGCCTTATTTAAATAAAAGTTCCCATATGAAAATTTGAATATCATGCATATCAATCTAGTGGTATCACATGTCTATCTTTAACAATTAATTAGTATAAAAAACATAGCATATGATATCAATTGGTTCATTATTCCCTAAATCTCACTCACTTAATGTCTTATTAATTTTTTTCTAATGATTTTGTATTTGGGTGATTGAGATCACATGATGAGTTAAAAAAGAAATAATATTTCAAGATGGTATAATTTAATGAATTTAAGAGAGTGAAATTGATGAATTTAATGTTTTTGATATAAACACTTGTTTTTTCAATATTTTTTTGACTTATTTGACTATTTGGATTTATTGATGAATGTAATTATATGTTTTAATTTCAATAATCAAAAATATGATAACAAGATTTCATATGATAAAGATATCGATAATAAAATTTTAAAATGCATATCTCTATTGTAAATGAAGCTCGATTTTTATGGAAAAATTTGTAAATGGTTGACTGATCACAGATAAAAATATATGTAAACATTCGAGGTTCAATTTTTGTAGAAGATTATTCATTGAAATAGTGGAAATTGATCTCTCCGTAAATATTTTCTAATGTTAGAGGGAAACTATGTTCACTTATATGATTCTGATGTTAATTAAAAACCAATGAATGTAGATTATTATTATGCTGGGATCTGTAGATTAAGGAATTACCCGTGGAGTAATATAATACATGGGGAATTAAAATAAAAGAACGATTTCATGAGCCCTTAATGGGATAGAATGTGAATGGAAAAATAGATTTTATATGGCCCTTTTCATTTTGTTTTCAAAGTGAAAGAAATGTTAGAATTCAAAAATCCAGATCCTTGGTATCTTAGAAGTATTTGATGGATTTATTTGATTAAAAACAAAACAATCAAAAGGTTATGAATTTCGGACAAGACTCTATTTTTGGTGTTGGATTTTTTTCAAATCATTGTATCATACACTGTGGGTAGAGGATTGGAAGAAATTGAATTCCTAACTAGAATTTTTGAAATCCATGGGGATCTAATGAGGAGAGGTTCACCTGGTGGATTGTGAGAAGTCTATGGTTTTGACTGCAATATCAATTGAATCTAAATGAACTAAAAAAAATTATTTACAATGAGGAATATTAAACATGATTTTTATGAGAGATAGAAAAAAATCCAAATCATTATCTAATGTTGATGATGAATACAAAAAATTGATTCCATCATTGATTTACTCTCACCAAAGGAAGTATTTCATCTGGATGATTAGTTGAAAAATGAAGAGGGATTATGTAGAATCCACAAGAACAATAATGATCATGAGAATGAGGTGATCACATATTCATAAATGAAACATGTAATGTAGGCAGAAAGCATCATGTATTTGTTATTAGATTACTTGATCAACATAACACACTTGAATTCTCGTATTCAATATGATGAAATCTACATGAGTTGACTAGAGATAGAATTCGGTGTATGACATTTTCCTAACCCCCACCCACCAAATGTATTCCACATAACCTGAAAATTATGTAAGGGAGATAATGAACGTAGATTCTCAACTTCAGTAGACCATGGGTTAGTGATTATCATGAAGGGTATAAAAATGTCACATTTGGAAGGCATTACCCTCATAAATAAAGTATGGTCGAGAGATAGATTAACAACCACCAATAAAATCCATAATATAAACAAAAAATAAAAAATATCTTAGAATGCATGTGTAAAGTAAAAAAAATATGTGTATAAATGAAAACAAAAAAGAAATCCCTATGGTAGTAACTCAAACAAAAAATCCAATGTATGTGCTAGTAATGTTCAGCTCAGTCTCCATAGTCCTCCAATAAACATGAAAAATTGTTTTTATTTACATGGGATGAGAATAACTTGTATACTCAATAGGATCTTATACATGTTCCCTCATTCACATGTGAAATTTCCATATTAATTCACCAATGTATAAATAGCAAAACCAACATGTGCCTAAGAAGGTCAAATAACCAAAACAATTTCACTATGACTTTGTCACTGAATAACTCATCCAATAATAGAAACATAATATAATGTATATCAATAAAAAGTGTTCCCTGCACCCCTTTCCAAATGATGTTCTTACCTAAATCTCCAATGTTTTACAACATTGTACTCTCATCCTTTCTTTAGGATCCTTCTTGATGATACCTATGAAACTATATCATTCCAATAACCTTATACAGAACTCTCTATCACATCCCACCAAAATACACTAGTGAAATTTTATTATGTGAATAACCACATGTGAAACAAGTTATTGTATCCACATTCTACCAGAAATGACTATCTTAACTAAGTTTAGTAGGGTATTATGAACATAATGGACGTCGAACTCATTCCCTCCTCCTACCATGCATGACACCTACCAAGAACTACCTCTTTAACCTCATCAATAATTAATTTTAGTTCATTTTTTTAATCCACCACTACCTGCATGTAAGAACCTTTCCTAGATGTGAAAGTAATGAAGAGGGTGTCACCATATATCTATCCCCACTGTTTTAGATATCAAAAAAACCCCTAAAAATTTTGGGTGTCTTTACATAGTTACTAACGTGTCTGAGTTGTGTATATAAATCAAAATAACAATAAAATATATAATATTTACACACACACATAATAAAAAAACATGGGGTATATAGAAATAGTATCGTATGAACTCAAAACATTTCCACAATTCCTCACAACCTCTTCCACTGATAATTTCACCTTTGAATTCAATACAAAAAATAAGAAATCCACAAATACACACCATATTCTTTATTTTTTATTCTAAACCATTTGTACATTTTTTTAAATTACCAAACACCATTATTTATCGTACACATTATTCTCATGTCAAACTACATCAACATTAAACACACTCACCATTTTAGTTAAAGAGTTCATTACCCCATCCAATCCATACCATTTCAGTTTCATTTTCAATGTTTCATTACATCACTATATGACATATAGACCATTGAAACACAAACAACACATATCCATCATATCAATAATCCCCACATCACAAAAAATATCATAAATACCAAACATCGCAAATACTTTCCATTACCACCACCACACATCACAACCACTTCTTAACATAAGCACCACACAACACAAACTCTTTTTCATATTTTTTTTATTTTATCAATGGATTTCATTAAATTTAAATATTTATATTAATGTGATTTATTACACAATTTGATATTCCATGGGAACTAATTTTTATACATATATAAATTTATAACCAATTTCATTTGTATTGATTCAAATGAACAGGAATAACAAGGTTCACCAAATCATTAACCACAACAATATATCAAACCTCAACATTATCCAAAATTGTCAAAATAATAACTATAATACTCAAAAATATTATCAAAATCACAACAGAAAATGAGATCAATTAATTTCTTCCCTTACCCCTTCAATTTTGAATTAACCAGTTAAATATATTCAATAATATGGTTCATACCATCAACACAAAGGAAAACAAGATCCTGATATCCCAACATGTGCATATAAAAAGAAGAGATGAAGGATCCCCATCTTGATTGATGATTCATGAAGAAATAAAAAATCCAAGGATTAATCACTATCGATCTCAAAGGAATCAACACTAGATCCCTATAAAAAACCAGACTCCATAAAAAACCACACAAAATAGAACAAAACCTCGACATAGTGAACTCTTATATAGGAAAAGGATTGAATGGATGGAATATTAATAAAATATAAACTTAACTAAATCTAATGGAATGTAATACAAATGATCCAATTGAAACAAGAATTTTAAAACAGGGTGTGAGGAGACTATAGAAGGGAAAAAAGCATGGGTAAGCCAAGAGTTTCTCTTTGGTTTGAAACTCGATGTGGGTGGGTGTTAGAAGAACTAATATTTATAGAAAAAAACTATATATAGACAACCACTATATAGTGAATGACCCAAAACCCCATTTTGGGTATGGTCAAGGCATTATCCAATTTCTTAATGTGTGATATTATTTTGTTTCCAACTTTAAAAAAATTATTTCTACCCCCATGGTCTTGACCATAGTGAGTTCCAAGCTGTGGTTGTTCTTTCTCAACTACCATGGCCAGAATCTAAGCCCTAGGACAATTTTTTTTTTCTATTTTACCCTCACCACACCCAAGTCTATGTCATGATGAGTCATTCTTCACTATTTCAGATAGGCACTTGGTCAAAAAATAGTGTATAGAGAGATTACCTATCGAGATCATTTCTATCCTTCACATGGCGCATAGAAAGACCAACATTCCAACATCCCCATCAAAATAGCTTCATAAACTTTGTTAAAATCCACGGATCCCCTCAAAAGGCCCAGACACCCCCATCAAACTTTTTAATCACCTCCATACTCCCCCACAATATCCATGTAACTCATGGAAAAAATCAATGGAAATACTAGGAATGACCAAACCAGTACACAAGATACCCCTAAAACAATTTTCATCCTAAAGAATAAAAAAATCTAGGTCAAAAAATAAAGGTAAGGTTCTGAAAAACCATCTCATGATATACCTCTCAAAGATTTCATTAAAATGAATTAAATGCTTTCATCCCACACCAATCTCAGTCCGACCCTTTTCTACATATCCCTATGCACCATCATTCCATAATACACACAAACCAATCTAATTACTACCATAACCATCACTCAACTCGACACCAAACCCAAATCAATGAAATTAAAATTCTATAACAAGATATTATCTGATTTATGTGTCACTAAAATTACCATATTATTTTATAATTTTTCTCAATATAATAAATCTTTATTAAGAAGAGGTTTTTACCTCTTCATATACATGATTTCATGGCACACATCATTATCATGGTAAAGAGAACATTTTATAAATCCTTCAGATTTAGTAATGAAATCAGAAAAGAAGATAAGGTAAGATAAAACACGAAACTAATATGGATATTTGGTACACATATATGTGTCATGATCGCAACTACTATCCTTCATACCACAATTCCCCCATTGTACCAAAACCAAATGAATGGTTCATCCATGATGCACCTTCTCTAGAGGATCCTAAATCTCTACTAGACGCTTTATGAAATTTGTGTCCTCCTTAGTATCTAACACATATCATTAAATTAAATGGGATTCAAGATGAATATAGTAACATATATAATAGATGAGGATGAAATTATGGATCTTTTCCATATGTGTTGGAAGATCCAATTTATACGACACCATCCTAGCATACTCCCAAACTAAGAAGCGTCCCACAGATTGGGGAGAAATATTGCTTCACCTACTAAATATATTATTCTTATGATGAGGAGAAACCTTTAGGATCATGTTGTCCCTAACCATTAACTATATGGGTATACTCTTGTGATGGACATAATAATTCTACAAGTGCAATTCCACCTTTATCCTCTCAATAACTGCTCAAACCATCTCTATCATGCTCTTCACTACATTAGGATTGAGAACTAATGATTTTCTTACCTCATCTCAACAAAATGTAGAATGAAATTGACTACCACAGAAATACTAAAATGAGTCCACACCTTTGGATGAGTGGTATCTATTTTTATAGGAAAACTCTACTATGGTAAAGTGATTTTTTTACGATCTATTGATCTCCATGATATTTTCTTGACATATATCCTCCAGTGTTTGGATTATACACTCTCATTATCTGTCAATTTAAAGGTGGAATGAATCTTTGATTAAAAACTATGTTCCAAATTTTTGAGAAATCCTCTATAGACATGGAAGGTAAAAATGTTTTCAAATCAAATAAAATGATCCTCTGAACTCTATAAATCCACAAGTAATGGCTCACATACCTCCTTTCCAAAACATATATGACAACTAACACCATGATTTCTTGGAACTGAGAAAATAATTTCAATAGATCTGTGATTACCCATATGGATTTATATCCTCCTAGTTCATAAGGTAATCATGTGACCATGACTATCAAGATACCATCCCACTTCCATTTGGGAATGTCCAAGGGTTTCATCAAACCCTTTGGAACATGATGTTGTACTTTTAACTACTGGTAAACTAAACATCTCACTCTAATCCCTTCCACAGCCCATTTCATACCTGGATACTAAAAATATATCCTCAAACAAAAATACATCTCAGAAAATCCTAAGTGTACCACAAATGGTGATCCACGAAACTCATGAAGGTATCCCTCATGTTTTTCCATGATAATAAAAAACTAACCTTGAAACAACATCTAGTTCTGACCATCCGTCCACCAACCCTTTAAGGAATCACCATGCCCAATATGGTCACGCATCACCTCTAACTATGAGTATGCCAACAAATACCCTTTCACTTTCTACATCATATAAGGCTACACTATCCTTGGAAACATATATCCTCCACTTTTAAACTGCCTATGCATCTACATTATGGAGACTATGTCCCAAATTTACCTCTAAACATCTCTAGATTTGTGAGTAACATCCTTTCGTGACATTATATGTAGTGAATCACCCACAATGTTCTTCTTTATTTAGGTGTAGGATTTCTCAAGTTCAACCTATTTAAGAAAATCCCACCACATCCATTTTCAAATATTTTTATCACACTAAGAGAATATAAACCACCAGATCTTGTGATCAGTAAAGACCAAAAAGAGTTATCAAATGAGGTAATTTTTATATAGTGTCTACACGTTTCATTTCTCCAGTTCAAGTTTTCTAAAAGAAAGAAATATATATGTATTTATTGATTTATTATTTTCAAAATTAGACACATATTCAGAATCAGTAAACCCAACAATATCATAGTATAACTACTATTACTTCTATAAAAAATCATAAATCAACACCTGCCTAAGTATCCCTTAAAATTCATTCCAAATAGATTTACAAGGTTTTCTTATCTACCTTATTACAGAAGAAATAATAGAAGAAATATCTATTTTACAGGATACAATAGCATATATAAGACTATTAACAATATTGGTATATGAGATCTTATTCATAAAGGATAAATTAGATTCACATTTATCGAATGACTAAGGGACCACATAAATTTATCACCCAAAGTAAGTCTTATGGGTTTAAGGTGAAAAAAAGATATGGATTCAAAACCCTTATAACATATGCATGTTGTGAAGTATACAATACCATAACATCTCAACATCCAATAATATTTATTTAAAAATTAATATTTTTATTTCCTAGATCATTTATTTAAAAAACAATAAAGTTGGATCTTTAAAATATTAATTAGACACATGTTTTTATATAAATGAAGTATGAAATTAACATATAAAAACAATAAAGTTGTATCTTTAAAATATTAATTAGACATATGTTTTATAAGAGTTTTAGAATCTATTTTTGCATCCATTAACATGATATTGTACTGTTTTCAGAGCTATAATCCAATGAGAAGAGACCTCACATATGCATTGGGGGAATTTCATACACTATAAGAAGCACTAAACCCCATAATTACTGAGACTCTACCATCCTTGATGAGCCTAAAATCATGCATAAGACCAGTAACACATTATCCTTCCACATTCATTTTAAATCCATTGGATGGTGGTTTCCAGCAGACCCATCTGCCTCTATTGGTAATAGAACCCCTAGTCTCCACCACCACCTTTGGGATGATCATCATGAGAAAACTATATTAGAACCATAAAGTTAGAGCCCACCTAATTTACCCACCAATGATATTAATTGAACCCAGATGAGAGCATGAGGGTATTTATTATCATTTATAGCTTTGTTACGAGATTACTAAATGATCCAAATGCTCATTATGAAGAGCTTGCTCCACAGAACTAGTGAGGCTTATTGGATTTTGGAACATCCACACATCATTGTTGAGTGCTCTATAGAATTCTCCCTTTCTAGTGGACTAGGAGATTTTTTCTACATATGTTTTACTTTCTTACGTATATGTTATTTTATGGAGAGTTTTATTAACATGTGATAAAATATGAACAAAATGTTCACCAATATATGAACTAGGTATTCAATGAAATATATACATATTAAATATAAATTTTAATTTAGAAATCACCCTGATTCAACCAACTCATATTAGGGTGTCTCTGGTTACAAAATTTTTTCTTATAGAAATATAATATCTTGGTTTTCAACCAAATAATTTATATTATACTTATAATTATCATGGATTCTAGGATGAATCCTAATTTTTCATAGGAATATATTTTTTTGGAAAGAAGAAATTTTCCTATTCTTATAGGCCTGTATTGATGATATTATGTATTATATACAAAAATATTATGTCCTTACGAAGAAAAGTTAATAAGGTGTAAATGAAGAGATATAAATCATAATGAATTTATTTTTTATGAATTTTTTTTCTTGAAAACCATTCATTGGTATATTTATTTTAAAATATTGGAGAACTATGAAACTATTTTTTGAAAATAATAGTGGAAATAGGGTTGTTATTTCCACCTAAAAAAGTATTATAAAACTTTTCCATGTTAGAATGTAGTGAATGTGTTTTCATTAAATTTTTTTAAATACCTAAGCACTAAGGAATAGATTAAATAATAAGAATAATCATGTAAAAATTCCCTTATTAATTAAATTGGATAATAATGATTCTATATTTGAAATAGATTTTTTTCGAGACTCTTAAAAATATAAAAAATTGAAATAACCATTTTAAATATGAATAATTATTAATCACACTAAATAGTTGGTGAAATATAAACATAAAATTGAATAAAATCCATGGTTATTGAAAATTTTAAGGTTTTTTTTGAAGAAATAAAATAAAATAATTGGGTCACTAGTGGATCAAATTTTTGAAAGGTAAAACTTTATGGATCCACTTGAAGACAATAAGTTTTAGAATAAACATTTTATGGGAGGCTTTAGTAGATAATATAAACATTTTTTTATAATGAGAACTTTGATAATGAAGTTTTTATTGTGACACATGTTCACTAATTTAAATATGGGACATATTGAGATCCAAAAGAGATCCAAGCCCTATAATGGAATGTATACCAATGGGAGATCATACAGGATGTGTACTAGGAAATCATTGATGATATATCAATAAAACACAAGGCAATGATTAGAGTTGAAGTGGCACTAAATAGTGACATTATGAATATGAGGCTAAAAATGATGGAATGAGGTGACTTAAATGAATAATTATCCCAATAAATAAAAAATAGAAGGTCAGAGAAAATTAATTGAAGGAAAAAATTTCTACACTAAATAATGAATTATAATAGAGGATAAATAAAGAAATATATATTGTTTTAGACTAAATAAGATAGAACCTCAATAAAAGGAGAAATAATATTAGAATAGAGAGAACAATCAAAGTTATGTATGCTTAAGGGAAATAAGAATGTTGAGTTTATTTACATATAATTTTATTATGAGTAGATCATACAATTATCCTAATAAGAAAATAAAAAAAATTAATGAAGACATTTTCTAAATTAAAAAAAAAGTGGATCTTCCTCAATGTTATGAAGTAAAATACTCTCAGATGAAATTATACATGAAATTATACTATTTGAGAGACTGGGGAGAACCATAAGTGTGTGTATAGATTCCCAAGGAATGAAGTTCAGAATAATAACACTTGTTGTATAAATATCCTAATTTAGAAATAATGACATTATGTATTTATTTAACAGGACAAGTTTTAACCATGTCCATATAGAAGTGGATTTCAGTAGGAGAAAAATAAATAAATTCACAATGATGACCTCCATCCCAATGACTAATAAGGAAATTATATACACAAAAAGAAATACTATTAATAGGGAAAACATATTTACAGTCTTTGATATTAAACAAGGATCTCAATGAAATTTTTTCAATAACATCATAATTTACACTCAAAATAGCCCTCATGAAAAGAATGGATAAATATATATAATATAAAGGGACAATATATTCTTTTTTGGAGTAATAATAATATAGACTCACTAAAAGACACATCCTATGTGAGAAAGGATGAGTTGATTCATATGGTTAATAAAAAGAAAATGTATGAATAATTTTTTTCTGGTTTCATATGTCATTACATGAGGCAAGAAGTGAATGAAAGGGAAAATATCTCAATTGTAAGAGGAATGATGAGGAGAATACCTTTAGAATGTCAAGGAGGAAAACCTAAACATGTGTTTTTAATCCTATAGTTGTGAAGGGGAAGAATAATGAAAAAACTTGTATATAAAAATGGCTTCTCACATATATGGATGAATTTTTAATCGTATAGAAAGATCCTCTAGAAATAGATTTAAATGTTGAACTAGGATATAAAAATTAACGTTCTTTGACTTAATTTTAAATAATACTAATAAAATAATTAAAATATTTAAAGAAGTAATCTAAAGGGAAATATTCTCAAGAGGCATTATTCAAAGAAGCTTCATAGTGAAGGTTTGAAGGGAAGTTAGAAGCAAAGAGTTCATCGATCAAGAACAAAAATAATCATTTAATTTATGATTCAATGAGGTACCCCTCTACCCATACATTTAATAATATTTGATATATGTTTAATGTGGTATAGAAATACGTGGAGAAATTTTCCATGGATTGATTGTTTTAAAATGGAATAAGTTTTTAAAATGAAAAATGATTTCCTAAAAAAGGATCCATAATTGATATAATTCACAAATGGTGTCATACTCATAAATTGGGGTTGAGAAACTAATATATTCATCTACGAATAATCTGTATATCATACAATTTATCTATTGTATTGTTATAGTCATTTCTATAACAAATTATTTTTTTTCAATCTAATATTCATGAAAACCCAAAATCAAATTTATATTCAATACAACTATGGATGTGAAGAAATTTTTGAGAAAAAAGTATCAATAATCAAGAATTAATTTCTTATGATCTAGTAATGTAATATTAGATGATTGTTTTCCATGTTTCTAAGAAGCTTATAGAGAAATATTTCATCTAACTTGTGGTTTCCATATTCGAATGATTAGTTCAAAGATGATTAATTATATAGTTCAATAATAATTGGCACCAACATCATAATATACATAGGGGAAATTGGTAATAATAATAAAATCCAATACATCCTTATTATATGAAAATGAATTTTCTATATGAATATCTGAAAATCATGCATGTTGTATTGTATCACAAGTTTATATTTACCAATTAATTGGTTTCAAAAACATAACAAGTGATATCAGTTGGTTCATTATGTTATACGTCTAAGACACAAAGTCTCTTATTAGTTATTTTCTAATGATGTTTTATTAGTGTTATTGAGGTTAAATGATAAGTTAAAAAGGAAATAATATTTCATGATTATAGGAATTATTAAATGAAATATAGTGGAATGGATAAAATTAATGTTTTTGACTTAATAACAAGTATCCTACATAGTGTTTTGACATACTATTCTCAGTATATTTATTTATGAATCCAATTCCAAGAGGTTATTTCCCTCATAAAAAATATGAGAACAATATTGGAAATTTTGAATAGAACAATAATTAAAATATAAAATTTATATCTTGATATTTTTCGGGGATCGATGTTTTGGAATAAAATTCCCAAATAGTTGATTGAAGCAAGATGTCACTAGATATTAGCTTTCTATGTTATAGGGGTTGACATAAAAATGCATAGAAAATGGGGAGAATTATCTCTCCATAACTGTTTTGTGATGTCTGAGGTGAATGGTCTACCCCCATGTTTTTACAAAGATCATTTTTAATTAATTAAGATATATTATTTTTGAAGGGGGTGTAGAGGGATACATTATGGAATCCCATATAGACTTCTTTTTTAAAAGTAGAGGTTAAATAAATGAGAGATTAGATGATTCCTAATTGTGGAAATAGGGGGAAGGTAAAATAATGTTTTATACATCCCCTTTTTTCAATGGGAAAAGAAAACACGAATCCATAAATCCATAGTCTAGGCATCTTTTAATTATTTAATGGATTTATAATAGTAAAAAAGATACCAAGTGGTTTTTGTTGAACCAAAACCCATGTATTCTGATGGATTTAATTTGAATATTTTTATAATAAAATATTGGTAGAGTATTGGAATACAATAAAGACATGACTTGAGGATGTGAAATAAATGGTTATCGATAGAAAAGTTGTGACCATAGTGGATTGAACAAAGGATAAGGCACTGACTGCACAATCAAGAGTGTCTAAATAGATTGATAGTTTTTCTTAATATGAAGATATTTAAAATAGGACTTTATATAACATATAAAAATAATTGTAATACATTATCTAATGTTGAAGATGAATGTATAAAATTGATTCCATTATGGAATTAATCTCACATAAAGAATGCATTTCTTCCTAAATCCGAGAAGAAAAATGTTTTGAAATTTTGAAGTGGTAATGTGACCAATTATAGTCTTGAGAATGAGGTGACTGAATATTTATAAATTAATCATGTGATGGAGGAATATAGCATCATGTTTGACTTATTAGATTTGGTGATCAAATTTACATGCTGGAAGTCTCTTAATGAAATTCAATAAAGAAGCATGAGTTGACTAGAGAAGGAGTTGTGTGTATCACATTATTATAAAACATCCCTCTAAAGGAACCCGTCTTTTTTAGATAATGAATGAATGGGGCCAATGATCTATAATTCTCATCTTTAGTAGGACCCGGGTTGGTGACTAGCGTAGATGGTATTAAAATATGACATATGGAAGCCATTACCCTCAAGAATAAAGTAAGATATGGAGATTGAATATGAAAAAACATGATACTCTATGGCATAAATTAAAATAAAAAAAACCAAACCATCCCATAATGTTTTTTGTAATGTAAAAAAAGACAATAGTCTATAAATAAATACACAAACGAAATTCCTTTGTTTTTCTTCAATAAATACTACAAGGTATAGTATAGTAACATCTATCATGGAATCTTTAATCCTCCTAGAAAAATGGAAAACAATTTGTATATACATGGCGTGATCCAAAAATGAATAACTAGTAGGATCATACCCATGGTCTCTCGTGTACATGTGAAAATTCTACAGTAATGAGCTAGTGGAAAGAATAGAAAAATTAACATGCACATAAGTAGGTCAACAAACCAATTACATCCTCACCATGAATCTTCCAAAAAATAAAGTATCCAATAATAATAACCTAATATAAGGCATATCAATAAAAAGGGAACACCAAAACCCTTTCCAATTGATTTTATGTTCTCACACCACAATTTTATATCTCTTGGTATGCACATCCCTTAAATGGGATCCTACCTGGAGTAACCTTAGAAACTATATCATGCCAAGAACCTAGTATATTACTAAACATCATATCCCACCTAAAGAAACCATGGAAAATTTATCATACCAAAAAACTCATGTCAAACTAGTTATTATATTCACAGCATCCCATAATGACTATCTTATCCAATTCTGGTAGTTTTTTTAATATGAATGATATACAATCTCTTCCCTTGTCCTTTTATACTTGACCCACACCTAGAACTACCTCATAAATCTCATAAATAAGTAATTATAGTGAGATTTTTAATTCTATACATCCCATCCTATCCATAAGAACCTCCCATGAAAGTGGGAGAGGAAAAATGTGTTTCCATCATTCTGTGCTGACCATATTAGATAATGAAAAGAACACACCCTAATTTGGATACCAATACATAGTTCTCAATGTACCGAGGGTGTGTATAGAAATCATAATGAATATAAAATATATAATAGAAACACACATACCCAAGAACAACCTAGGGGTTTATAACAAGAATACCATGCCAACTCACATCATTTCCAAAATTACTTACATTGTCTACTAGTACAATTTATACCTCAAAATTAATTACACTACATAAGAATTAAATTATCAGACACAATATTCATTCATTATTTTAATGGTAATACATCTCTAGATTTTATACTTACCAGTCATATTCACTTATCATGACCATTCATATGCTATTATAAAAATAAAAACATTAACCACATATCCCATTTTAATTCAAGAGTTCATTATCCATTATAACCCATTAAATTTCATTTTCATTATTATAATTTTATTATATAATTATTAAAAACCCTCTACAACACAACACAATAAAAAATCCCATCTTACACATATTAGTGATCCCCACATCACAACCACATCTTATCATAGCCTCACATCACAACTACTTCCCATCATCACCATGACACAGAAAAAACACTTTTCAACACAACTACCACAAAAAACCCACTTTTCAAATAAATTTTATCAATTTTTCATGGGATTTAATCACATTTAATTATTTATCATCAAGGAAATTCTCACAAGATCCATGATTCCTTGGGTAACAAATTTTTTAGACTGAAATAAATTCTTGTAAAATTACATATATGGTGATTCAAACCAATAAGAAAAACAGGTTTAACCAATTATTTATAAATAATAATATGTCAAACAACAACATTATCCAATGTTGAGGGAAGAATAACTAGTTTTCTCAAAAATATATAAAAAATCCCAAGAAAAAATAAACTCATGTTATTTATTCCCTCACACATTCAATTTAAAATTAACCAATTAATTATCATCAAAATTATGGTGTGTACCATCTACACAAAAGAAAAAATTCATGAAATCACCTCATGTGCATATCAAAAGGAGAGATGAAGGATCCCTAACTTGATTGATTATTTATAGAGAAAATTACAAAACTAAGGATCAATAACCATAGATCCGGAAGGTAAGACCACTAGATCCCATGGTATTATAGACCCCTATAAAAATTACCCAAAATGATGAAAAAACCAAAGAAAACTCATAAATATAAAAATGATATAATTAAATGAATATTGTGAGATGAGATACTTACCTCTGTCTAATGGAAACACATATTATTTATCCAAATGAACCAAGAAATTAGAAACACCATGGGAGGTGATTGGGAAAGATAAAGGGATCATGGGTTATCCAAGAGTCATTCCAATGTCGGAAACATGAAACAAAGGCTGGGGTAGCTCACCTCCTTTTATAAACAATGCATGCTAGAATCTACCACAACATTGTAATCATAAAAAACATCTATAGTGGGTCTGGTCAATGAAAAATCCTGTTTAAAAAATATGGCCACCACCATAGTCTTGACCATAGATTGGTCCAAGCTATGGTTGTTATTACCCCATATTTCTAGGATATAATCAATTTCGTAGTAGAAAATAGTGGTCTGTTTTCCCCTCACCATTCCCACGTCTATCGCGTGGTGAATTATTCATCCATGTTTTGAATAGACACTCCATAAAAATTCCATTACTAGAAATATTCCCTCCCTATAGAATTTCTAAGATACATGTGGCACACATGAATACCACTAGGATAATATGTCTTCAAAAACTGATTCTTAAGGAATTTCATAAGTCATTGTGCCCCTAAAAATCCATGAGAACTCCTCAAACCCTTAAACCACCTACAAAGTTCAAACCATGAAATCATTGAACCTTGGGAGAAAATGTAATGTTAATGAAGGTATATATCATTACATAAATAAATCTCATACTCAAAAATTAAAACAAACCCAAAACTAAAAAGTATATGAATGGTCTGAACAACTATCTCATGAGATACCTCTCAACGTTCTAATTTAAACTGAAACACCACTGCCATCTCAAACCTTTATCAAGCTTCGTATTTTCCATTCAAATATATAAACTAGAATTTTAACCTACATATAACCCAAGATAATGAATTACATAACCATCACACTACACAACCCCAACCATATAAATTAGTGAAATTGGCCTTTTATATCAAGATATTATAAAATTTAGGAATCATTGACTTTCCCTTATGATTTTAAAATGGATCATAATATAAAAAATAGAGATTGGGAAATGTTTTATTTTCATTATATATTTTATGATTTGGAACACATCATCCTCAAGGAAAAAACACTTGTCATAAATCATTAATATTCAATAAAATCCTCATCAACGAAAATAGGATAATAAAAAACACAAAACTGATCTAGTTATTGGGTATGAATCTATATCTAATTATCACAATTACTGTCCTATTTACCACTATGCCTATATAGTACATGATCCAAAGGAAACATTTTTCTACATTGCACCTTCTACCATTGATCCCTGATCTCTACCATCTGCACCACATATATCGTATCACCATCGGTGATTACCTCCCCTTAGTCAATGAAAATGGAATCATCATGAAGATATTAATGCATTTGAAAGACATGGAAGAAATTATGGATCTGATGCATCTTCATTGGATGAGTGAGCTTATATGACACTATGATAACATGCTACAACTCCAAGAAGGGTACCATGATGATGGGGGAAATCTTGGCCCCCCTAAGAAACCTCTTATACATCTAATAAGGATAAACCTTTCAGAACACATGGTCCCCAAACATAAAAAAACAAGGGTTTCATCCTTAGATTGATAAAATAATTTTTCTAGTACTATTCCACCTTATTCCTCTCAAAAACTACCTTAACCTTGTCTATCATGATCTACACCAAATGAGGACTATGACATTATTATTCCCCAACCTTTTTCTAGAAGAACAAATAATGAAATAGACTCTCACAAAAAACTTCAAATGATTCCAAGCCAATGGATGAGTGATATCTATTTTAATAAAGAATATATACCAAAGAATGTTATTTTCCTAAGATCCTCTAAACCCCAAGATATATTCCCAAAACAAATGCACCATTTTAATGAAGTTAAACATTATCTATCTATCTATATAAGTCTAGAAAGTATTATTTTTGTGAAACTATGTTGAAAATGTGTGCTGCAATCCTCTTCATACTTGCGATGTAAAAAAGTCTTAAAATCCAAGAACATTGGCCTCAAAACTCTATGCATCCACACAACCTCATTCACAAATATCCTTTTAAAAACATCTATAACACCCCACTACTTTATTAGTTGGATGTGAGATGACTATTTAAATAGATATAGGATTTCCCATATTGTTTCATATACTCCTAAAGCGTGGTGTAGGCCTATGATGAAGTCTATCAATATATCATCCCACTTCCATTTGGGAACATTAAATGGTTGCAACGAACTGTATGGAACTCGACGTTATACTTTTACCTACTAGAAGACCAAACATTGATCCATAAGTCCTACCACCACTTGTTACATCCTAATCAATAAAATCTATAACCTCAAACCATGATACATCTTTGTAACCCATAGGTTTAATTCCAAAGTTGAGATATGAAACTCATGAAGGACTCTCTCACACATTTCCACTTGAATAAAAAACCTCCCATGAAATAACAACTAGTTCTAACCACCCTATTACCATCCCTCTGAATAAGCACCTTACCCAATATAGTCATGCACTACCCACACCAATGATTCACCTCACTGAGAATCTTCTACACAGTATATCAAAAAAGAATACATTTTCATCTAATAAAAGTAACATACATTATCAATTAATTTAATATCTAGATGATGGAAACAGACTCCTCCATCACCATCTCTACATTTCTAGAATCCTGAACAATATTCTTTTATGACACTATACTCTCTTCATCATACACACAGTTCTCATTTATTGAGGTGTATGGGTCCTCAAAGTCATAGTGTTTAAGAAACTTTATCCACATTCATTTCTATAGATTTATGTAACATAGAGAGAATATATAACTGATGATCTTATGATCAATAAAGGCCAAAAATTATTATCTAATGAGGAAATTTTTCTACAACATTATTGAGAACACACCCACTAAAAGAACAAAAACATTAGTTTCACAATTATTCTCATGGGGGAATAACCGACTTGATCCATAAGTGATCACATCCTTATGTTGTATCAAGATGTAACTGAAGAATTGACAAGAATCATTATAGAAAAACTCAAACATTTACACTTTGGAAACTGAAGCATTGAATCAATAATCAGTTTTTCATTCAGGTAGTAAAACACTACCTAACACTAATTAGTACGTATTAAATTCTAGTATTTTCTAGTTAGTACATTCAATGGGTCCAAAACCATGATACAATAATCCATGATAAGTGGGAGAATAACCTCCCATAATATCATAAAATATTGGGTAAACTCAAAACCAATTCCAAATTATTGGGTTCTACCCAAGAATTAACATGCTCAATCGTTGATGGGTCCATAGATACACCATAATAGGACACCACAAACCAATTTAAATGCACCTACCATGTCCAAAATATTCACTAGGATATCTTTTTTATAGAGCTTATAGTGTTGAAGAACCTATAAGATAGTTATGAGATGATCAACATGCTCCTACCATTAATTGTTGAAGATAAAGATGACATTGATGAATATGACTAAAAACTATTATAGGATCTGATATAACATATAGTTCCTGAGACCCATGATAAAAAAAGGTGAATTTGTGGCATTGAATGGAATAACTACAATATCAAGGTTCCAATACTTCAATGAAAGAAAATATTTAGTATATCTTCCTCTTTCACCCTCAAATGATGATATCCAAACCAAATTTCATTCATAGAAAACCAAATAAATCATATTAGCTATTCTGAAAGATCATTAAACCTTGGGGGATGGTAGATATTCATGATCATCAAATGATTAAACATTCACTAGTATATAAAAAACCTTATACTACCATCCACCTACATGGAAATTAAAAATTGATCACCCAATAGTGACACACTAGGCTAGAAATAAAAAATTTGTAGCTGATAATATATAGAAATCCTAAACTCCCACAATACTAATATTTCTACATGATAAGGATCCATAGAAATTAATTAAGCACCTGGATACAAATCAATCCTAGACTAGTTATCACGTCAATGGGATAACATCACAGCCTCCTCGAGTTAAACATCTAGAAAATACATAAGGACCCTGAGATCCTCCAATATTAATGTTTGAACTAATTTAACTAAAAAATTATCCATCAAGGAAAGAAGGGTCTCCACACATATACTACCAAACTAAAAAACCCATTCACTGAGGAAACATTCATGCTGAAAATCCACATCTGAGAACACATGCATCTGATGGATGTAATTGATAATCATATTCTTGGAATATAACCAGTCAATACTGAAGATGAAATCATGTAGCGGTATCAATAGCGTTGAAGTATACTCACATGAATGATGTTACCCCATCATTAGTCTACACCCATTTCACACATCAATCAATCCAGTCTAGCCTTCTACTAACATAGTAATTACCAGGGGAGTGGTAATCCTCTCTATATCTGGTCCCAGAGCACAGACCAATGTGAGTTAAAAATAGAGCATGGAGGTCCTAAATATTTCAAGGTGAAAACAATGGTAGATAACATTTTGATTATACCTATAATGATGTATGTCCCCTCTATAATTGGAACCTCTAAAGATCATATGTTATATTTTTATGAAAATTATTTTATTTTATTGATATCTTATTTTTTATTGATTTTTTTTGTAAAATAGAAAAAAATATTTGTTAAAGATGAAGAAAGTTGTATAGTAGGAAATATTTGAAAGTTGCAATGATATTAAATTTCTAAAGCGAGATAATGAAGGATTATGCATTCATGTTCATAAAACATCAAGAACAAGTAATGATATGAGTTAATGTTTTTATTAGAAATGTGAAATTAAAATTTATAGAATGTTCGAACTATATTTTTTATAGATAAAGATTATCAAATAGATAGGTTTCTATAAAACCAGGATTTTAAAGGTTTTAATGTAAAAATATTTTCTAATTTTCTGATCATAAAATCCAATTGATGGTTATTTTGATCAAAATTCAGAAGTTATTGAGATAAATAATTTTCCAAAAACTTGAAAAAAAATAATTTACTATGATGAAAAATGTGAGAAATAAAAGATGTTGTTTTTCAATAAAAACAATAAATCATCATATGATTATCATAAAACAAACCTTACTAGATGATAAATATTAGATTAAGAAGAGATGTTTGTGAAATTGAATAGATTAACAAAGTTCCATCACAAGAATTTGATCAGATGAAAATCATTAGATATTACATTTTTTTAGTATTCTATGTTTTGTAGTTTCAATGATATGAGTTTTTATAGTGTTTCAAATATAGAAGAAAATAAAAGTGACTCAAGAATTATGATTCAAATATATGAAAAAAAATCAATGTGGGATATCATCACTATAATTTAAGAAATAGATAATATGAACAACATGATTAGAATGAGAAAGTAGTTGAAAACTTAGATCATATGAAGAAAATATATGAACAGAATGATCAAATATAGAAAAAGGATTAAAATTTATGAATAGATATAAAATTTATTTTTTTAATGTTATAATTTGATGTAGATGAGTCTTTAAATAAAAAAATGTGAGAAATATAGATGTTTTTACTGTATAGTCATTGGATGCATCATATGATTTTAGATGTTGAAAAAATATATTCTACAATTTTGCATAGGTCTAAAAAATTTAGTGAGCATTAATATTTGTCTTGTTTTTAGTTGGTCAGAGAGAAAAGATGTGAGTAATATTAATGTGGAATAGATCATCGAACTATGGAAAGATTGGTTTACCAAACATGTTGTTCTATGAAGTATGAAATGAAATTTTTTATTAAAGGATGAGGGTGAAGTTATGGATTTTTGAAATGTCATTCCTTTAGATGATCAGATTTTATGAAAATCTATCATGCAAACTTTTTGTAATGAAATCCATTCAATGGAATTTATTTAAAAACATTCAAATAATCTAAATATAAGAAATGTTTAAAATATTAATGTTATAGGGAATTCAAGAAGATTAATTATTATTGGAGAATACCTTATAAGATTTGAGAAGAGTTAATAAGTGTCCCAACCAAATTCAAATGAGCACGAAATAATATTTTATGAAATTTCCTAAGTGAGAAAAAATTTCTTGTTTCCCACCCTTACTATTTTAGGAGAGCCTATAAATATAAGTGAATAGTATAATTGTACATTTTTACTTGATATGAAACCCTTTCGTCGAGATAGTAAAATTTTAACTATTGTATCATTTGTGTTAAAAGAGGTTTTTGAAAAGTGGATTTAGACAGATGGTTAGTTTGTAAAGATTTTTCCTTATAGGACTCAGGGGATCATACTATTTTTTGAGAAGAATTATTAGAAAAATATTTTTGCTAAACTGTTAGATAATAATATTAGTCACATTATGAAATTAAGAAACATATAACAGGATAATGTATATATGATGTCGTCTCATTATATACAGTCATTGGATAGAGTTTCTAGACTGCCCATTAAAGAGAATAATTTCCCAAAGTTCATCAAATTTAATTTAGAAAAATTTTGTAATAAATTTATTGAAAATATATGGTGGTCATTATAATCTTTTCTATCATGAAGTAGAAGGTATCCAATAATAGTTAAAAGAAAATATTTATTCACATCAGGGAAATAATCAATTTATATGGACCAATGAAACTGGCCATGTTAAGAATGTAGGTTCCCACACTGAGGCCAAAAAATATAATTCTTGTGTACTTTGTTTAATTTAAAACTTTTTTATACATGTGATTTTATTAGAAGATGATAAATAAATAACCCTAACAAGTTAAAGGGATTATTTTTACTAAAAGATGAAATTTTTAAAAAGGAAAAAATTTATTCACCCCCACCCTTTGCATTTGTTCTTTGATATTTGGAACTAAAATTGGTATCAGTGTTTGTTTCCCATGTTATATTATAATCATAGAAAATTGAAATTCACTTAACATTAGATGGATAACTATATTTTATGGAAAAAATATCATGGTTGAAAAAGCGAATTTGTTATATTAAATGTATTTTCATGGAGGTTCCAGTTTCATAATATCTTAGGTTTCCACCCATTGAAAAATATTCTCCTATGAAAGCTTCCAATAGAATAATCTGTAAGACTAATGGAAAAGATATAAATTCCAAAATTATATGTTTTTAAAAAAAATATAATTTTGAAGGAGATGGGGCACAAGAATGATAAAGAAAATTTGGAAAATATTAAAGTATCATTGAGAGACATCCTAAAGTGAAGTAAGAATATTTAAAGATTTAGAAGAATTTTTTTGAAGATATCAGGGTTCATAATAAAGAAACTATTAATCAATATTTCACTAGAGTAAATGTAGTTGTTGGTAATATTAAAGGGTTTAGAGATTTAGTGGAAGATTATAGAATTGTTAAGAACTCATGAGAAACATTATGAATAATTTTTATATTAAAATACCTTATATAGAAGTTAAATAATATTTAACTCTTCATGAATTTTTTAACTTTTCTATTGTCTATGAAATGAGAAAAGTTGTAGTATTCAAGACAAAGGAAAAGATAAAATTCATTTTCAAGTTATGAGAAAAATGAAAATTGAAGATACTGACGATATTGATGCTAGTGATTCTTAAGATAAGTAGGATGATGTGTTGAACAAAAAATGCATCTCTTATCTCCAAGAATTATAAAATAGGAAGTCGAAAGTATGGAGGAAACATTCCATAAATTTTTTTAGTGTGGAATAATTGGGAACATTTACCTGAATCTCACCAAGAAGAATGTTGGATAATATCATTATGATTCAGAATGAAAAGGAAAATTTAAAAATTGGAACAAAATTTATAAGGAAGAAAAATCATCCCATAAATATAAAATGAAGTTCATCAAAATAATAAGAAGTATTCTAAGCTAGATAGATAAGTCTGACCTAATTGAAATCAATTACAAAGATGATGAATGTTAAAAAAGGTGCAAGAATTTTATTGAATAATATTTTTAAACAAAATATTCCTCTGATAGTGAAGAAGAAGGAGATGAAGAAATCTATATAGAATATCTACTTATATCATAACATATAAAAATTCATGAGAAAAAATAAAAATATCATGAAGTAAATTAAAATACTGAATAAACATGGTGAAATAATGTATTATGGAAAAATTGATTTTTTAAAAGAAATTATATGAACACTAAATAAATCAATACTCCCAAATTGATATTTGGTGAACAATACAGGATGGTATATGATCATTATATGAAATTTTATGCTAAGGAAGCTGAGGATTATAAAGATTAATCAAAATTTAGTGAAGTCGAATATTTATTAAAAAAGTTAATTGAAAACATCAGCAAATCATTAAATGTAAAATATGAGCCTTATAAATTTGTTGATAATGATCAAATTTAGAATCAAGGGAAATACCTACCCACAAAATGTCATAGTTCATCATATTTTTTTACCTTTCACGTGTTAATAATTGTTTTGGGGAATTCCTGTGTTGAGAAATGATGTAAAAAATATATCACATTCGTAAATGTGGAAAATTACCCTCATAAGAATGTTTCCATGTTCTCATAAGATAAAAAGGTGGAATGATGTTAGGAACCACTATAATATTATTATATGTAATGATAATACATCTATATAAAACCAATATTGGATGGTTTTAATTTTTTTGTGTTGAATTTTTGGGCACATATTTTAAAATTGTTTTCATAACATGTCACCTCCAGGAAGGAATCTTTGATAGAGTGAAATAAATAATGGATGTAGAGTTAGTAACTTTCATAAGATAGAGGAAGTGAGAAAGGTAATATATCATGACTTAAGAATTTATTCACTGAATAAATTTATTAACTAACTAGAGCATGTTTGAGGAATATGTGATTAATATGTTCATTTTTATGAATAATGTATGACAACAGTTCAAGGGAAAATTATCAATGCTAGAAAAGAAAAGGAATTTTGGAAAGAAAATAGTTAAAGAAAGAGAATTTTTCATTGAGGTAGCTCTAAAATTAAAAAAATAAAAATCTTCAGACTCTTGATAATGGATTTTCCTCACACATTCTAGAAGATATAAAAATACGGAAAAATATTGAAAATAATGATTGAAGAGTAGTTACTTTTTGGAATGATCGTGGCATGAAAATAAGAGCACTAGGGACTACTAAGTTAAAAACCTCAAAACTAAAATCTATTACTGATATATTTGTTAATGGTCTCAAAAATATCTAACTCAGATTGAGTCTAACTTGTGATAATGGAAACGAAGTTATATTAATGAAAGATTCTTGTATCAATAGATGTATGGAAGATGGTAAATTTGTGACCAGGGGAGAAATAACCATTGAAAATATCCTTTATATTGGAGAACTTTTGTAATGACCCAAACTTTCATTAATTAAAATTCCTCTTGATCTAATTTAATGTCTTATTATGGTTAAATAAAATGTGACATCATTGGTTTTATGTTTCTATATTTTAAAATACTGTTATGAATTGTGGGCATTCCTAATATCGTTGTTGAATAGTATTCACTTGATTAGTATAAATATAGGGATTTATCAAATCCAATTTAATCAGAAAAAGGAATCTAAGTACTAAACCAGTAGACTTTCCCCATACGAAGCCCATTTTTCAGAGCTCAGAAATGAGGTGGCGTCACTGGGCTTCACTCTTGAACAAGCTCAATCCAAACTTGGACACGTTAAGCTTGAGCGGAACCGATTACGAGAGAAGTTGAAGTTAATAGAGATTACCACCTGAACGATGTTGTCCGATCCACCCCAAGAGTCTGTAAACATCACACATCTTACCCATCAGTCTTATGTGGGTGTTATAAGGGGTTATGTAACAAGACCCGAGCACTATGACAATGTACTTTAATTTTGTATAAATAATGTGCATTCATTCTATTTTTTTAAATTGAAAATAGTTTTTTTAAATCACAAATAGTATTTTTAGTTAATATTCAACTAAGAAATATATTTTGATGAATTAATTAATTTTTTAATTAAATAATATTTTATTAAAATATTATTATAAAATTATTTTTTATAAAATATTAATTATCATATAATTTTATGAATGCAACTGTAATTTTTATTAAAGTTTAAAAACTGTTTTTGTGAAAACCCATAAATTTTCGGTATATGTCAGTTTTTTATTTTAAAAGTAAAAAATCACATATTTATGAAATTATTTAGATAAAATGAATATTATTTTTAGAATCCGGATGTTGAAATTATCCAATAGTGAATGTTTCATAATTTTCTGATACAATCGAACTCTTGGGTAAAAATTAAATACCGTTTAAATATATAATGTGTTTTATGACATCATAATGACCCAATAATGATGTAATAAAATACTATGAACATTATGTTCAGAAAATATATGTTTTATCATTAAAATAATGTGATTTTATATCTTTTTTCTTTTTTTACAAAGCTTTTGTAGACCTTCCAAGACTTATAAAATTTTTTTCTTTTTAAATTGTTTTCCTTGAGTGTGCGACTCACCTACACATAAGAAAACCTATTATTTTAAGAAGTTCGGACATTGGCCTTATAAAATATTTTTTTACACTCCCCTTTAGAAAACAGCATGGGAAAAACGTGGGCTTGTTTCTGGTATTGATTAGCTTAATGTGATGTGTCACAAACCTAAATAAAAAATAATTCCTACTCTTTTCCTATATAAATCCACCCATGCTCCCACTTACTCTTTACTCAACGCATTTTGAGTTTGACCAACCCCTTACATACTCTATATATAATCCTCCCAAGGTTCCCCAAGCTCCCAAGAATCCTCTCTCAAGCCTTTTCCAAGCCTTTGGTATCACACTTCCAAATAAGGGATGTCTTCCTTTAATATTTTTGACTATTTGTTTTAAATTTCTTATGCCCTTTTGTTTTCAATTATAAATTTTGGGGTATGATTTCGCACCTCCCACATACTGTCTATTTAGGTTTGAAATATGGGATACCCCATTTCTCTCATTAATGCCTCCCATGTACACCCATTACCATGCCGAAGTTCCGTGAGAGATTTCTCTCTCCTCTTTTACATCCAAGTATTTATTTTGTATTATGCTTCTAAATTCCATTAAATTTGCTGGGAAATGTATCCATATGACCCTATTACTGTCCATTGCATGTACATATGATGATACACCCTTTTCTATCACATAAACTATTATCATTAATCCTTATATCACGCTGTTATACTGTCAAAATTGCACCGCATTTTTCCAATCCCAGATCATTGTGTAGTGAATAACTTATGATCCATGTGGAAAACTTATGCATTGAATGTAATGTTTAAGAAGGTTGCACCCTAATTGTTTTCCAATACATTGGGAAAAGTATAGTATCATGACACATCAAGTGAACTGGGTGTTTACTAATGCTAATTCAAGTGCAACGAGATTTTACTCCTGCTTCATGTGCAACGAGGGTTTACTCATTATCCATGTGCAATGAGCCTTGGATCATGCTAATTCCATGTTATGTGTTGTTTCCACATTTCCATGTTATGATTATCATAATTTATCATGCCTTTAAGTTCATGTTTCTATTATGCTCCATTAATATGCCTATTGTCTAAAATTTATTGTATTCCCCATGTTATTTCATGTTTATTCCCTTACTGGGATTTATTGCTCACCCTTTTCTTATTTATGTCCTCAAGAAATCTCATGAAATGCTAAGTATGAGGGAATGTAGTGGTCATGTAAAGGAATTTTTCAATGAAGATGTAGTTTTTTTAATGTTATAATGTAACATCCCAGGTAAATAAAGAATAATACAGTTTCATATTTATTAATATTTGAAAATTAAATATAAATTTTACTTTAAATGGGTTTTTATGTTCGATAGCATACCCGATACGCAACAAAGAGTTTCTTTGAAATCTTACGTTGCACACTAGTAATAAAATAAAATTATTTTAAATGTTAGTTAACATGTAGCCATTTCATTGGAGGGAATGAAAACAAATAACTAAAATATGATTATATACATTTTTTAAATGTTTTTACATTTATCCAATAAAGGATAAATGCTTAAAATAAAAAAAGAATTCAATTTTAGGCATATATACTCTAATTTTCACTAAAGGTCCACTTATCAACTTTTGATGGAGAACCATCATTAAATATAGTTTTGGTAAATCTTATAAATTCTATTAGACTAAATTAAATTTTTATTTAGAATCAGGACATCATAATTTATTTTGTGTAGATTTTTGGAATTTTTTCCGATAAAGTTCATTTTTAATGAATAGTGAAAAAAGTTGTATTTTAATTCAAAACCCATTTTTAATATAATTTATTTAAATTATTAGATTAACTTTTGAATTGTTTTTAAAGTTAAATTAGAGTATATTTTTAACATTTAATTCAATAGTGGTCATTGGAATTAATTTCACATTGAAATTAGACTTAAACCAGTGTCAATCTTTTGATACTTATTGTTTCTTAAAAACATGCTATTTGCTCTGACAGAAGGAATTAATTATTAAATTAATTAATATCACTTATATGTTTTGGATTTTGTAAAATGGACATAATTTTCGAATTCTCAATATCGAATATAGCTTAGGGTGATGTTTTGGTATTTTTCTAAAAAACTTCAATTTTTGATTAATAGTGAAACCAGTAGGTGTTACTTATAAAAACTGATTTTCCATTTAAATGAAATTTTACCACTTCTGTGTTTTGAATTTAAAAAATCTGACATACATTGTTGTCATTAATAAGTAAAATGTGGTTCAACGGGATTAAAATAATTTTTTGTGAATAGTAACATTTATGTTTATTAATCGCGATTAGAGGAAATTAGTGTAGTTTAAGGTAAAAATAATATTTCAATAATATGAAATGAACATGAAACATGTCCTACCCTTATTGGATGTTTCATGGCCGACCCATACAAGCAATGGGTCAACTTGGGGACCCCATGGAGCCATTTTGGTAGGAAAATGACATTAATACATTTTTATTTAATGTTAAAATAAAAATGTCACAAGCATGAGTTGTTTTACTAAAACAATTTTTACATGGGGTTATACAAGTCATATTTTTGACTATAAATATTAATTGAAAATCAAAAAAGATTTTATAAATCATAGTATTTTTTTTATAATTTTTAACCATTAAATAAATTAATTTATTTATGACACCATGATGATGCAGTGATTGCCTCACTATTTAACGATTTAAATAAAATGGAAATATAATGAGAAATCTAAGACCTACACATGTCCAAAACCTATTGTATGTGTTTATTTCGAACCCTTATCACCTTATCCTATAAAAACATCAATATGGGACCTTTAAAATCCGAAACACATTCTAAAATAAAGTATCATTTCCTTACATTCCAAGAGTGCCCCTACTCTCCTCTTATAAAAGGCCCCCCACCTCTACCTCCTTACGCACACCTCTAAAGCTTTTGGCTCGGCCAAACCCTGACCATTTTGTCTCTCCACGTCCCTTTATTTCTCCTCTAAGCCTCACTTAGGGAATAAGTCTATCCAAGGAAGAATTTGAGCTCAAAGCAAAAAGAGTTACCCTTTTCAAAGGTAGTGTTTTATCTTGTGTTCTTATGTTTTATTTTGCTTCTCCAACCCCCTAAACTCTTTTTATTCCTTTCATTTGTAACAACTCCAGTATCTTCAATATAATAGTATGTTTTTATAATAATTATTAGAGCTACACATACACACACCTTCATCTAATGGTTAAAGAACATAATGTTTCTGTGGATGGCGAATTTTTGCCTCACGAAATGATGATTGTTCAACACTCATATAACACCTTCAAAGGTGGCCATTAAGATGTCACTATATTTATATATGATATATATTATGTTTATGTTTTACTTAAGATTATGTATTCTTCATTTATGGCATAACTTTATGGTTTCTATTATGGGTAAATGCGATATCTTCATTTTAGGAAGTGCAGACTACCGCCCCCTCAAAGTGATTTGATTCGTTAACACCATATGTGGTACGTATAAACGATAAATTTAATGATATTATATATGATACCATACTGGAATTATAATAATATTATGTATCATTATGTTTTAATTCCATTAAATATGAAATAGAAATGGAAGTAGTGTTCATGCGTACGTACGACTTACCCTCTCCAGGAAAGGTGAATTTCATTTCTTACCTCTAAATGATGGTGTAATATTATAAATACATGTATATACTGGATATATATGATATATATTGAATCTAAATCATGAATATCATTCTTGAGATAATGGATATTTTACTACGTGAACAACTTGTAAATATAAGAAGTTCACTTTTGACTCAGGTACCAAATATCGACAAAACGACCATTATTATCCTAAATAATTATGTAGTGTTCATGACAAGATAATAGGTGATATAAAAGGAATAATGAACTTGAAAAATGTTCTTAAGAAAGTATAAATTAACTCACGTTTTTTATTCAGGAGGTTAAAGAACGATCGAGTCAAGTCGGTCCCGAGGTAAGGGACTTCGTCTCAATCTCCTTTAATTGAGGCATATTTGATTTTATACACAACTTTCATTTATACGGTGAATAAACCCCTTTTACTTTTAATTTTACACAAAAGGAATCTTTTTCTACGAAGCGTTTTACTAAACGACAAAAAGGAATGTTTCTTTTAACATATGCGGTGACCATGACCTTTTCTGCCGCCGCGAGTATTATTTGATCTTTGGCTTCCTCAACAAGCTGTAATGTTTTTAAAATAAAATAAATACCATATACTATTTTATGTATTTTGGTATTGAAAATGGTTTTCATAAAAGATTATGTTATGTCAATATATTTAAATGATATATTACGATTGTAATGTGGACATTTTATCATTCCTTTATATTGGTTTTATGTGTTATAATTTTATAATGGTACTTGGACATTTGACGGGTGGTTACGTGATAAACCATATGACGGGTGGTGCCGTGAATACCCGGACGGGGGGTTATGTTATAACCTCCAATTCATTGGGTATGGAATTTGGCCATATGGCTATTCTATTAAGTATGTATGGAAGTTTGCAAAATGTCTATTCCATTAAGTGATATGTGTGGAAGTCGACCGTATGGTTACTTCTCTTAAGTATGTTTATGTCCTAAGTTACCTTTATATGTTATGTGTTCTTTATATGGGATTTCTGGTAATATTTTGGTTACAAAAGGGTATGTAATGATATTTTATTCAGTGAAGAGTTTTTACTACTTCATAAAGGTAAAGGTACTAATTTGATAAAGTATACATGGTTTACATGTTGTTTTAAAAACTAACAGTTTTCATTCTTTGTGTATCCCTTACTGAGCTTTTTATGCTCACCCCAAGTTTTTTTGAAATGTTTTTCACTGGACATAATGTAGAATTTGGTCAAGGATGGGATCAATGGAAAGTCATGCTATCTAAAACATTGAACTAGACATGTTTCTTTTTAAGAGTTTTTTATGGAAACTTAGTAGAAGGGTCTACTTTGTAATCTTTTGAGATGTAATAGTTATGTCCTAATTCTCTAAAACTCTACTCCTGAAAAGATCCTCAATGTTAATTATTCATTTAATTCAATATTAAGTAAGGTTTAAGTCTGGGGCCTTATAGTTGGTATTAGAGGTCGGTTTAGACAACTTTAGGAGTTAGAAAATTGTTAAATTATAAGTTAATTTATGGTATGATTGAAATGATATAGCATTTGTATATTACCAAGTTTCTTCTCCAAAGATATTTCTGTTTTAAGAATGGATCTTCATAGAGGAAACAAAATAGCTTTTCTGGGACGGCATACAGAGGTAAATGACATTTCATATCAGTATCCTGAGATGATCAGAATTAGAACTAAATAGTTTGTTGTAGTGATGGCTCAATTGAATCAGGTGAAAAATGTTGGTTGTTTTTATTGATGATATTTTGGTGTCTTCTAAAAGTAAAGAGGATCATGAAAGGAATTTAAGGGTTATTTTAAAAACCATAAAAGAAAAGAAATTATATGGAAAATTCAGCAAGTGTGAGTTTTTGTTGCAACAAATTTCATTCCATGGTCACATTTATTCAAAAGATGGCATAACTGTTGATCCTGCTAAAAGAAAAGTTGTTAAAGAATGGCCAAGACCCACAAATGTAACCGAGATTCGTAGTTTCCATGGTTTTGCAGGATACTACTGAAGGTTTGTTGAATATTTTTCATGGTTATCTAGTCCAATGACTAAGCTAACTCGAAAGGGTGTTAAGTTTCTCTAGAAAAATGAATGTGATGATTGTTTTCAGGAGTTGAAAAGGATATTGGTGAATGTTCCAGTTTTGGAACTTCCTTCCAGGAATAGTGAGTTTATTATATACAGTTATGCTTCGTTAAAGGGACTTGGTTGTTTCCTTATGCATAATGATCATGTAATTGCATATGCTTCACGTCAGTTGTAAACTCATGAGGTAAATTACACTACACATGATTTGGAATTAGCTGCTGTTGTTTTTGCTCTAAAAATTTGGAGGCATAATTTGTATTGAGTAAAGTGTGAAATATATACTGATCACAAAAGTATAAAGTATATATTCACTCAGATATAATTGAACATGAGAAAGGGGAGATGGATGGAATTAATCAAGGATTATGATTGTAAAATTCATTACCATCCGGGAAAAGCAAATAAAGTGGCAGATGCTTTGAGTCGAAAAAGTAATGCTTCATTAACCATGAAACGTTTGGAATGAGATCCTTTGGTTTTTTATTTGATGAGATTTGGTATAGAAGTTATTTGTGCAGGAAGACCTTATGTTTTGTTTTAGCTATTAGTGAAATCTTCTCTATCAGACAGAATCAAGCAAGAACAGATGCAAGATAGTGTGTTGCAGAAAAAGGTAGAGATATTTCAGAAGGGTAAGTTCCCTGAATTTAACATTGATAATCATTGTGTTTTGAGGCTTGAGAAGAGATTATATGTGCCTAGTGCATCACAGTTGAAGAATGAGTTGTTATGTGAGGCTCATAGTTCCCCGTTTTCAGTTCATCCTGGCAGTACTAAGATGTATAGAGATATGTGGAAGTATTACTAGTGGGATGGAATGAAAAGAGATATTGCTGATTTTATTGTGATGTGTTTGACTTGTCAACAGGTTAAAGAAGAGAAGAAGTTACCAAAAGGGATGCTTCATCCTTTACCAGTGCCAGAGTGGAAATGGGAAAATATATCGATGGACTTTTTTGTGGGATAACCGAGGACATCTCGAGGTAATAATGCAATATGGGTTATTGTTGATCGATTGAATAAATCTGCTCATTTCCTTCCTATTTGAGATACATTCCTTCTAGATCAACTTTCTCATTTGTATCATAAAAAGATAGTCAGGTTACATGGAGTTCCTCTCTCTATTGTATCTGACCGTGATCCCAGGTTTACTTATAACTTTTGGAAAGGCCTTCAGAAGTCGTTGGGTACTGAATTAAAATTTTAGTACAACTTTTCATCCTCAATCAGATGGGAAGTCAGAATGAATAATTAAAACCTTGGAGGATATGCAACGAGCTTGATCTATGGATTATCAGGGAAGTTCGGACCAAAATCTTTCTTTGGTTGAGTTTTCTTATAATAACAGTTTTCATTCCAGTATACAGATGGCTCCATTTGAGGCATTATATGGAAAACGGTGTCGAACTCCATCTTTTTGGGATGAAGTGGGTGAAAGGAAGCTGATGGGACCCGAATTGGTAGAATAGATGACACAAGAAGTTTAGTTGATTCAGAAATACATGAAAAGACCTCAGAGAAGACAGAAAAGTTATGCAGTTAACCGGAGGAAGGATCTATCTTTTGAGGTAGGTGATCATGTTTTTCTCAAAGTTTCACCATGGAAGAGTGTGATGCGATTTGGTAAGAAAGGAAAGCTGAGTACAATGGTCATTGGACCATATGAAATTCTGGATATATTTGGATCAGTCGCTTACCGAGTGGCTTTACCTCCGAGTTTATCTCAGGTCCACAATGTTTTTCATGTTTCAATGTTGAGAAAGTATATGACCGATCCATGTCATGTTTTGATCCCAGAGGTAGTTCAATTGGAAGAGAATCTCTCTTATGAAGAACAAACAATCCAGATTCTTGACCGTAGAGAGTAGGTGTGGTGGAATAAGGTAATTCACCAGGTAATGGTTTTTTGGAAAAACCATATGGTTGAAGATGCAACGTGGGAATCTGAAAATGCTATGAGAGATAAATACCCCTGCTTATTTTGGTAAGTGAATAAAATTATGAGGACGTAATTCCCAAAAGGGGGGGAAAGATGTAACATACCAGGAAAATAAAGAATAATACATTTTCATATTTATTAATATTTGCGAATTAAATATTAATTTAAATTTAAATGGGTTTCTATGTTCTATAGCGTAACAGAAACGCAACAAAGAGTTTCTTTGAAATCTTACGTTGCACACTAGTAATAAAATAATATTATTTTAAATGTTAGTTAACACGTAGCCATTGTATTGGAACGAATGAATAAAAATAACTAAAATATGATTATATACGTTTGTTAAATGTTTTTACATTTATCCATTAAAGGATAATGGCATAAAATACGAAAAGAATTCAATTTTAGGCATATATACTCTAATTTTCACTAAAGGTCTACTTATCAACTTTTGATGGAGAACCGTAATTAAATATATTTTTGGTCACTCTTATACATTATATTGGACCAAATAAAATTCTTTATTCGAATGGGGACATCAAAATTTACTTTGTGAAGATTTTAGGTATTTTTCCGATAAAGTTCATTTTTAATGAATAGTGAAAATGTTGTATTTTAATTCAAAAACTCTTTTTAATATAATTTATTTATATGATTAGATTATCTTTTAAATTGGTTTTAAAGTAAAATTAGAATATATTTTTACCATTTAATCCAATAGTGGTCATTGGAATTAATTTCACTTTGAAATTGGACTTAAACAAGTGTCAATCTTTTGATACTTATTATTTCACAAAAACATGCTACTTGCTCTGATAGATGGAATTAATTATTAAATTAATTAATGTCACTTATACATTTTGAATTTTGTAAAATGGACATAATTTTTGAATTTGGAATATCAAATATAGATTAGGGTGATATTTTGTTATTTTTCTGAAAAACTTCAATTTTTGATGAATAGTAAAACCACTAAGTGGTACTTATAAAAACTAATTTTCTGTTTAAATGAAATTTTACCGCTTCTGTGTTTTAAATTTAAAAAATCCAACATACATTGTTGTCATTAAAAAGTAAAATTTGGTTCAATGGGATTAAAATATGTTTTTGGTGAATAGTATCTTTTATGTTTATTAATCGCTATTAGAGGTAATTAGTGTAGTTTAAGATAAAAATAATGTTTTAATAATATAAAATGAACATGACACATTCCCTTCCATTATTGTATGTGTCATGGATGACCATAAAAATTCATGGGTCAACTTGGGGACCCCATGGAGCCACTTTGGTAGGAAATTGACATTAATACCTTTTTATTTAATGTCAAAATAAAAATGTCACAAACATGAGTTGTTTTAATAAAACAATTTTTACATGGGGTTATAAAAGTCAGATTTTTGACTATAAATATTCATTGAAAATATAAACATATTTCCTACATCATAGTATTTTTTTATAGTTTTTATACATTAAATAAATTAAATTATTTATGACACCATGATGATGCAGTGATTACCTCATTATTTAACGATTTAAATAAAATAGAAATATAATGTAAAATATAAGACCTAAACATGTCCAAAACCTATTATATGGGTTTATTTCTAACCCTTATCACCTAATCCTCTAAACACATCAATGTGGGACCATTAAAATCCTATACTCATTCTAAAATAAAGTAACATTTCCTTACTTTCCAGGAGAGCCCCTCTCCTCCTCTTATAAAAGTCCCCCACCTCTACCTCCTTAAAAACACCTCTAATGCCTTTGGCTCAGACAAACCCTGCCCATTTTGTCTATCCACATCCCTATACTACTCCTTGAAGCCTCAATTTGGGCAGAAGTCTTTCCAACGAAGCCTTTGAGCTCAAATCAAAAAGAGTTACCCGTTTCAAAGGTAGTGTTTTCTGTTGGGTTCTTATGATTTATTTTGCTTCTCCAACCCCCTAAAGTCTTTTTATTCCTTTATTTTTTAACAAATAAAGTATCTTCAATATTCTAGGATTTTGTTATAAAAAGGATTTTATCTACGCATACACACACCTTCATCTAATGGTTAAAGAACATACTGTTTCTGTGGACGGTGAATTTCTGCCTCATGAAACGATGATTGTTCAACACTCATATAACACCTTAAAAGGTGGCCATTAAGATGTAAATATATTTATATATGATATATAATATGTTTATGTTTTACTTAAGCTTCTTTTATTTTTCATTTATTGCATACCTTTATGGTTTCCATTATGGGTAAACGTGACATCTTCATTTTAGGAAGTGCGGACTACCGCCCCCTCAAAGTGATTTAATTCGTTAACACCATATGTGGTATGTATAAAGGATAAATTTAATGATATTATATATTATACCATACTGGAATTAAAATACTATTATGTATCATTATTTTTTAATTACATTAAATATGAAATAGAAATGGAAGTAGCGTTCATGCGTACGTACGGCTTACCGTCTCCATGAACGATGCATTTCATTTCTTACCTCTAAATGATTATGTAATATTATAAATGCATGTATATACTGGATATATATGATATATATGGAATCTAAATCATGAATATCATTCTTGAGATAATGGATATTTTACTATGTGAACAACTTGTAAATATAAGAAGTTCACTTTTGACTCAAGTACCAAATATCGACAAAACGACCATTATTATCCTAAATAATTACATAGTGTTCATGACAAGATAATAGGTGATATAAAAGGAATAATGAACTTGAAAAAGGTTCTTAAGAAAGTAGAAATTAACTCAAGTTTATTATTCATGAGGTTAAATAACGATCGAGTCATGTCGGACCCGAGGAAAGGGACTTCATCTCAATCTCCTTTCATTGAGGCATATTTCGTTTTATATACAACATTCTTTTATACGGTGTATAAACCCATTTGAATTTTACTTTTACACAAAAGGAATATTTTTCAACAAAGCGTTTTACAAAATGAAAAAAAGGAATGTTTATTTTAACGTACGCGGTGACAACGACCTTTTCCGCCGCCGCGAGTATTAGTAGATCTTTGGCTTCCTCAACAAGCCGTAATGTTTCTAAAATAAAATAAATACCATATACTCTTTTATCTATTTTGGTATTGAAAATGGTTTTGATAAAGGATTCTATTATTTCAATATATTTAAATGATATATTGTGATTGAAATGTGGAAATTTTATCATTCCTTTATATTGGTTTTATGTGTTATAATTTTATAATGGTACATGGAAATTTGACGGGTGGTTACGTGATAAACCAAATGACGGGTGGTGCCGTGAATACTAGGACGGGTGGTTACGTTATAACCTCTAATGCATTGGGTATGGATGTCAGCCGTATGGATATTCCATTAAGTATGTATGGAAGTTGGCCGAATGGCTATTCCGTTATGTGATATGTGTGGAAGTTGACCATATGGTTATTCCACTTAAGTATTTTTATGTCCCAAGTTACCTTTATATGTTATGTGTTCTTTATATGGGATTTATGTTAATCTTTTGGTTACAAAATGGTAAGTAATGATATTTTATTCAGTGAAGAGTTTTTACTACTTCATAAAGGTGAAGGTATTACTTTGATAAAGTATACATGGTTTACTTGTTGTTTTAAAAACTAACAGTTTTCATTCTTTGTGTATCCCTTACTAGGCTTTTTATGCTCACCCCAAGTTTTCATTGAATGTTTTTCACATGACTTAATGTGGAATTGGGTCAAGGATGGGATCAAGGGAAAGTCATGCTATCTAGAACATGGAAGTAGACATGTTTCTTTTTAAGAGTTCTTATTTTATGGAAACTTAGTAGAAGTGTCTACTTTGTAATATTTTGAGATATTATAGTTAGGTCCTAATTCTCTAAAACACTAAACCTGAAAAGATCCCCAATGTGAATTATTCATTTAATTCATTATTAAGTATGTTTTAAGGCTGGGGCCTTATAGTTGGTATTAGAGGTCGGTTTAGACAACTTTAGGTGTTAGAAAATTGTTAAATTATAAGTTAATTTATGGTCTGATTGAAATGATATTGAATTTGAACATTACCATGGTTCTTCTCCTAAGATATTTCTATGTTAAGAATGGTTTTTCATAGAGGAAGTAGAATAGCTTTTCTCGGAAGGCATAGAGAGGAAAATGACCTTTCAAATCAGTATCCTGAGATGATCAGAATCAGAACTAAATAGTTTGTTATAGTGATGGCTCAGTTGAATCAGGTGAAAAATGTTGGTTGTTTTTATTGATGATATTGTGGTGTTTTCTAAATTTAAAGAGGTGCATGAAAGAAATTTAAGGGTTATTTTTCAAATCTTAAAAGAAATGAAATTGTTTGGAAAATTCAGCAAGTGTGAGTTTTGGTCCCAACAAATTTCATTCCTTGGTCACATTGTTTCAAAAGATGGAATAACTGTTGATCCTGCTAAAACAAAAGTTGTTGAAGAATGGCCAAGACCCAAAAATGTAACCGAGATCTATAGTTTCTTTTGTTTGGGAGGTTACTACCGAAGGATTGTTGAATATTTTTCATGGTTTTCTAGTCCAATTACTAAGCTAACTTGGAAGAGTTTTATTTTTATCTAGACAAAAGAATGTGATGATTGTTTTCAAGAGTTGAAAAGGAGATTGGTTAATGCTCTAGTTTTGGCACTTCCTTCCAGGAATGGAGAGTTTGTTATATACATTGATTCTTCATTGAAAGGACTTGGTTGTGTCCTTATGTGGAATGACTAGGTAATTGCATATGCTTCACGTCAATTGAAAACTCATGAGGTAAATTACCCTACCCATGATTTGGAATTAGCTGCTATTTTGTTTGCACTAAAAATATGGATGCACCATTTGTATGGGGTAAAGTGTGAAATATATACTGATCACAAAATTTTAAAGTATATATTCACTCAGAAAGAATTGAACATGAGATAGAGTAGATGGCTGAAATTATTCAAGGATTATGATTGTACAATTTATTACAATCCGGGAAAAGAAAATAAAGTGGTCGATGCTTTTGAGTCGAAAATGTAATGCTTCATTAACCATGCTACTTTTGGAATGAGATCCTTTGGTTTTTGATTTGATGAGCTTTGGCATAGAAGTTGTTTGTGTAGGAATTCCTTATGTTTTGTTTCAGTTATTAGTGAAATCTTCTCTATCAGACAGAATCAGGAAAGCACAGAAGCAAGACAGTGTGTTGCAGGAAAAGGTAGAGCTGGTTCAGAAGGGTAAGTTTCCTGAATTTAACATTGATAATGATTGTGTTTTGAGGCTTGGGAAGAGATTATGTGTGTCTAGTGATTCACAGTTGAATAATGAGTTGTTATTTGAGGCTCATAGTTCCCCGTTTTCAGTTCATCCTGGCAGTACTAAGATGTAAAGAGATCTGTGGAAGTATTACTGGTGTGATGGATTGAAAATAGATATTGCTGATTTTACTATGAAGTGTTTGACTTGTCAACAGGTTAAAGTAGAGCGGATTTTACCGAAAGAGATGCTTCAGCCTTTACCAGTGCCAGAGTGGAAATGGGAAAATATATCCCTGGACTTTGTTGTGGGATTACTGAGGATATCTCAAGGTAATAATGCAATCTGGGTTATTGTTGATCGATTGACTAAATCTGCTCATATCATTCCTATTGGAGATACATTCCCTCTAGATCAACTTTCTAGTTTGTATCTTAAGAAGATAGTCAGGTTACATGGAGTTCCTCTCTCCATTGTATCTGACCGTGATCCCAGGTTTACTTATAACTTTTGGAAAGGCCTTTAGAAGCCGTTGGGTACTGAATTAAATTTTAGTACAGCTTTTCATCCTCAATCAGATGGGCAGTCAGAACGAAAAATTCAAACCTTGGAGGATATTCTATGAGCTTGATCTATGGATTATTAGGGAATTTGGGACCAACATCTTTCTTTGGTTGAGTTTTCTTATAATAACAGTTTTCATTCCAGAATACAGATGGCTCCATTTGTGGCATTATATGGTAAACAGTGTCGAACTACAGCTTTTTGGGATGAAGTTGGTGAAAGGAAGCTGATGGGACCAGAATTGGCAGAAGAGATGGCAGAAAAAGTTCAGTTGATTCAGAAACACATGAAAACAACTCAGAGCAGACAGAAACGTTATGCAGATAACCGGAGGAAGGATCTATCTTTTGAGGTAGGTGATCATGTTTTTCTCAAAGTTTCACCATGGAAAAGACTGATGTGATTTGGTAAGAAAGGAAAGCTGAGTCCAAGTGTCATTGGACAATATGAAATTCTGGAGAAAGTTGGATCAGTTGCTTACCGAGTGGCTTTACCTCTGAGTTTATCACAGGTACACAATGTTTTTCATGTCTCGATGTTGAGAAAGTATATGCCAGTTCCATGTCATGTTTTGATCCCAGAGGTAGTTCAGTTGGAAGACAATATCTCTTATGAAGAACAACTAGTCCAGATTCTTGACCGTAGAGAGCAGGTGTTGCGGAATAAGGTAATTAACCAGGTAAAGGTTTTGTGGATAAACCAAATGGTTTAAGAGGAAACGTGGGAATCTGAAAATGCTATGAGGGATAAATACCCCCACTTATTTTGATAAGTCAATAAATTTGCGAGGACGTAATTTTCAAAAGGGGGGAAGGATGTAACATCCCAGGTAAATAAAGAATAATAAAATTTCATATATATTAATATTTTTGAATTAAAAATTAATTTTACTTTAAATGGGTTGCTATGTTTGACAGCGTACCCGATACGCAACAAAGAGTTTCTTTGAAATCTTACATTGCACACTAGTAATAAAATAATATTATTTTAAATGTTAGTTAACATGTAGCCGTTGTATTGGTGGGAATGTATATAAATAACTAAAATATGATTATATACGTTTGTTAAATGTTTTTAAATTTATCCAATAAAGGATAAAGGCTTAAAATACGAAAAGAATTCAATTTTAGGCATATATACTCTAATTTTCACTAAATGTCCACTTATCAACTTTTGATGGAGAACTGTCATTAAATATAGTTTTTTTACTCTTATACATTCTATTGGGACAAATAAAATTCTTCTTTAGAATTGGGACCTCAAAATTTATATTGTGTAGATTTTTGGTGTTTTTCCGATAAAGTTCATTTTTTTAATGAATAGTGAAAAATGTTGTGTTCTAATTCAAAACCTCTTTTTAATATAATTTATTTATATGATTATATTATCTTTTGAATTGGTTTTAAAGTGAAATTAGAATATAATTTTACCATTTAATCTAATAGTGGTCGTTGGAATTAATTTTACTTTGAAATTGGACTTAAACTAGTGTCAATCTTTTGATGCTAATTGTTTCATAAAAACATGCTATTTGCTCTGACAATGGGAATTAATTATTAAATTAATTATTTTCACTTATATGTTTTTAATTTTGTTAAATGGAAATCATTTTTGAATTTGGAATATAAAATATATCTTTGGATGATGTTTTGGTATTTTTCTGAAAAACTTGAATTTCTGATGAATAGTGAAACCACTAAGTGGTACTTATAAAAACTGATTTTCCGTTTAAATGAAATTTTACAACTTCTGTGTTTTGAATTTCAAAAATATGACATACATGGTTTTCATTAAGAAGTAAAATTTTGTTCAATGGGATTAGAATAATTTTTTGGTGAATAGTTACTTTTATGTTTATTAATCGCGACTAGAGGTAATTAGTGTAGTTTAATGTAAAAATATTATGTTAATTATATGAAAGGAACATGAAACATGTCATACCCTTATTGTATGTGTCATGGCGGACCAATACAAGCCATGGGACAACTTGGGGACCCCATGGAGCCACTTTGGTTGGAAAATGACATTAATATCTTTTTATTTAATGTTAAAATAAAAATGTCACAAACATGTGTTATTTTACTAAAACAATTTTTACATGGGGTTATACAAGTCATATTTTTGACTATAAATATTCATTGAAAATATAAAAATCTTTCCTACATCATTGTACTTTATTTATAATATTTAGACATTAAATAAATTAAATTATTTATGACACCATGATGATGCAGTGATTACCTCATTATTTAACGATTTAAATAAAATGAAAATATAATGTAAAATACATGACCTAAACATATCCAAAACCTATATGATGGGTGGAATTCGAACCCTTATCACCTTATCCTCTAAACACATCAATTTGGGACCATTAAAATCCGAAACTCATTCTAACATAAAGTAACATTTCCTTACTTTCCAAGAGTGCCCGTCCCCTCCTCTTATAAAAGGCCCCCACCTCTACCTCCTTACCCACACCTCTAAAGCCTTTGGCTCAGCCAAACCCTACCCATTTTGTATCTCAATATCCCTCTCTTACTCCTTGAAGCTTCATATTGGGCAGAAGTCTTTCCAAGGAAGCCTTTGAGCTCAAATCAAAAAGAATTACCCGTTTCAAAGGTAGTGTTTTCTCTTGTGTTCTTGTGTTTTATTTTGCTTATCCAACCCCCTAAACTCTTTTTATTCCATTTGTTTGTAACAAATAAAGTATCTTAAATATACTAGGATGTTTTTATAATAAGTATTCGAGCTAAAAATACACACACCTTCATCTAATGGTTAAAGAACATACTGTTTCTGTGGATGGAGAATTTTTGTCTCACGAAACGATGATTGTTCAACACTCATATTACACCTTCAACGGTGGGCATTAAGATGTCACTATATTTATATATTATATATAATATGATTATTTCTTATTTAAGCCTCTGTATTTTTCATTTATGGCATACCTTTATGGTTTCCATTATGGGTAAACGCGATATCTTCATTTTAGGAAGTGCGGACTACCGCCCCCTCAAAGTGATTTGATTCGTTAACACCATATGTGGTATGTATAAGGGATAGATTTAATCATATTATATATGATACCATACTGGAATTATAATACTATTATGTATCATTATTTTTTAATTCCATTAAACATGAAATAGAAATGGAAGTAGGTTTAATGTGTACGTACGACTTACCGTCTCCATGAACGGTGCATTTCATTTCTTACCTCTAAATGATTATTTAATATTATAAATGCATGTATATACTGGATATATATGATATATATGGAATCTACATCATGAATATCATTCTCGAGATAATGGATGTTTGACTACATGAACAACTTGTAAATATTATAAGTTCACTTTGGACTCAAGTACCAAATATCAAAAAAACGACCATTATTATCCTAAATAATTACATAGTGTTCATGAAAAGATAATAGGTGATATAAAAGGAATAATGAACTTGAAAAAGGTTCTTAAGAAAGTAGAAATTAACTCAAGTTTATTATTCAGGAGGTTTAAGAACAATCGAGTCAAGTCGGACCCGAGGTAAGGGACTTCGTCTCAATCTCCTTTCATTGAGGCATATTTCGTTTTATACACAACATTCTTTTATACAGTGTATAAACCCAATTGAATTTTACTTTTACACAAAATTAATCTTTTTCTACGATGCATTTTACTAAATGACAAAAAGGAATTTTTCTTTTAACGTATGCAGTGACAACGACCTTTTCCGCCGCTGCAAGTAATATTTGATCTTTGGCTTCCTCAACAAGCCGTAATGTTTTTAAAATAAAATAAATACCATATACTCTTTTATGTATTTTGGTATTGACAATGGTTTTGATAAAGGATTGTATTATGTCAATATATTTAAATGATATATTTTGATTGAAATGTGGAAATGTTATCATTCCTTTATATTGGATTTATGTTTTATAATTTAATAATGGTACTTGGACATTTGGTGGGTGGTTAGGCGACAAACCATATGACGGGTGGTGCTGTGAATACCAGGAAGGCTGGTTACATTATAATATCCAATGCATTGGGTATGGATGTCGGCCGTATGGCTTTTCCATTATGTATGTATGGAAGTTGTCCGAATGGCTATTCCATTAAGTGATATGTGTGGAAGTTGACCGTATGGTTATTCCACTAATGTATGTTAATGTCCCAAGTTACCTTTATATGTTATGTGTTTCTTTATATGAGATTTATGGCAATATTTTGGTTACAAAATGGTAAGTAATGATATTTTATTCAGTGAAGAGTTTTTACTACTTCATAAAGGTGAATGTATTACTTTGATAAAGTATACATGGTTTACTTGTTGTTTTAAAAACTAACAGTTTTCATTCTTTGTGTATCCCTTACTGAGCTTTTTATGCTCACCACAAGTTTTTTTTAAATTTTTTTCACAGGAGTTAATGTAGAATTGGGTCATGGATGGTATCAAGGGAATGTCATGCTATCTAAAACATGGAACAAGACATGTTTGTTTTTAAGAGTTTTTATTTTATGGAAACTTAGTAGAAGTGTCTACTTTGTAATATTTTGAGATGTAATAGTTATGTCCTAATTCTATAAAACTCTAAACCTGAAAAGATCCTTAATGTGAATTATTTATTTAATTCAATATTAAGTAAGTTTTAAGGCTGAGGCCTTATAGTTGGTATCAGAGGTCGGTTTAGACAACTATAGGAGTAAGAAAATTGTTAAATTATAATTTAATTTAAGGTATGATTGAACTGATATAGAATTTGAATATTACCATGTTTATTCTCCTAAGATATTTCTATGTTAAGAATGGTTTCTCATAGAGGAAACAGAATAGATTTTCTGGGAAGGCATACAGAGGTAAATGACCTTTCAAATCAGTATCCTAAGATGATTAGAATCAGAACTAAATAGATTGTTGCAGTGATGGCTCATTTGAATTAGGTGAAAAAAGATGGTTGTTTTTATTGATGATATTTTGGTGTTTTCTAAAAGTAAAGAGGAGCGTGAAGGAAATTTAAGGGTTATTTTTCAAACCCTAAAAGAAAAGAAATTGTATGGAAAATTTAGAAAGTGTGAGTTTTGGTCACAACAAATTACTTTCCTTTGTCACATTGTTTCAAAAGATGGAATAACTGTTGATCCTGCTAAAACAAAAGTTGTTGAAGAATGTCCAAGACCCACAAATGTAACCGAGATCCATAGTTTACATGGTTTGTCAGGTTACTGTTGAAGGTTTGTTGAATATTTTTCATGGTTATCTAGTCTAATGACTAAGCTAACTCGGAAGGGTGTTAAGTTTATCTGGACAAAATAATGTGATGATTGTTTTTAGGAGTTGAAAAGGAGATTGGTGAATGCTCATGTTTTGGCACTTCCTTCTAGGAATGATGAGTTTGTTATATACACTGATGCTTCATTGAAGGGACGTGGTTGTGTCCTTATGCAGAATGATCAGGTAATTTCATATGCTTTACGTCAGTTGAAAACTCATGAGGTAAATTACCCTACACATGATTTGGAATTAGCTGCTGTTGGTTTTGCTCTAAAAATTTGGAGGAATAATTTTTATGGAGTAAAGTGTGAAATATATACTAAACACAAAAGTATATATTCACTCAGAAAGAATTGAACATGAGAGAGAGGAGATGGTTGAAATTAATCAAGGATTATGATTGTACAATTCATTACCATCCAGGAAAAGCAAATAAAGTGGCCGATGCTTTGAGTCGAAAAAGCAATGCTTCATTAACCATGCTACGCTTAGAACGATATCCTTTGGTTTTTGATTTGATGAGCTTTGGCATAGAAGTTGTTTGTGCAGGAAGTATTTATGTTTTGTTTCAGGTATTAGTGAAATCTTCTCTATCAGACAGAATCAAGCAAGCACAGAAGCAAGACAGTGTGTTGAAGAAAATGGTAGAGCTGGTTCAGAAGGGTAATTTTCCTGAATTTAACATTGATAATGATTTTGTTTAGAGGCTTGGTAAGAGATTATGTGTGCCTAGTGATTCACAGTTGAAGAATGAGTTGTTTTGTGAGGCTCATAGTTCCCCGTTTTCAGTTCATCTTGGCAGTACTAAGATGTACATAGATCTGTGGAAGTATTGCTGGTGGGATGGAATGAAAAGAGATATTTCTGATTTTACTATGAAGTGTTTAACTTGTCAGTATGTTAAAGTAGAGTGGCAGTTACCGAAAGGGATGCTTCAGCCTTTACTAGTGTCATAGTGGAAATGGGAAAATATATCCATGGACTTTGTTGTGGGATTACCGAGGACATCTCGAGGTAATAATGCAATCTGGGTTATTGTTCATCGATTGACTAAATCTGCTCATTTCCTTCCTATTCGAGATACATTCCCTCTATATCAACTTTCTTGTTTGTATCTTAAAGAGATAGTCAGGTTACATGGATTTCCTCTCTCCATTGTATCTGACCGTGATCCCAGGTTTACTTCTAACTTTTGGAAAGTCCTTCGGAAGTTGTTGGGTATTGAATTAAATTTTAGTTCAGATTTTCATCCTCAATCAGATTGGAAGTCAGAACGAACAATTCAGAACTTGGAGGATATGCTACGAGCTTGATCTATGGATTATCAGGGAACTTGGGAACAACATCTTTTCTGGTTGAGTTTTCTTATAATAACAATTTTCATTCCAGTATACAGATGGATCCATTTGAGACATTATATGGTAAACGGTGTCAAACTCCAGCTTTTTGGGATGATGTGGGTGAAAGGAAGCTGATGGGACCAGAATTGGTAGAAGAGATGGCAGAGAAAGTTCAGTTGATTCATAAACACATGAAAACAGCTCAGAGTAGATAGAAAAGTTATACCGATAACCAGAATAAGGATCTATATTTTGAGGTAGGAGATCATGTTTTTCTCAATGTTTCACCATGGAAGAGCTTGATGCGATTTGGTAAGAAAGGAATGCTGGGTCCAAGGGTCATTGGACCACATAAAATTCTAGAGAAAGTTGGATCAGTTTCTTACCGAGTGGCTTTACCTCCGAGTTTATCTCTGGTATACAATGTTTTTCATGTTTCGATGTTGAGAAAGTATACGCCAGATCCATGTCATGTTTTGATCCCAGAGGTAGTTCAGTTGGAAGAGAATATCTCTTATAAAGAACAACTAGTCCAGATTCTTGACCGTAGAGAGCAGGTGCTGCGGAATAAGGTAATTCACCAGGTAAAGGTTTTGTGGAAAAACCAAATGGTTGAAGAGGCAACGTGGGAATCGGAAAATTCTATGAGGGATAAATACCCCCACTTATTTTGATAAGTGAATAAAATTGCTAGGACGCAATTCCCAAAAGGGGGGAAGGATTTAACATCCTAGGTAAATAAAGAATAATACATTTTTATATTTATTAATATTTTCAAATTAAATATTAATTTTACTTTAAATGGGTTTCTATGTTAGATAGCGTACCTGATACGCAACAAAGAGTTTCTTTGAAATCTTACGTTGCACACTAGTAACAAAATAATATTATTTTAAATGTTAGTTAAAACATAGCCGTTGTATTGGAGGGAATGAATATAAATAACTAAAATATGATTATATACGTTTGTTAAATGTTTTTACATTTATCCAATAAAGAATAAAGGTTTAAAATACGAAATGAATTCAATTTTAGGCATATATACTCTAATTTTCACTAAAGGTCCACTTATCAACTTTTGATGGAGAACCATCATTAAATATAGTTTTGGTCACTCTTATACATTCTATTGGACCAAATAAAATTCTTCTTTAGAATCGTGACCTCAAAATTTACTTTGTGTAGTTTTTTGGTATTTTTCCAATAAAGGTCATTTTTAATGAATAGTGAAAAATGTTGTACTTGAATTCAAAACCTCTTTTTAATCTAATTTATTTATATGAATAGATTATCATTTGAATTGGGTTTAATGTTAAATTAGAATATATTTTTATCATTTAATCCAATAGTGGTCGTTGGAATTAATTTCACTTTGAAATTGGACTAAAACTAGTGTCAATCTTTTGATACTTATTGTTTCATAAAAACACGCTATTTGCTCTCACAACAGAAATTAATTATTAAATTAATTAATGTCACTTATATTTTTTGAATTTTGTAAAATGGACATCATTTTTGAATTCAACATATTAAATATATCTTAGGGTTAAGTGTTGGTATTTTTCTGAAAAACATCAATTTTGGATGAATAGTGAAACCACTAAGTGGTACTTATAAAAACTGATTTTCCGTTTAAATGAAATTTTACCACTTCTGTGTTTTAAATTTCAAAAATAAGACATACATGGTTGTCATTAAGAAGTAAAATGTGGTTCAATGGGATTAAAATAATTTTTTGGTGAATAGTACCTTTTATGTTTATTAATCGCGATTAGAGGTAATTAGTGTAGTTTAAGGTAAAAATAATGTTTTAATAATATGAAATGAAATTGACACATGTCCTACCCTTATTGGATGTGTCATGGCCGACCCAGAAAAGCCATGGGTCAACTTGGGTACCCCATGGAACCACTTTGTTAGGAAAAGGACATTAATACCTTTTTATTTAATGTTAAAATAAAAATGTCACAAACATGAGTTGTTTTACTAAAACAATTTTTACATGGGGTTATACAAGTTAGGGTTTTGACTATAAATATTCATTGTAAAGATAAAAAGATTTCCTACATCGTAGTATTTTTTTTATAATTGTTAGACATTAAATAAATTAAATAATTTATGACACCATGATGATGCAGTGATTACCTCATTATTTAACGAATTTAATAAAATGGAAATATATTGTAAACTCTAAGACCTAAACATGTCCAAAACCTATGGGATGGTTTTATTTTGAACCCTTATCACCTTATCCTCAGAAAAAATCAATGTAGGACCATTAAAATCCGAAACTCATTCTAACATAAAGTAACATTTCCTTACATTCCAAGAGTGCCCCTCCTCTCCTCTTATAAAAGGCCCCCACCTATACCTCCTAACCCACACATCTCAATCCTTTGGCTCAGACAAACCCTTCCCATATTGTCTCTACAAATCCCTCTATTACTCCTTTACGCCTCACATTGGGCAGAAGTCTATCCAAGGAAGCCTATGAGCTCAAATAAAAAAGAGTTACCCATTTTAAAGGAAGTGTTTTCTCTTGTGTTCTTATGTTTTATTTTGCTTATCCATCCCCCTAAACTCTTTTTATTACTTTATTTTGTAACAAATTCAGTATATTAAATATACTAGGATGTTGTAATAATAATGATTCGAGTTACACATACACACACATTCATCTAATGGTCAAAGAACATACTGTTTTTGTAGATGGGGAATTTCTGCCTCACGAAACGATGATTGGTCAACACTCATATAACACCTTCAAAGGTAGACATTAAGATGTAACTATATTTATATATGATATACAATATTTTTATGTTTTACTTAATCTTCTGTATTTTTCATTTATGGCATACCTTTATGGTTTCCATTATGGGTAAACGTGATATCTTCATTTTAGGAAGTGTGGACTACCGCCCCCTCGATGTGATTTGATTCGTTAACACCATATGTTGTACGTATAAAGGATAAATTTAATGATATTATATATGATACCATACTGGAATTATAATACTATTATGTATCATTATATTTTAATTCCATTAAATATGAAATAGAAATGGATGTAGCGTTCATGCGTACGTACGACTTACCGTCTCCATGAATGGTGCATTTCATTTCTTACGTCTAAATGATTATGTAATATTATAAATGCATGTATATACAGGATATATATGATATATATGGAATATAAATCATTAATATCGTTCTTGAGATAATGGATATTTGACTACGTGAACAACTTGTAAATATAAGAAGTTTACTTTTGACTCAAGTACCAAATATCGACAAAACGACTATTCTTATCCTAAATAATTACATAGTGTTCATGACAAGATAATAGGTGATATAAAAGGAATAATGAACTTGAAAAAGGTTCCCAAGAATGTATAAATTAACTCAAGTTTATTATTTAGGAGGTTAAAGAATGATCGAGTCATGTCGGACCCGAGGTAAGGGACTTCATCTCAATCTCCTTTAATTGAGGCATATTTCGTTTTAAACACAACTTTTTTTATACGGTGTAGAAACCCCTTTGAGTTTTACTTTTACACAAAATGAATCTTTTTCTACAAATCGTTTTACTAAACGAAAAAAAGGAATGTTTCTTTTAACGTACGTGGTGACAATGACCTTTTTCGCTTCCGCGAGTATTATTTGATCTTTGGCTTCCTCAACAAGCCGTAATGTTTTTAAAATAAAATAAATACCATATAATCTTTTATGTATTTTGGTATTGAAAATGGTTTGGATAAAGGATTCAATTATTTCAATATATTTAAATGATATATTGTGATTGAAATGTGGAAATGTTATCATTATTTTATATTGTTTTTATGTGTTATAATTTTATAATGGTACTTGGACATTTGATGGGTGGTTACGTGATAAACCATATGACGAGTGGTGCTGTGAATACCAGTACATGTGGTTATGTTATAATCTCCAATGCATTGGGTATCGAAGTCGGCCGTATAGCTATTCCATTAATTATGTGTGGAAGTTGGCCGAATGGCTATTCCATTAAGTGATATGTGTTGAAGTCGAACGTATGGTTATTCCACTTAATTATGTTTATGTCCCAATTTACCTTTATATGTTATGTGTTATTTATATGGGATTTACGGTAATCTTTTGGTTACAAAAGGGTAAGTAATAATATTTTATTCATCTAAGAGTTTTTACTACTTCATAAATGCGAAGGTATTACAATGATAAAGTATAAATGGTTTACTTGTTGTTTTAAAAACTAACAATTTTCATTGTTTGTGTATCCCTTACTGAGCTTTTTATACTCACCCCAAGTTTTTTTTTGAAATGCTTTTCATAGGACTTAATGTGGAATTGGGTCAACGATGGGATCAAGGGAAAGTCATGATATCTAAAACATGGAACTAAAAATGTTTCTTTTTAAGAGTTTTTATTTTATGGATACTTAGTAGAAGTGTCTACTTTGTAATCTTTTGAGATGTAATAGTTATGCCCTAATTCTCTAGAACTCTAAACCTGAAAAGATCATCAATGTGAATTATTCATTTAATTCAATATTAAGTAAGGTTTAAGGCTGGGGCCTTATATATAAGCTATTATGAAATGTTCCTAATCCCCAAAGACACTAGGCCTCTCGATCTTCTATGTTGTATCAATTGATAATTTTATGCAATAAATCAGGTTTAAGTGTGTACTAAAAAAGTAGGGTTGTTATAGTTGGTATTAGAGGATTGGTTTAGTTATTTTTGGGATTAGGATTAGAAAACCCTAATGAATACTTAAAGACAAGAATATGTATAATAAAAACCTCCCTAAGTGTTGGTGAGTATTGAAAAGGTGGTTTATCAGGAAAATACATCCCTGTCTAGATATGAGCAGGTAGAGGCGGTTCTACAACCGATGTGTCCTAGGGGTAAAACCCAAAAACACCTATTTGAGATAGACTCAAATAGGAACTGGTGCATGACAATGGGCCTTGCTGCACTATTGGTTATGACACTCCCAGGGGAAATGCTTTGGTAAACTCATAAGCATAGTATGAACCCATATTATGGGAATAAAAAAATGCCCCTATGAAAATATGTTAGAAAGTAGATCATGGATAGCATAGATTGAAGCCTATAGATTCAAAAGTTAAGGAAATAAAAGTTATTTATAAGTCACCTGTTTTTTACTTGGATTACCATTAATGTGTTACTCCAAACTTTCCTTTTATTCCAGGCAATGGATGTTAATAGGAGGACTTAGGGAAACATCTGATGTGGGGATCAATGTGATTATTGTGCAAATGAGATGCCCAATTTGATGAGAGTAGGAATCACAAACATTGACACACTTTTCTCTTAGTTAACTCAATATTTGAATAGAAACATGGGTTAAGATTAATGATCAATATAAGGCCCCAGCCTTAAACCTTACTTAATCTTGAGTTATTACAATATTACACATTGAGGATCTTTTCGGGTTTATAGTTTTAGAGAATTAGATCATAAAACTTGCATTACATTCCACATATAAACAAAGTGGTTACATAAAGATAGTATTCTTCATTCCCATCAATGGAAACACATTTAAAATAAAACATGGATTATTTCTTGACACATCCTTGAGTCTATCATCTTATCATGTACATTTCCCTTGACCTGTGAAAAACATTTCAAAAACTTGGGATGAGCATAAAAACTCAGTATGGGTTATAAATAAACATGGAAAGGAAACATGAGTTCATATATATATAAGAATTAAATCATAATTTACCCATAAAACATAGGCACTTTAACATACCTCAAAAAATCATGAATAAATCATAGAAATCATAAGACATAAAGGTAACTTGAGGCATTCATAACATTCTTACGTAGGGAGTAACCCTCTTGGTTACGTTTGGAATACCCATCATAGTATATTCCCTAAAATCTCTTCGGATAAACCTTAACGTTTCACTCCTTCGCGTTACCCAATGCATTGGATAGCTATATCGGGCTCACCCGCCCTTAGTTTATCACGGAACCACCCGTCTTCATAATAATGCCCAAGAACCATAACATAATCATATCACATAAAACATGCATAAAGGAAACATAAAATTTCCACATTTCAATCACGAGATATCAATACAACACATTGATATAAAAAATTATAAAAACCATTTTCAATACCAAAATAAAAGAAAAGTAAAACATGGTATTTATTTTTCTTTTAAAAAGAAGGTATGTCTTGTAGAGGAAGCCGAAACTCAAATAACGGTCACGACGGCGGAGAAGTCGTTGTCGCCGCATACGTACGACAAAAACATTCCCTTTTGTCGTTTAGTAAACGCTTTGTATAAAAAAGATTCCTTTTGAATAAACGTAAAAGTCAAAGTGGTTTATTCACCGTATAAAAGAAAGTTGTGTATAAAATAAAATATGCCTCAACGAAAGGAGATTGAGACGAAGTCCCATACCTCGTATCCGACTTGACCCGACCGTTCTTTAATCTCCTGAATAATAAACTTGAGTTAATCTCTACTTGATTATTAATCTTTTTCAACTTCATTATTCCTTTTATACCATGTTATGAACGTCATGTAATCAGTTAAGTTAATAATGTTCATTTTGTCGGTATTTGGTTCTTAAGTCAAAAATAGACTTCTTACAATTACATGTTGTTAATTTGGTCAAAGGTTCATTAAATCCAAAATGGTATTCATGATGTAGATATCATATATGTCATATATATCCAGTACATACATGCATTTATAATACTACATAATCATTTAGAGGTACGAAATGAAATGCACCGTTCATGGAGACGGTAAGCCGTACGTACGCATGAACGCTACTTTTATTTCTATTTCGTATTTTATAGAATGGAATCATAATGATATAAAGGTATATTATAATTCCAGTATAATATCATATATAATATCATATTTCCATCCTTTATATGTCCCACATATGGTATTTAACGAATCAAATCACATTGAGGGGGCGGTAGTCCGCACTTCCAAAAATGAAGATATCGTGTTTACACATAATGGAAACCATAAAGGTATGACCAAAATGAAAAAAACAGAAGCTTAAGGAAAACATAAACATATTATATATCATATATAAGAATAGTGACATCATAATGGCCACCTATGAAGTTGTTAAATGAGTATTGAACAATCATCATTTCGGGAGGCAGAATTTTTCCATCCACGGAAACAGTATGTTTTTTAACCATTTGATGTAGTTGTGTGATAGTTTAGCTCAAATAAATATTATAACAACATAATTTTATATTTAAGATACTGGTTTTGTTACAAAATAAGTAAATAAAAAGAGTTTAGGGGGTTGGAGAAGCAAAATAAAACAAATGAACATGAGAGAATGAATTACCTTTAAAAGTGTATCTCCTTTTGATTTGAGTCTAAAGGATTCCTTTGAAAGGATTCTGCCCAAAGGGAATAATCTAGGATGAGGAGAGGGATGTGGAGAGAGTAAATGGGCAGGGGTTGGCTGAGCCAAAGGCTTGAGTAGTGTGTGAAATGAGGTAGAGGTGGGGGCCTTTTATAAGGGGAGAGGAGGGGCACTTTTGGAAAGTAAAGTAATATTACTTTATTTGAAAATGTGTTTCGGTTTCAAAAGGTCCCACATTGATATAATTCGTGGATAAGGTGATAAGGGTTCGAAATCCACTCATCCAATAAGTTTTTGAAATGTGTAGTTCATAGATTTTACATTATCATTCCATTTTATTTAAATCGTCAAATAATGATGTCATCGCTGAATCATTATTATGTCATAAATAATTTAATTTATTTAATGTCTAAAAATCATAAAAAAATAATATGATGTAGGAAATCTTTTTATCTTTCCAATGACTATTTATAATCAAATATCTTATCTTTATAACCCCATGTAAAAATTGTTTTCGTAAAACATTTCTTGTTTGTGTCATTTTTACTTTAACATTTAATAAAAAGTTATTTAGTCATTTCCAAACCAAAGTGTCTCCATGGGGTCCCCAAGTTGACACATGTCTTGTCTTGGTCGGCCATGACACAACCAACAAGGTTGGGACATGTGTCTAGGTCATTTCATATTATTAAAGCATCATTTATACCTTAAACTACACTAATTACCACTAATCGCGATTAAAAACTTAATAAGTTACTATTCACCAAAAAATTATTTTAATCTCATTGAACCACATTTTACTTCTTAATGACAACCATGTATGTCGGATTTTCAAAATTCAATACACATTAGTGGTAAACTTTCATTTAACTGAAAAATCAGTTTGCTTGATTACCACTTAGTGGTTTCACTATTCATCAAAAATTGATGTTTTTCAGAAAATTACCAAAAATTCACCCTAAGCTATATTTGATATTCCGAATTCAAAAATGAAGTCTATTTTACAAAATTCAAATCATATAAGTCACATTAATTAATTTAATAATTAATTCCCGCTGCCAGAGCAAATAGCGTGTTTTTACAAAACAATAAGTATCAAAAGATTGACACCAGTTTAAGTCTAATTTCAAAGTGAAATTGATTCCAATGACCACCATTGGATAAAATGGTAGAAATATATTATAATTTCACTTCAAAACCAATTCAAAACATAATCTAATCATATAAATAAATTAGGTTAAAAAGCAGTTTTGATGTAAAATGCAGTATTTTTCACTATTCATTAAAAAATGAACTTTGTCAGAAAAATACCAAAAATTCACACAAGGAAAATTTTTAGGTCCCAATCATAATGATTAAGTTTATTTTGACAAACATAGTTTATAAAATTGTCAAAATATATATTCAAAAATGGTTTGCCATCAAAAGGCACGAAAACAATCTTTTAAGAATATTAGTGTATTCCATGCATAAGATTGTATTTATTTTCATTTTAAGCCTCTATAACACTATCTTAATAATTAATAGACATAGATAAAAATATCTATTATTCATTACTTACTTGGGATGTTACATCCTTCCACCTTTTAGAAAATTTCGTCCCCGCAATTTATTTACTTATCGAATAAATGGGGGTACTTATCCCTCATTGCATTTTTAGATTCCCATGTTGCCTCTTCAATAATGTGGTTTTTCCACAAAACCTTTACCTGCTTAATCACCATATTCCGTAACACATGCTCCCTGTGGTCAAGAATCTGGACCGGTTGTTCCTCATAAGATAGGTTCTCTTCCAGCTGAACTACCTCTGGACTCAAAACATGAGATGGATCTGGCAAATACTTTCTCAACATCGAAATGTGAAAAACATTGTGTACCTGAGATAAACTAGGAGGTAAAGCCACTCGGTATGCAACTGATCCAACTCTCTCTAGAATTTCGTATGGTCCAATGAACCTTGGACTCAACTTTCCTTTCTTACCAAATCTCATCACACTTTTCCAAGGAGAAACCTTGAGAAAAAAATGATCACCTACCTCGAAAGATAGATCCTTCCTCCGGTTATCCGCATAACTCTTCTGCCTGCTCTGAGATGTTCTCATGTGTTTCTGAATCAGCTGAACTTTTTCTGCCATCTCTTCTACCAATTCTGGTCCCATAAACTTCCTTTCACCCACTTCATCCTAGAAAGATGGAGTCTGACACCTCTTCCCATATAATGCCTGAAATGGTTCCATCTGTATACTAGAATGGAAACTGTTATTATATGAAAACTCAACCAAAGAAAGATGTTGGTCCCAACTTCCCTGATAATCCATAGAACAAGATCGTAGCATATCCTCCAATGTCTGAATTGTTCATTCTGACTTCCCATCTGATTGAGGATGAAAAGCTGTACTAAAATTTAATTCAGTACCCAATGACTTCTGAAGGCCTTTCCAAAAGTTAGAAGTAAACCTGGGATCACGATCCGATACAATGGAGAGAGGAACTCCATGTAACCTGACTATCTCTTTAAGATACAAATGGGAAAGTTGATCAAGAGAGAAAGTATCTCGTATAGCAAGGAAATGAGCAGATTTGGTCAAGCGATCAACAATAACCCAGATTGCATTATTACCTTGAGATGTCTTCGGTAATCCAACAACAAAGTCCATGGATATATTCTCCCATTTCCACTCTGGCACTGGTAAAGGCTGAAGCATCCCTTTCGGTAACTGCCGCTCTACTTTAACCTACTGACAAGTCAAACACTTCACAGTAAAATCACCAATATCTCTTTTCATTCCATCCCACCAGTATTACTCCCGCAGATCTCTAAACATCTTAGTACTTCTCGGATGAACTGAAAACGGAGAACTATGAGCTTCACATAACAATTCTCTCTTCAAATTTGAATCACAAGGCACACACAATCTCTTCCCAAATCTCAAAGCGCAATCACTATCAATGTTGAATTCAGGAAACTTACCTTTCTGAACCAACTCTACCTTTTTCTGCAACTCACTATCTTGCTTTTGTGATTGCTTGATTCTATCTGATAGAGATGATCTCACTGATACCTGAAACAAAACAGAAGGACTCCCTGCACCAACAACTTCTATGCCAAAGTTCATCAAATCCTTAACCAAAGGATCACGTTCCAAACGCAACATTGTTAATGAAGCATTACTTTTTCGACTCAAAGCATCATCCACTTTATTTGCTTTTCCCGGATGCTAATGAATTGTACAATCATAATCTTTGATTAATTCCATCCATCTCCTCTGTCTCATGTTTAACTCTTTCTGAGTGAATATATACTTTAAACTTTTGTGATCGGTATATATTTCACACTTTACTCCATAAAAATGATACCTCCAAATTTTTAAAGCAAAAACAATAGCAGCTAATTCCAAATCATGTGTAGGGTAATTTACCTCATGAGTTTTCAACTGTCGTGAAGCATAAGAAATTACCTGATCATTCTGCATTAGGACGCAACCAAGTCCTTTCAATGAAGCATCACTATATATAACAAACTCACCATTCCTGGAAGGTAGTGGCAAAACTGGAGCATTCACCAATCTTCTTTCCAATTCCTGAAAACAATCATCACATTCTTTTGTCCAGATAAACTTAACACCCTTCCGAGTTAGCTTAGTCATTGGACTAGATAACAGTGAAAAATTTCTAACAAACCTTCGGTAATAGGCCGCCAAACCAAGGAAGCTACGAATCTCGGTTACATTTGTGGGTCTTGGCCATTCTTCCACAACTTTTGTTTTTGCAGGATCAACAGTTATTCCATCTTTAGAAACAATGTGACCAAGGAAAGAAATTTTTTGCAACCAAAACTCACACTTGCTGAATTTCCCATACAGTTTCTTTTCTTTTAAGGTTTGTAAGATAACCCTTAAATGTCTTTCATGCTCCTATTTACTTTTAAAAAACACCAAAATATCATCAATGAAAACCACCACAAACTTATCCAAGAACTCATGGAAAATTCTATTCATTAAGTCCATGAATACAGAAGGTGCATTGGTTAGCCCAAAAGGCATTACTACAAATTCATAATGGCCATATCTCGTACGGAACGCAGTCTTCGGAATATCTGCCTCCTTTACCTTCAGTTGATGGTACCCTGATCTCAAGTCAATCTTTAAAAAAAACTGAGCTCCCTGGAGCTGATCAAACAAATCATCGATATGAGGCAAAGGATATTTGTTCTTAACAGTGATATTATTCAAGGCTCTATAATCAATGCAAAGTCTCATAGAACCATCTTTCTTTTTAACAAATAAAACAGGAGCACCCCATGGTGATGTGCTAGGTCTAATGAAACCATTCTCTAATAAATCTTACAGTTGCTCCTTCAACTCTAAAAGTTCAATTTGTGTCATTCGATAAGGGGGTTTTGAAATTGGCTTAGCATCAGGAACTAAGTCAACAGTAAACTCAACTTCCCGATCTGGTATTATTCCAGGGAACTCATCAGGAAAAACATCAGGATATTCATTTACCACTGGCACGTCATTAATCTGAAGAGTTCCTTTATTTTCAACGACGTGTGCAAGGTAACATTCATTTCCATCTTCCACAAGTTTCTCAGCCTCTTGATATGTTATCAAAAGTAAGGGTTCATTCTTGTAAACAAACTGAAATTCTTTCTGAAAAGAAACTTCTTTAGCTCTACATTCAATCTTAGCATGGTAAATAGAGAGCCAATCCATACCCAGGATAACATCAAACTCTACTAGAGGTAAAACAATAAGGTTTTCAAGTAGGTTCTTTCCACAGATAAGGATAAGAAGATTCTTATAAATTCTTTTTGGCTCAACATTTCCCCCAGGTGTTTTTACCGAAAGTTCAGGAGTCATTTCGTGAGATGGTATTCCCATTTTACTAGAAAAGGTTTCAGAGATGAAAGAATGTGTAGACCCCAAATTAAACAACACACTGGCATAATCTGAAAAAACAAACAAAGTACTTGATACAACTTCATTTGATGGCCCAACATCTGCTGAAGTAGTTGCAAAGGATTTCACCACCCCTTTCTGCTTGTAGTCTAACTGCTTCCCATCACTCAATCTCCTTGTCGGACACTCATTTGCATAGTGACCCATCTCATTGCACTTATAACATTTCACTAACTACAAATCAAATTTGTTCTTACCTTCACCTTGATCCTTTTCAGTGCAATCATGAGCCTTATGTCCCATCTTACCACATCGGTAGCACTTCCCAGAATTCAGAAGACATTCCCCAGCATGCCTTTTGCCACATTTATCACAAACTGGAAACATAGTTCTCTTACCATCAGACCTTTTTGAAGAATTCTTACCTTTCTCCTGCCACCTCGGTCTCTTCTTCTGCTTGTTGTTATAGAACACTTGGTCATCAGTAAACTTCATTTCCACCTTCTCAGCACATCGAACAATCTTTTCATAACTTTTAAACTCATGAGAAGCTAATGCCCTTCGATACTTTGGCTTTAATCCTGAGTAAAATGATTGATTTTACTATTAAGGTCCCGGATAAAATTTGGAGCATACCTTGCCAAACGAGTGAACCTTTCTTCATAGGCAGCCACTGAGTCTTCCTCTTGCCTCAATTCCAAGAATTGCTTTTCCATCCTAAGTCGAACAGCCTTAGGAAAATACTTCTCAAGAAACATACCTTTGAATTCATCCTAGTCAAGAGCATCAATCTCATCGGCGTCCCTGATATTTTTAACCATAGACCACCACTGATCTGCTTCACCCTCCAAACGGTAAATAGAAAGACTAACCTTCTGATTTTCTGAACAGCCCACGACATCAAAAATCTTCTCCAGTTCTTTAATCCACCCTTCAGCTAGCACATGGTCAGATGATCCTCTGAATGATGGTGGATGTTGCCTCATGAAATGTTCCACCACTGACATGTTCCTCTGCGGTTGTTCTGGCTGATCTCGTGCATGGATACCACCACCATTTATCGCTTGAGTCAACTGCGCCATTACTGCAACAAACTGTTCAGTTCCAATTCCGACCATTTCTGGATGCTGATTCGGAAGGTTATTTCCTTCTGTATGCCTTCCTAGAACTGCTTCCCTATTTCCTCTGCGGAAAACCATTCTGAACAAACATGTCTTAGATGAAGCAACATGGTAATCTTTAAATGCTATATCATTTCGAAAAAAAATATTTTTGGATAATCATTTAATAGAATTATAACTCCTAAAGTTATCTAAACCGACCTCTGATACCAACTATATGGCCCCAGCCTTAAACCTTACTTAATCTTGAGTTATTACAAGATTACACATTGAGGATCTTTTCGGGTTTAGAGTTTTAGAGAATTAGATCATAAAACTTGCATTACATTCCACATATAAACAAAGTGGTTACATAAAGATAGTATTCTTCATTCCCATCAATGGAAACACATTTATAATAAAACATGGATTATTTCTTGACACATCCTTGACTCTATCATCTTATCATGTACCTTTCCCTTGACCTGTGAAAAACATTTCAAAAACTTGGGATGAGCATAAAAACTCAGTATGGGTTATAAAAAACATGGAAAGGAAACATGAGTTCATATATACATAAGAATGAAATCATACATTACCCATAAAACATAGGCACTTTAACATACCTCATAAAATCATGAATAAATCATAGAAATCATAAGACATAAAGGTAACTTGAGGCATTCATAACTTTCTTACGTAGGGAGTAACCCTCTTGGTTACGTTTGGAATACCCATCACAGTATATTCCCTAAAATCTCTTCGGAGAAACCTTAACGTTTCAATCCTTCACGTTACCCAATGCATTGGAGAGCTATATCGGGATCACCCGCCCTTAGTTTATCACAGAACCACCCGTCTTCATAATAATTTCCAAGAACCATAACATAATCATATCACATAAAACATGCATAAAGGAAACATAAAATTTCCACATTTCAATCACGAGATATCAATACATCACATTGATATAAAAAAATTATAAAAACCATTTTCAATACCAAAATAAAAGAAAAGTAAAACATGGTATTTATTTTTCTTTTAAAAAGAAGGTATGGCTTGTAGAGGAAGCCGAAACTCAAATAACGGTCACGACGGCGGAGAAGTCGTTGTCGCCGCATACGTACGAAAAAAACATTCCATTTTGTCGTTTAGTAAACGCTTTTTATAAAAAATATTCCTTTTGAATAAATGTAAAAGTCAAATTGGTTTATACACCGTATAAAATAAAGTTGTGTATAAAATAAAATATGCCTCAACGAAAGGAGATTGAGACGAAGTCCCATACCTCGTATCCGACTTGACCCGACCATTTTTAATCTCCTGAATAATAAACTTGAGTTAATCTCTACTTGATTATGAATCTTTTTCAAGTTCTTTATTCCTTTTATACCATGTTATGAACGTCATGTAATCAGTTAAGTTAATAATGTTCATTTTGTCGGTATTTGGTTCTTAAGTCAAAAATAGACTTCTTACACTTACATGTTGTTAATTTGGTCAAAGGTTCATTATATCCAGAATGGTATTCATGATGTAGATATCATATATGTCATATATATCCAGTACATACATGTATTTATAATATTACATAATCATTTAGAGGTACGAAATGAAATGCACCGTTCATGGAGACGGTAAGCAGTACGTACGCATGAACGCTACTTTCATTTCTATTTCGTATTTTAGAGAATGTAATCATAATGATATAAAGGTATATTATAATTCCAGTATAATATCATATATAATATCATAGTTCCATCCTGTATATGTCCCACATATGGTATTTAACGAATCAAATCACTTTGAGGGGGCGGTAGTCCGCACTTACTAAAATAAAGATATCGTGTTTACCCATAATGGAAACCATAAAGGTATGCCAAAAATGAAAAAACAGAAGCTTAAGGAAAACATAAACATATTATATATCATATATAAAAATAGTGACATCATAATGGCCACCTTTGAAGGTGTTAAATGAGTATTGAACAATCATCGTTTCGGGAGGCAGAATTTCGCCATCCACGGAAACCGTATGTTCTTTAACCATTGGATGTAGTTGTGTGAGAGTGTAGCTCAAATAAATATTATAACAACATCCTTGTATATTTAATATACTGTTTTTGTTACAAAATAAGTAAATAAAAAGATTTTAGGGGGTTGGAGAAGCAAAATAAAACAAATGAACATGAGAGAATGAATTACCTTTAAAAGTGTATCTCTTTTTGATTTGAGTATAAAGGCTTCCTTTGAAAGGATTCTGACCAAATGGAATCCTCTAGGATGAGGAGAGGGATGTGGAGAGAGTAAATGGGAAGGGGTGCGCCGAGCCAAAGGCTTGAGTAGTGTGTGAAATGAGGTAGAGGTGGGGGCCTTTTATAAGAGGAGAGGAGGGGCACTTTTGGAAAGTAAAGAAATATTACTTTATTTGAAAATGTGTTTCGGTTTCAAAAGGTCCCACATTGATATAATTCGTGGATAAGGTGATAAGGGTTCGAAATCCACTCATCCAATAAGTTTTGGACATGTGTAGTTCATAGATTTTACATTATCTTTCCATTTTATTTAAATCGTCAAATAATGATGTCATCGCTGCATCATTATTATGTCATAAATAATTTAATTTATTTAATGTCTAAAAATCCTATAAAAAATACTATGATGTAGGAAATCTTTTTATATTTCCAATGACTATTTATAATCAAATATCTGATCTTTATAACCCCATGTAAAAATTGTTTTCGTAAAACATCTCTTGTTTGTGTCATTTTTACTTTAACATTTAATAAAAAGTTATTTAGTCATTTCCAAACCAAAGTGTCTCCATGGGGTCCCCAAGTTGACCCATGGCTTGTCGTGGTCGGCCATGACACAACCAATAATATTGGGACATGTGTCTAGGTCATTTCATATTATTAAAGCATTATTTATACCTTAAACTACACTAATTACCACTAATCGCGATTAAAAACTTAATAAGTTACTATTCACCAAAAAATTATTTTAATCACATTGAACCACATTTTACTTCTTAATGTCAACCATGTATGTCGGATTTTCAAAATTCAATACACATTAGTGGTAAACTTTCATTTAACTGAAAAATCAGTTTGCTTGATTACCACTTAGTGGTTTCACTATTCATCAAAAATTGAATTTTTTCAGAAAATTACCAAAAATTCACCCTAAGATATATTTGATATTCCGAATTCAAAAATGAAGTATATTTTACAAAATTCAAATCATATAAGTCACATTAATTAATTTAATAATTAATTCCCGCTGCCAGAACAAATAGCGTGTTTTTACAAAACAATAAGTATCAAAAGATTGACACCAGTTTAAGTCGAATTTCAAAGTGAAATTGATTCCAATGACCACCATTGGATAAAATGATAAAAATATATTCTAATTTCACTTCAAATCCAATTAAAAACATAATCTAATCATATAAATAAATTAGGTTAAAAAGCAGTTTTGATGTAAAATGTAGTATTTTTCATTATTCATTAAAAAATGAACATTGTCAGAAAAATACCAAAAATTCACACAAGGTAAATTTTTATGTCACAATCATAAAGAATAAGTTTATTTTGACAAACATAGTTTATAAAATTGTCAAAATATAGATTCAAAAATGGTTTTCCATCAAAAGGCATTAAAACAGTCTTTTAAGAATATTAGTGTATTCCATGCATAAGATTGTATTTATTTTCATTTTAAGCCTCTATAACACTATCTTAATAATTAATAGACATAGATAAAAATATCTATTATTCATTACTTACTTGGGATGTTACAATAAACCCCCCCCCCCCCAAGAAAGAACAATTCACTATTGAGAGCTTCATGAGACAAATGCCTCCAACTTTTTATGGATCGTCTGATCCCTCAATTTCCGAATAGTGGATCAACTCCATTGAAAAAATCTTCTCAATACTATAATGTTCTGAATAAAAGAAGGTTCATCTGGATGCTTATTATATGGAAGTTTATTCCGATCAATGGTGGACGTTGATCAAAAATATGAAGCATGAGGAAGATATCGAGGCGTTGGAATGGAAGGATTTCCAGAAGAAGTTTTTTGATAAATATTTTCCCAGAACCCTCCGACATAAGATGGAAAGGGAACTCATTTCCCTCAAGAAAAACGACGGAAAATATATTGGAGCGTACAATGAAAACTTCAAAAGGAATGCATGGTATGCCTCTGGCAATGTCGTTACCCTCGAATGCACGGTTGGTCTCTTCTTTGGTGGGATTCAACCTAGCCTATAGAAAGAGCTGGCAATCCGTGACTTGTAGAGCTATGAAAAAATTGTCTGATGTGCCCTAAAGGTCTAAATAGAGGTTAGATAATCTCAGGGGTATCATGGGGATAAGAGGTGTATGGTGGAATTCAATTCTAGCGGTCTAATAGATTAATCCAACGGTGAAAAGAAGATCCAGCCCGCCACTTGCCAAAGGCACGAAAAAAAGCACCCCAGAAATTGCCTGAAGGGGACGAGGAAATGTTTTTGGTGTGGAGGGGAAGGGAACCTAGTTGTTAACTACCAACAAGAAAAACCCATAGCTGCAGTAGAGGAAAGGAACGCTCTGTTCGATCCTCAGTGTGTTGTTCATTATTACAACTTTAAATAACCAAGGCATCTTGCAAATCGGTTCCCCAAGGCATGGAATTTCGGAGGCAACCAACAACTTCCAAGGCACCAAGGGAGATCTTTTTCCATCATTACTGAAGAAGTGAACCCGACAATGAAGTGGTGAATGTTACGCTAGTTATTCATTCAAGAATAGAGAATGTACTTTTTGATTCAGTTTCTACGCATTCTTTTATATCGCAAAATTTTAGTAGAACAATCCCTGCACCACCACAAATCATGGAAATAAATATTTCAGTGAGTACGGAAAATGGGTAAATCATTGTATCCCATGAATATAACTTCTCCACTATCATAATCTGTGGATTTAATTTCCCAGCAAACCTCATCATACTTCCTCTGGTGGAATTTTATACTATTCTTGGCATGGATGGGATTTCCTTATATAGAGCCCACATAGATTGCTGTGAGAGGGAAATCACTCTCCATGTAGAGAATCGACCCCTGATTCTTTACAAGTGCAAGGAGGAAGATTAATTTTCTTCAGCTCCATCATCTCATGTGTGGATATTACTACCCTATGAGCACACATATCTGGCTCAAATGAGAGATTCTAAGGAGGAAACCATCCTTGAAGACATGCCTATTGTGAGGGAATTTGCTGAAGTATTTCTCGAGGAATTTCATTGTCTTCCTCCTAGATGAGATGTTGAATTCTCAATTGATCTTATACTTGGGGCTTTTCTAATATCCAAGAATCCATAAATAATGCCTGTTGTAGAGCTTGAGGAGATGAAGAAACAAATACATGAGAATATGGATAAAGAGTTTATACGCCCAAGTGCTTCACCATGGGGTGCACCAATCCTCTTCATCAAGAATAATGATGGGTTAATGCGCCTTTGCATTGAATATCATGATCTTAAAAAAATCATGATCAAGATGTAATATTCTCTCCCACAAATTCATGCCTTGTTTGATTAGCGGTATGGAGAACAATACTTCTCCAAAGTGGATTTTCGGTTGGGATATTTTTTAGAAATGGTGAAGAAGGACGATATCACCAAGCCTTATTCTCATACAAGATACAGGCACTAAGAATTCGAAGTAATTCCTTTTAGACTCACAAATGCCCCAACAATCTTCATGGAATTGATGAATAGAGTCTTTAGGGATTACCTTGAAAAATTTGAGATAGTCTTTATAGATGATATTCTGATATACTCCAAAACCAAGGAGGATAATGAGGAGTATCTAAGAACTGTACTTGAGACCTTGTGGAAGGAGAATCCTTTTGAAAAGTACAAAAAGTGTGAGCTCTGGTTGAAGGATTTCTCACTCTTGGAACATATCAACACAAGCAATGTGATATCTACGAATTTCTCCAAAACAGATGCAATTGAGGGATAGCTAAGCCCAACATTTGTAACTGACATCCATAGCTTCTTGGGGTTATCTGGAAATTATCGACGATTTGTGAGACATTTCTCATGATTGTCCAACCCTTTTACCAAGATAACTCTCAATGGAGTAAAGTTTTATTAGAGTGATGAATGCAAAGAATGATTCAAGGAGTTAAAAAGAAGGCTTATCACTGTGCCTATTCTCAGTTTAACCACAAGTGGAGAACTTTTTGTGGTATTCAGTGATGACTTGAAGAAGGACTTGGGATGTGTGTTGATGCAAAATGATAAAGTCATTGCCTATGCTTCAAGGCAATTGAAAGTTCATGAGAAAAATTATCTAACACATGATTTGGAGTTGGCTGCGGTAATCTTTACATTAAAAATTTGGTGGAATTATCTCTTTGGGGAGAAGTGTGAAATATATACGGACCACAAAAGACTCAATTATATATTCCAACAAAAATAATTGAACATGTGACAACAAATATGGTTAGATCTGATCAAAGACTATGACTGGACAAACCATTACCAACTAGGGAAAGAGAACAACGTAGAAGACGCTCTATGTAAAAAGGACCCACCAATTCTATCATTGATGGGAATTCAGAAGGACCCAATCTTCTTATATTTTATAAAGATAGACATGGGAAACATAAAAAAAGGTATATAATCAATCCTTTGACAAATGATTGCTCAACAGTATCTTTTGGAAAGGTTAAAGGGTTCTCAAAAGGTTGATGTGGGAATTTAGAAGAGAGAGGAAGCTATCAGAAAAGAAAAATCCTCGGAGTTCAATGTTAATGATGAAGGAATTTTGTGATTTCGGAAAAGACTATGTGTTCTATCAAGTCCGGAGATGAAGAAGGAAATTTTGGATGATGTCCATAGTTAAAATTTCTCTATTCACCTAGGAAACAGAAAGATGTATTGAGATCTTCGAGATCATTATTGGTGGGAAAATATGAAGAATGATATCGCTGAGTATACATCAAAGTGCCTGGTGTGTCAACAAGAGAAGGTAGAGAGGCAGAAGTCTAAGGGGATGATGCAACCATTACCCATACCAACATGGAAATGGGAGGACATCACCATGGACTTTGTCACCAGACTTCTGAATACATCTAAAGGAAACAATGCAATCTAGGTTTTGTGGATTGTCATACAATGTCTGCACACTTCATTGAAATTCAGGAGGATGTCTCATTGGATCAGTTGGCACGAATATATATCAGGGAAGTGGTAAGGATACATGGAGTACTACTATCTATTATATATAATAGATATCCATGATTCACCTTTATGTTTTGCAAGAGTCTTCAACACGCTCTAGATATTGAGATGAACTTCAGTATAGCTTAGCATACTCAAACATATGACCAATTCGAGCGGACAATCCAAACGCTTGAGGACATGATGATAGTGAGTTTTATAGACTTCAAAGGAGGGTGGGACCAATATCTTCTACTGATTGAATTATAATAAAATATTAGATTTCACTCGAAAATCCGAATGGCACCTTATGAAGCCCTGAATGGGAAGAGGTGAAGAACACTAACATGTTGGGATGAAGTCTGTGAGCATAAGATGCTAGGACTAGAAATGGTCGAAGAAATGGTTGAGAAGGTGAAAACCATTCAGGACCATATCAAGGAATCCCAGAGTCGACAGATTAGTGAGGAAGATAACTGTCTATGAAACCTTGAGTTTAATGTTAGAGACATGGTATTTCTATGAATATCTCCTTGGAAGAAAGTTATGAGATTTGAAAAAAATGGATGTTATGTCCTAGGTACATTTCCCTTATGAGATTCTTGATCGTGTGGGGGTTGTGGCCTATTGACTAGTACTTCCACCTACCATGGCCAAAGTACATGAGATCTTTCATGTATCCCACTTAAGGAAGAACATAACAAACCCATCACATGTAATCTAATCAGAGGTGGTATATCTAGAGGAAGATCTTTCTTATGAGTAGCAGCCAGTAAAGATCTAATATCGCAAAGAAAAAGTTCTACAAAATAAGACAATGCCCCTCATCATAGTGTTTTGGTGAAACCACAAGTTTGAATAAGTGACATGGGAATCAGAGGAAGTGATGAAGCATAGTCACCCACATCTATTTTAGTGTGGAAAAAAAATTCAAGGGTAAAATTTCTTAAGGGGGGAAGATTTTAAATACCCAATCTTTCATTAATGAAAATTCTTCTTGATATAATTAAATGTCTTATTATGGTTATATAAAATGTGAACTTCATTGGGTTTATGTTTTTGGATTTTAAAATACCATTATAAATTGTGATCGTTGCTAATATAGCCGTTGAATAGTGATCACATGATTAGTATAACTATAGGGCTTTAACAAAAACAATTAACTCAGAAAAAGGAAGCGATGACCTCATACAGTGGACTTGCCCCGTATGAAGCCCATTTTTCGGAGCTCAGAAAGGAGGTTGCGTCATTTGGCTTCGCTCTTGGCCATGCCTAAGATGATCTTGAATATGTTAAGCTTGAGTGAAATAGACTACAGGAAAGTGAGATTTAATAGAGATTACCATATGAGCGATGTTATCCGAGCCACCCCAAGAGTCTGTCACCATTCCCATCAGTCTTATGAGGGTGTTATAAGGGGTTATGTAACAATACCCTAGTACTATAACAATGTACATTATATATGTATAAATAATGTTCATTCATTTTATTATTATTACATTGTAAATATTGTTTTTAAATCACAAATAGTATTTTTTGTTCATATTCAAATAAGAAATATATTTTGATGAATTAATGGATTTTTTGAATTAAATAATATTTTAATAAAATATTATTATTATACTAATTTTTATTAAATATAAATGATCATATAATTTTATGAATGCAATTGTAATTTTTATTATGGTTTGAAAACTGTTTTTGTCTTAAAAATTGAATTTTCGATAAATATCGGTTTTTATTTTAATTGTAAATATTCAAATATTTTTAAAATTATTTAGATAAAATGAATATTATTTTTGGAATCAGTAGGTTGCAATTATCCAATGGTGAATATTTCATAATTTTCTGAGACGACCAATTTTTTTGGTAAAAATTAAATACATATTAAATATATAATCAGTTTTATGACATCATAATGACACAATAGTGATGTAATAAAATACTATGAACATTATTTTCGGACAATATATGTTTTATAATTAAAATAATTTGATTTTAGATTTTTTTTACTTATTTTAAAAATCTTTTGTGGATCCTCCAAGACTTATAAAACATTCTGTCTTTTTAAATTGTTTTCCTAGAGAGTGTGACTCACCTCCACATAAAAAAATCCTATTATTTTAATAAGTTCTTCCATTGGCCTTATAATATATTTTTCCACTCATCGTTTCAGCAAACCAGGGGAAAAAACTATGGGCTGGATTGTGGTATTGATTAGTTTAATGTGAGGTGTCCCAAACCTAAATAATAAAGAATCCCCTTTCCTTTCCTATATATACCCACCCAAGATCCCACTTCCTCTTCAATAAAAGCTTTTGGAGTTAGACCAACCCCATACCTCCTTTCTCTAGATTCATCTCAAGGTGCCTAGGGAACCCAATAATCCTCTCTCAAGCCTCTCCCAAGCCTTTGGGATCACACTTCCAAGTTAGGGATTTCTTCCATTCTCATTTTTGTCTAATTTTCTTTAAATTGTTATGCCCTTTTGTTTTCAATTACAAATGTTGGATTATAATTTCACACCTCCCCCATACTGTCCTATTTATGTTTGGATGATGTGATACCCCTTTCTCTCTCATTGAAGCCTCCCATGTACACCTATTACCATGAAGAAATTCCAAGAGATATTTCTCTCTCCTCTTTTACATCCAAGTAATTATTTTGTATTATGCATCAAAATTAGATTATGTTTGTTGGGAAATGTATCCATATGAACCCCTTACTTTCTATTTCATGTAAATACGAGGAGACACCATTTTCTATCTCATCAACTATTTTCATGATTCCTTATGTCACACCGTTATGCTGCTGAAATTGCAACGTGTTTTTCAAAGCCAAGATACTTGTGTAGTGAATACCATACCCATGTCTGTATCAAGGGTATTCATCAATTTTCACATATTCCTATTTAATGGTACATTCATGTATTTGTTACACATTACTTAATCATGTAATAACATATGATGTTGATTGATTCCATGTTATATGATCCATGTGGAACACTTATGCATGAAATGAAATGTTTAAGAAGGGTGCACCCTGATAGTGCTCCAATGCATTGGGAAAAGTATAGTATAATGATACATCATGTGAAATGAGTGTCTATTCATGCTAATTTAACTGAAATGAGGTTTTAATCATGCTTCATTTTCAATGAGGGTTTAGTCATGCTCCATGTGCAATGAGCCTTGTCTCATGCTAATTCCATGTAAAGTGTTGTTGCCACATTTCCATGTTATGATTATCATGATTTATCATGACTTTATGTTCATGTTTCTAATGTGATACATTGATATTCCTATTGTCTAACATGTATTGTATTCCCCATGTTATTCCATGTTTATTCCTATTCTGGTCTTTATAGCTCACCCTTTTCTTATGCATGTCCTCAGGTTATCCAATGCAATGCTAAGTACGAGGAAATGTTGTGGTCATGAAAAGGATGTTTTCAATAAATAATTAATTTTTTTAATGTCCTAAGATGTTATGTAATGTTACTAATCCCCAATGACACTATACCTCTCAATATTCTATGTCGTATCAAGTGATGATTTTATGTAATAAATCATGTATAAGCGTGTAGTAAAAATTCTAGGATGTTATAAATTTATAACTCATATTACATGAGAGTTGAATATTAACACGAGTAGTAGAATCTGAAACATGAAAATATTGGATAAAAAACTATGAATAAAATTTCAGAATATTATGTTGCTAGAAACCAGCCTGTATTGAAAATAATATAAGATGATATTTTTATTACTTTTCATAAAAAAAATTTGGTTAGAAAAATCCATAGAAAATTATAAATTCGATCTAATCAACCTATTGATATTATTCACTCTGATCTATGTGGGATAATGATACATCAATCACCAAAAATGAATTTTTACCTTACCACTTTTATTGATGATTTCACATGGATGAACAACATTATATTTATAATAAATAAGTCAGAGGTAGTTGAAATGTTCAACGTTTTAAGAAAGAAAAATTATGAGAGAAATGGGTGTTTATATAATAAAGTTGATTTCTCATACTAGAAAAGAATATACATGAAATTAATTTAAATCATATTTTAAGAAAAATTAAATTTAACCTCAGTACATTTCTCTTTAAAACACTTAAAAAATGTAGTTGAAAAAGGAACAAATGAATTTTAGTGGAATTTGGATGAAACCCCTAGAAGAATATAAACTTTATATGTTTTTATTAAGATAATTCATTAGGATTTCTATACATGTGAAAAAATAGAAGTTTCTTAATTATATAAGGAAAAAAGACTTCCTATGGAATTTGTATAACAAAAAAATACTTCGTTAAATAGTTCAAGGATTTTGGTACTTCATGTTTACTAAAAATAAAAAATACAGATCTTGGTAAATTTGATAAAAATAATTGGAATTAAATTTAATAGGATATTATCCAATGGTATAACATAATAACATGGAAACAAATTTTGTCAAAATTTAGTGTATTCATATGATGTGAAAGATATTGATAATCCATCCCTTTTTATTAAATATGTTGAAATTTTGTGGAAGAGAAATTGATGTCTTCTAATGAGAATAAAAAAATAAAGATGAATGTGAGTCAATATTGGTACGTAAAGAATCAGATGAGTCCTGTGATGAGGTATGTGAAGTTGGAAGATAAACCGTGAAATTTAAAACCTAAAAGAAATAGTTTGAAACTAAAAATATACATGGAATTGAAATTCCAAATTTAAAAAAATAATAAATTAGAGATTTGGAAATCATACCTCACTTATCTCACAGGAAAACCATACTTTTATTTAGAGAAAGTTAAAAAAAGAATAGATGAATTCATTGAATGAAGATATGGATTTGAATGAGAAAAATTAAACATGGGAACCTATTCCCTGACCAATTTATCAAAATTTCATTTTTATAAACTAGGTTTATAAAAAAATTTAAAAGAACATTGATAAGTTCCATGTAATAAAGAAATACTTCTTTGTAATGGTTATCTATAGGTGAAGGGGTGTCATTTTAAGAAATGTTTTCAACAATATAATTATTATAAACTATCATAATGTTATTATAAATTTATATAAATTATTTATATAAATTTTATCATATGGATATAAATTCATCATTCTTATATTGTGAGATTATAAATAAAAAATAATTTTGAGATGTCAATGTTAATAGAATAAAATTGCATCTTGGGTTTATAACTCCAATAAAAAGGAATTTTTTTTTTCTATCTCATGACAAGTTTGATAGTGATTTGTTACTATTTTTTTTAATGGATGATTATAAATAAGTTTTTACCCATATTTTAGTGATAAAAATGTTCAATAATTATGAATCTAGAAGTTTGTAAAAAAAATATTTTTTGAAGTCGATAGAATGTTTTCTTTACCGTTCAACCATAAGACATGATATTTCATATGTTGGGACATTATGTTCCAAAATTAGAGTGATCACAAAGAATATCATAATATAGAAACAAAGAAAATTTGATACACATTAAATTAAAAAAATCATATGGGGTTATTTAAAAAAGAAGTTTTGATATGAAATTTAATAGTTATAATTATTCATATTGAGATGGAGATTAAAATAATAGAAAAATAACTTTAGGGGGAAATTTTTTTTTGGAAAATGTTGTGTGAGTTTTCATTTTAAGAAACAGAGTTCATTAAAATTTTGCCTAAAATAATTTGAATATTTTCTTCTAGTCCATCTGAAGAAATTTTATCTAGTTTCGACAATTACACATATGTTCTCAAGTTTTAAAACAATTTTTTTGATAATCCCTAAAAAAATCCAATTGATAATCAATAAGTGCCTACATTTAAAAATCATGTTTTTTCTATTTTCTCTAATTTAATGAAAATTATAGTTCATTTTCATTCTTTTAACCTCATGACACATGTTTTTAGGGACTATAATTTCATTAAAAACTACTTATTTGGCTGATCTGAGCACACTGCATTTCAGATTAATGCTTCACCTACTCATATACATCCAAAATTTTTCATTTATGTTTTCCTATTATTTCCAACTAATCTCTTTATTTTATTATATGGTTTTGACCATTATAAACACATTTTAGTGTTTTAAAATAAAAAATGTGCTTTAAATCAAATATAACAAGCAATTATTTTCAATTATGTGAAGTATTTTCATAAAATTTAAAAGTCACACTATATTTTTTTTCATAAAATTTCATAGAAATAAGCATTTGTTTTCATGATTTTGACCCACACCACACCTTTTTAATGACTATAAAATCATTAAAAACTACTTATTCATTCATTTTAAGAACATTATACATCAAATTAACGTGGTGTCTTCTTGTACACATGAAAAATAATTTAGATATTTGTTTTATTTTGAATTCACATCAATCTATGGTTATTATTTATGGTTTTTACTATTACATGAACATTTTAGTGTTCCAAATCACTAAAAATATATTATTGGTCTTCCCATAAAAACACATCCAATTTATGTGAAATAGGATTCTATATTTAAAAAACAAAGTTATAGTTTTCGAACTATGATTTTATGGAAATTAGATTTTGTTTTCTTGATTTTTACCCCCCACTGCACATGTTTAAGGATTTTCTTGTCTTTAAAAACTACTTATTTGGTCAGTCCAAGAACAATACACATTTTATTGGTGAACCTTCTATTGATACAAGTTATTTATTATTTAATGAGAGCTTTATTTTGATTTTAAATAAATATAAGGTTGTTTTATATGTCATTTGACCATTAAACTGACATTTTTGTGTTTTAAAACAACAAAAGTAATTTTTGGTCATCTCATGCAAAAACAAACTCACAATAAAACCTCATCAATTAAGAAATTTTAAAAATAAATAAATGGTTGTTTTCCTTTAATTTCATTGTAACATGATGTTATTTTTTTTAGTTTTACCCATATATATTTTTTTAAAGACATTTTAATCTTTTTAAATGGTTTATTCAATTATTCCGAAAACACCACATTTCAGATTAACATGCACTCTACTCATAATCATGAAGAATAATTCAAGTAAATTTGTCCTATAATTACTTCTAAATATGATGTCATTATATATTTTTTTGAAATTATAATCATGTTTTATTTTTTAAAAAATAGAAAAAATTCTTTTACTATCATTTCGGGACAGTGAATACTCATATCAACACACAATCTATTCATACGTCTCTATGATCATGATATAGTTATATTCCACTAATATCAAGAAAATAGAACTTAATTATCTTTATTTTGAACCCACATTATATGTACTTGGAGACTCTCAAATCATTAAAAACTAGTTTCTCCATTAGTCCAAGAACACATCACATTTGGGTGACGTATATTTTAGTTTTAAATGTCACAAATAATTTGAAAACTTTTACCATATAATATAAAAAACTCACAATTATTCTCATAAATTTTTCTATATCTAAATCATATATAATATAAAAACCTCAAAACTAACCTCATCAAATTATTTTCCAAGCTCTACAACCCTCATCTCTTATAACTAAAAATTGAATAAATTTTTGAGAAATATAGTATAGTAAAAACGTTAAAAAAATTATAATTAGAAACCAGTGTATTATTTAAATTAAAAAATATTATAATAACTAGTATATGATTTTAAATTTTTCATCATATTACTTTCTTTTCATAATTTTAAGTTAAAATTTAAAATTAGTTTGGTTCGAGCACACACCAAATATAATTATTGTTCGACCTCCACATCTAAATCATAAATAATTCAATAATATATTTATATTATTTAACATAAAACTAAAATAAATTTCTATAGGGTTGACTATAAAAAACATCATTTATAATTTTTAAATACAAAAAAATGTTTTTTAATCATCTCAGGAAAATTATAACTTTGATAGATGGATATTAAGTTATTAAATTTCAAAAATAAGTCCATGGTTTGATTCATATGATATCATAGAAATTGGTTGTAATTTTTTGGTTTTAACATGACACCACACTTTTTTAAGGACTATTAAATCTTTAAAAACAATTTATTTAGTTAGTTTGGGCAGACCACACAATATATTGACTCATATTCTACTCATAAAAATAACAAATAAATAAATGATATTTTTATAAGATCTCATTTTTATCTGAGGTCATGTTTTATGGTTTTGACTGGTACACAAATGTTTTAGTGCTTTTAAAAACTAAAATTTCATTCTTATTCATCCAAGAAAATAAATACTTAGATTGACATGTAGTCATTTCCAATATTTAAAAAATCATCTCATTGTTTTTTTGAAAATGATTTAATTGGAATTGGAGGTCCTCTCTTTGTTTTTACCCCCCCCCCCCACAACAATTTTTTAAAGATTGTTAAATCTTTATAAATGAATTATTGATCCATTTATTGAACACTGAAAATTATATTGATATGATGCTAACTTTTTCACATAAATAAATTACTCAAATATAATTTTACTACAATTTAACATAAATTCAAGGTCATTTTATAAGTTTTTGACTCTTACATGAAAAGATTACTTTTTTAAAACACTAAAAATTCCTTTTTTTAAATCCTAGAAAAATGAAAAACCTGATTGATGAGGATTTATTAATTATATTTCCAAAATAATTTTATGTTTTTTAATTTTTATTTCATGGAAATTAAAGGTTATCTTCTTGGTTTTTCCCATTATAATAAGTTTTCAAATATTTTTAAATGTTTTAAAACTACGTATTTGGTCGGTCGATACACAACAAAAGTTAGATTGGTGCCTCATATTCACATATAAAAAAATTAATTCAAACATGTTTTCCTAGTATTTCACATCCCATATCCTAGTCTATGTTTTTATGCATTGCACAAGAACATTTTACTAGATTAAATTAACAAAAATTAATTTTTTATCATCCTAATAAGACGATTACAACAATTCAACCCAAGTCAGTTCCCATATTTTACTAATAATTTTACAAAAAAATATAAATTAGAAATATATTTTTTCCATTATATGTTTTTTTAAAACATCATTAATTCATTTACAGATATTTATACAAAACATCATAAAATTAGGTTTCTATAGTTTTTAAATTTATATAAATGTCACTAACTCTGTAACCTTTATAAACGTATCCAATTACCAATTTTTATAAACATCCCTTAATTAGAACATTTATAAACATTGCCAATTACTGAAATTTATAAGTGTCTCTAATTTGTGACACCTCGTTTACTGATGTTTTTGAGAAACTTAAATAAATAGAATTTCATTTCAAGATGTATCTATAAAATTCTAGTAATTTGTCCTTTTAAAATCCATTTTTGTTCAAATAAATATATTTTTTTATTATAAAATTTATTTTTTTAAATGATTGGTCATGGAAAATCTCATATATCCCCTATGCATTATCATGACACACCCTTACTAGTTTTTGTAAATTAATTATTACTATATTAGCTCAAGGAATCCCCTTTGTATGACCAAGACATTCCTCCACAAGTGATCCAACACCTCACTTAAATAGCCACCGACAACATATTTTTTTGTAGTAGATGAGAATCTAACCTTGGACTGTGTGGTCTCCAACTACACCACATAACCAACTCTACTAAACATTTATTTTTAAAAAATTATTATGGTATATTTATATATATATAAATTAATTAATTTCAGTATTTCGAAATATATATATATATATATTGATACACATATTTTAATATAAATATATATACATTTATATTAATATATCTATCTATATTTCCTATATATATATTTGTGTTTGTGTGTTTAAATATATATATGTTTGTGTGTCTATATATAATAAGGAATGTTTTCATAAAAACAAGAAATGGTCAATAATATATATGTATTTTTATATATGAATATATGTATATATATATTATTATATATATATGATTGTGTGTGATTATGTATATATATATATCTAATATATGTATGTTTATAATTTATATAGATATGTTTATAATATATATGTCTATTTATATTTTTTATATATATTAATATTAATATAAATGTGTGTGTTTATATTTTATATTAATATATGTAAATTTTAATTTATATGTAAAATTATAGAATTATAATTATACATATGTTTATATATATATGTTTATTATATTAATAAATATATATTTATAGAAATTAATTGAATTATATTTGTTTATATGTATCTATATATAAATATTATATGTATTTGTTTATTTAAATGTATGTTCATGTGTTTCTGTGTATACATATATATAATTATAATTATAAATTTTTATTTATAAGTGTATGTAAATTAAAATAAATATAATTATATATATTTATATTTATCCATTTTTTTAATAAACTAGTAAAAATGTCACTAAAATAGGAAGGTTTTGTCAAAATGGAAAACATGTCACTTAAATAACCAAGTTTTTTTAATGTTGTTAAATTTAAAATATAAGTTCATTTTTATATTAATATATATATGTATGTGTGTGTGTTTGTGTGATTGTATTTAATTATATTAAAATTAATATATATATATATATATATATATATATATATTCTCATCTAACCTTTAGGAGAAGCTTTGGTTGATTTCAGGATTTATTTGCTCAGAGGATTGTGATGAAGGGGGACACAGATTTTGTTGAAGAAACCCACGACATTCTTTATGTGAGAATGCATGAATGTAACAATTCAATCATTTCTCACATATCTTTATTACATAATGATGGTAGGTTAAGTCTTGTTTATCTAAGGACCAGGGTTATTGATATTTCATGATGAGATTGTTGAATAATTACCTCTTCTGAAAAGGGTTTTTTCATGTTGTTTTTTCCACTACTACCATGGAGAATAATTCCTAACTATATTTATTTTTTAATTGAAAGCCTGCAATTATGATGATTAGGTAGTGGGATCTTTATTTTAAAATACTAAATTATAGTAATTCTATAACCATTTTTAGATCAGAATATGGTGGTTGAGTTGGTTATTTTTCAACCACTTAATTTTATGGGTTGTTTATTTAGAAATTAGGGTCCCGATTAAGATTTTTAAGAATAATAAAAATGCATGGTATGGTCACTTTTCTCACCTTATAGTGTAAGTGGACATTATCTCGCCTCATATTCATTCATTTTTCCTAAATGTTGACGAACACATGTTTGATTTGACTATCAATTTTGAAAATTTTTATGAGTTCTTAATGTGATGCATCAATATATTGTACTCCCATGATATTTGATTAAGGATTATGATCTATAATTTATCCATATTGAAAGGTAATTATAATAATAAATGAAAAAAATAATTGGGAGGAGTGACATCTATTGGAAGATGGATCTGGGATCACATGTTAACATATGAGGATGACAGGGTAAATATGAACCTCACAAAGAAGCTATCAACATTGATATTTCTTTGTTAGGTCCGTCCATATTTTACACATACAATTAATTTCAAATATGGATGATGAATACATGAACAATAAGTGAGGTCAACTTGATATACCTTTTAAATCCAATAATGGGATTCCTATCACTGAGGTGAATATATTTTCACAATTATCCATGATGGTGTTTGTGAAATCAAATTTTTGATTGGTCCCCTAATATTGAACAAGATCTAGACATGGATAAAATTAAAAGAGAAAAGTACATGAAATATGAAGATAGGAAATGTATGAAATTCATGGAAAGGAACCATTAACCAGTGTTAAAATGGTGAGAATTCAAAAGGGTGATGTAATGCCCCTAAGAATTCCCAACTGACAGAGAAAACATCTAACACCAATATTCTTATATGAAATTTTACAATAGATTCTAATGAAATACCCAATCACATTAATGATTGTAGATTTTATGTAGGTTTCAAGGAGATGTCAAATCTTATGGAATCATAGGATTTGTTGGGAACCCCAATTATAGTTATCAATCCATCTCTGAGCATGGATCATCCTATGGATAATAATATAGTGTATTGTTCTCCTTCATCCAATGATAGATTTTTTCCATCGGTTTTGCATAGGACTGTTAGTATACATGATGCTCCTATGGTGTTGGATAAAGAAGGTATGGTTTTCCAAGAAAACAATTAAATGTTGAATTAGATCCATTTTTGGTAACACCTAATCATAAACTAGTGGTAAGCGAGAACATTCTCAATATGATAGAAATTTTATATAGATCCAATAACAGGGTTGTTTCCTTGAGAAATTTAGAAATTCTCATGTAATGTTCTGAGTTGAATGGAAATACCCATGAGATGAGACTACCAATGTAAGGAGTAGACTATATATAATGATATTATTAGAAGGTTCAGGTCCATATGGTGAAAAATATCCTCAGCCTCTCGAGGTTCCAAACCCATTGGATAAAAACAATTTCCTTGAAGATGATGATGAAAATGAAATTACAATACAAAATCTTGGAGTAGTTTCCATCATATGACATGTATGGGTGGTGTCCAATCACAATACAAAAGATAAATTTTATTCTCTTATTTTCTAGGAAGCTGTTTTATTTCCTTTATGGTAGTGTTTTGTCACAATTTTCTACATGTCATATCCCTTTTAAATTTTCATTGTCTTTTTAATAAATTTCATGATCAGGAGGTATAGCCCCTAGTTCTTACAATTTTAGTATATGAAATTTAATTGAATTATATATAAATATAATTAGAAATATCTTAGAATTGTAAAAAAAAGGTTACTAAAATACACATGGTTAAAAACATGGTAATATAATATTTAGTGTTATTTTTAGAGAACATGGATTAGTTATGGATGATTTATAGAAAATTTCTGTAATTTAAAATTTAGCTTAGTTTTTTAATAATGTCACAAAAATAGCTACATTTTTTATGAAAACATCTCAATATTGATGACATTTCATAGAAAGAATCAATAAGATGTTATATTATTGTAAACACATCACTAAATTAATAAATTATTTCTTAAAAATATTTCTAAACATAAAATCACCAACTTTTTTAAAAAATGTTTCTAAAAAATTTCTCTATATACAAGGTTTTTGGTGTTGTTTTTTCTATGATTTCATTGAAATCATAGGTCTTTTGCATGGTATTGACCATCTCACCGAAATATTTTAAGCAAAGCCAATTCAGACATTTATAAAATTAATCTATGGGTTTGACCCAGCAACCAACCCCCCCCCCCACAAACACACATTCTAATGTGGTCATTTCTATGGTTTTTACTATTTTATGAACTTTTATGTGATTCAAATCACTAAAAATGTGTTCTTGGTTTCCCATGAAAACCAACAAATACAATTTATGTATAATAAGTTTCTACATTTAAAAACCCATGTTATAGTTTTTTTACTATGATTTAATGGATATTAGAGTTTTCTTTCATATTTTAACCCCCTCAACATATTTTTAAGGATTTTTATGTCCTTAAAAACTATTTATTTGGCTGGTCTGAGAACACCACACATCAAATTCATGAACCGTCTACTCATACAGAATAAAAATAATTTAATAGTTATTTTACCATCATTTCACTTAATTATAATGAGGTTTCTATAAAATTTTAATGTTAAACAAACATTTTAGTGTTTCAAAACTCCAAATGTCATTTTTATGACCGATTGTTTTCCTTGATTTCATGGTAATCAGATGATTTTTTTCATCATTTTCCCCCTCTTTCACATTTTTAAAGATATTAAAATATCTTTAAATAATTATTCAATTATCTTGAGAATACCACATTTAGGATTGAGGTGTCTCGTTTTCATACTCATAAATAATAATTGAAATATTTTTTTACTTTGATTTCATGTCAATATGTGGTTATTTTCTATTGTTTTTACAAGTGCACACATGTTTTATTTTTTTAAACCTAGAAATTATGTTTACCATCAATTTGGGACAATGATAACTCATATTAACACACATTTTATTCCTACATCTCTAAAATTATGAAAAATTTATGGTCCTATAATATCATGGAAATAGTAAATCATTTTATTTCTTTTGAACCCCATCATAGGTCTTTGGAGACTCTAAAATCATTAAAAACTACTTATTTGGTTGTTTTGAGCCGAATTCTTGTCTGGTGGTTGTATATTCAACTCATACATGTCAAAAATAATTTCAATAATATTATCTTAGGTATTTATATCAATTTGATGCCATTTCCTTTTATTTTAATCATTACATGCACATTTTACTATTTTAAAACATAAAAATGTGTTTCCATCCATTCTAGAAAAAACAAATCTTGGAGTGAAAAGAAATGAGTTTCTCAATTTATAAAAATAAGATAATTTTGTTTTAATCTAAATTGATGAAAATAATAGGTTTTTTATTTATTTTTACCTCATACTGTATGTTTTTAAAAACTAACAAATGTTTCACAACTACTTATTCTGTTGAATCGAGTTCACTACAAGTCAAATTGATATGTTGATTACTTATGAACATTAAAATTAATTCCAAGATAGTTTTCATATGATTTCATAGAAATATACGGTTTCTATCTATGGTTTTGACTACTACAAGCATGATTTAGTGTTTTAAAACACTAAAAAATGTTTTTATTCATCTTGAGACACAACTAAAATGGATTAATATGTCTTCAGTTAATAAATTTCAAAAATCAATCTATAGTTGTTTTCCTATGATCTCATGATAATCAGAGTTCATTTTCATGGTTATAAAACCCAAATGAATGTTTTTAGATAATTTCAAGTCTTCATAAATGGAATATTTGGTTATTTTGAGCACACCACACATTGAATTGATACACCATCTACTCTCACACGTCAAAAAAAATTTAGAATGCATGCTTATTATTGTTGGGAAATATAAGGATTATTTCTGTGGTTTTGACCATTATAGTCATGTTTTAGGATTTTAAAACATTAAAAATTTGTTTTATATCTACATGGGAGAATGAAAACATAAATTGATTGTCATTCGACCTTATATTTCCGAAATCAACCTATGGTAATTGTGTTATTTATATTATAATTAATTAATATATTCTTACATATATATGTATATCATAATTTGAAACATTTGTGTATGTGTTAGAATATAAATACTTCTGATATTTATGTATAAAACACACACATATATATACATGTAATATATACAAGAACTTTTATAATAAATTCTATTCAAACATATAGTGATAATGACAGTAAAATAGATGCTTGAAATAAATGGATAAAATACTAAACCTAAAAAGGAGTGAAGTGCTGATATGGATACATTTTAATTTCATCATCATTGTTTGAAAATTCTAATGTCTATTAAATATTCATTCATTTTCATGAAGAACTGATCTTACTTGAGAGGTTTCTTTCAAAAAATATTTTCTTTCAAAATAGCTAGTATACAAGTGAAAAAACAAGGTATACTAATATACATACGACATAAAATTTTAATGTTTCCTCGAATAAACTGATATAAATGATCTATCATTTAATTTAGTTATGTGGGAATTTTCATTATAATATATAATCAATGATTGAATAAGAGGAAAAAGTGTGACATAACCACTTTCTGTAAATTTGAAAGGATTTCATAGTGGAATAAAAGTGAAATTGGGAGTTACTACATCTAAAAAGGTTATTATGGTTTGAGTAGTTACATTTCCTTATGTTGTTTCAATTTAAAATATGGAATCATACAAAAAATTTTAAGTTAAATATTTGTATGTAGAGTCAATAGAGTGATCACATGGATACTAAAAATAATTTTTTTATTACCATGATTTATATATTGGAACAATCTAGTTATAAATAAGATAATGGGAATAATATAACAGGAAATAAATATTTAAAAATTTATTTTATGCATAATAATTTAAATTTAAATTTTATAATACCATATTTAAATCATTGGAATATGTCAAATTTAATCCTATATATATTATAAGATAGAGAATTCATCCATTCCAAGTACGAAAAAATAGATGTTTAATGTGAATAAATTTGTCTCAATTTATTTAATATGATCGGTGAACTAATACATAGGTTTGGAAACCTTCTATGTTAATAACATTGGAATTTTGGTGGTGTAATATCTAGAAATGTAAATTGCATGATGAGGGAGTTAGAGAGATAGGGTGTGTATACAATTTTCTTATTAAAATAAATTATTATTACTTATTCTGTTGAATTTTATTCCTACACCAATAATTTTAATCAATTATAGGAAACCAAAAGCATCCAAATGAAAAAAAACTCACATCAAAATGAGAATAAAAAATATTAAATTCGAGTGTTTGGGAACAATATATGGTACTATTGGTAACATTAGGAATATTTTGATAAAATAAAAAAATAAAAAAAATGAAACTATATACAGTCATCAATAAATTAATTTACATGATATTTTATAATATACCCATTATATGAAAAAACTGTAATTTTGAATATATTTTAAAAAACAACTCTTACACACAATTGACATGAATGGTTATAATATACTAAGTAAATGAAAAATCAAGACATCAAATTTTCAAGAAACTAACCAAGTGTTACATGAATGTAATGTTTGAGTTCATGATGTACACTTATAATTTGAATATTCATATTTTATTGATGTTACCACATTTGATGGTGTACTTCTACTCTAAAAAATCACATTACTTGTAGTAGAAATATAATATATTTATGTTTAGAAAGGAACAATTAAAGATGATCAAATAAAAAATTAAATAGTATTATTACATCACAATATTCCTAAAAAAATTAATTCAAAAAAATATTAAAATAAATTAGTATATAAAATAATATGTGACCATTAATTTTTTTCAAAAAAATTATTAGATAATTAAAAATGTAAAGCAGTGCTAATTAAATAAAATTTTTATTTTTAATTAAAAAATAATTTATTTCCAATCAGGATTAATTTCATAGGAATAAATATATCAATAAAGAGTATTATAATCATATAGAAATATATTTTTTTAGATTAAAACATTAACATTTAAAAAAATTGATCCATACAATAATTAAACTTATAAAACAAATAAGAGATATAAATAGATTAACTATTAGGATTGAAAGTGTGAGATATGGATATAGGGATACCATGTAATTAAAACATCTTTATTTAAAAATTCAAAAAATTTATTACCAATAAAATCAATTTCCATGAACATTGTTATTACAGTTGTTGATTATATTAGTCTATTTGAATAGAAAGTATAAATGTGAAAAACCTGATATACAAATATATGTATTAAACTATTGTATATGGATATATGTAGTGGAATATCTATATAAAAATAACATATATATATATATTTATCATAATATATATGTAAATATATATTATATATTGTTGAAAAGTATTGATATCAAACTTTTATGAAGCTAATCTAATAAGACATGGATGTCATGTTAGAGTTCTTGATGTAAAATTTCAACCAAAATAAACATATATTATAGATGTTACCACATTAGATAATGAATTTTACTCTCAAAAATAACATTACTTTAACCAGAAATATAAATTAATTAAATTTAAAAAATAAAAAATAAATCTGAACTGATAAAAAAATAAAAAAATAATAAAATTAAAAATACATTTCATTTCTCAAATAAATCTTAATAATTTTAAAAATAAAAATTGATATAAAAATTGTATTATATACTACCATTAGAATATTATAAAAAGTATCTTAGATGGCATAGATTTCTTGACAATAATCTAATGATGGGGAATCCATTTTTGAGAATACTATAGATTCCACACATATTATAAAAAATTATATATATATATAATGATTATAAATTAAATTTATTTAAAAATTATATATATATTTATAATACACACTAATATAGATTTTTTTCCTTTATCACATTATAATTTTTTTATCAATGCTAAAAGGTGTTGATGTTGTAAAGGTCTTTAAAAGATGGTATCTTTTATCTGTGCCAGAAAAAGACCAGATAATGGAACATTTTAGCAGTTCTGAAAAATCCTTGATAAAGGGTGCCTTTATAAAATATTTTTTATTTTTTATTTAGTGTTACATTATTATATCTGGTTTTATTATTTTTTTAGTGGGGGTAAACACATTTATTATTAGTATGAATAAAAAATGTTTTAACATGTACTAATTAAAAATTTATTCTATGCTCCCACCGACGACTACCTTTATAAGATATCTGACTCCTGTCCCTACTCACTTATGATTTACAAAGGGGATTCATTAACATTCTCCTTCTTCACCTTTTTTATCAGCACTTAGCTAAAACTCCTCCAAACAACTAATGTGTTCTTCTAGTTGGTTCAAACATAGAACCTCCACCCTGACTCATTTGAGCCCTAACCACAATTTTATGTGAATTTATACTATATTTTATGATATATAAATTTAATTATTAAGATTTTTATATTTCATTTTTCTTTATATTTATTCATATATTTAAATATATTAATATATTAATTATTAAATAAATTTATAAAATATGTTTTGGTAAGCGTGTATTTGTGTGTGTGTGTTTTTAAATATATATACTTATGTGTTTCTATCTATATGAATGTATATATATTTATATATTCATTTATTATGTGTTTAGTGACCCCTTTTCCTTATAATGTTTTTAAATATATTATGAAATATTTCTAAAGAGAATAACTAAGACGACGTGAGATCCCAAATCCTAGTGAGTATGGAATTGATATGATAAAAATATTAAATTTATTAATATCACATTCATTCATTTTTTTCATAAATAATTTTTTATCTATCCAAAAAACCCTTGGATCTTAAATCTGAGACCATGGATGAATAATGATCATGGGGTTTACCCTACACACAAGATAAATATGATTAGGTCCATACATGCATATATGGTAGTAATTGGTGGTTGATAAGCCTAATTTATATATATACATTGCTCTCATTTATTCGTAGATTCTAATGAAGCAGGCCCGGTGGGACAAGGGAGTTTTCACTAAGCCCATCCCCGAGGTACAATTCATTGATCCATCTACTAGACCCATGACCCCATTATGGATCAGTACTTCCCCACCAGCCACCCCATCCCATCACTATACGTCTACTACCACACAACCCACCGCTGATGCCCTTCCTTCCTCTACTACGGCCGCTACAGACACAAATAGGCATGTTCAGTCGATCGAGACACCGAGTAGTGGGATGATGCTTTAAGCGATTTTTGGAATCGGTTTATGATCTTATTTTGATCTATCTTTTGGGAATTTTAGGACCCTTTTAATATACTTGGGCTGGTTTTTGTTTTCATCATTTTGTTTCCCACCTCTATAAGAACTTTCAACATATATAAACATATTAAAGGGATTTAGTTTTAACATTATATTGTGTTTTGTTTTTGTATATTTTCTTTGTATATTTAGCTTGTCAAGCTCATCTTAATCATCTTCCATCCTCGATGGTTCAATCCCTATAGTTGTCTTAGGACAAACAGTACTCAATCAAGTCATCAATATTTCCATACAAATTCATGATTTATACCTCAAAATTAACCACCACCAACATTCACTGTGACAAGGAATTCCATTCACACCACACCTCATTCATGCTCAAGAGGCTATGGATGAAGTGATTAACCAAATAAAGTGAACACATGATCTTGAGGACACAACCTCTAGTAGTTATAAGAGGCATTAGAGAAACTAAGCCATAGAACCATCTGATAGTAATCTCCTTCCACCCGTCTGGCTGAAGCCATTTTGTTAGCGCTTTTTAAAAGGAAACCCATAGTTCCTATCCTTTTTTTTAGAGTCATTATTGATGTGTATTTATAATTTCTCTTAAATTATTCACGTTATTTATTTCATGAATCTATATTTTTTAAACTACCACAATTTGATTAAAATGAATATCCCACTTTAACATTCTCTGTACCTGCCTTTTTTTCTTTTCTATTACAAATTTTTATACATGTGAACTAATGTTTGTTATCTAGTGAAAGATATTATTTTCTAACCCTTTTCCATTTACATTGTATTTTCATTATATGATATCTGAAATACCCGCCATGGAAGACCACTAGTACTAGGGAGATCTTGATTCACACATATTTTAATTTTATTCAATATTCTATTTCTAATTATTTAAAATTCACTCCCATACCACTCCCACAATCATTTCATTGACAGTGAGGATATTGTATATTACTATGTGTGTGTGACGGGGGGGGGATTCTCAAAGCTGCGCTGGTGATATACATGAATTTTCTAATTTGTTTTATTAGTTTATGAGTAATGTTTTAGAATAATAATAATGCTTTAAACGTAAAAAACATTATTCCCTTGTAATTGAAGAAAACGTTAAGTTAAAAAAGTGTTAAGGGCTATGTTTCACTCATTATTATAATTGTTTATAATTATTTCTAAGCATAGATAATATGTTCGAATTCAAAATATTTGAAATTATGATTAATTAACCCACTACTTATGATGTATGACCTTTGTGACTGCTAGTTTTTATGTGATTATCATTACCTATGAGGACTCTCAGCCTATGATGGCATATTATCATCAGAGTATATTTCTTGAGAGATACCTTGGGAATGCCAATAGACTGAAACTTGCATTGAGTTCTTATCAATTAGATTACTGAACTATTATAAAATAAAAATGATCGAGGCACTATTTTATAGAAAACATTCTTTTGACCCACCTGGAATCTATCCTTCATTCATCCCATAGTTTCAATGAACTTCATGATAGAATGAAGTTATTTCAAGCATATTTCTCCTCCAACCCTACTCCTTGTACAATTCTATGGGATATTATTGAACAAGTACGGGGGATACATTCAAAAATCATAAGATCCTTCCACTTTCAAAGATGTACGGTGCGCTCATGGGATAAGGAGGTTGTGATCCATACACCATTTGATGAATCTCATTCATATTAAGTTCCATTGAAAAATAAAAAGCGAATAGAAAAATTGATGTGGATTATGTACTAGGAAGGTCAAAAATCACCATTTTATAGACCTATAAGGATCATATGTGGTTAGGTGATGGTTGTGAGAACTATCCCATACATAAAATTTGAAAAATAATAATGAAAAGAAAAAATAATGAGGAATGGAATAGAATAAATTCATTGTATACATACTTTCTAAACATATGGATTCATCCCGAGCTCATGGAGTATGGATTTGAACTTCCAAAAAGATAAATGCCATTATACATGTTATTTCTCTTTTTTCATTAAACATTACATCATACCCTCTTATTTGAGCCAAACATTTCACATTTTACCATCCTACCCACAATTGTAGAGTAATTAGAACTCGATTTCATAAACCCTCAAGATTAATCTTATACCTGTCTTTACACAGTGGAGATGATAGAACCAATGAAAGCGTATGGTTAGGAACATGTACACAGGGTAAGAGCATACCTCTACTTACATTTTCTACCCTAAGTGATGAGATAAAATAATGGTGAGGTAGATTACAATTGGTTATATAACTTATTGAACAATTAAGAGGTTATAATTTGAAGACTAGAATTTGTTTTGAAAATTAGACTGTGAAGCATGACTAAATTTCAATGCAGGTATAATTCGGAAACATGACCCTTTTTCATCTTCCACCTAAATTGAATTTCATGAACGTAATGAATATATTATACTTTACAAATTTCTTATCATTTGTGAAATCTTTATTGAGACGTATTTCTTGAGGAAAATAAATTCATCAAGTGTTAGGGGATTTGATAAGATAAATTTATATATATATTGTTGTATCATTTATTCAATGTTTTTAATTTAATTATTTCATAATTCACATGGTATGCATCCAATTTTTTAGTAATAACAAATTAATAGGTTTTCATGGAAGAAAAGGCATAAAAGGGAGGAAATATCCATGTACACATCATGATGATGCAGTTCACGTCATGTGCCTGAGGATCACAGAAAAACACAATTCATGAAGCTAATTCATGACCATGTCCTAAAGAATAAAGGAAGAATCCTCTACACATCCTTTCTAGACCAACCATGTCGTAATGACCGATCAAACCAATTAGGGAGAAAATCATGTGGATTTCACCCAAAATCATGCTAGATGTAGAGTACAGGTTGTGTACCTGGTCAAAACTCGTAATCTATGAGACCTGCATGCCATGCTAGGGATCCAAGGATAAACAACTTGGATCAAGGTTACACATAGTGTACCTATGGTACACGTTGAGATGACAAATTTATATATAAACAGTGGAGTGGTAGAGAATTTGAGACACTTCAAGTCATTATTCTCTTCTTCATCTAGATCCCCTTCGAACTATTTTTCCCTTTTTCTTTTTCTAAACCCCAAATTCTTCATGTGTTCAAAATATTCATCAAATTCAAGAGATGTGTAGCCTCCATAATTTATTTCCATATTTTCAATTCCATATTTTAATTCAAATCCTATTTCTATCTCAAGTAAGTAATTTAATTTAATCCATAATTCCCTTGTGTTTGTTTTTCTCTTTGCCACCACAGAACCACTTTATGAGTATAATTCTATCACAACCAATTAACCTGTCAAGAATGATCTATTTTTTATTCAGTTATTTCTCTAGCTATGATGAGTTTCCATCTTATTAAGGGTATGGATAAAGATATGTATCTACATAATTAAATACCCTAATAATTATAAACATTGAATGTCTACTTGAACTAGTAATTAGGATATAAACCAACGGTCAATCCAATTTGTGCGAACATCCCAAACCATAGGAGGGTCAAGTAGACAACCCTATTCTAATTGGATATGACTAAGCTAGGACCAATATATTATGAAAATTTTTTACACAAAAAAGACAATCATAATGCACCATGTCCATTTTTATCTCCCTACCATAGAATAACTACTTCATAGGTAGGACTACGAGGATAAGACCAAAGTCAACTAGTGACCACTTTTTTCTTAGAAGACTAAGAAATAGGATCTTTCCAATGTTATTAATAAATAAAATCCTTCAGTCAGATACATTACTTGATATCAACCCCTTGTTTATCATTTAATCTCATCCCAAAATAGAATATCGATCAAACTCCAAAGTAGAGATTTCTAATAGGGTCTCCCTTACAGGTTTAGGAAACTGATTTAATCCAAATCAAATAGAATTTTCCCTATGAATTTGAGCTCATACATCAAGTACACTATTTATCTTTAGTTCGTGAATGTTTTGGGACATTTATAAATTCTAAATTTGATACACACCAATAGAAGTAACGACACCGTTGCACAGGCATAGCAAATGTGATGCTGGTCAGAAGGTGGTGGGTAAATGGTAGAGGGTGAAGGTCCAACTAGGGAAGGAGATGGTGAATTGTAAAATTTAGTGTGCTTAATTAATGGGAGATAGATTTCGGTCGATATTTAGTGCAGATTCACCAAAATTCCCTGGATATCATCCTAGAGCTCAGTGAGGGTGTGATATGATGGTGGTGGTACAGTGGAAGGGGTGGCATATAAGGTGTTGGTGGGTATGGATGAATTAGGTGTGGTTGTATGATTAGGATGGGGTGGGTCTATTGTTTTTTCTACAGGTAGCTACTCCTGAGGTGTGGCCTCTTAGATTCTTGGTGCCCATAAATAAATGTCCTCCTCTCCCAATGTGATGTAAATTGTGTAACGAAACACAATATCAATCAGCCTGATGGGTCCAATGGGTGTGAGGGGTTGAGATACAATAATGACATCCATGTACATGGACAATTTGGGTGATGTAGGATCCCGCATAAGTGCACCCAACTTCCTCTATTCCATGACCATGATGTATGAAGCGATCTGGGTGGCCATATTAATGGGTGGGCCACCCATGAAAGATGATAGAATCAAAACATCCACCTAACTAACACTACCATGGGTCTCTCCTTGTGAAAACTAGTCATTCACCATGGATCGATTAAATATGTGTAAGGTCGAGATCTGTAGATGAGTGGACTTTTTGAGTCTCAAATCATGATCGGACTCGAGGTCATGAGCAATGAGTGACCAGAGATCCTATGAAGTCTCTCGATAATTCTGTGTCTGTAATATTGGAATAATATCCAACATGATAAACTCCATAGTATATATACTGAGACCGACTCCCAACTCTGCCAAACTAAGATGGTGAGGTCTGCCACCCAGTTGGAAACACAGGTAGACCATGGTGATTTCATGCATGGCCAAGAACTCTTGCAACAACTCCAAATACATCATCTCTTGCACTTATATAATGTAGCTGATATGTAATGTATCTAAGATGTAAATTACGTCATTTAAAACATTAAACTCTAGGAGTACGTTAATTTCCAATATTGTTTTGGCTTGTATCGTCTTCTCCTGGAGGATTCAAAGATTCATCTGATGATGCGGGTTACTGATGTGGGGCACTAGGTGAAAATGTAAGATCTCATCAATGCATGGAGATGATGTGTCATCCAAATAATTAGATGTATTGTGGGAGTGTTTCGTATCTGGTTGTTGGATCTCCTATTTTGAGGAGGAAGCATAGGGTTCTGGATCAGGCTTGGGTTTCTTGGTGCACACCATGTATGTCAGAGGGTGGTGCGAAAGGAAGGTATAGGTTTTGTGCTAGAGGATATGATGGTGGTTAACGACTTGGTTGGGTGGTTAGTGCAGAGAAGACGAGGGTGGTAGGGCATTGGTTTGAGAGTGAATGAGGGGAATTGGAGCATTGGATAGGGTGCAATGGGAGAGTGGGGTCGGGGGAGACGAAGAGTCATGTGTCTATGAGAAAATGTTTGTGGGTCATGACTTGTGGGTCATAACCTATGGATTTTTATTAAAAACTGAACTGTCCCTATAAAAAACATGTACAGGTGAGTCATGTCATGTATGGGGAATAAAATATGGAATTTCGGGAAAAAGATAAATGTAATGAACATAATGTAGATGATGTGTACCGGACTATGTTTGTCCATTTTTGTTTCTCATTCTTTGTCTAATCCTCTTTTATACTTGATAGTATTGAAAATATCCTAATATAACTTATGTAAAACCTTCTTAACATGGGTTGCTTCCCATTAAACACTTCCTTTATAGTTAGGAGCTTGAGTCCTTCAAATCATAGTGGAACATGAGGTAGATAACACATCCTTTATGGAATAGATCCTAAAATGTCATCATCCTTTGACCATTCACCATAAATTCTAGTCCCCCATCTCATTGAATTTCAATTGTTCCATAAGTAAAAACATGGAAAACGACAAATGTACTAGACCAACTTCACTCCATCATTCTTGGTAATAGTTTTAATCTTGAATTGAATAATAAATCCTTCTTCTCGAAGATGAAGGTACATCCTAAAATACATTGGTCGTCTAATATTTTCATTTTTTTCTTGTGAATCTTTGGGTATTTATATGAATCTCTCTTTATTATATCCAATTTAGTTAATTATAATACCATTCCACTCCAACCTTTTGTACATCGAAATTTGTATTTTTAATTTCCCAGAATGAATGATATTCTAGCTCTGTTGGAAGATGTAATGGTTTACAATAAAATAGTCTAAAGGGGGAGGTGCCTATGAGTTTTTTTAACAGAGTTCTATATTCCCATAATGCATCTTCCACCTTCATGATTCAACTACATCTTTTGGTGTTTACAGTTTTCTATATGATTTGTTTCACCTCCCATTTTTACAATTCGACTTTCCCACTTTTTTGTGGGTGATAGGGAGTTTTAGTGTTATATTGAATGCCATATTCTTCAATCATTTTTCATAATGTCTGATTTGATAAATGTGTTATGTGATCACTGATGAGTAATCATGGAAATAAAAAATGTGGAATTTTTTTTGAAGAAAATTCATGACTACTTTTGTTTTTCCATGTGTTGTAGCTTCACCTTCAAACCATTTTGAGGCATAGTCTACTGAAACTACAATGTAACTCCTACCATATGATTTAGGAAATGGTCCCATAAATTAAATACACCTGACATCAAAAACATAGACGTCCATAATGGGGTTTTGTGGAATATCATTTCTTTTACTGACGTTCCCTATTCTTTGACATCTATCACATCGATGGTAGAATCCCCTAGAATCATGATGCAATGTGGGCTAGAAGAAACCACTTTTTTGTATCTTTTCCTCTATGCGCTAAGGTCCATGATGCCCGCTAGTTGGAAATGTGTGGAACATTTTGATCACATTTTTTATCTCTTCATATGGGATAAAAAATTTTCAAAGACCATCAACACATCAAATGAATAGAAACGGTTCATCTGAAAAGTATTGTTGGGAATTAGATAGAGTCTTCTCACATTACTGGTATGAGAGGTCAGGATGGATATATCTTGTGGCAAGATAGTTGGCCAAGTATGAGAACTAGGGCAGGGTCTTAACACTAAAAAATACATCACCTAGAAAATCTAATTCAATATCACTCTCTATGTCTTATTTAACAGTGGTCATGGGTAATCAAGATAGGTGGTCTAAAATGGAATTTTATGTTCATTTGTTTTCCTAGATTACGATGTCGAACTCCTGCAGCAAAAAAATCCAGCATATCAATATTGGTTTTTTATATTTCATGTTTATCAATTATCGATGGATGGTATGATCTGTATGGAAAATGAATTTGGACAGAATGAGGTATGAAAAGAACTTTTCAAAGGCATATACGGTGGATAGGGGACACTTCTCTATTGTCATATAATTGGAATGGGCTTCATTTAATGTTTGAATGGAATAATATATTCTACAGAAGGTGTTGTAAATGTTTTTTCCAAGCACTACACCTATAGCTAGGTTGTTGGCATCGCACATAAGCTCAAAATCTTTTTCCCAATTTGGTGCAATGACAAATGAAGATGCAATCAGACTCTATTTTGGTGTTTCAAAAGCTTGTCGGCATCCCTCATTGAATTAAAAAGGAATTTATTCTAACAATAAGTGTGTTAATATATGTGAGACATTGGTGTAATCTTTTATGAAGAGTCTGTAAAACCCAACATTACCGAGGAAACTTTGTATCCCTTTAATAGTTGATGGTTCAAGTAGATCATTAATAACTTTGATCTCTATCAGATCAACCTCAATTCCTTCTTTGGAAATATTTTCTACCAGTACAATTATTCCATGTACCATGAGGTGAAAATTTTCCAAATACAGTATAGAGATTCTCTCCTCATACTGACAGGGAACCAGTTCTAGATTTCTTATATAGACATCAAATGATCTCCAAAGGCTGAGAAATTGTCCATGAATATTTAGAGATATTCTTCAACCTTATCATGAAATATGTGTTTCATTCATCATTTTAATGTTTCTAGTGCATTGCACATACCTAATGACATGCGTCAATATGAAATAGTACCAAATGGGCATGTGAAGGTGGTTTTGGGCCACTCAAAAGGGCCAACTGCAATTTAATTGTATCCTAAATAACCATCCAATAAAAATTAAAAATTATTACCTTATAGTCTTACTATAATTTAATCCTTAAATAGTAACGGAAAATGATATTTCCATATTTCTTCATTCAAACATATGTAATCCAAGAAGACTCTCCATCTGGTGATGGTGTGTGTTGGAATTAATTCCTTATCAGATGTCTTTTCTATAGTGAATCTTCCTTTTTTGGAAGGACTTGGAGGGAACTCACTCATTCAATATATGAGATACAAAATATTATTCTAGAATCTATAATATTCAGTACATTATTCATGAAAAATCCTTCATTGGTTGCGTGACCCACCTCCAACGTTGTCTTTTCAGTTTTTCATCATCTTCCAATAAAATTCGATAGGTGCACTTTGTAGGATTGATTCCATTAATATTCACCACTCCCCAGGAAATTGATTTCTTGTGTCTTCTTAGGACGTCAACCAGTTCTTCTTCCTCATCCTCAGATAGTTCAATGTTGATAATTATGGGTACAGAAAATAACTATACTTACTATGAATACTTCAACGTACTGGGTAATGGTTTTAGTTCCTACTATGGTGGCTAAATAATGGATGGGATAAATAGTTTCACAATGACTTTGGTGAGTGTCATAATAAATGTGACTTCCTCAAAGTCATAGTTTTCTTCCTTTTTTGATTATTAATCATCGATATATTCCTCCATAGCCATGTACTCCTCTCCCAACTGAGCTAGAGAGATAGTGTTACAGTCCACCATATCTTCTGAATATTGTGAAGCCATTATTAGGTTTAACAATTCTTGTTAATCTATGACTCTAATGATGATATAACCTTGGTTTAAATCTATAAAGTCATTTCTGATTTCCCACATGTGTTTTTTGAGAATGATTGAGACATCTCCTTTGTCTTCCATATCTTAAACTAGAAAGTCTTCGGGGAAAATGAATTTTCTGAATTTAACTAGATCATATTCATGAATATCATGTGGATACATAACTAAATGATAAGCTAACTACAATTCTACCATTATTTTATTAATCTCTTGGAGCCCTAGCTTTTGAAAACACTCATCATCAACAGATTAATGTTGGATCTAAGATCACATAGTGCACTTCCAATTTTGAACTCTCATATCACAAAAGGGATTAAAATGGTTCTAGGATCTATAATATTTTGTGGGATTTTATACTATAAAATTATTGATAATTATCCATTTACTGAGATGACTACTATATTTTCTATCATTCTCTTGTTTGATATCCAATCTCTAAGAAATTTTGAAAAAACATGCATTTGGGTGATTTCTTTAGTATAAAGAATATTTATTTGAAATTGTTTGAACATTCCGAGGAACCTTTTGTACTGAGCCTCATGTATACCTTGCCTCACACTTTTTGAAAAATGGATATGTGGCTTGTATGGAGGTGGGGCTACATAAATCGTTTCCTTATGTTTTTGGGTCTTTCTTCTTCTTAGTTGGTATTACTTCTTGTGGTGCTAGGGGAATGGATTCCTCTACTTATTTCTATTGCTGCTTTGGGTCATCGTGTGGAATTGTTTCCTTTTGGTCATGGAAATATAACACTTTTCTACTCCTGAGAACTACAAAATTATCTTCCTCTAGTGGTTATATATTAGTTTTAACAAGTAGTGTGCCCAGTAATCTTTTAGATATGTTTTATGAGATCTGACCCTCTTGAATTTCAATGTTTCTCAAATATTCTCACTGGTTTTTCATATCTATCTTCTATGTGGTCATCCCTTGATATGATTTTTTAATGAATGATGCCAAGAGGTTCTCCAAGATAATTTGTAGTGCTGGAGGTGGTTGTTGTGGTCATGGGTGAGTGGGTGAAAATTCTTGTTGTTATCGGGGCCTTAGAAAGGGTAGTTGTAGATAGTTCTATTATTGTGGTCTTGGGGCATGGTTCATTGGTGGATAACCTAGTGGTCCTTGGTTGACAAACTGAGATAGACAACATTCCTATTGAAAATATCCTTGATTGTTTTGAGCCTACTACTGAGTAGGCCTTTACTGATAAAATGGATGTTGTTGTTGCTATTGAAATGGATGATTCTGATGAGTGTAATTAACATAATTATAGTTCAATGTTTCTTCATATCTCACATTGAAATATTCATACTGGGGTGGTCCACCGCACAACATTCATGACTAAATCTCCATGACTAGGGTAGGAGGGGGTTGTGTAGTGGGTATCTGAAATGACATAAGATTCTTGGATAGCATTGCGACTTGCACTGATAACCGGGTAGTCTCATAAACTTGTTTGACTCCACATTGCAGTGATACACACTTACTTTGACATAGACTTTCATTGTGTGATATATCATCCAAAATAGTTCTTCCTGTGTTAGGTTTTTTGAACCCCAAAACTCCAACCGTGCCAGCATCGATGACTATTCGTGCTACTGGATGGAGTCTGTTGTTGAATGATTTTAGTTGAATCTATGTATCATGTCTATGATGCAGACATTTCATCATTAGTTCTTTGAATCGATCCCATGCTTCCAATTTATTTTTTCCGTCCTCTTTTAAAAATATATAGATGTCATTCCGGAGCTTTCATGTCTGGATCAGGGGAAATTATTTATCTAGAAAAATATTTATGAGCACATCCCAACTCATAATTGACTCAGAAGGTTGTCCTTTGAGCCAATCTTTTGCTTGGTCTCTGAGTGAAAATATGTATATGAAGTCTTATAGCATTATATGATACTTTCTGGTTACGGAATGTATCACAAACTTCTGGAATGTTAGAAAAATGTTCTTGGGGGTCTTTTCTTTGAATACCACTAAACCTCCCCATTTTCTGGATCATTTGAATGAGTCTAGGTTTAATTTCAAAAATGTGGTCTTCGATAAGTGGGTGCCCAATTTATGGATTAACACCATGGATAGATGGTAAACCATAGTCCATGATGTTCTTCTCTTAGTGAAACTAGTACTCCAAAATTTGATAGGGTTTTGGAGGTAAAGGTAATCTTATTGTAGGAAACTAGAGTTATTTTATTCCAAATAGTGTTGCCTCCCTAACAATGGAACCAGAAATTTGAAGTGCCCGTGATATGGTGTTGTTACATCCTCTATCGTGTATCAAATTTATAATTTATAAATGGTCCCAAATGTTTACTAACTACAAAGTCGTGGTTTTGTGGCAGTCTAATGATGAATTTAAAGGGATAATTTCATTTGATTTTGGGGAAATATGGTTTATAAACCTAATAGGGTGTACTTTATAGATGTCTCTGTTTTGGAGTTTGATCTAAGTTATATTTTAGGATTATATTAAATAATAAATGAAGGTTGGGGTCAAGATGAGTATTTTAGTGAAGGATGTCCTTTCATTCTAACCATATAAAGATCTTGTGTCTTAGTCTATGACGTAAACAGGGGTAATTAGTTGACTTTGGTCATAGCCTCCTAGTCTTACCAAGGAATTATGTTTATCATTGTTGTGAGATAGCAACAACCATAGTGAATTATGTTCGGATTCTTTAGGGATGAAATATTCATAAGCTTGTGGTTTTAGCTTAGTCTAATCTAATTAGGATATGGTAGTCTTCTTGACCATACACTATTGAGGTATGTTTTCACAAATAGGATAGACCGTTGTTTTATATCTTAATTACTAATTCAAATAGATTTGCAAAGCTTAGACATAAATATGTATTTAATTATACAGGTACACCACTTGTTCCCTACCCCCATGAAGTTTAGAATATCATTAGGGCTATAAAAACAACTAAATAAACAAAATAGAGCATGCTTGACATGTGTATTGGTCATGATAGAATTATACGCATTCAAGGGGGTTTGGGGTGACAAAGAGAAAAACATACACAAGAGAATTATGACTTAAATTAAATTACATACTTGAGATAAAAATATGAATTGAATTTAGATGAGGAATGGAAAATAATTCCTTGAATAATGGAGGATCTATGACTCTTGAATTTGATTCAAATTGTAAAAACATGAAGAGATTGGGGTTTAGAAAGGGGGAAAGGGTGAAATAGTTCAAAGGGAATCGAGAATAAGAAGAGAAGAACATTTGGAAGTGTCTCAAGTTCACAATAGCTCTTCTCTTTATATAGGTATTTTTCTTCATGAAGTGTAATGTACTTAAATGATGTGTAGCCTTGATCCATATCATTTTTCCTTTGATCTCCATTGTGGTACACTAGTCTCGCGGATTATGTTATTTGACCATGTACGTGATGTGTACTCTGCATCTAGCTAGACTTTGGGAGGAATCCTCACAGCTCTCTCAATGACTAGTTTGACTAGTCATTAGGATGTGGCCGGTATGGACACATCGTGTAGAGTATTTTTCCTTATGGGTTCATGGAGTGGTCATAACCTAGCATCATGACTTGAATTCCACTATGATCCTCAAGTACACGATGTGAACTACATCATCACAATGTATACGTGGATAGTTTTGTTCCATTTCTTCCCTTTCTTCCTTGGAAACCACTGAAGCTCTTATTCCTGAAAAATTGGATACATACAAGGTGAATTATTGAATAATTAAATGATTAACTATGAATAAATGACATTAAAGTATATATTTAAATTAGGCTGATCAGTGGTGCATTTAATTAAAATAGAAAATTAAATTTATTTATATTATTTTAAATGAAATAGTCTAAATTCATTAAAAATGCACTCTTATGAAAAAACATCAACGTTAGCTGCATAAACATGGGAGTATTTGAGGGGTGTTTTAGAGAATTTTTAATGGGTAGATCAAGATCATAGGACACCTGTTGATCATATCGAGGTAGATAGACGGAAAGAGAACAGATTGGGTCATCCTCATTGGAGAACAAATTATTAAAAAACGGTCAATCCTAAATCGATTTAGGCTTCATCATTTTTGGTTTCCACCCTTTATTAAAATATTTATCATGGATATATATATTCATCTTCTTTTGATCTGTGTTTTCATACGCTTCACAAGATCACATTGATGAATTAAAATGTTTTATTCCTATTATGACATGTTCTCACCATGAATTCACCACATTTCAATCACAAGTTAAGAACTCTTGGCCAATGATATTTAACAACAATTTTTATTGTGATTTTCTACCTACATTATTCATGTCCATCGTCATTGGACTAGGAGGTCCTAGTTCGGCTTTTTCGTGGTGGGTCAGAGAACAATTAAACACCAATATTCATGGAGGATGTGATAACAAGTATTGGGATTGATATTGAAGGATTGATAAAGTTTATTTGTGGAATGTGGGTGCTGTTTTCCATGGATTTTGAATCCAATATGATAATAAGATAATGGGACCTGTATTTAGAAATGTTAAGCTTCATGTGAATGAGTGGTTTATGAGTTTTGGTAACTAGATTGTATGAATGGCTAGTTAGAGGTGGATTTCATTGACATTGGGTGGTTAAAAGGTGTGATTTATATTGATGAGTTTGGATTAGATAAATTGTGGATGAAGATGATTTTTTTCAAAAACTATTACATAGGGCATGAAGTCAAAGAACACAATCCAGGCAGCCCCACCCACCTATGTATACGAGGATTCAGAGATGATAAAGATCAAAGGACATGTGGATAGAAAAAAGTTCTATGTGACTCTCCCAAGGTAGATGAACCATGTTCCATATGAATAGATCCAATGCCCAATGTAGGAGAATACACTTTGTTCTTAAGGAGTATATGGGAGTGGGATGATACATGAGTCCGACCAGGAGCACACTAGATGGAACTAGGTGGATGAGAAACACCATGTGAGGCCCCCTACTTACCATGCATGGTTACATGGACACTAATCCATGTCCGTAAGAGAGAATGATTAGAAAATGTAGTGGAATCACATGTAATGTAGACCTCATGCACAACATGTACACTATGAGAAAAATAAACAATGTTTATATCTCTTGTTTGGAATAAAAATATGGATCAAAAGTATCCTATACTGAGAAATTTTTCATATAGAATGTCATGTTATCGTTCGTAGTATATTTAGGAATACAAATTTGAATGTTACGATCTTGAAATTTGTTTATGAGAAGCTTGGTGATGATAGTGATAAGGTTTCCTCATCAGAGAGAGGCTACGGTTGGAAATACCCATGTTGTATTAGGGTTTGGGTCCCCAATACTCCCTATAATATTTTGTGGGTATCCCCATGATGAACTAGGGAATAGATCATCTAACAACTGAGTGGCCCCCCTCGATGGACTAGTGCATGGGTCCCCTATGTACTAAGTAAATCAACCTGATGGATTAGGGTGTGGGTGTACTACCTACAGAGTGGAACCACACTGATAGACTAGGGATGAGTCCTCTACCAACTGAGTGGAACATTTTCATTGAATAGGAATGTGTCCTCAACATATAGAGTGGAACACCCACATGGACTAGGGAATTGGTCATCTACCTTGTGAGTGGAACCCCATGAAAAACTAGGGCATGGGTACTCTACTGAATATTGTTCCCCATAAACCATGCATGGTGAGGTGTGGGTCCTCCACATAGTTACCTCAATGGATACAGGAGATACTCGAAATTATAAATTGACCCCTTAAGAGTTATTGGTATATTCATCAAACAATGATTTATTATGATATATAGATCACATATTCTATTTAATCTTCATTTTTATGAGAATATACATATATATATATATATATATATGTGTGTGTTTTTTTCCATATTTCATTGTTTTGATATGACTACATCTATCGTATCTTTTTTTATCCACCTTCGATTTTCATGGTGTCCAACTAGGTATGTATATAGTCTCCCTTTCATGGAATTTTCCCACATGAGTCATGTCTTATGAATATGAGAGACATATCAATGGAGTTTTTAATGAAGTATAGGGATGACCGAGTGTATAGACTGTGTACAGTGGTTGGGATTAGAGACCAGAATCTGGGTTCTCTCAGCTTTCTAATACTCCAATTATCATCATGTTGGGACTTAATTTTTGGTTGGGATTTTATTTTCCCTCTTAATTTTTTTTATTCTATCATACTTGTATTGTATTCCCAATTGGTTATTTCATTCATGGATTAATCTAGAATCTAATACCTTGGTTATTCTACTACAATGATTTATTGATATTTTTGGGTTTGTGCATAATTGTTACTTAACAAAAATACTCCGTCTATATGTTATGCCTTCTCAAAAATTGTTTCCATACCCTACCTTTTTGAGGAGGGATTGGGGTTATGGAAACATGTCATTCCTTCAGTCATGCGGGCCCCAGTGGGTATGGTCATTAAATAGTGCTATCAAAGGTGGTTCATCTTTGGGTTTTTGTAGAGAAATTCCCATTATGATTATTGGTTTGGAGCTTAGGGTAAGTGCATCAAAGTGTAATGAGGGTGAATTTTAGGTTAGGGAACCTAATTTTGGTGTGGTGACTAATGTATCCATAGACCGGAACCCTAGGCACCTACTTATCAACTCAACATATCGATAAATTTGTTATAGGGAATAGTGTCACATGAATCATATAGTATTTAGTCCTTTTACTATCCTTGTTGAGTTAGCTACCCAGGTATATATTTTCATCTTACTGTGGTTAGTCTTTATCACATCCAGGATACCTTAGGAAAGGAAGATAGTCACAATTCTGATTGAGGATAATGAAAAATATTAAATTAGTGATAAGACCTTTTTTCAGGGACTATCTCACGATATCTTTTCTCTATGAGGGAAGGTATTAGCACCGTGTATTGTCTAGTAGAATATTATACCAGAAGGATTGGAAAAGTATGCATAGAGTCTTTGAACATAATCTGAATTCCAGAACTAGAGGGTGGAATGGTTTCCTTGTGTTCAAGATCCCCATGTGGGGGAGGGTTAGCTTGAGTCCGTGATCTGAGTCTTTAGGATTGTGTAGACCTGAAACAATCAGATGGTTGCACTGGCACCCGATCCTTTAAAGGGAATAGTAGAGTGCTGGTAGAATGTACTCATACCAGTGAATGATGGGTCAACACTCTCATGAAATTACATCAAGTATTTGTTTCATGAGGAGACTTAACCCCTCTAATTACACTCATTTCGAATTCGGTAGATTTCATTGTTGCATCAGGGTAGTTCTATAGTCATTGGTCTTTCAGTGAGGTTCACTGACCACAAGAGGTACTCCATTGACATAGTTTGGGTTGGATACTTTAGATTGAGAATGTTTGATTAGGATCCTCTTAGAGAGATTACTACAGGTGTGGTTCCCGTATGCATTTACACATATGTTAAAGTGTTTTAAGAGTTGGTTATAGAGAGATTACATTTTGAATTATGTTAGGCATCTGGGGATAGAAGTGTTCATCAAGGGGATGAGTTTTTTGTAGTAGCCAGCCTGCATTAGTCATCAAGGAATTGTTATAGAAGATCTACTTGTAGTCAGTCTCTATTAGGGGGGCATGTTGAGAAGGGTTCACATAGCACACCCAAACATCACAAAGATGTGAACTGCTTTGTAATTAATAGGCGTGGTCTCATGAAATTATATTATCTAACCAGACATGTTGAAGAGGGAAGGAAGGTAGTGGATAGACCACCATAGTACAAGTAGTTCCATGATCAGTGTTCCCCCATGCGTATATAGGGCACCCCTCAAGGAGGTGGAGCTAGAATAGGATCAGGTGGGGCATCATTAAGTGGAGATACTTATAAATGGTGAAACTATGAGATACATACACCACCAACACCAAGCGGCCCACACTAGGTATGAGGAGCTTGTGGATGGGGCTATAAGAAACTGTAGGCCCTTGAGCCTTATGAACCAACATCTCGTGAAATGATATGAGGTATGAAATATGTTTTATATAAACATTCTCCAGTACCTATAGAAATGGGTGTGAGTCACTCCTTCATTTTTATATCCTTTATGTGAGGGTGGGAGCACCCCATTGAGACATTATCATAGAAACTATTTATAGAGTTCTTGACTTGGTGTGATTATTTGATATTTCTTCTTTTATATAATTTTGAGCTATCTTTTGGTAATGAGAGAATCACGTGGGTCCCCTTGGTCATCAGAATGAAACCTTATGATGTCAATTGGGGTATGTAATCGTTTTCCATGGTTTAAGCCTTGATTGAATATCATAAAAGAATGGTTAGATAACTTCTAAAATATGGGAAGAGATTATACTTCACAAACGAGATAGTTCTCATGTATAAGAGAGTGTGTATTGTCAGTAGGAGGCTTCAACCCATCGCCTATTAGTCGGTGAGTTTATCCTAGGGTGCATTGGGATCCTAGAGAATATAGATTCTTTTGTAGTAGATTAATTTTTGGAATTCTACCGTAAAGATGTTGTAGGACTACTTCTGTTGTGGTATATGTACATCTTCATCGAATTTCACCCTAAGACATTGAAAAAATCTTATGTGTTATATCATATGGTCCCTACAAAGCTTTAGGACTAGAGGGTGCAGTTGGAGGACCTTTAAGAGAAGGGTTTTATCAGACCTATTGAGTCCCCCTATGAATAATTTATTTTGATCATGAAAAAGGGGAACACGATATTCCAAATTTTTGTGCATTATTATTTCACAAAAAAACTACGATCAAGAATAAGTACACTTTTTGTGGATTGATGGCCAACAATATTTTTTTCAAGGTGAAATTTGGTTCCCAAAGATTGATCATTGATCTGGATACAACTATTTGGGGATTTTTAATGTTGATATTCTAAAGATGGAATTAGGATGTCTCGATGGACACAACGGGATATTGGTGATTCCTTTATGTGTGTAGAATTCCCTCATTGTGTTCACATATTTGATCAACTGTATATTCTAGATGTACTTGGATAGATTTTTGTTTCTCTTCATCAATTACATTCTAATATACTCTATGTTCTTGGAGGATCATGCATACCATTTGAAGAATCTTATTGAAATACCTTAGGAGATCCATATTTATAGTATGCACTTGAAGTTCCAGTTTTAGATATGCGAGGTTCATTTTGGGATCATTCCATTCATGAGTGCAGTTTATCAGTGGACCTAATAAATATTTATGCAGTGATTACACTGTATCAACACAAGTGAATGTCAGATGTGAAGTGTTTTTCTGGATAGTTATGGTGTTATAGGTGGTTCATGTTATACTTCTCTAGGATTTTAGGCCCTTTGGCCTCCTTGAGGTTGGAAAAAAACATTTCACCTAGACCAATTAGTGTCAGGTAGATTTTGAATACATGAAGTTGAGTTTGACCAGTTCTCTTATGTTGAGACTATTGAAAGAAGGCTTGGAGTGCATAATTTATTTCAATGCATCTGGACCTAGACTCTTCTTAGAATTTATGAAGAGGTAGGTAGTGATCGTATATGGGTGGATGTAGTTAATTCCATATGGAGAAGAACTACATGACTCATAAGATGGAGTCCACTATAGTAGTCATGAGTCTAAATATACAGGGGCTCTATCTTCTATGAGAGCTCTTTTTGATTTACTCAAACTATTATAGTATCTAGACTATACTCATTCATAGAGATCTAAACCTAATATAGATTCATTATTTTAAATTCCAGAAAGGTTATGAATTATAAATACTCTATACATCTTGTTAGGGAGACATTGTGAAAAATTCATTCCACCAGAAGTCTTGTTCTTGTTTGGTGGAGAAGAAATTTGAGCAGGGGTCTACCTTGTAGCTGACATTGGGTGAAGAGAGGGGTGCACCTTTTTTTCTATCAAATGTGTGGACTCCTCTATTTATCTAATCTGTGATAAAGACTATGTTGGTAGGAATCGACTAAGAGGTTATTTGTGACCAAAAATGATTATAAGATTTACCAGATGGATTTTACAAAGGATGGGAACACATCTTCCTCTTCCAAGAATGGATGATTGTTCTAGTCAAAAGGAAACATTAGGGGATGAGGGAGTTTGAAAATTATCCTTCTCCCGTACATCCCAATATAGGTAATATGTACATATACTATTAGTGGATGTTGTTGATGGATGGTGTGAGGCAGAGTGTCTCTATGTTCATCTGTCGGTGTCTCACATGTTAGTAGGTGGGGGAAGAGCACCAGTTTCTGGTAATTTATACACAACCTCTTGATATCTATGAGTGGAAATAGGATAGAATATGAATGGAATTTGTAAAAAGTCTTATGTGGGCATCAATATGACATTATTATATCTAGATGATTGTTAACTGACTCACGATGTTAGCGTAATTATTTTCTATTAGGGAGTAGAGTTCGATGGACATTCTAGGATAGTTATATTTGATGGATATCATCTGATTTCAAGGGGTACCCTTGAATAATATATCCAATAGTGATGAAATATTCCTGATATGGATGTAGAGAGGTATGAAGGAGGATTTGAATAACCAAATGGGGACCAGTACAACATTCTACCCTCAAATACATGGATAGACCAATCCCGCTATCTAGGTGTTGGAGGATATGTTGAGATATTTTTTTAGACATTAACTAGATATAATATGATCAATTTATATTTTTAGAGTATCCTTATAATAATAGAGATCACTCATCTATTGGTATGGATCCTTTTTATGCCTCATAATGGAGACCCTGTAGGACACTATTGTATTGGATTGAGATTGGTGATGCATCTCTTGTTAGGAATAACTTAGTGAATGTGATGACATTAAAGGACTAAGGGATATATGATTGGATTGGGAAATCCTAGAGCTGATACAAATCTTATGTGGATCATTGTCATAGTCCCTTGGAGTTTATTCAGGGAGACTGCGCTTTATTGGGAGTTACTACATCTAAAAAGGTTATTATGGTTTGAGTAGTTACATTTCCTTATGTTGTTTCAATTTAAAATATAGAATCATACAAAAAATTTTAAGTTAAATATTTGTATGTAGAGTCAATAGAGTGATCACATGGATACTAAAAATAATTTTCTTATTACCATGATTTATATATTGGAACAATCTAGTTATAAATAAGATAATGGGAATAATATAACAGGAAATAAATATTTAAAAATTTATTTTAAGCATAATAATTTAAATTTAAATTTTATAATACCATATTTAAATCATTGGAATATGTCAAATTTAATCCTATATATAGTATAAGATAGAGAATTCATCCATTCCAAGTACGAAAAAATAGATGTTTAATGTGAATAAATTTGTCTCAATTTATTTAATCTGATGGGTGAACTAATACATAGGTTTGGAAACCTTCTATGTTAATAACATTGGAATTTTGGTGGTGTAATATCTAGAAATGTAAATTGCATGATGAGGGAGTTAGAGAGATAGGGTGTGTATACAATTTTCTTATTAAAATAAATTATTATTACTTATTCTGTTGAATTTTATTCCTACACCAATAATTTTAATCAATTATAGGAAACCAAAAGCATCCAAATGAAAAAAAAACTCACATCAAAATGACAATAAAAAATATTAAATTCGAGTGTTTGGGAACAATATATGGTACTATTGGTAAGATTAGGAATATTTTGATAAAATAAAAAAATAAAAAAAATGAAACTATATACAGTCATCAATAAATTAATTTACATGATATTTTATAATATACCCATTATATGAAAAAAACTGTAATTTTGAATATATTTTAAAAAACAACTCTTACACACAATTGACATGAATGGTTATAATATACTAAGTAAATGAAAAATCAAGACATCAAATTTTCAAGAAACTAACCAAGTGTTACATGAATGTAATGTTTGAGTTCATGATGTACACTTATAATTTGAATATTCATATTTTATTGATGTTACCACATTTGATGGTGTACTTCTACTCTAAAAAATCACATTACTTGTAGTAGAAATATAACATATTTATGTTTAGAAAGGAACAATTAAAGATGATCAAATAAAAAATTAAATAGTATAATTACATCACAATATTCCTAAAAAAATTAATTCAAAAAAATATTAAAATAAATTAGTATATAAAATAATATGTGACCATTAATTTTTTTCAAAAAAATTATTAGATAATTAAAAATGTAAAGCAGTGCTAATTAAATAAAATTTTTATTTTTAATTAATAAATAATTTATTTCCAATCAGGATTAATTTCATAGGAATAAATATATCAATAAAGAGTATTATAATCATATAGAAATATATTTTTTTAGATTAGAACATTAACTTTTAAAAAAATTGATCCATACAATAATTAAACTTATAAAACAAATAAGAGATATAAATAGATTAACTATTAGGATTGAAAGTGTGAGATATGGATATAGGGATACCATGTAATTAAAACATCTTTATTTAAAAATTCAAAAAATTTATTACCAATAAAATCAATTTCCATGAACATTGTTATTACAGTTGTTGATTATATTAGTCTATTTGAATAGAAAGTATAAATGTGAAAAACCTGATATACAAATATATGTATTAAACTATTGTATATGGATATATGTAGTGGAATATCTATATAAAAATAACATATATATATATTTATCATAATATATATGTAAATATATATTATATATTGTTGAAAAGTATTGATATCAAACTTTTATGAAGCTAATATAATAAGACATGGATGTCATGTTTGAGTTCTTGATGTAAAATTTCAACCAAAATAAACATATATTATAGATGTTACCAGATTAGATAATGAATTTTACTCTCAAAAATAACATTACTTTAACCAGAAATATAAATTAATTAAATTTAAAAAATAAAAAATAAATCTGAACTGATAAAAAAATAAAAAAATAATAAAATTAAAAATACATTTAATTTCTCAAATAAATCTTAATAATTTTAAAAATAAAAATTGATATAAAAATTGTATTATATACTACCATTAGAATATTATAAAAAGTATCTTAGATGGCATAGATTTCTTGACAATAATCTAATGATGGGGAATCCATTTTTGAGAATACTATAGATTCCACACATATTATAAAAAATTATATATATATAATGATTATAAATTAAATTTATTTAAAAATTATATATATATTTATAATACACACTAATATAGATTTTTTTCCTTTATCACATTATAATTTTTTTATCAATGCTAAAAGGTGTTGATGTTGTAAAGGTCTTTAAAAGATGGTATCTTTTATCTGTGCCAGAAAAAGACCAGATAATGGAACATTTTAGCAGTTCTAAAAAATCCTTGAAAAAGGGGGCCTTTATAAAATATTTTTTATTTTTTATTTAGTGTTACATTATTAGATCTGGTTTTATTATTTTTTTAGTGGGGGTAAACACATTTATTATTAGTATGAATAAAAAATGTTTTAACATGTACTAATTAAAAATTTATTCTATGCTCCCACCGACCACTACCTTTATAAGATATCTGACTCCTGTCCCTACTCACTTATGATTTACAAAGGGGATTCATTAGCATTCTCCTTCTTCACCTTTTTTATCAGCACTTAGCTAAAACTCCTCCAAACAACTAATGTGTTCTTCTAGTTTGTTCAAACATAGAACCTCCACCCTGACTCATTTGAGCCCTAACCACAATTTTATGTGAATTTATTCTATATTTTATGATATATAAATTTAATTATTAAGATTTTTATATTTCATTTTTCTTTATATTTATTCATATATTTAAATATATTAATATATTAATTATTAAATAAATTTATAAAATATGTTTTGGTAAGCGTGTATTTGTGTGTGTGTGTTTTTAAATATATATACTTATGTGTTTCTATCTATATGAATGTATATATATTTATATATTCATTTATTATGTGTTTAGTGACCCTTTTTCCTTATAAAGTTTTTAAATATATTATGAAATATTTCTAAAGAGAATAACTAAGACGACGTGAGATCCCAAATCCTAGTGAGTATGGAATTGATATGATAAAAATATTAAATTTATTAATATCACATTCATTCATTTTTTTCATAAATAATTTTTTATCTATCCAAAAAACCCTTGGATCTTAAATCTGAGACCATGGATGAATAATGATCATGGGGTTTACCCTACACACGAGATAAATATGATTAGGTCCATACATGCATATATGGTAGTAATTGGTGGTTGATAAGCCTAATTTATATATATACTTTGCTCTCATTTATTCGTAGATTCTAATGAAGCAGGCCCGGTGGGACAAGGGAGTTTTCACTAAGCCCATCCCCGAGGTACAATTCATTGATCCATCTACTAGACCCATGACCCCATTATGGATCAGTACTTCCCCACCAGCCACCCCATCCCATCACTATACGTCTACTACCACACAACCCACCGCTGATGCCCTTCCTTCCTCTACTACGGCCGCTACAGACACAAATAGGCATGTTCAGTCGATCGAGACACCGAGTAGTGGGATGATGCTTTAAGCGATTTTTGGAATCGGTTTATGATCTTATTTTGATCTATATTTTGGGAATTTTAGGACCCTTTTAATATACTTGGGCTGGTTTTTGTTTTCATCATTTTGTTTCCCACCTCTATAAGAACTTTCAACATATATAAACATATTAAAGGGATTTAGTTTTAACATTATATTGTGTTTTGTTTTTGTATATTTTCTTTGTATATTTATCTTGTCAAGCTCATCTTAATCATCTTCCATCCTCGATGGTTCAATCCCTATAGTTGTCTTAGGACAAACAGTACTCAATCAAGTCATCAATATTTCCATACAAATTCATGATTTATACCTCAAAAGTAACCACCACCAACATTCACTGTGACAAGGAATTCCATTCACACCACACCTCATTCATGCTCAAGAGGCTATGGATGAAGTGATTAACCAAATAAAGTGAACACATGATCTTGAGGACACAACCTCTAGTAGTTATAAGAGGCATAGGAGAAACTAAGCCATAGAACCATCTGATAGTAATCTCCTTCCACCCGTCTGGCTGAAGACATTTTGTTAGCGCTCTTTGAAAGGAAACCCATAGTTCCTATCCTATTTTTTAGAGTCATTATTGATGTGTATTTATAATTTCTCTTAAATTATTCACGTTATTTTTTTCATGAATCTATATTTTTTAAACTACCACAATTTGATTAAAATGAATATCCCACTTTAACATTCTCTGTACCTGCCTTTTTTTCTTTTCTATTCCAAATTTTTATACATGTGAACTAATGTTTGTTATCTAGTGAAAGATATTATTTTCTAACCCTTTTCCATTTACATTGTATTTTCATTATATGATATCTGAGATACCCACCATGGAAGACCACTAGTACTAGGGAGATCTTGATTCACACATATTTTAATTTTATTCAATATTCTATTTCTAATTATTTAAAATTCACTCCCATACCACTCCCACAATCATTTCATTGACAGTGAGGAAATTGTATATTACTATGTGTGTGTGATGGGGGGGATTCTCAAAGCTGCGCTGGTGATATACATGAATTTTCTAATTTGTTTTATTAGTTTATGAGTAATGTTTTAGAATAATAATAATGCTTTAAACGTAAAAAACATTATTCCCTTGTAATTGAAGAAAACGTTAAGTTAAAAAAGTGTTAAGGGCTATGTTTCACTCATTATTATAATTGTTTATAATTATTTCTAAGCATAGATAATATGTTCGAATTCAAAATATTTGAAATTATGATTAATTAACCCACTACTTATGATGTATGACCTTTGTGACTGCTAGTTTTTATGTGATTATCATTACCTATGAGGACTCTCAGCCTATGATGGCATATTCTCATCAGAGTATATTTCTTGAGAGATACCTTGGGAATGCCAATAGACTGAAACTTGCATTGAGTTCTTATCAATTAGATTACTGAACTATTATAAAATAAAAATGATCGAGGCACAATTTTATAGAAAACATTCTTTTAACCCACCTGGAATCTATCCTTCATTCATCCCATAGTTTCAATGAACTTCATGATAGAATGAAGTTATTTCAAGGATATTTCTCCTCCTACCCTACTCCTTGTACAATTCTATTGGATATTATTGAACAAGTACGGGGGATACATTCAAAAATCATAAGATCCTTCCACTTTCAAAGATGTACGGTGCGCTCATGGGATAAGGAGGTTGTGATCCATACACCATTTGATGAATCTCATTCATATTAAGTTCCATTGAAAAATAAAAAGCGAATAGAAAAATTGATGTGGATTATGTACTAGGAAGGTCAAAAATCACCATTTTATAGACCTATAAGGATCATATGTGGTTAGGTGATGGTTGTGAGAACTATCCCATACATAAAATTTGAAAAATAATAATGAAAAGAAAAAATAATGAGGAATGGAATAGAATAAATTCATTGTATACATACTTTCTAAACATATGGATTCATCCCGAGCTCATGGAGTATGGATTTGAACTTCCAAAAAGATAAATGCCATTATACATGTTATTTCTCTTTTTTCATTAAACATTACATCATACCCTCTTATTTGAGCCAAACATTTCACATTTTACCATCCTACCCACAATTGTAGAGTCATTAGAACTCGATTTCATAAACCCTCAAGATTAATCTTATACCTGTCTTTACACAGTGGAGATGATAGAACCAATGAAAGCGTATGGTTAGGAACATGTACACAGGGTAAGAGCATACCTCTACTTACATTTTCTACCCTAAGTGATGAGATAAAATAATGGTGAGGTAGATTACAATTGGTTATATAACTTATTGAACAATTAAGAGGTTATAATTTGAAGACTAGAATTTGTTTTGAAAATTAGACTGTGAAGCATGACTAAATTTCAATGAAGGTATAATTCGGAAACATGACCCTTTTTCATCTTCCACCTAAATTGAATTGCATGAACATAATGAATATATTATACTTTACAAATTTCTTATCATTTGTGAAATCTTTATTGAGACGTATTTCATGAGGAAAATAAATTCATCAAGTGTTAGGGGATTTGATAAGATAAATTTATATATATACTGTTGTATCATTTATTCAATGTTTTTAATTTAATTATTTCATAATTCACATGGTATGCATCCAATTTTTTAGTAATAACAAATTAATAGGTTTTCATGGAAGAAAAGGCATAAAAGGGAGGAAATATCCATGTACACATCATGATGATGCAGTTCACGTCATGTGCCTGAGGATCACAGAAAAACACAATTCATGAAGCTAATTCATGACCATGTCCTAAAGAATAAAGGAAGAATCCTCTACACGTCCTTTCTAGACCAACCATGTCGTAATGACCGATCAAACCAATTAGGGAGAAAACCATGTGGATTTCACCCAAAATCATGCTAGATGTAGAGTACAGGTTGTGTACCTGGTCAAAACTCGTAATCTATGAGACCTGCATGCCATGCTAGGGATCCAAGGATAAACAACTTGGATCAAGGTTACACATCGTGTACCTATGGTACACGTTGAGATGACAAATTTATATATAAACAGTGGAGTGGTAGAGAATTTGAGACACTTCAAGTCATTATTCTCTTCTTCATCTAGATCCCCTTCGAACTATTTTTCCCTTTTTCTTTTTCTAAACCCCAAATTCTTCATGTGTTCAAAATATTCATCAAATTCAAGAGATGTGTAGCCTCCATAATTTATTTCCATATTTTCAATTCCATATTTTAATTCAAATCCTATTTCTATCTCAAGTAAGTAATTTAATTTAATCCATAATTCCCTTGTGTTTGTTTTTCTCTTTGCCACCACAGAACCACTTTATTAGTATAATTCTATCACAACCAATTAACCTGTCAAGAATGATCTATTTTTTATTCAGTTATTTCTCTAGCTATGATGAGTTTCCATCTTATTAAGGGTATGGATAAAGAGATGTATCTACATAATTAAATACCCTAATAATTATAAACATTGAATGTCTACTTGAACTAGTAATTAGGATATAAACCAACGGTCAATCCAATTTGTGCGAACATCCAAAACCATAGGAGGGTCAAGAAGACAACCCTATTCTAATTGGATATGACTAAGCTAGGACCAATATATTATGAAAATGTTTTACACAAAAAAGACAATCATAATGCACCATGTCCATTTTTATCTCCCTACCACAGAATAACTACTTCATAGGTAGGACTACGAGGATAAGACCAAAGTCAACTAGTGACCACTTTTTTCTTAGAAGACTAAGAAATAGGATCTTTCCAATGTTATTAATAAATAAAATCCTTCAGTCAGATACATTACTTGATATCAACCCCTTGTTTATCATTTAATCAGATCCCAAAATAGAATATCGATCAAACTCCAAAGTAGAGATTTCTAATAGGGTCTCCCTTACAGGTTTAGGAAACTGATTTAATCCAAATCAAATAGAATTTTCCCTATGAATTTGAGCTCATACATCAAGTACACTATTTATCTTTAGTTCGTGAATGTTTTGGGCCATTTATAAATTCTAAATTTGATACACACCAATGGAAGTAACGACACCGTTGCACAGGCATAGCAAATGTGATGCTGGTCAGAAGGTGGTGGGTAAATGGTAGAGGGTGAAGGTCCAACTAGGGAAGGAGATGGTGAATGGTAAAATTTAGTGTGATTAATTAATGGGAGATAGATTTCGGTCGATATTTAGTGCAGATTCACCAAAATTCCCTGGATATCATCCTAGAGCTCAGTGAGGGTGTGATATGATGGTGGTGGTACAGTGAAAGGGGTGGAATATAAGGTGGTGGTGGGTATGGATGAATTAGGTGTGGTTGTATGATTAGGATGGGGTGGGTCTATTGTTTTTTCTACAGCTAGCTACTCCTGAGGTGTGGCCTCTTAGATTCTTGGTGCCCATAAATAAATGTCCTCCTCTCCCAATGTGATGTAAATTGTGTAACGAAACACAATATCAATCAGCCTGATGGGTCCAATGGGTGTGAGGGGTTGAGATACAATAATGACATCCATGTACATGGACAATTTGGGTGATGTAGGATCCCCCATAAGTTCACCCAACTTCCTCTATTCCATGACCATGATGTATGAAGCGATCTGGGTGGCCATATTAATGGGTGGGCCACCCATGAAAGATGATAGAATCAAAACATCCACCTAACTGACACTACCATGGGTCTCTCCTTGTGAAAACTAGTCATGCAACATGGATCGATTAAATATGTGTAAGGTCGAGATCTGTAGATGAGTGGACTTTTTGAGTCTCAAATCATGGTCGGACTCGAGGTCATGAGCAATGAGTGACCAGAGATCCTATGAAGTCTCTCGATAATTCTGTGTCTGTAATATTGGAATAATATCCAACATGATGAACTCCATAGTATATATACTGAGACCGACTCCCAACTCTGCCAAACTAAGATGGTGAGGTCTGCCACCCAGTTGGAAACACAGGTAGACCATGGTGATTTCAAGCATGGCCAAGAACTCTTGCAACAACTCCAAATACATCATCTCTTGCACTTATATAATGTAGCTGATATGTAATGTATCTAAGATGTAAATTACGTCATTTAAAACATTAAACTCCAGGAGTACGTTAATTTCCAATATTGTTTTGGCTTGTATCGTCTTCTCCTGGAGGATTCAAAGATTCATCTGATGATGCGGGTTACTGATGTGGGGCACTAGGTGAAAATGTAAGATCTCATCAATGCATGGAGATGATGTGTCATCCAAATAATTAGATGTATTGTGGGAGTGTTTCGTATCTGGTTGTTGGATCTCCTATTTTGAGGAGGAAGCATAGGGTTCTGGATCAGGCTTGGGTTTCTTGGTGCACACCATGTATGTCAGAGGGTGGTGCGAAAGGAAGGTATAGGTTTTGTGCTAGAGGATATGATGGTGGTTAACGACTTGGTTGGGTGGTTAGTGCAGAGAAGACGGGGGTGGTAGGGCATTGGTTTGAGAGTGAATGAGGGGAATTGGAGCATTGGATAGGGTGCAATGGGAGAGTGGGGTCGGGGGAGACGAAGAGTCATGTGTCTATGGGAAAATGTTTGGGGGTCATAACCTATGGATTTTTATTAAAAACTGAACTGTCCCTATAAAAAACATGTACAGGTGAGTCATGTCATGTATGGGGAATAAAATATGGAATTTCGGGAAAAAAGATAAATGTAATGAACATAATGTAGATGATGTGTACCGGACTATGTTTGTCCATTTTTGTTTCTCATTCTTTGTCTAATCCTCTTTTATACTTGATAGTATTGGAAATATCCTAATATAACTTATGTAAAACCTTCTTAACATGGGTTGCTTCCCATTAAACACTTCCTTTATAGTTTGGAGCTTGAGTCCTTCAAATCATAGTGGAACCTGAGGTAGATAACACATCCTTTATGGAATAGATCCTAAAATGTCATCATCCTTTGACCATTCACCATAAATTCTAGTCCCCCATCTCATTGAATTTCAATTGTTCCATAAGTAAAAACATGGAAAACGACAAATGTACTAGACCAAATTCACTTCATCATTCTTGGTAATAGTTTTAATCTTGAATTGAATAATAAATCCTTCTTCTCGCAGATGAAGGTACATCCTGAAATACATTGGTCGTCTAATATTTTCATTTTTTTCTTGTGAATCTTTGGGTATTTATACGAATCTCTCTTTATTATATCCAATTTAGTTAATTATAATACCATTCCACTCCAACCTTTTGTACATCGAAATTTGTATTTTTAATTTCCCAGAATGAATGATATTCTAGCTCTGTTGGAAGATGAAATGGTTTACAATAAAATAGTCTAAAGGGGGAGGTGCCTATGAGTTTTTTTAACAGATTTCTATATTCCCATAATGCATCTTCCACCTTCATGATTCAACTAAATCTTTTGGTGTTTACAGTTTTCTATATGATTTGTTTCACCTCCCATTTTTACAATTCGACTTTCCCACTTTTTTGTGGGTGATAGGGAGTTTCAGTGTTATATTGAATGCCATATTCTTCAATCATTTTTCATAATGGCTGATTTGATAAATGTGTTATGTGATCACTGATGAGTAATCATGGAAATAAAAAATGTGGAATTTTTTTTGAAGAAAATTCATGACTACATTTTTTTTCCATGTGTTGTAGCTTCACCGTCAAACCATTTTGAGGCATAGTCTACTGAAACTACAATGTACCTCCTACCATATGATTTAGGAAATGGTCCCATAAATTAAATACACCTGACATCAAAAACATAGACGTCCATAATGGGGTTTTGTGGAATATCATTTCTTTTACTGACGTTCCCTATTCTTTGACATCTATCACATCGATGGTAGAATCCCCTAGAATCATGATGCAATGTGGGCTAGAAGAAACCACTTTTTTGTATCTTTTCCTCTATGCGCTAAGGTCCATGATGCCCGCTAGTTGGAAATGTGTGGAACATTTTGATCACATTTTTTATCTCTTCATATGGGATAAAAAAATTTCAAAGACCATCAACACATCAAATGAATAGAAACGGTTCATCTGAAAAGTATTGTTGGGAATTAGATAGAGTCTTCTCACATTACTAGTATGAGAGGTCAGGATGGATATATCTTGTGGCAAGATAGTTGGCCAAGTATGAGAACTAGGGCAGGGTCTTAACACTAAAAAATACATCACCTAGAAAATCTAATTCAATATCACTCTCTATGTCTTATTTAACAGTGGTCATGGGTAATCAAGATAGGTGGTCTAAAATGGAATTTTATGTTCATTTGTTTTCCTAGATTACGATGTCGAACTCCTGCAGCAAAAAAATCCAGCATATCAATATTGGTTTTTTATATTTCATGTTTATCAATTATCGATGGATGGTATGATCTGTATGGAAAATGAATTTGGATAGAATGAGGTATGAAAAGAACTTTTCAAAGGCATATACAGTGGATAGGGGACACTTCTCTATTGTCATATAATTGGAATGGGCTTCATTTAATGTTTGAATGGAATAATATATTCTACAGAATGTGTTGTAAATGTTTTTTCCAAGCACTACACCTATAGCTAGGTTGTTGGCATCGCACATAAGCTCAAAATCTTTTTCCCAATTTGGTGCAATGACAAATGAAGATGCAATCAGACTCTATTTTGGTGTTTCAAAAGCTTGTCGGCATCCCTCATTGAATTAAAAGGGAATTTATTCTAACAATAAGTGTGTTAATATATGTGAGACATTGGTGTAATCTTTTATGAAGAGTCTGTAAAACCCAACATTACCGAGGAAACTTTGTATCCCTTTAATAGTTGATGGTTCAAGTAGATCATTAATAACTTTGATCTCTATCAGATCAACCTAAATTCCTTCTTTGGAAATATTTTCTACCAGTACAATTATTCCATGTACCATGAGGTGAAAATTTTCCAAATACAGTACAAAGATTCTCTCCTCATACTGACAGAGAACCAGTTCTAGATTTCTTATATAGACATCAAATGATCTCCAAAGGCTGAGAAATTGTCCATGAATATTTAGAGATATTCTTCAACCATATCATGAAATATGTGTTTCATGCATCATTTTAATGTTTCTAGTGCATTGCACATACCTAATGACGTGCGTCAATATGAAATAGTACCAAATGGGCATGTGAAGGTGGTTTTGGGCCACTCAAAAGGGCCAACTGCAATTTAATTGTATTCTAAATAACCATCCAATAAAAATTAAAAATTATTACCTTATAGTCTTACTATAATTTAATCCTTAAATAGTAACGGAAAATGATATTTCCATATTTCTTCATTCAAACATATGTAATCCAAGAAGACTCTCCATCTGGTGATGGTGTGTGTTGGAATTAATTCCTTATCAGATGTCTTTTCTATAGTGAATCTTCCTTTTTTGGAAAGACTTGGAGGGAACTCACTCATTCAATATATGAGATACAAAATATTATTCTAGCATCTATAATATTCAGTACATTATTCATGAAAAATCCTTCATTGGTTGCGTGACCCACCTCCAACGTTGTCTTTTCAGTTTTTCATCATCTTCCAATAAAATTCGATAGGTGCACTTTGTAGGATTGATTCCATTAATATTCACCACTCCCCAGGAAATTGATTTCTTGTGTCTTCTTAGGACGTCAACCAGTTCTTCTTCCTCATCCTCAGATAGTTCAATGTTGATAATTATGGGTAAAGAAAATAACTATACTTACTATGAATACTTCAACGTACTGGGTAATGGTTTTAGTTCCTAATATGGTGGCTAAATAATGGATGGGATAAATAGTTTCACAATGACTTTGGTGAGTGTCATAATAAATGTGACTTCCTCAAAGTCATAGTTTTCTTCCTTTTTTGATTATTAATCATCGATATATTCCTCCATAGCCATGTACTCCTCTCCCAACTGAGCTAGAGAGATAGTGTTACAGTCCACCATATCTTCTGAATATTGTGAAGCCATTATTAGGTTTAACAATTCTTGTTAATCTATGACTCTAATGATGATATAACCTTGGTTTAAATCTATAAAGTCATTTCTGATTTCCCACATGTGTTTTTTGAGAATGATTGAGACATCTCCTTTGTCTTCCATATCTAAAACTAGAAAGTCTTCGGGGAAAATGAATTTTCTGAATTTAACTAGATCATATTCATGAATATCATGTGGATACATAACTAAATGATAAGCTAACTACAATTCTACCATTATTTTATTGATCTCTTGGAGCCCTAGCTTTTGAAAACACTCATCATCAACAGATTAATGTTGGATCTAAGATCACATAGTGCACTTCCAATTTTGAACTCTCATATCACATAAGGGATTAAAATGGTTCTAGGATCTATAATATTTTGTGGGATTTTATACTATAAAATTATTGATAATTCTCCATTTACTGAGATGACTACTATATTTTCTATCATTCTCTTGTTTGATATCCAATCTCTAAGAAATTTTAAAAAAACATGCATTTGGGTGATTGCTTTAGTATAAATAATATTGATTTGAAATTGTTTGAACATTCCGAGGAACCTTTTGTACTAAGCCTCATGTATACCTTGCCTCACACTTTTTGAAAAATGGATATGTGGCTTGTATGGAGGTGGGGCTACATAAATCGTTTCCTTATGTTTTTGGGTCTTTCTTCTTCTTAGTTGGTATTACTTCTTGTGGTGCTAGGGGAATGGATTCCTCTACTTATTTCTATTGCTGCTTTGGGTCATCATGTGGAATTGTTTCCTTTTGGTCATGGAAATATAACACTTTTCTGCTCCTGAGAACTACAAAATTATCTTCCTCTAGTGGTTATATATTAGTTTTAACAAGTAGTGTGCCCAGTAATCTTTTAGATATGTTTTATGAGATCTAACCCTCTTGAATTTCAATGTTTCTCAAATATTCTCACTGGTTTTCCATATCTATCTTCTATGTGGTCATCCCTTGATATGATTTTTTAATGAATGATGCCAGGAGGTTCTCCAAGATAATTTGTAGTGCTGGAGGTGGTTGTTGTGGTCATGGGTGAGTGGGTGAAAATTCTTGTTGTTATCGGGGCCTTAGAAAGGGTAGTTGTAGATAGTTCTATTATTGTGGTATTGGGGCATGGTTCATTGGTGGATAACCTAGTGGTCCTTGGTTGACAAACCGAGATAGACAACATTCCTATTGAAAATATCCTTGATTGTTTTGAGCCTACTACTGAGTAGGCCTTTACTGATAAAATGGATGTTGTTGTTGCTATTGAAATGGATGATTCTGATGAGTGTAATTAACATAATTATAATTCAATGTTTCTTCATATCTCACATTGAAATATTCATACTGGGGTGGTCCACCGCACAACATTCATGACTAAATCTTCATGACTAGGGTAGGAGGGGGTTGTGTAGTGGGTATCTGAAATGACATAATATTCTTGGATAGCATTGCGACTTGCACTAATAACCGGGTAGTCTCATAAACTTGTTTGACTCCACATTGCAGTGATACACACTTACTTTGACATAGACTTTCATTGTGTGATATATCATCCAAAATATTTCTTCCTGTGTTAGGTTTTTTGAACCCCAAAACTCCAACAGTGCCAGCATCGATGACTATTCGTGCTACTGGATGGAGTCTGTTGTTGAATGATTTTAGTTGAATCTATGTATCATGTCTATGATGCAGACATTTCATCATTAGTTCTTTGAATCGATCCCATGCTTCCAATTTATTTTTTCCGTCCTCTTTTAAAAATATATAGATGTCATTCTGGAGCTTTCATGTCTGGATCAGGGGAAATTATTTATCTAGAAAAATATTTATGAGCACATCCCAACTCATAATTGACTCAGAAGGTTGTCCTTTGAGCCAATCTTTTGCTTGGTATTTGAGTGAAAATATGTATATGAAGTCTTATAGCATTATATGATACTTTCTGGTTACGGAATGTATCACAAACTTCTGGAATGTTAGAAATATGTTCTTGGGGGTCTTTTCTTTGAATACCACTAAACCTCCCCATTTTCTGGATCATTTGAATGAGTCTAGGTTAAATTTACAAAAATGTGGTCTTCGATAAGTGGGTGCACAATTTATAGATTAACACCATGGATAGATGGTAAACCATAGTCCATGAGGTTCTTCTCTTAGTGAAACTAGTACTCCAAAATTTGATAGGGTTTTGGAGGTAAAGGTAATCTTATTGTAGGAAACTAGAGTTATTTTATTCCAAATAGTGTTGCCTCCCTAACAATGGAACCAGAAATTTGAAGTGCCCGTGATATGGTGTTGTTACATCCTCTATCGTGTATCAAATTTATAATTTATAAATGGTCCCAAATGTTTACTAACTACAAAGTCGTGGTTTTGTGGCAGTCTAATGATGAATTTAAAGGGATAATTTCATTTGATTTTGGGGAAATATGGTTTATAAACCTAATAGGGTGTACTTTATAGATGTCTCTGTTTTGGAGTTTGATCTAAGTTATATTTTATGATTATATTAAATAATAAATGAAGGTTGGGGTCAAGATGAGTATTTTAGTGAAGGATGTCCTTTCATTCTAACCATATAAAGATCTTGTGTATTATTCTATGACGTAAACAGGGGTAATTAGTTGACTTTGGTCATAGCCTCCTAGTCTTACCAAGGAATTATGTTTATCATTGTTGTGAGATAGCAACAACCATAGTGAATTATGTTCGGATTCTTTAGGGATGAAATATTCATAAGCTTGTGGTTTTAGCTTAGTCTAATCTAATTAGGATATGGTAGTCTTCTTGACCATACACTATTGAGGTATGTTTTCACAAATAGGATAGACCGTTGTTTTATATCTTAATTACTAATTCAAATAGATTTGCAAAGCTTAGACATAAATATGTATTTAATTATGCAGGTACACCACTTGTTCCCTACCCCCATGAAGTTTAGAATATCATTAGGGCTATAAAAACAACTAAATAAACAAAATAGAGCATGCTTGACATGTGTATTGGTCATGATAGAATTATACGCATTCAAGGGGGTTTGGGGTGACAAAGAGAAAAACATACACAAGAGAATTATGACTTAAATTAAATTACATACTTGAGATAAAAATATGAATTGAATTTAGATGAGGAATGGAAAATAATTCCTTGAATAATGGAGGATCTATGACTCCTGAATTTGATTTAAATTGTAAAAACATGAAGAGATTGGGGTTTAGAAATGGGGAAAAGGTGAAATAGTTCAAAGGGAATCGAGAATAAGAAGAGAAGAACATTTGGAAGTGTCTCAAGTTCACAATAGCTCTTCTCTTTATATAGGTATTTTTCTTCATGAAGTGTAATGTACTTAAATGATGTGTAGCCTTGATCCATATCATTTTTCCTTTGATCTCCATTGTGGTACACTAGTCTCGCGGATTATGTTATTTGACCATGTACGTGATGTGTACTCTGCATCTAGCTAGACTTTGGGAGGAATCCTCACAGCTCTCTCAATGACTAGTTTGACTAGTCATTAGGATGTGGCCGGTATGGACACATCGTGTAGAGTATTTTTCCTTATGGGTTCATGGAGTGGTCATAACCTAGCATCATGACATGAATTCCACTATGATCCTCAAGTACACGATGTGAACTACATCATCACAATGTATACGTGGATAGTTTTGTTCCATTTCTTCCCTTTCTTCCTTGGAAACCACTGAAGCTCTTATTCCTGCAAAATTGGATACATACAAGGTGAATTATTGAATAATTAAATGATTAACTATGAATAAATGACATTAAAGTATATATTTAAATTAGGCTGATCAGTGGTGCATTTAATTAAAATAGAAAATTAAATTTATTTATATTATTTTAAATGAAATAGTCTAAATTCATTAAAAATGCACTCTTATGAAAAAACATCAACGTTAGCTGCATAAACTTGGGAGTATTTGAGGGGTGTTTTAGAGAATTCTTAATGGGTAGATCAAGATCATAGGACACCTGTTGATCATATCGAGGTAGATAGACGGAAAGAGAACAGATTGGGTCATCCTCATTGGAGAACAAATTATTAACAAACGGTCAATCCTAAATCGATTTAGGCTTCATCATTTTTGGTTTCCACCCTTTATTAAAATATTTATCATGGATATATATATTCATCTTCTTTTGATCTGTGTTTTCATACGCTTCACATGATCACATTGATGAATTAAAATGTTTTATTCCTATTATGACATGTTCTCACCATGAATTCACCACATTTCAATCACAAGTTAAGAACTCTTGGCCAATGATATTTAACAACAATTTTTATTGTGATTTTCTACCTACATTATTCATGTCCATCGTCATTGGACTAGGTGGTCCTAGTTCGGCTTTTTCGTGGTGGGTCAGAGAACAATTAAACACCAATATTCATGGAGGATGTGATAACTAGTATTGGGATTGATATTGAAGGATTGATAAAGTTTATTTGTGGAATGTGGGTGATGTTTTCCATGGATTTTGAATCCAATATGATAATAAGATAATGGGACCTGTATTTAGAAATGTTAAGCTTCATGTGAATGAGTGGTTTATGAGTTTTGGTAACTAGATTGTATGAATGGATAGTTAGAGGTGGATTTCATTGACATTGGGTGGTTAAAAGGTGTGATTTATATTGATGAGTTTGGATTAGATAAATTGTGGATGAAGATGATTTTTTTCAAAAACTATTACATAGGGCATGAAGTCAAGGAACACAATCCAGGCAGCCCCACCCACCTATGGATACAAGGATTCTCATATGATAAAGATCAAAGGACATGTGGATAGACAAAAGTTCTATGTGACTCTCCCAAGGTAGATGAACCATGTTCCATATGAATACATCCAATGCCCAATGTAAGAGAATACACTTTGTTCTTAAGGAGTATATGGGAGTGGGATGATACATGAGTCCGACCAGGAGCACACTAGATGGAACTAGGTGGATGAGAAACACCATGTGAGGCCCCCTACTTACCATGCATGGTTACATGGACACTAATCCATGTCCGTAAGAGAGAATGATTAGAACATTTAGTGGAATCACATGTAATGTAGACCTCATGCACAACATGTACACTATGAGAAAAATAAACAATGTTTATATCTCTTGTTTGGAATAAAAATATGGATCAAAAGTATCCTATACTGAGAAATTTTTCATATAGAATGTCATGTTATCGTTCGTAGTATATTTAGGAATACAAATTTGAATGTTACAATCTTGAAATTTTTTTATGAGAAGCTTGGTGATGATAGTGATAAGGTTTCCTCATCAGAGAGAGGCTACAGTTGGAAATACCCATGTTGTATTAGGGTTTGGGTCCCCAATACTCCCTATAATATTTTGAGGGTAACCCCATGATGAACTAGGGAATAGATCATCTAACAACTGAGTGGCCCCCCTCGATGGACTAGTGCATGGGTCCCCTATGTACTAAGTAAATCACCCTGATGGATTAGGGTGTGGGTGTACTACCTACAGAGTGGAACCACACTGATAGACTAGGGATGAGTCCTCTACCGACTGAGTGGAACATTTTCATTGAATAGGAATGTGTCCTCAACATATAGAGTGGAACACCCACATGGACTAGGGAATTGGTCATCTACCTTGTGAGTGGAACCCCATGAAAAACTAGGGCATGGGTACTCTACTGAATATTGTTCCCCATAAACCATGCATGGTGAGGTGTGGGTCCTCCACATAGTTACCTCAATGGATACAGGAGATACTCGACATTATAAATTGACCCCTTAAGAGTTATTGGTATATTCATCAAACAAGGATTTATTATGATATATAGATCACATATTCTATTTAATCTTCATTTTTATGAGAATATACATATATATATATATATGTGTGTGTTTTTTTCCATATTTCATTGTGTTGATATGACTACATCTATCGTATCTTTTTTTATCCACCTTCGATTTTCATGGTGTCCAACTAGGTATGTATATAGTCTCCCTTTCATGGAATTTTCCCACATGAGTCATGTCTTATGAATATGAGAGACATATCAATGGAGTTTTTAATGAAGTATAGGGATGACCGAGTGTATAGACTGTGTACAGTGGTTGGGATTAGAGACCAGAATCTGGGTTCTCTCAGCTTTCTAATACTCCAATTATCATCATGTTGGGACTTAATTTTTGGTTGGGATTTTATTTTCCCTCTTAATTTTTTTTATTCTATCATACTTGTATTGTATTCCCAATTGGTTATTTCATTCATGGATTAATCTAGAATCTAATACCTTGGTTATTCTACTACAATGATTTATTGATATTTTTGGGTTTGTGCATAATTGTTACTTAACAAAAATACTCCGACTATATGTTATGCCTTCTCAAAAATTGTTTCCATCCCCTACCTTTTTGAGGAGGGATTGGGGTTATGGAAACATGTCATTCCTTCAGTCATGCGGGCCCTAGTGGGTATGGTCATTAAATAGTGCTATCAAAGGTGGTTCATCTTTGGGTTTTTGTAGAGAAATTCCCATTATGATTATTGGTTTGGAGCTTAGGGTAAGTGCATCAAAGTGTAATGAGGGTGAATTTTAGGTTAGGGAACCTAATTTTGGTGTGGTGACTAATGTATCCATAGACTGGAACCCTAGGTACCTACTTATCAACTCAACATATCGATAAATTTGTTATAGGGAATAGTGTCACATGAATCATATAGTATTTAGTCCTTTTACTATCCTTCTTGAGTTAGCTACCCAGGTATATATTTTCAACTTACTGTGGTTAGTCTTTATCACATCCAGGATACCTTAGGAAAGGAAGATAGCCACAATTCTGATTGAGGATAATGAAAAATATTAAATTAGTGATAAGGCCTTTTTTCCGGGACTATCTCACGATATCTTTTCTCTATGAGGGAAGGTATTAGCACCGTGTATTGTCTAGTAGAATATTATACCAGAAGGATTGGAAAAGTATGCATAGAGTCTTTGAACATAATCTGAATTCCAGAACTAGAGGGTGGAATGGTTTCCTTGTGTTCAAGATCCCCATGTGGGGGAGGGTTAGCTTGAGTCCGTGATCTGAGTCTTTAGGATTGTGTAGACCTGAACCAATCAGATGGTTGCACTGGCACCCGATCCTTTAAAGGGAATAGTAGAGTGCTGGTAGAATGTACTCATACCAGTGAATGATGGGTCAACACTCTCATGAAATTACATCCAGTATTTGTTTCATGAGGAGACTTAACCCCTCTAATTACACTCATTTCGAATTCGGTAGATTTCATTGTTGCATCAGGGTAGTTCTATAGTCATTGGTCTTTCAGTGAGGTTCACTGACCACAAGAGGTACTCCGTTGACATAGTTTGGGTTGGATACTTTAGATTGAGAATGTTTGATTAGGATCCTCTTAGAGAGATTACTACAGGTGTGGTTCCCCTATGCATTTACACATATGTTAAAGTGTTTTAAGAGTTGGTTATAGAGAGATTACATTTTGAATTATGTTAGGCATCTGGGGATAGAAGTGTTCATCAAGGGGATGAGTTTTTTGTAGTAGCCAGCCTGCATTAGTCATCAAGGAATTGTTATAGAAGATCTACTTGTAGTCAGTCTCTATTAGGGGGGCATGTTGAGAAGGGTTCACATAGCACACCCAAACATCACAAAGATGTGAACTGCTTTGTAATTAATAGGAATGGTCTCATGAAATTATATTATCTAACCAGACATGTTGAGGAGGGAAGGAAGGTAGTGGATAGACCACCATAGTACAAGTAGTTCCATGATCAGTGTTCCCCCATGCGTATATTGGGCACCCCTCAAGGAGGTGGAGCTAGAATTGGATCAGGTGGGGCATCATTAAGTGGAGATACTTATAAATGGTGAAACTATGAGATACATACACCACCAACACCAAGCGGCCCACACTAGGTATGAGGAGCTTGTGGATGGGGCTATAAGAAACTGTAGGCCCTTGAGCCTTATGAACCAACATCTCGTGAAATGATATGAGGTATGAAATATGTTTTTTATAAACATTCTCCAGTACCTATAGAAACGGGTGTGAGTCACTCCTTCATTTTTATATCCTTTATGTGAGGGTGGGAGCACCCCATTGAGACATTATCATAGAAACTATTTATAGAGGTCTTGACTTGGTGTGATTATTTGATATCTCTTCTTTTATATAATTTTGAGCTATCTTTTGGTAATGAGAGAATCACATGGGTCCCCTTGGTCATCAGAATGAAACCTTATGATGTCAATTGGGGTATGTAATCGTTTTCCATGGTTTAATCCTTGATTGAATATCATAAAAGAATGGTTAGATAACTTCTAAAATATGGGAAGAGGTTATCCTTCACAAACGAGATAGTTCTCATGTATAAGAGAGTGTGTATTGTCAGTAGGAGGCTTCAACCCATCGCCTATTAGTTGGTGAGTTTATCCTAGGGTGCATTGGGATCCTAGAGAATATAGATTCTTTTGTAGTAGATTAATTTTTGGAATTCTACCGTAAAGATGTTTTAGGACTACTTCTGTTGTGGTATATGTACATCTTCATCGAATTTCACCCTAAGACATTGAAAAAATCTTATGTGTTATATCATATGGTCCCTACAAAGCTTTAGGACTAGAGGGTGCAGTTGGAGGACCTTTAAGAGAAGGGTTTTATCAGACCTATTGAGTCCCCCTATGAATTATTTATTTTGATCATGAAAAAGGGGAACACGATATTCCAAATTTTTGTGCATTGTTATTTCACAAAAAAACTACGATCAAGAATAAGTACACTTTTTGTGGATTGATGGCCAACAATATTTTTTTCAAGGTGAAATTTGGTTCCCAAAGATTGATCATTGATCTGGATACAACTATTTGGGGATTTTTAATGTTGATATTCTAAAGATGGAATTAGGATGTCTCGATGGACACAACGGGATATTGGTGATTCCTTTAGGTGTGTAGAATTCCCTCATTGTGTTCACATATTTGATCAACTGTATATTCTAGATGTACTTGGATAGATTTTTGTTTCTCTTCATCAATGACATTCTAATATACTCTATGTTCTTGGAGGATCATGCATACCATTTGAAGAATCTTATAGAAATACCTTAGGAGATCCATATTTATAGTATGCACTTGAAGTTACAGTTTTAGATATGCGAGGTTCATTTTGGGATCATTCCATTCATGAGTGCAGTTTATCAGTGGACCTAATAAATATTTATGCAGTGATTACACTGTATCAACACAAGTGATTGTCAGATGTGAAGTGTTTTTCTGGATAGTTATGGTGTTATAGGTGGTTCATGTTATACTTCGCTAGGATTTTAGGCCCTTTGGCCTCCTTGAGGTTGGAAAAAAACATTTCACCTAGACCAATTAGTGTCAGGTAGATTTTGAATACATGAAGTTGAGTTTGACCAGTTCTATTATGTTGAGACTATTGAAAGAAGGCTTGGAGTGCATAATTTATTTCAATGCATCTGGACCTAGACTCTTCTTATAATTTATGAAGAGGTAGGTAGTGATCGTATATGGGTGGATGTAGTTAATTCCATATGGAGAAGAACTACATGACTCATAAGATGGAGTCCACTATAGTAGTCATGAGTCTAAATATACAGGGGCTCTATCTTCTATGAGAGCTCTTTTTGATTTACTCAAACTATTATAGTATCTAGACTATCCTCATTCATAGAGATCTAAACCTAATATAGATTCATTATTTTTAATTCCAGAAAGGTTATGAATTATAAATACTCTATACATCTTGTTAGGGAGACATTGTGAAAAATTCATTCCACCAGAAGTCTTGTTCTTGTATGGTGGAGAAGAAATTTGAGCAGGGGTCTACCTTGTAGCTGACATTGGGTGAAGAGTGGGGTGCACCTTTTTTTCTATCAAATGTGTGGACTCCTCTATTTATCTAATCTGTGATAAAGACTATGTTGGTAGGAATCGACTAAGAGGTTATTTGTGACCAAAAATGATTATAATATTTACCAGATGGATTTTACAAAGGATGGGAACACATCTTCCTCTTCCAAGAATGGATGATTGTTCTAGTCAAAAGGAAACATTAGGGGATGAGGGAGTTTGAAAATTATCCTTTTCTCGTACATCCCAATATAGGTAATATGTACATATACTATTAGTGGATGTTGTTGATGGATGGTGTGAGGCAGAGTGTCTCTATGTTCATCTGTCGGTGTCTCACATGTTAGTAGGTGGGGGAAGAGCACCAGTTTCTGGTAATTTATACACAACCTCTTGATATCTATGAGTGGAAATAGGATAGAATATGAATGGAATTTGTAAAAAGTCTTATGTGGGCATCAATATGACATTATTATATCTAGATGATTGTTAACTGACTCACGATGTTAGCGTAATTATTTTCTATTAGGGAGTAGAGTTCGATGGACATTCTAGGATAGTTATATTTGATGGATATCATCTGATTTCAAGGGGTACCCTTGAATAATATATCCAATAGTGATGAAATATTCCTGATATGGCTGTAGAGAGGTATGAAGGAGGATTTGAATAACCAAATGGGGACCAGTACAACATTCTACCCTCAAATACATGGATAGACCAATCCCGCTATCTAGGTGTTGGAGGATATGTTGAGATATTTTTTTAGACATTAACTAGATATAATATGATCAATTTATATTTTTAGAGTATCCTTATAATAATAGAGATCACTCATCTATTGGTATGTATCCTTTTTATGCCTCATAATGGAGACCCTGTAGGACACTATTGTATTGGATTGAGATTGGTGATGCATCTCTTGTTAGGAATAACTTAGTGAATGTGATGACATTAAAGGACTAAGGGATATATGATTGGATTGGGAAATCCTAGAGCTGATACAAATCTTATGTGGATCATTGTCATAGTCCCTTGGAGTTTATTCAGGGAGACTGTGCTTTATTGAGAGTCTCCCCATGATGAGGATTGTGGAGATTTTTCCTGTGGGAAAGTTATCTCTGAGGTAAATCAGGCCATAAAAGATCTTTTTAAGGGTTTGTGAGGTTTCATACCACAAATCATTACCCCCATATTTGTAGTGGGTGCATGATCTCTTTCAGGTGTTGTAGATGAGGATATAAGTTCATGTTTCAACACATCAATAACTAGAGAGAGTTTAAAATTTATGATGGATCCTCCTTCATAGAGTACCTGGTGGAGTTCTAGGATTAGTAGAAGAGGATCCATTAAAGATATAACATTCCCTTTGTTAATGTTTTTTGGAATAACAATATCTTGAACGAGATCTCATTGGAGTGGGAGAGCAATATTCGCGGTCAGTATCCCCACCTTTTTTTAGATTTTACTTTAAAAGACGAATCAATTGATGTTGAAATAATGTAGTGACCATATTTTTTTCATCTAATACTTAGAAATGTATTTATAAATATTCTTGTAGCCATGAGTTGAGGCGGTGTAAAATTTTGAGGCTCGATGATCCCAAAATTTATATTACAAATATATTAAATATATTAATAACATCCATGGTAAAGTTCTCTAAAATAAATGTTTATCTACCGAATTGAGCATCATTTTTGAAATATGATATTGTGGTTGAATACAAAACATTAGGTTTACCCATGGAATGACCAAAATTTTGTTGGTGTCAGACATTTGGATATGGACTCTCTTGGGAGTGTGTTTAATTAAAATAAAATATAAAATTTATTCATTTTATTTTAAATGAACTAATATTAAACCTATATAAACACCAACTTATGAAAACTTTCCAAGGGTTGCCACATGACCTAGGTAAGATTTGATAGGGTATTTATAGTGTTCTTTAATTTTAGATCAAGATCGGAGCACGAATGTTAATCAGATATAGGTAGATTTATTGATAAAAAATGCGACAAAATAATCTCATCACTCGTGACTAAATTATCCAACAATGATTGATAATAAATTGAGTTAGGGATAATATGTTTAAATTTAAACCATTCATTAAAATATTGATCATGGATATATATATATATATATATATATATATTTATATATGCATTTTATATGCATTTTATATGCACTTTACAACCCTTTTCATTCCCTTTTGATGAATTAAATTTATTTATTCTTCTTTATTTCATGATATAACCATGAATTCCTCACTTTTTAATCCTAGTAAAATAATTCATGGACATAGATGTTTTTGACCACTAGTTATTTTTATTTACCACATAATTATTTAGGTTCATCACCATTTGACTGTGAAGTCATAGTTAGACTTTGCTGGGTAGGTTTCAAGCATGATCAAACCACTCAAATTCATGACAGTATAGAAAATTATGATTGAGATGGTGATTTATAAATGGATCGGGTTTTGTTGTGGGATGTGGGTAAATTTTCATAGGTATATGGGGTTCAGGATGTGATGATTATGACAGTTGGCTCATATGATGATATGTGGCTTTGTGTGATATAGTAGTTTCAGATTTACGACCATCATAGGGATGAAATCAATATCTATAGGTATTATCCTATAATTTTAGCCTTTAAAATAGTGTTATTTATAGAGATGAGTGTGAATTCTAAACCCCCATTAAAGGACATGTGTTTATAAAGAAAATTTGACTGCACGGAATGTAGATAACGTACACAAGTAGTGTAACCCTACCCAGCTATGGTGGATATGATTTTTGGGAAGAAAATGATCACACAATGTGTGGCTGGTCCTACACTCTATGTGACACTCCCAAGCTGGTTGAGTTGTCATCCTACTACACATAACCAGGGCCCCATGTGGGAGGACAGATCTTGTACTCTAATAGTAAAAAGGGATCGACCAATGGATGTTCATGGCTAGAAGCACATAGGCATGCCCAGGTGGATGAACGCACTATTTGGTCCCCCATACATGCCATGCATGATTTTCTGACCTCAAAGATATGTCTAGAAAAGAACATATATACATGAATTATAGTGGGACCATATTCCTTATTGACCCCATACATGCCATGTTTCCCAATGAAAAATGTTCACTTCTCTATCTCATTCGTTTGGTCTAATATATTGTCTCATAGGTAGCCTATCATAAGATGTTTTCATGTAGAACACAATGGTGAACTTCATTGTAAATTTCAAGATATGATGTGGAAAAATATGAGAGTGTTGATTTTTAGGAGATGCTTCATGATGGCAGCAATCATGTAGTCTAATTAGAGTGAGTTAGTAGGAAAACCCCTATTATTAAAGGAAATATGTTTTCAATACACCATGAACTATTTTGAGTAGAACCCCCCTGATGGTGTAGGGAAGAGATCTTATACCTATTGATTGGAACCCCCTGACAGAATATGGCTGGGGTCTATGACATATTTAGTTTTACCATCTAGATGGACGGGGGTTTGGGTCCTCAAACTTTTGAGTGGTACCCCCATGGCAGACAAAGGTGTGGCCTCTACCAAGTCGACCCCTAAGACAGAATAGGGCATGGGTGATCTACCTACTAAGTCTAACCCCTAGAAGACAAGGATATGAGTCCCCAAACTACTGAGTTGCACCCCTTGATTGACATGGTAATGGTTCCTTAATATACTGAGTGGACCCCCCCCCCCCCCCCGAAGGCACTTTGGTTTGGGTACTCTACCTATTGACTGTCACCCCCTTGATGCACAGGGGAGTGGGTCCTCTCTTAGAGATTGTGATATATCAACAATGTTGTACAGTGGAAGGGTTTGGTCCCTACACATAGTTACCTTAATGGATACATGTGATGTAGGGAATCAGATATTAGACCTATTTATTGATATTAGAAAACTCATCGACATGGGATGGGCTTCGAGATCGATATCCCCATATCTCTCTTATCTGGTATTCATTTTTGATCATATATATATATATGGGTTTCTTCCTCTTTATTTGGGTTCAAATTAATACTTATATCATATCTTCCATTTCAACCCACTTAGTTTTTGGGTGTCCTACTGTGTTTTTATATAATCACCCCTATATTGTCTTACCCACATGTGTTGTATCTTATGTAGATTACAGATAGATCAGTGGGGTTTTTATGGAGTATAGGAATACTCGAGTGCCTAGACAATGCCCAATGTTCGGTCTAGAGATCAGGAGTTGTAATCTCTCAAATTTCCTTTAATTCAATTATTATATGTTTGGGGAATCATTTTTTTGAGTGTATTTATACCCTTCACCCGTTAAATGTATTATTGGATACTATGATATTATCCCCGAGAGGTTATTAGATTCATGGATTAATCTATATGTTACAATATTTTTTTATTCTTCAACATTATTTCATAGAGATGGTTGGGTTTATTATTATAGGTTCTTCAGAAAAATGTATCCCATTTTATGTTATGACTTATAGGCACTTATCGCTATCCCCTAGCCTATAGAGGTTGGCTTGGGTTTATGGTGGCCTGACCTTCTACTAGCGAAGCTAGCTTCAATGGGTCGTGTCCTGAGAATATGTTAATATGTATCTATATATTATTAGAATATATACCTAAATATATATGATCTAATTAATATATATATACACACAAAAATATATATATTTATATAAAAAATTATATAATCATTTTTTTACATTTATTTATATTGATCCATTTTTATTTCAAATAAAATTCATAATAATTATTTCTATATGATTTATGTATTTAAAAAATATTATAAATGTAAATATATTTATATACTTATTTACACAATTAAATTTATATATATTTATATATGCAAATATATATATATATATATATATAAGTAACACTACAATATGAAAAGTGTTTAAATTTCAATACCATAATATTCAATGAAAGTAAGCACTAAGAATAAATTATGGTTTAACTAAAAAACATAAAATATGACCCTCTTAAACAAACTTGGAATTCCATAGAATATTCAAAAATTAGGGTCTCCATACTGAAAACTGATTTTGGGAGGCCTTCTGGTCCTTTTAATTGAAAAAAGGGACCGGAGTCCCATCTAGTCCAGAACAAATATACATCTTTTCCATATTCAATTTCACATATCATAGATCCTAAGTGATCACTAAAGGCACGGAGTGGCCCCTAAGGCTTCATCAAATGATGGTCATTGATGGTCAGTCACTATTGGATATAAAGATAGGCAAATGGTGGCACATATATGTAAGTAACATTTGAAAAAAAAATTAATGCACCACATAACTATTATTTTAAAAAATAACCCTAATTCATGAATTTTTTTTATGTGTAATTCAAAATTAATTTAACAAACTCAAAACCAAACTCATCCAATTGTTTTCCATGATTCATACTCATCATCTCTTAAACCTGAAAATAAAATAAAGTATAAATATAAATTAGTATTATAGTAGATTCTCAAAAACAAAATAATAGATCTATAATTATTTTAAAATTAAATTCCTGTGAAAAAAATTCTCGATGTTTGTCTATTTTTCCTCAAATTACTTATTTTTAATCGTTTTTTTAAACTAAAATTTCTTATTTGGATAGCCCAAGAACACTACACATTGAATTTACATGACTCTTTTAATCCCACATCAAAAATAATTCAATGACTATTTTCCTATGATTTTATATCAATCCATCTTTGTTTGAGAAGGTTTTGATAGTACAACACATGTTTTAGTCTTTTAAAAAACAAAAAATGAGTTTTTCTTTCATCTTATAAAAAACTATAATTGAAATGATTTCAATTCTTACATGTCAAAATTCATGATAAATGATTTTCCTATGATTTTATGGATGTTAGAGGTTTTATTTTTTAACTCATTGTTAAACATTTTTAAAAACCATCAAATTTATAGAAAATTCTAATTTATTCAGTTAGAGAAGACCACCTGTCAGATTAATGTAATGTCTCCTTGAAATCATAAAAATAATTCAAATCAAGATTACCTAGGATTAATCATATATTTATATGTTTTTTACTATCACCTTTATTTTAGTGCTTTAAAACAAAAAAATGTTTTCCAGTCATACTAAAATTAATGAACCTCTAATAGACACACATTATATTAATAAATTTTAAAAACCAATTTATAGTTGTTTTTTATCAATTCATGTCAATCATAGTTTGTTTAATTTCTTTTTAACTCCCACTGTACGTTTTTAAAGACTTATAGTCATTAAAAACAACTTATACAGACGGTTTGAGAATACTGCACTTCGGATGAACATGCTCTCTATTATTACAAATGAATAATAATTTAAAAATAGTTTTACTATAAATTTTTTTCTATCTATGTTTTTTATAAATGGGATTCACAATTCAATGCATAATTTGGTGTTTTAAAACTCAGAAATTGTTTTTACAATCATCCTACTAATCAGATTGACATGTTTTTTATTTTTACACATCACAAAATTCTTCTTTTGAAATTATTTAGAAATAAATAAATACTTATGTTCTTCTACTCTTAATGAATAATTTACCCACAAAATTGAAAATTAAATTTAATTAAACGAGTAATCTAATGAGGTCCACATTATGATATCCAAATCCTAATCATATAAAATATTTTTAATATAAGAAAAATTAAGAAATATTTTATTAAAATAATAAATATGAGTCTAATTGTAGTTCTAGAATACATAAATAAATTATAAAATCATATCTTTTTATGTAGTTATCCTTCTATCGTTTTTTCATATATAATGTTTCTTATTTATACCAGATTTCAGGTGTACTTTATTTATAAGATACCTCAAGAAGGACCTAATCAACTAAATATATGACCATTAGACAAAGATACATCCTAAGAATTCCAATGGGACATAAAAATAAATAGTATTTTACTTTCCATTGGTGGAAAAGGAATCATCATTCTTCATTGTTCTGGAAAGGGCATCAAGGAGTTCTTTTTTTATCTAACACTGTGTTTACCATTATCTTCTCTATGTAAAAGGAATTATGTCATGTTAATTTATCAATTTAAAACTTCCTTGATAACATTAATCTAGATTATGTGGATTTTATACCAATATTTGGGCTATAGTGTTGTGGTGGTCCATATTTAACTTCCAAGAAATACTAATATTGTTACCATGTTCATAAATTTGAATAGGTTGTTCGATAAATAATGAAACAAAATGGGAATGATCAATTTAAGGTGAATACAATTCATTAAATGTAAATACCACATATATATAATTTATTTGGTCCATTATGGACCTATATTCACAAAAAATTCCCCAAGAACTCTTCATTACTAATGAATGAAAACATATAGATTACAAAAACAAAAAAGTAGTAAAGGAAAAGAAAATCTATAAGAGATTCAGATCCATCTAGACTAGATTATAATTGTGAAATCATTCATTTAGATCAAAAAATTCGTATTCATAGATGGAGTCACTCTATGAACATACATTGGAGGAGAAAACATATTACAGGAAGTAATAACTTGAACAATAAAAGTGTAATTATCTTTATTCAGTTCCATGTTCTAATAAAACAACATATAACATTATCAAATAGATCTCATGATACTAATGTATTCATTCATATAATAATATCCCATAAAATTGAGAAATTAACCTTCAATACTTCCCCCAAAACCCAAGAATATTTTTGGAAATAATAATGTTGAAACAAATTCAGTGAAACTCAGGAGCTATAGACTGAATCTACTCTTGGGGTTTCTATCAATCTACATCAAACAATGATGACCACAAACCATTGGTTCTATCTTATTTTGAACCAAAAAATCAGTTTTATAGAAAAAGAATGAAAACTTATCTGAAGAATAATTTTACTGTATATAAATTTCACATAGGTAAAATCATGAGGGATGTTCAGGTCTTAGTGAGTCAGTCAGTGAAGGTGGGATAACGAATGCTTGGATGACCCACAAATGAGTGGGGGTTTGACTAATGGATGAGAAATATATGGTATGGCCATGATGAATCATATTACTCACCACTAATAAAAATTCATATCACAAGGAAACAAAAATTCACAAACATCCAATCATTTGATCAAGGCATGTCAATAGCTAGAAATAGAAAAATAATGCAAAGCACGATCTAACATTGGGGAAAGAAAAAACCATGATTTAAAATTTTCAAAATACAGGAACATAAGATGAGTTTTCATGGGATTTGAAATACACATAATGCATGAAATTGGATCAAGTAAAGAGAAACCAAGGAACAATATATAATTAAATTTTATTGAAAACAAAAAACTATATACATACAAATTTAAAAATTAATATTCGAATCTATATTCTTACCTTTAATAAATTTGACAATGACTTGCTACACATTGTCTGAGAGAGTCTTAAATACTTAATATGAAAATGAACACATAATGTAATTGTGATGTTTTTATTCATTCATACTATTTAATGGGATCTTTCATTTGTAAACAAGTTTATAGATTTTCTAAAACTAGAGGTTCATCAATAAAGAAGTGACAAAAAGATAGTTATAATCTACTGAATGGAATGGATAGTAATATTTTCCAATTATAGTCGGAAGGAGGATATATGGTAGAGTGTATATAGTATAAAATGTGTTGATGGTGGTCTAATTATATTCCATGACATTGAAGTGGTATTTGATGATGGGCATGCACCACCACCAAGAACCATACATTGAGGATGTTAATTTTTCCCATTATAATTGTTAAATTCTGTTTCATGTGTGGATGAAATGAAAATAAGTTCAATGTTTCTAAAAAGGAGAATCTTTTTATAAACCTCCACAATTTCCATCTCATTAACCTTAAATAGATTCATTATAGGATACCATGGAAACATTTATGACCATAGTTAGGGCTTTTATAATGAAACTATAGGCTCAATAAAAGGATCAAATGGATTATATGAGGAATATGGAATTCATTGTTATTTATATTGGCGAAAAGAACAAGTAACAACATAGAGGGATGTTTTCAAGTGTCATAGAGGACATATCCTGAGTATAATTTATGTCCATAAATTTTTGAATAAGAAAATACACCAAAGAAAGCATTAAGACAAGATGAAAAAAGTATTATGAACATTCTAGAAAAACAGGAAAAGAAATAAAATTGTAAATTAAAGGAGAAATAAGTAGAACATGAAATAATAGAATATCCCCACCCAACTTTTAATAAAAACCTACCATAACCAGAAAGGTTCAAGAAATGGGTTATTAAAGCACAACATGAAATATTACTTGAAACTTTTATAAATATTTACATCACTATTCTATTTGTAGAATACCTTGACAACATGCCTACATATTAAAATTACATGAAATATCTAGTGTAAAATAAGATGATGTTTATGGGAACAGACACTATAAAATGAATAAGGTATTCCTCAACGATAGGATTACTAGATTTACAAAGTTTCTCAATTCCAATTAACATTAGCTCTAATGAATTTAGAAAATATTTATGTTTTTTAGGAGATAATATAAACACCATTTCATACATCACATTTAAGTGACCAATATTGTACTAAATTATTACTAAAATAGATTCTCTTCAACTAGTAGATTCAATAATAACCTATCCCTGAGGGATGATTGAGTAAATCATGGTAATGTGGACAAGTTAATATTTATAATCAATTTACTAGTACTAGAAATTGTTTATGAGTGGAAACCCCTTATCGTGGAGAGATAATTCATAGAAACCATATGATCTCTAAAAAATATACAATGTGTTGAAACATACGTAAGTGTTGGTAGTGAATAGGTAATGTTTAAAAATCATCATGTTATAAAAAGTTATGATGTAAATGGGGATGATCCGGAAACGGATAGTAATTTGGAAGCTGAATGTGTTACTATGATTGGGTAAAATTTAGAAATTGTGAATTTATTGACTCCGTATGAAATTATAATAAAGAATTTTTGGATCATCAGGATGGATGTAGAGAAGTTATTAAATAATTAAGAATGAATCTGACATCAAAAAAAGAACAAGATCCATCTATATTGAGAAATATCATCACAAACCATTTTTTATTTGGACACCGTAACCTTATTCCAATTCTACATTTCATGTCTAAAAGAGGTAATGTTGATATAAATAAACTTAAAAAGAACATATATGGGGAAACCCGGGTTTTTTATGTTTTTATAGAGTTTAGAACTTAGGAATTATTCCTTGGATGTATTTCCACTTCTCTAATTTTTTTACCTTTAATTAAAATGGTCCTTCATATCCACTTGTGAATTACTATTTCGAAGGTCCATGATAAATAAGACATAATAAGTGGATCAAGATAATGAAAATAAATGAAATTGATGAATGGGATGAGAATTATTTTATTAAATATTTATTAAATTCACCCCTCATATTTTTTAAATTAAATTGTATTTTTGATTGGAAACGCATCCCCCAATTAGACTTGTCCTTAATTTTTTATCTATGATAAAAAATAATAATTTTGATGAATAGGATACAATGTTATAAAATTCATTGTTAATAATATTAGAGTAAGTAATATTATGGAAGAATCTATAGAGATTAGCATAGGAAATATATTTAAAACATCGTGATATAGGGGATTCAATTGATTATTGTAAATTAAATATCTCCTAAATTTGAAAAGCATTGTATTTTTGAATTATTATTTTTTCACTTTGTTATAAATATTAATACCATGGGTTATTTTTCATTAAAATTATCGTATTCCCATGAGGATTATAGAACTAATTTTTATATTATTTATAATATGGACATCTTGAGTGAACATGGGTAATGATTAAATTCTAGAGATTATATTTTATCATTTCAAATCCTAGAGTGTATAATGTCACACATTAAATGATTGAGGTATTTTTTTTCTTTCATAACATACCCTTGAAAAATACCAAATCATTTATTATTTATTTAAACATTTGGGTATTATTAAATTACTCATTTATAAGATCCAAATTACATGTTACACTACGAGAAATATTACCTTCATCACATGAAGAAGTGGGAGACCAACATTGGTGGTCTCTAATGGTACTATTAACAACCTTCAATGGAATTTACTAATTTTGAAAATAGAAAATGGGGGATTTTTCACACCTCCAGAATTATCTTCCCCAATATTCATCTTCAACATGTCCCCCTTATACACCATTATTTATCCTCTTAAAATGTACGCTCCCAACACTCCCCTATCAATATAAGACACATCCAAAACATTCCAACTAGTAATCAGATCCCTCCCCTAAAAACCTCGCGTTACCCCATAACATCCATCCCTGTACCATAATTTTTAACACAACTATTCATAATCCATGGATTACATCAAAAGTATTGGGATCCCTCTCAATCTTTCGACATTCCCCCAACATCCTATTTCGGTTGTTTGAAAAAAATCGAGTGGATTGGTGTGGGGGGGGGGATCATTACTATTCACAAAAGGTGGTTTCTATTAAGAATTGGAAATGAAGAAATAATAACCACTAAAGTTTTCTTCTTAGTGACCACTAAATTCCTTTAATTTATACTTTTTGATATATCTAATTGTCCCTATTCTAGTAGTGTTATTATCTACTTACTAAACATAATCTTAGTATTTTTAATGATATTCATTAATTACTTGAGGGAGAAAGGTTGTACCAATTAAAAAGGGTTATGCTTCATCCAGGAGGTGATGTGGAATGATTATCATTATATATAGAGATATTCATGATTATAATTCACTTTATTTCATTGGTATCAACATGAATATAAACTAAAAAAATTTATTTTATTTAAAAAATTTAGGTAAAAGTGAGGTGTCTCTTCAGTAGATCAAAAATCAACCCCCGAAAAATCTATAATATTATTGTATCAATTAATATTACTATCATAGAGATATTAATTATAGTTAAGGTGTTGAGTGTGAGAATTTTCCTAATTGTAAATTTTATAAAAAATAAAAAATAAAATAAAAAATAGGATGCAGTACCTTTCGTTGTATTCAATATTGTTTGATTGTTTTTTGGGGATGTGAGGTGATATAATTTGGATAGGATAATTTTCACTAATCTTGATTTTTTATTATCAAGTAATATTCTTTATAGTCAATACAAATTTTTGAGCTTTGTATTGTTTTTGACACCAATACATACCTCCCTAATGCCTCAAATTATTATGATCATTATTATTAATCCATCATAGTTGATTTTTGAATTTTTCTTTATAAGGTGGATATTTATTATTCAATGAAATATTATGGATAGAGAATATTACTTAAGGTACAACCTCAACATTATTTAAATTTTCACCTTATGTTTTGAGATAAAATAATTTAGGTGGTCTAGATCATAATAATATTTCACATTTATAATTAATTGAATAATATTAATAGAGGATAATAGTGGTGTGTAAATTTCAAATGGGAAAGAGTAAGTTATCGGGTTGGCTTTATTTCCTTGAAATGCATGGAGATAAAATATTTCATTTTTAAATCTTGAAAAAAAATTCCCCATTGATTACAATTTTATTTTGAGACCTTAGTATGTAAATATTCATTTCAATTTATTTTTTTTGGTTTATGTAGATATTAAATTCCTGGTAAAATTCTTATTTGATAATTGTGGGTTTTAATTTGTTTATTTCATGAAATTATTTTTTAAATTTTAATTTCACCAATTTGGTGTAGAATTGTTAATTGTTTACAAAATTATATTGATTTATATTATTTATGAAGGAGAAATTGAAAATTTTCTTTTTTAAAATAAATTAAATTTATGAATTTTGAAGATAATTGTACTTAATAAATGCCTTAGTTTGTATGTTGGTCAAATGTGGCCCATAACTGGAAAACAACGATAAATAAGAAGAACCCAACCTAGGATGGTATAGGGAAAGAGTGTCTGACGTGGGAATGAAGTTATTTTTATAAGATAGATTTTTTTGGTCTCATATATATTTATAAATTATGTTCATTCCATTTTATGTTTCAATTTGGTCTAAGAAACACTCATACACTATTTATATTGACATTTTTCGCATTGAATGATGCTATAATTGCATCTTATTTCTCGAAAAGTAAACTCCACTTGTTTAAACCATGTTGGTCCACCATCAATTATATATTTTTTCATGAATCTACAATTTCTACCATTTTCAAGTTCTATTCTACCTTTGGGGGGGTCGAACCACCACAGGAGTACCAAATCTTCATCAAGCCACTATAAATAATGTGGAGATGGTAATGGTGGAGTTTAATGAAAATAAAGTTGATTCATTATCACAGATGTGATAGTTGGAAACACAATGCATCATTAATGAGATGCAGAATATTACAATGATGTGTAGAGAAGGAAAATATCTTCCACCATGATCACAAAAACTCTATGTGAGGTCACAGTTAATAAGTAACTTTTGACCCTGAAACTCCAAATACTTTAGCGATATGTTCATGGATAAGTGTATTACTACGTATCATATGGATTCCTAAAATTTAAAAAAATTATTTTTTTGTGGTGTTTTTCTCATGGTTCATGTGTGTGAAGGATTAAATAAGGAATATTTAGTAAACACAATGTTTCATTCCCATAATGAAGGTTATATTTCTTTTTGGAAGTACTATGTGATCAATATATATTTTAGTGTGGTAAAATTAATTTATAAAACAAAAAATAATATGTTGGGATATAAAATTTTTTCCCATCAGGTTTATAAATAATTATGAGATGAAGTAAATTTAAAATATGAAATAAATGAAACCCCAGGAAATGTGTGGAAACCCCCAAAAATGAAAGGGTTAAAAACTATAGGAAAATAGAATGATCTCTATGGGTAAAAGTGGGTACGCACTCTATAACTATTAAAGGAAGAAACTGTGGATAAATAACTCTCCTAAATATTAGGGAATCTATTTTACAAATACCACACATAAATGTTTAATTTCCAAGGATTATAAAGATGATGAGATTAAAAAATGATAGGAGGATCTTTCCTTTTATAGGCTGCTTCCATCCATGTTCATTTCCTCTCTAATTGGGTGGTTAGTGAGGTTTTTTCCAACCATATCAACCACAACATACAACCACCTACCCCTCATGACAATGTAAGGGGGAAGAACCATCTCAGGGAATAAATAGATGTCAAAATATCTCCCATATAGATATTTATTAAGAACCAATCATATCTTCACACATCCTTTTTATATTCCGAACCATGTTTCTCTTGTATATATGAGTCCACTCAGGGATGTTCACTATATGAAATATCAAATTCAATTTCATTCATCACTATCTTCCATTCTTTCATTAGTGTGTATTTTTTAAATGGCCACACTTACTTCCCCACCACATATCAGAAGAAGTGCTAGTACACCCCAATGTGAAACATTTGGGAATGAGTATATGGATTCCTTTCAATGTGAAAGTAACTATGACTATGAAAAAAATAATTTAATCTTATATTTTCTATATTGGATCACCAATAATTGAATTATATTCCAAATTTCCTCATTGTATGCCTATTTAGCGATAATGTACTCTTCCTCTATTGGGGATAAAGCCACATTGGAATGTAACATTGAAACCCCACTCAATAATCCTCTAACAAGAGTAAACAGATAAATTGTCATGACTTCCTTTTATTTGAATCACCTATAAAATATGAATCAACATACCATCTGATAATGAATTCGGATCTTCTATAAAATAATGTATAATTTTCGGTCTCCTTAATTTATCTCAAGATCCTCTTCAGTATTCTTCAATGATTGAATCTTGATTTCACCATGTACTGAATACATACTCCCACTGCATGTTCAATGTATAGTCCAGTACCATCCATAGTAAAAATCAGACTCCATGCTATTGGTTCATATAATACTCATGACATTTCCATATTTTATACTTCACTGTTAGGGAACATCATAGAGGATAACATGAAATTAACAAGAATTTGAGCTACTATTGGATTAATGTCATGAATTTTTAATAGTTTCATGATATTTCATACATAATTATTTTTTGATATCCAAATATTAAAATTATTTCTATCTCAATAAATCTAAATCCCAAGAATAATTTTTTTCTATTTCCAATTCATTTATATCAAACTTTCTTCCAATGCTACCTTTTTCTCCTCGATCTAATCATTATTTCTACCTTTAACCAACATTTAATCTACATAAAACATTATAATGATGAAATAATTACAATCATAACCTATTAAATATGAATACGGATCTTATTGATGTATTTTGTGTCCAGGGATTAAGATATAGGAATCAAATATCTTGTACCAATACATCGTTCCTGTTTAAGTCGATATATAGATTTGTTAAATCTATAGATCACATTATTTATTCCTTCTAATGTAAAGACTTCCATGTAGAGACTATATATTTCATCATCAAGGAAACCATGGGGAAAGAATTATTCACATCTAGACCCCCCATATGTACATTTTATATAGGATACATCGCTAGAACTACTTGAGCAGTCATCATTCTAACAATAAGATACATTACATCCTTAAATTCAACACCTTCCATTTAATCATAGCCTTTGACCAAAATTCTTGAACAATATCTTTTCACATGGTATTTTCCGTACCAATTAATCTTAAATATACATTAGTCTTTAATATCCTTCATTCTATGATGTAATAGAACAAGGTCCCTAGTTTTCTTCATGGGGTGGGAATGAAGTTTCTCCTTGATCTCCACCATCCATGGAAATACATTTTGAAACTGGGTCACCTCTATAGAAGAATATGGTTCTCTATTCTACATCAATAAGAAGTATGTAACATTTATCATAGTGATATAATATGAGTACCATACTATTACTCTTTTCTACTAAGTTTATCTTCATGGTCCAAACTAAATCAGTACTTGATCTTCATGTTTTGATAATTATTCATTTGAAACTGGTTCTTCCATGTATTTTCAACCACCTTGACTATTTTAGATTCTATATTCTCTTTTTCCATGTCATTATCAATTATCAGTTTCACCATGTCTTCTAAAAAATGAAATTTTATCTAATGATATGTTTACAGGATGTGGGGTCCCACAAATGATTCCCCTTTAAATAATCTTTGTATCCCAATAACATATATTTCATAGATCATGAATCAAAATTCAATCCTTCCAAGTCACTAAAAAATTCATATACATGACCTATAAGAGTTTATAACAAATTATAGTTTTTTGGTTTACAAATCCATATATACATCATTTTCTTCAAATGAATTGCAACTAAGTGATATCAGTTGATAACATAACAATTTGAATAAACTACTTCATCCCAAAACATTTAATATTTTTTTAGTCTTCAATATATCCATTATTTTACCCAATGTGTTTAGATTTATCCACTCTTCCACTCCATTTTTTTGAGTAGTTTATTCCACCATGAGCTATCTCTTGAATCCATCTAATTGAAAAAAAAAGTATCAAAATACTCACTAGTATATTGTCCACCATTTTTTGTCTTTAAAAACATGATATTATTTCCAAATTCAAGCTCCTTCCCCACATTGATTATTCTGAAGACTTCAAAAAACATAATTTTTCCTTGTGTTTTGGTATACCCAACATCTTTCGAAATAATCATCTATGAATTATACAATGTACCATGTTCCTCCTTGGTATATAATTGATTCTTCCGAAATTTAATAATGAATCAAGTCAAATATATCAATGATTCTTGATGCTGACATCTTGAATATTAACCAGAGTTTCTTTATAAAAACAGAGGGCTCAGAAAATTTTAAGGATACCTTCTTAAGACAAAGAAATAACTACTAATCCACAATAATATCCAGGCATCTTTTTGACATATAAATATACTTTTGATAACATAACATTTTCAATGATTTCATTGAGGATATAGATGAAACTATGATCTATGCTTCCTTGTACAGCTTAACCACAATTATATAAAGGTTTTTAAAGACCTCCTCTTCTTCATCATTACAAGTGAGCCCTTCACAATTATCATCATTCCATTATTGGTGTGATTCTTGCATCTAATATCATCAAATTATCCCAAAGACAATATGATTATATTCAAGTGCGTCACATGGAATACTCCAGGTATGGTTTTAACAAAACCATAATGTATCTTTGGTTCGATGGTATAGACTCCAACAATCGTTGGGGTTTGATAATCCACTATGAACAGAATTCCATATAGAATAGGTTCATACAGATCAAACCATTCCTCACGAGACATAATGTGTCAAGATTATCCAAAGTCAATTATCATATTATCATTGAGATGTTGCATGATCCCAGTAGTCTTCGTCGCTTCACTGACTAGAATACATCCATTCTCATAATTACTTGTTCAATTTCCATGAGAAATATTTTCAATACACTTCATATCCTAACAATAATTCTTGACATTATCCCTAATTCTATAATTATAACATTTGAATTCCTACTTAATACTTCTTGATTTAGACCTACCATGATTTTATCTCCCACTGGAACCACACTCCATCAACCTTCCTCTCTTCTTTTAAATTTCTTCAACTTGGGATATTTTTGTATATATGACCTATTTGTTCTTGTGTTGAAAATATTATTCAATAACCACAGCTACAATCCATTTAAAAGCACCATATCTTTTAGTAAATTATTTCTGAGGATGATGATATTATAGTCCTTATTATCTATCAATATATGGAGCATATTATCCTAAAAAAATTTATCCACAATTTCATACCCCAGCATCACAAGTTGATCGAACATGGAATTGAGGGTGTTGATGTGGTTTTTCAATGATGATGAATCCACCATTAAAATAGTATACAATTTTCTCTTTAGAAATTTTTTTTGTGCAATGAATTGGCTTTGTATAGATTTATCATAGTATCCCATAGTTCATTCTCCATATTTGTCTTTACAATTATTGATAAGACCTCATTGACCAAATTTATGTAATCTCTGAAATAGCATTCCCATCTAGGACATTCCATTTCTCCTTTATTACACTCGCCAATCTATCTCTAATTTCTAGTAGTCAACTATCCTTCCGCAGTAATGTCTGCATATTCGTTTTACTAAATAAAATATTGTTTCTTATGAATTTCTTGATCTTGAATTTCATATCCATATGAAATAACTCATCAATAAATAACTTATTCAATTTCACAATAGTGTATTTTATAATCTCAATAAATTATTTCTAATGTGGATGATCCAGAAGATTCAAAATCATAGAGTACACTAAAACTATTAAGAAATATTTATACCTATACAAGTGAACAATGTTGGGCCAACACCTTCCTATTATACACCTTTTTGGGGAATAAAATGGGTTCCGACTTATGAAATTATAATTACGTGATAAAATAATGTTCAAAATGCAGAAATAAATGACACCAGATGGAATGTGGAAATCCCTCCAAAATTAAAGTGGTAAAACCCACATGAATATAGAAGGATCAATATAGGTAAAAGTGGGTACACACTCCCTCACTATTATATGAAAAAAAACACTCATAAATCACCTATTGAATATATGTGGAATCCTCCCCATAAATAACTCACATAAATGATGAACTACTAGTGATGTAGAAGGTAATGAGATTCTAAACTAAGAGGAATTTAATTCCTCTAATTGGAAGCTACCAAACATTTCTAATACATCTCCCATTGGGTAGTTAGTGAGGTTTTTCCACCATCCATTCCTACAAAAACCTTCCAATGCCTGAGTTGACAAAGAAAGGGGGTGACACCATCCACTGTGATAAAAAACTATCGATATAAAAAACATAGTGATATGTCATGGTGGTGGTACCTACAGGAAAAATATTCAATTTAGAATAATTATTCAAAATAGAAATTTGTAAATTTAACTTGAATAGAACAGTGATATTTTATATGGGATTACATAGATATTTTCCATATGTTTTATGGAATAAGATTAAGGATATTTCATGAATATATTATTGGAGTATAAATCTATCCCTTAGAGAATATTTTTCCTTATAATTAATAGGTATTAAGAATTTTGGATGGGATATGGAAGGGAAGAACATACTCCTGCAGTCAATTAGTACTTTGAGAGAACCTACTATACTATTAGTGATTGGGATTAATTTATTTTTTTTACTTCCTCATGAATATATTGAGGGTTTCAATTATATAATGTTAAGAAATTTATAGAAGGGTACGTGAATCTAGTGAAGTTCATCTTTATATATTAATTCAATTTTAGTTGTTCATTTTTATTCATTCATATCATCCACATTTGAGTTCATGATGATTTTCCATGGATGCATATGTTAATAAAAATGAATAAAAAGTTTTCTTATTCCATACAAATGAATATTTTATGAATTAATGTGGTCACATATAAATTCAGTTTAAGGGAAAAAAATTATTTAATTACCCAAAGTAATTGACATGTGGAAATATAAATTATTGAGTTAGAGAGTGGATACAAATAACAATTATCTATATTTTTTTAACTCATTAGTGTATAAACAGGGACATACATTTCTTCAAACATTATTTTATAATTAATTTCTAATATCTATTTCTTAATCACCATTCATTCACATATTTATATTACTTTTATGAAAATAATCCTTGGGGGTTCAACCCCAAGCATTCCACATGTAACACTTCATTAGTAATAGTTACTAAGGTAATCATTGATTTGGTTGTCCTTAATAACAGTCAACATCCATTGAGGTGTTTTATATGGTTACAAAGTGTTTTAAAAAAATTATTTCCAAATCATGATTCGAAATCAAATTAGTTTCTTCATTAGAATAGAAAATAAATATAGCTATTAAACCCAAGATACAATTATCTTCATTTTGATGTGATCCTAGGTGCACGCCGATAACACCACCAAGGAACGACTCTTGTTGAAGAAGTAAATAAATGAAAATAAATACACGAAACCAAGGAGGTAAAATAATAAAGAAGCTATCTAGGGAGGCTATTCTTACTAAACTATATTTATATTATGATCTCTTTCATGTGTATTAAACATGATACACTCCTATTTGGACTCACACATGAAACCTTCATGTATGATAAATTAGTGGAAAATCAAAAATAAATCTCTTACAATGCTATATTTCTATACCAAAATCTATTTACAATTGAATATTTAGGTCCCTTACAACCATGATTTGTGATTGTCTATTCAAATTTGGTTTTAAGTTGATGTCCATTTGTGGGAAAATGGGACTCCATACGCCAATAAACAAGGGGTAAGGATCAATATCACATGTCTCTTTATTCGTCTTCAAAATCTCCACAAATCTAAAATATTTTATCCTCATAGAAATCTCAAAGAACCTACCAAATTAATGGATGAAAAAAAATATAATATTAAAGGATAAGGAAATGAAAATTCATGAACCATGGGAAAGGTGTTAGCGAGTGTAGGCGAGGTGCAGTGACGGAAACACATTAATGGCCGAGATCAAAGGGGCCATTTGGGTAACCACGAGTGAAGATTATAGTAGGTGTAACACCTCAAAATTTTATAAGATAGATAATTTTTAATTTATTTTATCCCTTTTTATTCTAAAAAATATTATTTTTCACTATATGCAACACTTTATTAGCTTGTAGTATATGCAACACTATTCTTGCCTTCCGTAACATACAATTTCTAGTTCTTTTTATATAATTCATTTCAAACAGCAAAATGTATAGATTTTTTTCAATGTTTAAAAGAACTATATTTGTATTAATTTATATACAACACCAATGGAATATTTCACTAATTGCAACATTTACTTGTCAAGTATTACACGCAAGACATGCCTACCTCGATAGCTTGCGTTGAACATAATACCGAGTTTCACTAAACAAAAATATATTAAAAAAATAAAGACATTTAATGTGATAAAAAATACATTATTAATATTATTAACCAAATATTGAATTTCATATAGAGTTAATATTCATAAAATGTATTTTCTTGACATGATATAAGAACTAATTCAATTTTTTGTTTAAAAGAAGTGATTTTCAGGAAATGTAGTTTTGTCTCCTTTTAATGTCACAACCATTTCAAATATAATTTTTTACAATTTTATTAATTATATATGAAAATATAAAATTCTTCTCTTTAATAGGGACATAAAAAATTACTTTATAAAAAATTTTGGTATTTTATGGATAAAATTCATATTTTAATGAATAGTGAAAAATACTACATTTTAATTCAAAACTGTCTTTTCATCTAATATATTTATATATAGAGATTATATTTTTAATTTGTTTTAAAGTGTATTTGTAATATTTTGTTATAATTTAATCCAATTTTATTCTTTGGATGTAATTTCACTATTAAATTGGATAAAAAAACTTGTGAATCTTTTGATAGTTTTTAGTTCCTAAAACCCTACGTTTTGATTTTGAAAACAATAATTAATTTTAAATTAATTAAAAATACATTGGGTTTATGAATTAGTAACTTTTTATATATATATGGAATTATATGGTCTATATTTTTATAATATTTACCGTTTATTTTTGGACATTATGAATATTAAATTCAGTAATTATTATTTTTTACCATGGTTAAAGGGTAAATATGGTAAATAAGGGTAAAAGTAATACTATAATAATATTAAACTTCCCAAACACATGCACTATTCCTATTGGATGAGATATTTCTGACCATGGGTTTCCCTGGGTTGATTTTGGTATCTCATGGGGCCACATGGGTGTCATAATGACAAGTAATAAGAATTAATTTAAAGTAAAGAGAAATATAACATACACATGTATCTTTTCCTAAAAAATTTTAATATTGGGATATATAACTGATATCTTTAACTATAAAAATTATTAGAAATATAAAATGATATAATACATCATGGTATTTAATTTATTATTTTTAGACATTAAATAAATAAATTTATTTATGACACAATGATGATAAAATGATTAACTTTTTAATGAATGATTAAAAAATTGATATTAAAAATATTAAAAAAAATTAATTTGAAGAATTATATGCCATAAAGGGATTTTATTAAATAAATTTATATATTATATTTTTTTTAATTTCTTTTTTAGAAGGGATCATATTTATATGACTATAAAAAATCAATTACAAAAAAGTGTCCAAATTAACATTAATTAGTTTTTAAAACAATTACTATTTTCTAAAGTTATATAATAGTCTGTAAAATCTATGATTATTCCAACATACTTATATTATGTTAAAATTTTCATTAAGGATCAAATTTTGGTTCTCTTGTCATTTTATAGTATTTATAGTAACCATATATTATCCAAACACAGGAAGACGTAGTAAGATCTAATGTTTTTAACTAAGGGTTAAAGCTGAAAGATAAGGATAATTTTGTTACAAATTTTTTTTAAACCTATTTTATGAGAGTATTTAAACCCATAATCATCTTATACTCTAAATATATAACATTTTAACTATTATAATTCTAAAATAATTTTATAATAAAATAATATTACAAAACCTTCCTAACGTGCCACTCCCTCTTATAAAAGGCCACTACCTCTACCCACATACTCACACATTTCATGCCCCTTGGATTATCAAGTATCTGCTCAAATAAGCTCCCAAAATAACTATATTCCTCCTAGAGGCGAAAATTTTGACATAAATCAATCCTAGGGAGATCTTTTATTAAAATCAAAAAGATATACTTGAAAAAGAGGAAACTGTTTTATCACCCATTTTAAAATTCTATTCTTCTTCTACATACCCTTTCTTGGTTGTTTCAATAATAAGATTAAAATATAGTATCTTTTAAATTATGAGATTTTATTATTATCGGATAACCTTGTACCTCATTTTATCCATCCTATGAATAACAATATCACCTTGTGTGCATACGTACGACTTACCATCTCTATGTAATAATATCAAGTCTAACAAGTCAAAACACATACGATATATAAAATAATTATTACACAAAACATTTCTTTAACATGCAATTGATAAATAAACGGGTAATATGAAGTCATAAGTGAATAATATATGATATCATAAATTTAATTATAGATCTTTTAAAAGTTAATAAAATGTTTAAACGCACTATACATGAGTTTTGGACACATAATAAAGAAATCAGACATAATTTAAGGGATAATTTAACAATCTCATTTTTTTCTGAGATTGATTATACATAACTATTTGCTAAGATATATTTATCATCCATATCCATGTTTTTTAAGAATGTAATATTATTTATAAACATATAAAATTTTTAAATTTAATTTTAACCTTTGGTGAATTTTAATTAAGCGGTATGAAAGGAATCTTTTGTCGTTATTCGATTTGAGGTACCTTTGACTTTTGTACCAAAAGTTTGAGAAAAATGTTATTTAACTTATAAATAATGAATAGATTTTTATATAATCATAAAGACTTATTTAAATGAATATTCCCTACATGATTTAATTTTTATTTCCATCTAAATTATTTTCTTTTAAAATTGCACTATATTTTGAGAAATGAAAATGTTATTGAAGATGAAAGGATATTTTCCCTCAATAATTAAGTTCAAGTGTCTTATAAAAATCTTTTTCCATCTAAGCTGACATAGGGTTATGTTTCAATCCCCATTATTATATTCACTTTATTGTGTTTATTATGGAATTATTTTTATGAAATCTATTTATTTTATATTGATTATTATGGAATGATGTTTAAAAACCATTCCATTTCATGGGTTATGTTATGATGATTGATTTATATTTTGTGGAACATGTAAGAATGATTTCATTATGGGATGGGTGGGACCTATATCTCCCTCCAATGAATTGGGTAAAGATTTATATCTTATGTAATACACATTAGTGGAATGAAATATAAATTCAGTTCAGTAATATATGGCTATAATGGAAAGTAAATTATGTTCAGTAATACATGGTTGGAACAAAAAGTAAACCCAGGTCAGTAATGTAATTTTCGCACTATTATTGTCATGATAGTAATGCCATGGAAACTATGGAAATCATCTTATGTGGTAATTTGTTTTCCTTAAATCAATATTTTATGATAATGTTATTTTACCATGTTTAATGTTCCTTTATGATCTATTACTTACACACTACCAATATTTATTTCATTACACATAATTCTGATATTTTAACTTTAGGTTTATATTTTTACATTCTTTTTGTGGTTTGTTTTATGGTCTCAATGTTTACCCATAATTACCATTTTATCTCACACTTTTTTTTCCATAGGATATAAAGAAAGGTTTTAGGATGGAAAACAAAAGGGGAAGATATTTATGGGAGATATTGAATATATTTCACCAAGTTATAAAATTATGTTCCAAGATTCGAAAGAAGATAAATTAATACAGTACTTGGGTGTATATTTGTGTAATGTATTAAGAATTCCTAAAAAAATAAATGTAATGTCTAGGTACTTCAAGTTTGGTTCATAATATTTTTTATCAGGGTGATGGTTTAGTCAACCTTTTGGAACAAGGTTGTGAAAATTTTAGTGATATTTATAAGAATGAGTCTTGGGATGTACTAAGGATAATTTATTTATAAGTTAAAGTCCAATAGTTTTTGTGATTATCATGAAGAACCTAGGATTAAACCTAAGATATCATATATTGAAATAATATAATTAATTTACCTAACTTGTGTGTTTTTAATCCTTGATATGTATTTTTCACACTTTTCTTTCTGATCTTGGTCAATATCTAGAACTATATATAACATGGTTAACCATTTAATGTTTCAGATGTTGAAATTAAGGGAATAATTCAGATCTATTTCCCATGTGTAAATATCATGAAGAGAATCATGATTATGGTATAAGTGTTGGTCTTACTTCTGAGGATAAAGAGATTATAAAGGACATGTAAAAGATATGTGATGTTCTTCCAGTATTGTTAACATTAAACCTAATAATCTTGATGTTAAGAAATCTAAATACATGCTTCAGATTATTAGATAGATGAAGATGATGGATCCTGAATAATGGTTTAAGAATAAATTTGGATTATTAATTTTTATATGTTTCAAAATACATTTATTATATCATATGAATCATGAAATATATAATTTTATTCAGTGTAAGTTTTTCATTGAGGAATGGAAATGATGTACTGAATAGTTCTAAGCAGCCAAATGTGATTTAATGGTAAGGTGATATACTTGGAGATCACTTGATTAAGGGAATGATAACCCTTAATATGTTCATTATGTTCAAATAATTATTATTGGATAAATATATGTTGGATTTGAATAAGTAAATTGGATAATTTTTGTTTCTTGGGAGCTAATTATGGATTTATTGACAAGTCGGTTATGCCATCATAGATGGAGTATACAACTTTTTGGGACTTTGAGAATATATCAAATAAATTATGGAATAAGGATACTTACATGTTTTCAATAATAATATTTGAAAATTTACGATATTACTATGACTCAAGAGAATTCATAATGAAGTAATCCAAATGTTTGGAATGTGACCAACATGGTTTATATTAGGATATATGGGGGATAAATGAAGCTATTCATATTCTTGTTATATGACCATTCTTGTAGTTGTTTTTCATTTGGTATTGTGTGTTTGGAAAGAAGTATTTTTGATAACACTAAAATATGGAATGTAATATATTGGACATAGGATAATATTGCTTAAGAATTTTTTTTAAAATATTATTTCAGGAATTTTAAAATAGTATAGTTTTAGAAAAAGGACAACCCACATAATGGGTGATGACCCATTGCGTCGAACAAGGCAGCGGGAATCGAAACCACAACCAATGTGTTAAAGGCCTTTATCAATAATCACTAGCCTAAAAGAATCCCCTAGTTAGTATAAATTATTTATAATATACATAAGTGGTATGGTAGATGATGTATAAGTCCATTTTTTGAACTATATATGATTAATCTCACTATAGATGGACTTATGTATATTTGATAACTTGTGATAATTTTTTTTTGTTAAAGATATATGGAGTGAAATATCATTCCATTTATGGATCCCATGATCATCCAACATTTCAGGAAGGAAAATATTCTACTTTAGTTCATTGAATAAGAGATGAAGTGAAAATTATTCCAGACATGACCAACGATGAGATTATACTGAAATCAAGTATGTATTTTTCTCATGTTCTTCAACATTATTAAAAGTATATTGAAAATGAAAAAAATGTTATCCTAGTAACTTCTTATCTGATGAATCAGATATCCCCATAAATCAACACAAATTTATATCTTTTTTGGTTGTAAACATTCTCTATCCCTTGTTTTATATCACTATCCATCGTAATTTGATGGTCAGCTTTTTCTTCTACATCCATGTTTTATCTTTCCAACTATGTTCAACTATGTGGAAACCTAGGGATGTGTAACTTTGGGAAACCATTCTATTTCTAATGTTCATTTTTAAAATGAAGTTTTAGTAATCCTTTTCATGATGTGGGTTTCTATGAAATAATCTTTCATGTTGTAAAAATTTTATAACTCCGATGAATTTCGCGGGTGAAATTTATTTTAAAAGGTGTATAATTTAACACCACAATATTTTATGAGATGGATTATTTTTAATTTCTTTTATTTCTTTTTTTATTTGATACACCAATATTACCTTTCATTATACGCAACACTGTATTAGCTTCTAGTATACACAACATTATCATTGGCTTCTATTACACACAAATACAAGTTCTTCGGATAAAATTCATTTCATGAAACACTGAGTATAGATTTAGTTCAATGTGTAAATGAACTATATTTGAATTATTTTATATGAAACACCAATTTAAGCTTTCCATATGCTTAATATTGTCTTGGTTTTCATTACACGCAAGAGTGACGTTCTTCGATATCTTGCATTGTACGCAATACAAATTGTCACTAAACTACGATATATTATTAAAATATTATTATTTAATAAGATATAAACTAGTCATTATGAATTGTATTGACCAAATTTTTTTTTTATAAAATTAACATTCATCATATATATTTTCTTGACATTATATAAGAACAAATTAAATATTTCGGATAAAATAAATATTATTAATGAAATGCATTTTTCCACCTTTTGATGGCGTATCCATTTCAAATATATTTTTCTACACTTTTATATATTCTATTTGAAGAAATAATCTTCTCATTTGGAAGTGGGACAACAAAATTTTCTTAGGTTTATGTTTTGGTATTTTTTTGAAAAAATCATATTTTAATGAATAGTGAAAAATACTGCATTTTAATTCAAAATTGCATTTTCATCTATTTTATTTATATAGATATAATATCTTATTAATAGGTATTAAATTTTAATGGGATTAGTTTTTTATAATTTAATCCAATATTTTTCATTTTATGTAATTTCAATTTTAATTTGGACATAAACATATGTCAATCTTTCGATAGTTTTTACTTCCTAAAAACCTTTTTTTAGGTTTTAACAACGAGAATTAATTTTAAATTAAAATTTTCAACTTATGTGTTTTGAGATATGAAAATTTAATTCCATATTTGGAATCTTATGGTCCATATTTTTTTAATAGTAAGCTTTTAATTTTAGACATTATGAATAGTAACTTCATTAATTATTTTTATTTACCATGGTTAGTGGGTAAATCTGGTAAAAATGGTAAAAAATATTATTATAATAACATTAAACTACCCTAAAATATGTCCTAATCTGATTTTATGAGCTATTTATGACATTGATAATCCTTGGGCCGATTTTGGGACCTCATGGGGCCACTTTGGTGCGATAATGACTTGTTATAAGAATTAATTTAAAGTTAAGGAAAAAATATAACATAAACATGTATCTTTTAATAAAAAAATTAATATAGGGTTATATAACTGATATAGTTGACTAAAAATAGTAATAAAAAATATAAAAATATTTCCTAAATCATTTTATTTTATTTATAATTTTTATAAATTAAATAAATAAAATTTATTTATGACATAATGATGATGCAATGATTACCATATTAATAAATGATTCTAATGAATTAGATTATAAATAATAAAATAAATGTAATTTGAACATTTTGACACCATAAATAAATTTTTTGGATGATATGGACATATTATATTTGAATTAATCAATTTTTACAAAGGGATCATGTTGTTATGACTTTAACAAAAATCAATTACTAAATATTGTCAAAATTGACATAAATGAGTTTCTTAAAAAGTTACTATTTTATTAAATGATATAATTGTCCTAAAATTTTATTTTTCATAAAAATGACTTTTATAATGTTATATATTTCATTAATGATTCAATTTTTGTTCTCTTGTAATTTTAGAGTAACTACAGTAACCATATATTATAAAAATACAAAAAGGCATGGTAAGAGTTACTGTTTTGAACTGCAGGTTAAAGAAAAAGATAAGGTTAATTTTGTAACCTAAAAATGAATGAAACCTATTGGATGAGAATATTTAGACCCATTATCAAATTATACTCTATATTTATCTCTTTTTAACTATTATTATTCAAAAATCATTTTATAATAAAATAATTTTTCCAAACCTACCTAAAGCGCCCCTCGTCATTCTTATAAAATGACACCACCTATACCAACATAATGACACATTTCTAGCCCCTTGGTTCATCCAAGTTCTTCCCAAAAAATCTCTAGATATCCGTATATTTCTATTGGATGCCACACATGGGATATAAATCCATCCAAGGAAGACATTTTGTGCAACTCAAAAGGAGTTAATTTAAAAATAGGTAATTGTTTTATCAACTCTTTAAAAACATTGTTCTTCTTCTTCCTCCTCTTCTTATAATGTTTCCATAATAACATAAACAATATGGTATACTATAAATTCTGTGATGTTATTTTTATGGGGAAACCTTATACCCCCATTTATCCATCCTACGAATAACAATATCACCATTCATGCATATGTACGACTTACTGTCTCCCCCTCATGATGTAATTTGTTATTCAACAATACATATTTTGGGAGGGTATAATGATGAATATAATGGATTTAAATAATCAATATGACATTATATGTAATATTTATAACTTAAATTCCATCCAATTACATACCATTTAACCATTAAGTGAATGATATCTTCGCTCATGCGTACGTACAACCCATCGTCTTCATGATGCGATTAGATTCATTCTCCATGTAAACCATTACAGAATTATTTTAATGAACATATAAAAAAATAAAAAATAACTAGATGAAATTTTAATTATACAATATATATATATATATATATCATTTAATTTCTTATATTCAATTCATTAAAGAAACTATAACAGTGTTCATGCATACATATGGCCTAACGTCTTTGTGAACGGTGTTTTCCATTTCATTTGTCTATCAATTGTATATATTTATATAATTAATATTTATGATATATAAATCATGTTTTGCATTCTGTATTTAATTGAATCATGATCTAATTAAAAATATCAATAATAACATGTCAAAACATATATGATAATTTAAACGATTATTACACAAAATGTTTTTTTAACATGTAATTGATAAATAACAAGGTAATATAAAGTCATAAGTGAATCATATTTGATATAATAAATATTATTATGGTGATTTAAAAAGTTAATAAAATTTTTAAACCCACAATATATGAGTTTCTAACACATACTAAAGAAATCGCACCTAAGGTAATGGATAATTTTACAATCTCATTTTTAAATGAGATTGTTTATAGGTAAGTATTTACTGGGGTATATTTATCATTCACATCCATGTTTTTGAAGTTTTTAATATTATTTCTATACATCTAAAATTATTTATATTTAATTTTACCCTTTGGTAAATTTTTATTAAGCAGTATGAAATCAGTCTTTTGTCATTATTCGATTTGAGGTACTATTTTCACTTTTTCGACAAAAGTACAAGAAGAATTTTTTTAAATTTATACAGCATCAATGGATTTTTATATATTCATGAAGACATATTTCCATGAAAATTACTCTATAAAATTCCATTTTTATTTTCATCTAAATTTTATTATTTTAAATTTGTGTGCTATTTTGAGAAAAGAAAATGTTTTTGAATAAGAAAAGATATTTTCCCTGAAGAAATAATTTCAAGTGTTTTATCAAAATTATTTTATATCTTAGATAATAGAGGGTTATATTTCTATTCCTATTATATCAATTATTTTATTGTGTTTATTATGGAATTATTTTTATGAAATCTGTTTATTTTATATGGATTACGATGGAATGATGATTAATAAACACATTTTGTTTCATGGGTTATGTTATGATGAATGATTTATGTTTCGTGGAACATGTTAGAATTGTTTAATTAGGAGATGGGTGCGACCTATATCTATATCCAATTCACTGGGTAATGATTTATATCTCATGAGATAGGCATGAATAGAATGAAAAGTAAATCTGGTTTAGTAATATAGGGTTGGAACATCAAGTAAATATCGTTCAGTAATACATGGCTGGAATGGAAAGTAAAACCAATTTTGTAATGGACTTTGTCCACTATGATGGTCTTGGAATCAATGCCTTGTCTACCGTGGAAATAATATTATGTTCTTATTTGTTTTCTACAATACAATGTTTTATGCCAATGTTATTTTATCATGGTTGATGATCCTTTATGATCTATTCCTTACGTACTATCAAGATTTATTCCATGACTCATGATTTTGATATTTAAACTTTATGTTCATGTTTTTACATTATTATGTTTATGGTTTGTTTTATGTTCTCAATATTTACCCTTACTGAGAATTCTTGATCACCTTTTTTATATTTTTTTTTCTCTAAGATATAAATAATAGTTTTAGTTAGGAAAACAAAAGGGGAATATCTATATAGGATTTGTTGAAAATCATTCACCAAGTTAGAATATTATGTTCCTTATTTCCAAATACACTAAACTAATACAGTATTTAGGAGTATATTTGTGTAATGTATTAAGTATTCTGAAAAAAGAAATGGAATGTTCATGTATTTAATTCTTTGGTTTTTATAATGGGGATTTTCAATAGAGAACCATTAAAAATGAGTAAATAGTACTGATTGAACACACCATAATGAATCACACAAAGGGACACAGATGATAATTAGATCAAGAAATATCAATGGACCATATTAATTCTTCTAATAATGAAAATCATTCTAGAATACTAATTTACTAAAGGATTAAAAATGTTAATTTAAATTCTAATAAACACGTAAAGAGTTCTAGTAAATCGATGCAAAATGAAAAAAAAATTAAATATATCAATGTAAATGGAAATTTAACAGTAGTTTATTTAAATTTCTATAAATTTCATAATTTGTTTCCTCTCAAAGGAGTAAACAACTCCCTTCGAGTGACCATTTTTCTATAAACTAAAGTAAAGTATGAGTCAATAGGAAATATCATATTGGTATCATAGATTAAATCACATAAAAAATGGGTTAGAAAGGAAAATTTCTATAAGGAATAAGATAGAAATGATTTTGATGCTATCAAAACACTATATGAGAACCTTTTTAATGTAACTGTTGAAGCTTGGTGTTTTAAAACTGATATAACCCATTCATAAAACATCCAATGAGGAGATGTTATGTAGTTTAATTTAATTTAACATAAAAAATTGTATGATAAAATATTAAATTAGAAAAACATTCGTATGAAAATTGAGAAATGTTCACAGTTTTTTTTTGTGAAATTAAGGTCTTATACAACCACTATGAGACGAAGATTGAACCAAAATATGAATACAAATAGATTCCTTAATTTTAAAAAAAATTAATTGGTGCTCTTGAGTCTAGATAATAAAACGAATTAGAGATATAAATTGGTGTTGTTGCCACTTATTTTAGTTGTGGATTTAATATATTTTATGGAAATTACAAACAATAGAATTATTAATGAGACCAAATCATTGAAACCCATATGTCCAATATGGGAGAATACTTTCATTTAGGATTATTTTCAGAAAATATTTCTATAGATGAACCAATAAGAGACCAAATAGACTATGAAATGAATTATTAACATTGCAATAATTACCATAATTATCAAAAAAACATGACTTTGATATGTTTTTTGATATGGAAGATTTTCATTAGTGACAATATCAATATTAACATTTATTTTCATATCTATTACATTAATTCATCATCATTAAGTAATTTCATAATGATCACGGAGAATTTCCTCATTTACTAGAATAGAATAATTACCAGGAAATTATGTATTAAAAAATTGGGTCATCTCCTAGAAGGCCCTCGAGAATATACTCAATATTCTCTTCCTATTAAATATGATTACTGATAGAACCAATAGAACATACTATCTCCTTTATTTATAGAAGATAATTTTTATTCTTCTTAGACCCTTTATCAAAATTAATTAACATAGTTTTCAATATCATTGAATAAACATAGGTGTTAGAAACCAAAAAATATCTCAAGAATTCTCTAGTTATTATATTCTATTTAGAATCCTAAAATTTGATTCATGGTTTCCTCCCTCATTGAGGATAAAATCTATGTGGGAATTAAATGATTTTTTCTTTGTTAAGAGACACATTATTCATTAAACCACCATTCTAATTTTTCCACTTTTGAAGAAATTTTGTTTTTCACTTCATTAAAATAAAATAAAAACTCTACACTGATAAAATTCATAGGGAGAAATAATTTTTTCCTCCAAAGTAGAAAACTCCCTTCATTATATTTAATAGAAGGTTGTGCGTCCTTGAAAATACTAGTAGAGTTTGATAATGAAGACATTGATGTTTATTCAAAAACCATTGTTGTATAGGTTTTAATTCAAATGGTTCTACCCATTATGTCTTTAATACCATGTAATGAATATGTACAACCACCTATTGAGAGGGAAAATCAAGAAGGAGATGAAAGATCTAAAATTTTATCTCTATATTGGATTTATGATTACAATTCCATATTCGAGACTACAAGACATAACAATAGAATATAAAATACATATCCTAAACATTCCCAATGAAAACAATGATAAAGAGGACCCATGAAAAAACAAAATGAACTAAGTACCAAGTCCCTCAACAATCACATTTAATAGAAGAGATAAATTTTATATAATATGTTATCCATTTTAAATGATATTTATATCATGTTTGAGAAGAGATAAAATTATTTTGAAATGAGATATATTTTTTAAATGAAAATTATCTCATGAATGAGATGATATAAATTTCACATACAAAGTCATAATATTTTATAAAATTATATTTATCTCATACACATGTTGAGAAATAATTTATATATGATTATGTATGTTAAAAAATAATATTTATCTTATGTATGTGATGATATGTTTTTTATTTTAGAAGGTACATTTTATATAAAATAAATCTAATCTAATTTTTATGATAAAATAAATTTCCATTGAACTGATACAACGTATAAAAAATTTAATTTATCTCTCATAAAAGATAATATAATGTTACAGTGTATTCCTATGTATTATATGAAATAATTGTCTTTCCATATATAAAATTTACATAAGGAAAAAACATTTATCTCACATGGTGAGATAAAATCAAAATTTATGAATGTTGGATGAAAAAGTTTAAATAAAATATATTGAAATTTTATGTCATTCAATCTAACGGGTAAATTTAATATAAAATATTTTAGAAAATGAAACCTAACTTACATATGATATGGAATAAATATTATATATGGAAATAACCAATGACTTTTATAATATGTTTATAATTATTTTGTGATCATTTTGACATATCTGTTACATAAAAATGAAATTATTTTCATTGAATCAAATTATTTGAATCATAAGAATCAGTAATTATAGAAAAAGAAGAACCAAAAAGAACATAAATATTTAACATGATTCATATTAGTGTGATACTATGTGCATGGAGAGAACCCCTCCAAGAAAAATTTAATTAATTAATATGAAAAAATGATTGGAAATATAGCCTTAGATACAAATTAGATAATTAGATAAGCAATCTGAATAGTCCATCCTTGTTTAACAAGGTGGCAGTGGTGAAACCCACCACAAAGAGACAACAATGTCCACACTTATATGAACTCACACACACACACCCAAGAAGGATACATCTCCAATCATGATATAAAATATAATTCAATTATAGATCCAATAATCATAAATTGAATCTTGGTTGTGATGTATGATGGTTAATATCTAATACCCCTTATGGTGTGTAGTCATTCAAGACCCAAGGTTGAGTCATTCTCCAAAAAAATTCCATTGGAATCGGACTCTGGCTATAGGGACTATCACCAAAAAGATTGTGGGGTGGAGAAGGCTAGGAAACCCTAGTTTTCCTCTTCATATCTGAGGCCTTCTCTACATACCAAGTCAATATAACTCTTTAGGATATTTGAAATTTAAAATATTAATCAAAATAAAAAACCCCAAAATCAAAGTGAGTTAATATTCATGAATAATAGTGGCATCAAAAAATTAAAGGTATGTTATAGAGTCATTAAGTGGTTCTAATATAACCACTAGAAGAAATCTGTGTTCAAAAATGGGATGGCGAGGCTGTTTTTCCTAACATATGGTGGTCCAACTCATGGGGAAAGTGACAACACACCATTGTCCAGAAAGAAGCGATGTAGATCTTGATCAAGGTAAAAAAACACATACACGATCAATTATAGAAATTTGATCATCCATGGTTGATGTTATACATGAAAAATTTCTATACTGTATGTAAAATATATTTCTAGGAGATAAACAATTTTCCATATAAAAAGTTCCCTATAAAAATAACATGGGAATTTAATATAATGCAACCCATAGAATCAAATTATATAAAATAAATTAGGGGAAAACATAAATCAATTGGGGAATAAATATAAATTAATCTCCCACATTTAATTAATTGAATTTATTCATGATGTTCTTGCAACCTCTATCATAGAATTGGGACATATTCTATTAATTTAAGATAACACATGAATTTAGACAATGGATGAACCTCAGTCATGCAATCAACAGGATTGCACCCCATGGGTACCTTAGTGACACTCAGAATCCCAGATTCTATAATATCCCAAAAAATTATTTATAATGTCAATGTGATTTAATATAACATAACATACAAAGATTTAATACAAACTCAATGCATATTGGATATCATAGTGAACTACTATGCAATCCAGTGATTAATACAACTCAAAAATAGAACCACTAAACAATATTTTCTCCTCAATTGTTTCTATCAAGGATATATACTATGACATGGGTTTTATATGGAAACCATTGATAATATAATTCACTTAAAGGAGACCATACATCTATATGCATGAAATAAAAAAAGTGTTTTATTTTCTATTGTGATTATTTACAGCACAATTTGAGTCAAAAAATACAACACTGACATCACTAAAACTTTAAATTAATCCCTATAGAATGAAAAAATTAGTAGACATAGAGAAATTCCTAAGGATCCACTTTAATGAAATATATTGTGGCTTAACAAGTTTCCCTATAATCATTATCAAAGTACACATAAAAATCTCTATATCAATTCTACAACTGACCATAGAATACATAAGACTTTATACCATAATAGGAAATGGAATTATATTTATGAAGGAATGATCATAATCATTTTTAGGGGAATATTCCAAATAAAATTTTAAATGTTTTCCAAAATTTATTCTCATAGGAATAATTTGATAAAAAATATATATTTTTAATGCCTTCATAACATTGGATTATTGTGATATGTTCAAGGTTTTGGCCTTCATATCTCTTATTATGTTCATTTAAATGATCTAATTAACATGTTCTCAGTATTTCATTTAAAAAATAGAGTTCAATTGGCTCTTGAAGGAATTTATAATCCTAAAATTTTTACATATGAAATTATTTTTATTTATAAACCATAATTGGTAAACATAATCATGATTAAAAAAATTATAGTATACACATGCATCAAACTTACTTCTATAAAAATATTTTTAATCACAGAATAGTCAAACATTTTATACCATTTCTTAGAAGACTATTTAAGCCCATACGAATAATTATTTAAAATTATACATGTTTAGGTTTGAATATATTTGATGACCCTTTGAAAGGAGTCATATAAATTGTTTCATCAAGAGTACAAAGAAAAAACTGTTTTCATATCCAATTATTCAATATGAAAATAAAATATGGAAGAAAAAGAATGAATAATCCTTATATATTAGTTCTCAACTATATGTGATAATATCTCGCAATAATTAATATGTTCATGTTTAAATAATCCTTAATAAACCATCTTATCCTTAGAAATTATCTTAGTTTGCCTAATATTATTTTCTCTCTTCAAAAATATCTACATAGAAGTAATAATAATTTTTTTATTAGGATTGGATTCCACATGCCAAATTTTGTCTTTGAGTAGTGAATTCATATCTTAATTTATAGAATTATACAACCTAGTGGCTTCTGGGAAATATTATCTTTCCTATAAGATTATGGTTTGTCATTAAACAAATTCTAATGAACATTAAAATCATTGATAGTAATATTATCCTGATTAAAGCAGGATGGAGTACTAATAACTATTCTCTCTCCATGTTGGGTGAGTTGATACTCTCAATTATTATTATTTTCTTCTATTTTAGGTTTTGAATTTGAATCATAATCAATTTCACCTTGTGTTTTAGGAATGGACGTTGTAGGATCAGTCTTATATTGGGATTGGTCATTAGATTTCAAAAGAATTTCATCACTTATATATTAAATAGCTTTAAGTGACTCTCCATAATTATCTAAAGACTATATAGATTATATTCCTTTATCCTTAGATAGAACATACTTTTAAAACACTATATCACACCTATCAAAGCATTTTTTAGAACCTAGTTTATCTATCAATAGACGATACCCCCTAACATCGTCTATATAACCCAGAAATATACACAACATAGCCTTAAAAGTTATTTTATCATATGATAATAATATTTGGTTCTAAATATACTATGGTGTGAAATAATTATGTTTTAACCTCTTCAAAAATATTCTTATCATCTAAAATAATTATCAGAAGATGGGAAGTGATTAATCAGGTTGACTTTCATAGAGGCAACCTCATATTAAAAGGTTAAGTGGAGTTTAAAAGGAGAAAAAATGCACCAAAGCCTTTATAGGATAGTCATATTCATTATTACTTCAAAACCATTATTTTTTTGCATTTGAAAAATATATATTAATCTTTTACCTTCCATAGAATCACATAATTCTACAATTTTAGTAGATAGATACTAAAAACTGTTATTAGTTATTAAGGATTTGAATTTCTTATCAGATTCAATTTATACACTGTCACACCATTTTAAAATATTATTAATTTTATTATACATATGTTTTATTTTATAAATATGTAATTTAATAGATTATTTATTAATAATTTATTTGAGGTACAAACATCCACTATGGAAGGGAACCCTAGAAGACCCAAAATATTAGTATAGAAAAACTCAATAGATTATTTATATCCTTATAAATGGACCTACTAAAACTGACTCTTTTGGATTTTTTTATATACACAATATTCATATAAATCCACAATTCTATGATTTATATTACTAAAAGGAAAAAAATTCAATGTTTGTTAAGACCTTTGGTACTAACATTCCCTAAACTTCAATGCCAAAAGGGTAGTTTTTCCTAGTACTGAATCACAAGAGGCATTCAAATCAATTCTATAAAGATCAACTGAAACCAAGACTATTCCCATAATATAATATCTCCAGTTATTCCATATAAACACCTCTACAAATTTAATTTCCCTTAGAACATTTAAGTACTCTTCCCTAGGACACAGGTGGAATGGACACCTAGATTATAGGATCCATTCATCAGATAATTAAACACCAAATAAATTTAACACATTAATAGTTTAAAAATCCTAAACAACTAATAAGGTATGGCCATTACTATTGTTTCTATACTCGCCTTCTTTTTAAGGGGATTTCTCTTAATATGATCAGGACTCTTACATTGAATGTAATTAATTACATTGTTCTAGGATTTAAATATTTGATTGTTAGATTGACCTATTTCCTTCTTCTACCCCTGAACACTCTTCAACCCCTACTATTTAGATAGTTTTCCCCCACATTAATACTACCCTTCCTATAATGGACATTATAGAGAAAATAAGATTTAAATTATTTGATATTAATGGTGTCTTTTACATACATCATAAAATATTTAGTATAATTTTTGGTGTTATCTAATGAATTAAATAGTATTATGGATTGATCTTGATTATCATGATTAATGTATATTTTGGATAGATATAAATATTTTTTTTAAATTCATCAATTTTTTTCCCAAATAGTTTCCCATGATTCATTTTAAAAGTATAAAATATCATTTTTTTTGTATAATATACCAACAAGAGACTTATTATTTCAAATATATTCATGTTTAGACCATTTACTTATAGTAGAAAAATCATATGAAATCTCCCTAAAGACATTATATCCTAATGATAAAATCTTTAATCTATAAGATATCATTAGGGTCTCTTAAATAACATCTATATAGGTGATAATGTTCTCTCCATTGGGGATAGGGTGGTCATTTTTTTAGTTTTAGTAAGACCATCTACTAGTTAATTGTGTTCTATATGAGTGATCATTTTAATCCTCCATATATTAATGTAATTTTCACTATCAATTTTATCTATATGAATCATTATAAATATCCTTATCTATATTTCAGTATCCATTGATACTAATTATTGGGGGAAATGGTTGTCCCCATTAATATCTAGGAAATGATGACTTGTATAATCAAGTTACTAATTTTTTATGATAAAATTGTTATATTTTTTAAAATAAAATTAAATTACAGTCCTAGAAGTGACTAACTAGAATAATATGATTTAAAATGCAAAAAAATAGAATAATATTACAGAACATGACAATATAATGTGCTTTAGATCAGTAGGATCCTACCTATATAGTTAGAACACCTCTTAGGGTAGTTCTTTTATTACAAATCCAAATGAAGATAATCAGTGAAACTATATGAGGAAGGTCAACTTTTTGAACTATGTGTCATTGGAGAAACATATCATAAAGTTATAAATCTTTCTACTCCTAGATGTGATCATACACACACCCAAGAAGGATACAATTCCAATCATGATTAAAAAGATAAATGTCTTACAAAGTAAATAATAATAAATTTAATCCTATTAAAAATGAATATATTTCAATATATGAAACCCATTATAGTGTGAAGTCATCTGAGACCGAAGGTCAATTCATTATCCACTTAATATCAAACGAAACAGAACTCTATTTAAAACAATATACAATAAGAAGATAGAGGGGAGTGGAGATGGTCATGAAACCACAGTTTCCCCCTTATCCTACATAACCTTCTCTATGTAGAAAGGTGAGCTTTGACTCTGGGATATTTCATGATGAGAAGCCAGATGTAAAACAAAACCCAAAAAATTCGAATGAGTTGACCATCTTGATTCCAAGTGGTAGTAGAGCAGTAAAGGGAATTCATATAATCATCAGGTGGAATGGATATAATAATGAGATGAAATCTATGTGTATAATTGAGATATAGAGGGTGGTGTGGGTAATAGATGGAATTCCATCTGATGGGGAAAGTGGAAACACACCATTGTCTAGAAAGAAGTGATTTGGATTTAGGGTATGTAAAAAAAGACAATCAAGAGAAGTGATAGCCATTGGATCAGTCATAATCAATGGCATTGATAAAATTGCTACACTATAAAGAAAACATATATGTTGGATACAAAAAATGGTCCACATGAACTGTGGCAATAAAAAGACTGTACAAATATAATAAAATGCATCCCATATAATCAAATTCCATAAATTCAATATGTGGAAATGTAAAATGAATTAAAATGAAACTTCTATGTGTGGAATAAAAAACATGTACAATAGTCAATATTTTATAAAATTAAATATTTATCATGAATAAGTTGAGATAAATTTTATCTCATCACCGACAAAAGACCACTAGAATAAAAATAAGCTTTGTAACTAAGGGTGACTACCTATAAACAACTTTTAGTGGTTGCATTAAGGATTATATAAAGTAATAATTTTTTACCATGGGTTTCAGTAACCAAAAATAATTTTTTTATCTATTATTTTTATAAAGTTTACTTTATATTTGTTAGATTTATGAAAAATATCAATTTTTAAAAAAAATCAATGAATAATTCTTTAATAAAATGCATAAAATAAATATAATTTCTTAAAATACATAACATTATATATGAAATTCATATCACCTAAAAAGTGAATTAAATTTGTTAAAAATATATATATAAAGAGTTAATTGTTGTGTAAAAAAAATTATATATCATAACACAACCAAGAGAATTTATTACACTACAATTTATTTGAAAAAAGGGGTATTAAAAAAATAAATATTGTGACTGGAGAGAGAATTATATGGGGATGGTTATAATGATGGGTTGAAATATAATTAATTACTTTTTATCAATTTTCGTATATCTAATGGTGTGAGGGTGTACGTGATATTGAAATGTTCAAATAACATTACTCATTGAAACAATAAGTTTTTGTACCAATATATTATGAAAACAAATTGTATATTGTGACTTCATTATTCACATTCATTGTTAATTAAATAACATGTTTAATATTAGTATATTTAAATAATTAATTCTATATTCATTATACTTAATTTAATATGATTTAAATGTAAATGTCTATATAAAATATTTCTTATTATCAATGAGGTATGTTGGATACTATTGGAATTGTGTTTCTATATTGGGGCTATTGGGCCCCTTGTAGTAGTACATACCACATATACCCTATTTAATCAGATGATCCATTGTTTATCCCTATTCTATATGATTGTATGATCAAATATAATCATGTATACACTCTTCCCCCAGTGTGATAATTTAGCATTCTTTCTCACTATGTAGAGTTATCTGGTTTTATGATTTCCACTTTTTTCCAATTGTTGTTGTCTCAACGTCATTCAATGTTGGTAAATGATATGGATATTAATAATTTAAGGAATTATCCTCTAAAAATTCGTATGAATTATACCACTAACCTTCGAATTTCCATTATTACTCAAAGGGGGTTTTCTCATCTAGTGGGGTGATTCATTATTGGAAAAATTAAGGATTGGTTCAGCACTCTATTTTTCACTAAATTTCATAACCAGACAAACCAAGGAAAACCTATCCAGTGTAAATTCCAATGATACAACCTAATACCACCTCCGATAGGAAATTTACTAGAGATTAGTGTCGAGTAAGAATATCACTAAAATAGAAGATCACTTCCAATGTGCATGTATGCATGCACATAACCTCCTAAATATAACAGTGCAGAGTCATAATGAAAGACTAAAAAATATAGAGTGTAATCATCGATTCAATAATCTATAGAAAAAAATCAATGTAAAATATTTTTATACAAAAGATATAAAGTGGTAAAATACATGTTGAACCTGAAATGTGGTCCCAACCAAACAATAACAGGAAACAGAATGACTAAAGCGATCCCAACTCCAAATTCCCAATGATGACCATCAAACAAAGTTACTTCCAAGAACCACTATACTCCACAAAATTAACGTACCCCAATAACATTGTCATTCTACAAACCATATTCATAAGAAACAACATATATTGGTAAATCCCATGCAGTTGTGAGTATATAAATACATAGTAGGACACCATCAGAACCATAAAATGGAGCAATAGAGATAAAAATAGTTAGCTCAACCCTTTAGCAATAGGGTAATGAGAAACCCCATAGATATACTCTTAATGAATCCTAGATAAAGTGAGAAAGTAGATCTCAATATCCACAACTAGATAAGAATAATGATTCTTCCAATAGCTCTAAAGGTTAATATCTATTGTGCAACACCATCTACAACCTCACCAAAGTCAAAGTGGAGGGGTCTGCTCCTCACTAATGCACTCCATGCTATATGGATAACTAACACCCATGGAGGACATACTTCATTTCATGCCTTCAATATGGGGGAGTAACAATCTTTTTATAGAGGAATTATTCTCGGTTATAGTATGTGGGATTACAAAATCAACCTTTCAAATATTGATGGGGGACACATGATTTTTTTGAAAGGGGAGTACCATCACTAACATCTCTCAGGTGACCAAAATTGATGAAATCTATTGGATAGACATCAATAATAGAATCATCATGCTCGTGAAAAATAATTTTATGTCTCTAAATCAAAAAATAGGGACACCATTTCATCCTATGCAGAACAATTATTAGGATATGACACTCACATACCCAAATGGGATTCCTAAATTAGAAGAAACACAAGTTGGAAGTCATTGGAAAAAATTACGTAACATGTATAGGGTATAAAAGACATGGCTTGTATACCCCTGGTATGTACGTGTCTTCCATCCCATTCCCCTAAACATTGGAACATACTCAAGTACTATGGTCCTTCAAATATAATCTGTTTTTTCCTAGGATCTCTATCCATGATAGAGTATGTGGTAGCGCTTGTGTACTCTGGTCATACATTTGTTCCTAGTGATGTCCATGGATGTGTACACCTATTGTACACCTTGAGATTATATAATTGATTCACATTCCTTATATGGATCAAACATTGTGTGTGATATTTAATTCCACCTAAAACCCAAGTCGAAATAGTACAAGGACTAAAATACATGTTTATTGGGAGTACACATAGTGTATGTCACAATTTTCATGATTTTAGTGAAATATTCACGCATCTCGCCCATTACTCAAATACTACTAGATCCCCCAAAAAATACACTGAGTAAATCAAATATAAGATTTATTTATCCTTAAATGTCACCGGTGGTTGTATTCTATCAACCCAGATCATTTTTAGATCATCATTGTTTCACTGCACCATCATGCGACCTCACCCTTGGATAGAAACGCACTATATGCCCTCCAATCCATGTTTCCAACACATGTATCCTACATTACATCACAAGCCAAGGTAAAAAAACCTTATCACTTACTCATTCACGCATCCTTCATGAATCCATGGGTTTGATTGTGCTAAAACTGACTTAAACATGTTGATTTACAAACCTTATGGGCCAATGCTGAAGAATGAAAATAATGGTGTGGTAAAATCACATGATGCAAGGTGAAACCATAATTGGATTGTGAAATATCAACAAATAATTAAATACTATATAGAGAAGTTTAATAATAGGTGTAATAAACATGAATAAACTGGTTCAACAACACCAGTCACAATTCAAGTCTCATCTATGGAATGGAAAATGTCAAAAAGTAAGAAGATTAGAAAATTGAACCATAGAAAAAGGTGTAAATCAATGAAATAAAATCCCCTAACATGTATTTTTTTTTTCATTAGTGAATAATGTGCCTGGTAGTCAAATAGATTATGATCCCAGTATGTCTTTCATTATTCTCACCATTTCACTCAATTATTTGTAATCGATCCTATATCCTGATCGTCCAACACCAATGAAGCTCCCATCCTCCTATGTAATCTTTTATGGCTTTGTGTATAACCCTATGGTTTCTTCATTATGTTTTTTATGAAGAGAATTACTGGATTCTTTTGAAATTAGATGAATTAAATAAATAATTAAATTAATTCATCTAATGCACCCACCTATATTCCCCTTTAACCTAACACCCAAGGTGAACCCAACAGTCTAGAAATAACCCTAATTTCATATTTCCAATATAAGGACCTGATAAATAATAAAACAATTTATTCTGAAAAGATTCATTAAGCTAGTATAATATATATTAATATTTTTATATATATTAATATTGGAGACCTGAGACACCCATAGACAACATCGACACCAAGGAAAAATCCATAGGTATATTTATAAATATTAAAAGGACTAATCCAAATAAAAATGATTCATTAAATTATCTCCTCCTTAAATTATTTTCACCAAAAAATGAAAACTTTCCACAAAAGGGGGTAGTACTAAGTCAGAATTAGACTCTCATGTTCCAAGGAGATCTCTTGTATGCTCTCATGCTTCTAAATCAATCAAAACAAAGGGTTGGTACATCCATATTGTATAATATTATACTGATCTTCAATATCCAGTGGGTACTTTGAGAAGGTGTCTCTATCCTTGATATCCAACTCACCCCATTCAATGACATGTGTTGGGTCATGAGTGTATCTCCATATATGCGGCACATGGAAGATACCACACAATCGTCCAAATTAATGGATAACTCCAATAAGTAATAATTCTCTCAACCCCTATGAATGATCTATAATAGCCTAAAGAACCCCATGGATAACTTGTTTCACCAACCAAATCTCTATAATCTACTTTGTGGGGGAAACTCTTATAAAAACCTATCCCCCCAATCGATCTAAAAAGGAATATAAGGTTGGTCTATGTAAGATTTATACCAACTATGGGTTGTCCTCATTCACTCATAGTTCATCTAAACAATATCTATCATCTTTTACACCAACTTGGTCCAAACAAGATACGTCTCACCAATATCAATGAAGCACTAGAGTGACAAATATGGTCTCCCATACAAAGCATTCGAAGGTAAAATGCATATAGTAGAGTGTTTTATAATATTATAATAAAATCATTCCAAGGGATATAGATCATAAAATCTTTGGATGAAGTATAACACATAGGCTCTCATAATATCCTCCAATATATGATGCATCCTCTCTATCTACTCATCCTTATGGGGGTGACACACTATGCTCATCCATAACTGGGTCCTACAAGCATCCTCTAAACTTGTACACAACCATGATGTGAACCGATCACCACTGTGGAAGATGATTTTCATGGGTACCCCACAATGTGACACAATCTCAAGTATGTATAACATCCGAAAAATCTCAATCAGGCTCTTTTACTTGATGGAATGAAATTATACAAACATGGTGATTAGAAAAAAATCACCCAGATAACATCATCATTTCTCACCATCCATGGAAGCCCCTTCAAAAAATCCACATATATGTCATCCCACATTCCTTTTTGGATCTTAACAGGGTGAGTAAAAACTATTATAACCAAATGTTATACCTTTACCTATAGGCATGTGTGACACTGACATACAAAGTCTTCTTTAGTAAACATATAGAAAATCTAACAAAAAATTCCACTTCTGGAACATGTAAATATCCCCCACACCTAGATGTACATCAAATGGGAAGGTATGAAACTCCATCAACACCACTTCATGCAACATAACATGGATTGCCACCCATCCTTATAAAAGGATGATATTCTCCCCTCTTTCATAATATTCATTTGGTGCATCTATTGATGATATATAGTCAATTTCAATAACATCACCCAAATGATAATCTCTCACATTCTAAATAAATAGTGGAGTCACCGCTATTGACTTTAGATATGTTTCACTCCTCTCTACCACTAGGTTCCTCTTTAATAAACCCATCTTCTCAGACACCTCCTCCACCAAGAGAGAACATGACTTATTACTAAGGTAATCGACCACACATTTCCATTCCTGGGAATATAGACTATATAAAAGTCATAGTCCATCAAAAACTCAAACTAACACCGTTTTCACATGTATAGATCTCTCAAATTGAATATGTAATAGAAACTATTGTGCTTTGAGTAAAAAACAAAACAATATCTTAAAAGAAAATGCCTCCACATCATCAGGGAACAAAATATCACATCCAAGTAAAAGTCATGTGTCATATATTTTTTCTAATGGGGTCTAAACTACCTTATCCCATATGTAAATATTGTATTCCACTACATCAACACATATTAGATACCAACTCATGGGGTATCACAAAACACAATGTACTCAACTCCATTATCTAGTACTGGTAATAGAGGAACATTGGTCAACCTTATTCTCAACTCATAGAAGTAAATATTATACTATATATTCTAGGTAAATGACATCACTACCAACATAAAGGTATCCATCAGGGTTGTTATACTAGAAAATTCAACAACTAACTGCTAGTATTACACTACTAAACATTGAAAATTCTACACCATTGACAATATCTTGGATGTTTCTAAAGAAATAACTGGTTAAATCATCACCATATCCACATATAAATTATTCTCATAGATGACATTCCCTAGAATGTGAACCTCACATATCTCAAACTAATAGTTTGAGTGCCTTCAATAAAGCTGTGGGTTTCATATTACGTTGAGGAACAACCTAAAATGTTCTACATGAACCAACTATAAAAAAGTACGTGAGAATGTAATCAATAAATATATTTATGAATTTTTTCATGTACAGATGTAAAATCGAGTCCATATGTTCCACAAAACACATCAGGGAAATTATTCACATTGAAAAACATCACTAGGAACTTATAATGTTTGTAGAGACATCAGAATTTTATCTTTGAAATATCATCCCCAAGAACCCTTAAATGGTGGTAGCTAAACCTAAGATCTATCTTGGAAAACAATATTTCTCATTTCAACTGGTATTATAGGTCACCAATATTTTGAAATGGGTGATTTTTCTTTATCATTACATGATTCCTCCAAAGATAATTATCAAATGTACTAAAACTCACATCCTCCCTTTTCAAGAACAAAACCAAAGCTTCTTAGGGGGGACACACTGGGTCTGATAAAATATTTCTCTCAATGATCTTTCAACTACACCCTTTGTTCACAGTGCTCAGTGCAAGCCATATGATTATATACAAAATAAGTTGATGTAGCATGGGGTTTCATGTTAATGTAGTAGTCAATAACCGTCCATTAATATTGTCCTAATTTAATATTGGGAAATTCATCTATATAGTTCTCCACAACTTTTGGAATCCAAATGTATGAAAACCGGACTACATCAAGGGATAATATTTCCACCAGATGGGTAATGGGTTTCCATTTTTTATTAATGATCCTTTCTTTCTCTGCCGTTAGACCTCTATCTTCTATAAAGTAGAATATCATCCTATCTATACAAAATCATGTAACTGTGCTATGGTGAACACCTATCTTGGAACGTATTGTAGAAAACATATCCATACCAAATATGATGTCAAAGGGTTGCATCACAATGAAGAATTGGTCCAGTGAGGCTCTCTCCACAGAAGACTAACTCCCACCACCAATAGATGTGTCATATAGAATAATTTCTCCTTATAGGAACCCATTAATATATCTTATAGGATAAAGACTCAAAAGGATTGATAATCTCTTTCACAAGGGATATGGTGATAAAGGAATGAACCACACATGTGTCTACATGTGCTGAAGCAGGAGCAGAAATGACAATGATCATCCCTTGAATTATCTCACGAGAAGCCAGGTGATGTCCCTCTATATCATGCAACATCCCACACCCTCAACCACCATCCCTCCAGGCCTGGAATAGGATACATGGAAGTAGTGGTAGATATAACTTGTAAATTCAACCTCCACCAAAAGATCCTCTCTTGGGAGTTAGACCAGTTATCCTGTGATAATAACATTAATGGGGGGATTCTTGTGCGATGTGAAAGTGGTATGGATTGAAAAAGGTTTCTAAATCAAGGATTCATGTGCGATATGGAAGTGAAAAAATTTAATTTGAATATATGAGAGGGGGATTTCATACTACTCAAGTATCAAGATTCAAAAATCAGACAATTTCGGGTCATAAGGCTTGGACCAAAACTGGGGTCGAGGTTCCCAATGGCCGATGAATATGTGGATGGGACTAGATGTATGAAATTAGGTAATTTATATATATCCCATGAGTATGGTAATCAAGATGCATATAGTTCTATGAAGCTATGTGATAAGAGACCAAAAACAATTGGGATAATTATCCATGGTTAGGGGAATCATGGATTCCCATGGTTATCATGAGGCATCCCAAGTTCAGGGAATGGGGTAAGGTTTGTCAACCATACCCAAGTTATTGTATAATTCATCCTAATATAAAATAGGGTAAAACTAATAACTTATTAAGTGGAATAATGACTTTTTATATTGTAAGATCACAATTTATCTTGATGCGATAAGGACATTAGAGGGTCATCAAATAGTGTAGGGTCATAATTCCTTGACCTGATGAAAATAGTTTAAGGATGTCTTTCCTGGACCATAGGATCTTTATTTATGTTCATAGAGTTTGTTCGATGAATGGGGTTAGGGGATTCATAGAATAGTTATGGTGACACGATGCAGTGAAAAGCCTAACATGAATGAGGGACAAGGAGACACAGTGCCACAACACCCCATTCAAAGAAGTCTCACACATAGTTTAATGTCATGAGGTGTGGACTTGTCCTCTAAGTTTCAGGTCACAGAGCATTAACAAAGTTTATAGTAAATTTTCATGATCCTAGGATTTACACATGAATTTTAAAATCATATTGAGTGGATGATGGTGGTTTTTTAGTTTACCAACATGAATCTAGTATTCTATAATCTCTTCACACGAAGTACTTCATGAGAAACATGATGCTGGTAGGAGGAGTGATACACTCTCCATAAATAGAGATCAATGATTATGAACCATTAGAAAGAACCTTATGAATTATGTAATCCCCCCACTTGGTATCCAACATTAATGACTTCAATTTAGGTATCATTAGAATCCAAAGACCTAGTACCATTTAACCCTAGAGAAAGGAGTGGAGGACGAAATGTTGTTGAATGCTCTGGTTATCTTGCTCGGGTGCCTCTTATGATTGTGAGAGTCATGGATCTTATTCCTTTTTTGGGATTAAAACTCAATTATATGGACTTATTATATCCTTTATGCCACCTTATATACACATACATCATTTTATAGTGATGGAAATTGCACCTCAATGGGAATGATTGCAAATGTTTCATAATCTAGGGAATATGGAGTCACATGGGTGGATATTTGAGTTATTTTTGCATAAGAAAAGATAGTTTTGGGAGCTTGTGCAACCAAAAATTCTTATTCTACCCCACCATATTATTAAAAAAAAATTAGAGAGTTTTTTCTTGAAAAACTCAATCTGTCCATTTTCTAATTCATGATAGAGGGAAATATGATGGGATTGGATACTGTACTTTTTGTATATTATATTTAACTCAGAAACAAAAATGGTGGTGTAATTTTTAGTTAGAATAGTTTGAAGAACTCTGAATCGGTGGATGATTTAAGATATTAGAAATTTGATCATGGATTAGGCCTTGAATTCATTGAGGGTAGTCACTTCTACACACATGGAGAAGAAATTCAGCATTTTTATAATGAATCTTCTCTAGAGAGCTGTTTCTAGTGGGTAAAGTCTCTCAACATTATGTTCCAATAATAAAATGGGAAAATATTACATTGTGATATGGAGGGCATCTAACAGTAGATTCCAAATGTTATAATCTATTTGAAATGAATGAAACCTTTTAAAAAATTGTTGTAGTGATGGATCATTATTGTCCAAAAGTATCCCAACCTAAGAATCTGATGGGAGAGATTCATTCCAACCTGATGGGAACCACAAGACATGATTTGGCCTTCCTGTATAACCTTGGTTATCTAATCTCCCTAGATGAAATGCAGGAGAATTCCATCAAAACATATTCTTTATAGGGTTTGTTTGATGTAAGGACATATCTTGAGGCTGAACTGTACAACACGCCAGCTGATTCAAAAACACTGAGTTCAATCTTGTGGGATAACGTAAATCATGAGATACTCAAAAAATGATTTGCCAAATAAATGGTTTCCTCTACTACAGTGGGTGGTGTTCCTAATATAGAAACTCAAATAGTCAGTTGGTTCACCTATTATCTATCATCATTATATAGGATGATATGAGAAATTACCTATGATGTTTTACATTAATAAATAATTCATTTTGTTCATGCCCTGCAAGAAATGTGGCTAGACTAGCAAAGCCATTGGCATGAACATTCTGTGACTGAGGTACATGATTCATTTCTAGTTGAGAAGGAAATTGGACTATCAACTATAGAGAATTCTCCAACAAGGGATTAAGATAAAACCTCCTAATAATATTTTCATCATTGATATGTTTGACGACTAATTAAGAGTCTCCCTACACATGTAAGTGGGGAACATCAATCATGAGGGGTATCTCAAAACTATTAATGAGAGATTGATACTCTTTCTCATTCTTGGTGAAGAATTATGATAGTAGGATTGAGTATGGAAAGATGGCTTGAGTCGAGTTGATGAATATGATCCCCATACCTACATTGTGGGTCTTGGGATCATTGATTCATTTACTAATTAGGACCTAGGAGGTACCATTGAGATTTATCTTTTAAATTAGAATAAACTGATCAACTAAGACGATGGACTCATATTGGATGTCATCATGCTTGGGTGACTCCTCCAGGGTTGTATGATCAATCAAAAGGTCATCTAATGTCAATCCCTTGATGAATTTTTTTGGAACAAACCTAATGTCGAACTGATGGAGGTTCACTGACCCTCTTTCCAACCATCCCTTTGACATGGTATGATTTGGTATATACATTAGTGGATCCACATGTGATAGAAGCTATCTCATAATGTTGCAGATAATATCTCAACTTCTTCACTATGAAAACCACCATGAGATAGCTCTTCTCTATAGAGGAATATCTAGCATCCATCATGTCGATCCTATGGATGAGATAATATAAAATTCAATCCCTTCATTCCTTGCAATTCTAGGGGATAATGGAACTAAGGTGTCATTTCATAGTGGTCACATAAAGGACTATATGATTTTGTATGATCGATGGCATTAGAACAAGAGGATATAGTATATACTTCTTGATTTCCTCAAATGAGGTCTGCCACTCCACATCCCACTAGTTAATGGTAAATTTAATTAAAATATTTTGAAAATGGATCACAATTTCCCTCTAGATTCATGGTGAATCTGTGTGTATAGAGAATGTGGACTTGGAGAAGTTGGAGATCCTTGATGTTTCATGGGGGAGGCATCTAGATAATGGCTTTGATCTTCTCTAGGTCAATCTGGATGCCTCTGTATTTTATAAAACTTATGAGAAACTTCCCTGAAGCAACCCCAAATGAACACTTAATGGGGTTGATCGTCAAATTTTGGGAATGAAGGAATATTAACACATTATCAAGATATTTTATATGGTCATACTTCTTGAATTATTTGTCCACCAATTTGTACACCTAGAATTCTACAATCAACTTGAGGATTTGTTTTAAGATGTGATGCATGAACCATTGATTGGCTTTTACCTTCTTCTGATCAAATGGAATCACCTGATAATAGATGGTTTCTTGTGGTTCATTAATGATAGTAGACTTTTCATACTCAGGGGACATTCAGTTCTGATTTTATCTAGAGTAACCTTTCATAAAGGATATATCCTACAACACAACGGTCGTATTGATTAATAAATCATTCACTGGAAGGGGAAATTGATCCTTCAAAAAATTTTATTTGAGGCCCCATATGTTGATGCAAACATTGATGTTCCCATTCTTCTACCTGAATGAGATGATGTTACCTAGCCATTTGGGGTACAAACTCCCCCGATGAAGTTGGATTAGATAATATTATCAGCTTATCCCTCAACCATGGCAATGTGAGAGCCATTATTCTTCCTGGTAGGCAACATTAAACTGTGATGGCTTGCATGGATACCAAGAATGTGGAAGGAGACCTGAGGGTATATTCATCGAATCTCATCATAACTCTAGTAGAATAAAACATGATACTGCTTTAAGAAATCCATATATTTTTGTTTCTCCTCTAGGGGAATGGCCGCACTAATCATATGCAGCTTAGATCATCCTCAATTTTTTGGTTCACCTATACCAGCCCATTGATGGTTTTAGAGATGCCCTCTAAAAATGTGGTAGAATCAACTTATAAATAATCTTCATCATCTAAGGTAGGGGAATAATTGGGAGGATCTGGTTTATCCAGGGTAACTGATTTTGGGGGAGGAGTGGTTCCTACTTGGACAGATGTGTAATCCTTACTAGGGGACTCCTGAACTACAAAATCCATGTTGGTAGAGTCTTTCAAGTAGATTCCAAAAATCCTTACACCTTAGGTTCCATGATTGATTTTGATTTAATGGTGGGCAGTTGGATTCCTAGGATTCAACCCTACTTTGTGGAAGTGGCAGGGGTTCCGTTAAATGGTGGACATGGGGAAAACATCTTGATACTCCATAGGGGTAGGGGTTTTGAGTATCACCATGTCATGTCCTATATAGGATTTTGAGGAAATCATTGTATGTTCCTTATACGTTGGGATGTGATTCCCCTTCCTCTTCGTAACAGAAAATAAATTTCCTAGGTTTGGGGTTGTAGCTTCCAACCGAGGAATCAAGAGAATAAAATCAGCATCCAAGTATTCCCATGGACTAGCTATGATGGTTGTGTGATTTGAATCATTGTTATGAAATTTATTTCCCTATCTATGGTAATATTCAGCATAAATACATCAGTATTCATAGGATTTAAGGGAAAATACATCATCTTAAAGCATTCCTACCCGACTATTGAAGGAGTATATGGGGAATTGGTGATATGAGAAATAAATATTCGCATGTAGTTGACGCTAGGGCCTACCCTTGAATGAATTCATGGATGTATCCTATGATATTTCCATGAACTCAGTGATCAATATCAATCCACCTAACTTGGTATTCAATCAAATTCTGCCAAGTAGTTACTATTCGGTCCTATCATACCCCTGAATCTTCATTTGAGATGGATTCAAAAATACTTTGGTCAGCCTAAACCTATGGAGCCTCTAGGATGGGATAAGATTAATCCCAAAAGTAGTATCTACCAATAATTAGTGAATATCAACACCATTAAACTAAAATTTGATGTTTAGTGGACTAATTTTCCTTACAAGGGAGATCCCTTGTCATCCCTAAAGAACAAGATGCTGGATTTGAATTCTTCTCGATCAACATCCTCTGAATAATAGGTTTCTAAGGCGGCTACATCTACATTGAACTAGTTGCGACTCAACAAGACCTCAAAAAGGTATTAACACATTTTTTTCAACAAAATAGAGGGCCTCAATTATTGAGATCCCAGTAGGTATACAGGAGAGGTTCTTTATCAAATCATACTTTTATTCTAGATGCACATTTCTACCAATAGGGGGTCACTCTTTGGTGGGAGGTACTATATGACCCTCTAGTAGAACTACTATTTTATATATAGTTATAGCTATATCTCACTACTCATTGTCTAACTAGACAAAAACACTATTAGATAACAATCCACTGGCTGAGTCTGGACATTAGATGGGCATGGCCGACCATGGTTTGGTTGTGACAATTCATCATGGTCAGTTAACATGGTCTGCTGCGATGGTGAATATGAGGTGTCAGATGTGAGGAATTCACCTACTGAGCTTCATGAAACACCAACTATATAATTTTAGTGTCATTCATGGATTGATCTAGTGTAATGGACTATGAATTTCGGTAGCTCACATGTCTTTGACATCTCATACAACAGCATAGGCCAGAGGCATTTGGGGATTTTTTTGGAATTCATCATCATTGGGTACAATGAATTAGTATAGCCACACAATTAAATACAAAAATCAGTACTCCTTATCATCATCATAGGGTTATTATATTTATATTTTATCCCTCGGGGCCATCCCCAAATTGAGGGAATGAAATTTCTAAGGGTGTGAGACTACTTTGACACTGGTTATGGACTCTTCATTCCCTTGAACCGTCAATCCCGACTCTTCAAATATTTAGAGGAATGATATGTAGATTCATACTTATCTTTCAACTTCATGTGGTCCATGCTAACATAAGAACACATGTATGAAAACATGTGACGAGAAAATACTTTTCGATCCTACCAATCATCTTAATTTTGAGTCCTATGATTGGAAACATTGTGTTATTCACTTGAACCCTCAATTTTGCTATCAGGCATGGTGAATGTGTGTGTGACATGTGTCGAGAAATTTCCAAACTTGACCAGACCATTATCTAGATGGTACCATAGTAAATTATTAAATAGAAATATGTCCTTGATTGTTTTACCAAGTATCCTATGGTTAGGGAATTGATAGAAGCGGTCAGGCCATCAAGATTCATGGGGTCTCTTACACATCTAAAGTCTCATAATTTCCTATTTTTTGTAACATAGAAAATAACTGAGACCTTTGCATCGTTGAAAAATATTTTTGGTACCTAGTTCTAGAAATGGAAGTCTAATATACTTTCCATAATTAGGGGTTGGATACTAACGAGTGGATGGAACCACAATTTCTCATCTATGTGGTTGGGCTTGGAAAGGCAATGCATTCAAATTTATCATTAGTTGAGGGTGATCTTGATAAGTCTATTGTACTCGGTGTGTTATTTTAGAAAGTGATTCAAATAACTATAATGGATTGGGAGCCTCCACCTATACCATTTTGGAAGTCTCTACTTTGGAATCTCTTCTCACAGGAGTGGGAAGAGGCAATGGTAATTCTTTCTTGGCCTACTTCTAGGCTTCCTCCAAATGATGGGACTTATAAGAGAATACTTTAACCCACATTGGAATTTTTGATTGATGTGTTTAGGAACAAAATTATTCTTAATATTTTGTATTCACTTTGTTAGAAGATGCTCTTGGATTAATGACACATCGATTGAATACATTAGGAATTTACTCCTTGCTGAGAAAATTCAGGACCAGTTCATTAGGATTTCACCTGTACTTTAAGGGGTATGAAATTATTAACTTTTGTGCTGTGGAGATTAACTAATATAGTAACTTCCTATGAAGGTCTTCCCAACCAATGATGGAACCAATGGGTAACTGGATATACTAGATGAATGTTGACTCTTCCAATGTCTGGATGAAACATTGAAGCTTAGTGTCCTCATGATGCTTAGGGGTTCCCAATGCAGTTATACACCTTGATATAGAGTGGACCTAATGCTGCAGTGTGTATCCAATCACATTGAAAGGAGAAAATATAGTGTTCCAAAAATATGGGGGTGCTCTCTGTCATCGACCAATTACAAATATGGCTTTTGATCAGGTGATATTGTCACATATCACATATCTAGGGCTTCAAGGTGAGTGGTGTGAGTGGATATCAAATCATCTTGATGTGGATCTCTATCTTGGTGAATATTCATGACTAGAAAGGTGTTGATAGGATCAAAAAATTGATAAGAAGATTTAGCTTCTCATGGAGAGGCTTGATATGGGTATTGAGAATGATTATCACGTTGCTCGAGCAAGTTTGACAATTCATACCTTGGATGCTTTCCATGTTCCCTTGAACTTTTTCTATTTGAATGCATTGGATTACTAGGACTGAATAGGGGTAACTGGACATGAATAACATGTTTTTGTCTTTGTGGAGGAGCAAATGGATACAATCAGGCATTGTCGTAATCCAGACACCTCTCACAAAGAATCTCATCGATTAACCTCTCTAGCTCTGTGATCTGCTAAAGAAAGGATGTCACAACATAGTCGAAATCAATCTTTGGTGTGACCTAGGGTGGATCAAAGGGTTTTATATGCCTTTACCTTTTCAATGATTTCATAGGAATGAAATTTCTTTGACTGGTCAACGAGGCCAAGTATCTACCGTTGCAGGTGAGTACGAATACCTTTATGAGGTTTTACTGGTATTATGCTACACCTTTGGCAGGATTTATTCACCAAGACCTTTATTATCATCCATGTTCACATTTATCTCAGAACCACCCATCTTTATCATGATTATACATGTAGTATAAATTAATTTTTTGATTGGTATGCTAACTAGTCCTTGGATAGGGATGAAGTACAGTGTGACATACTTTCCCAAACCCCAGATATAGACATATTGTGATGCATATTCCATGATTTTTTCGAGCACTATTATTCTATTGATGCATCTCTACTAGAGTTTCTCATGACTCGTGGGAGATCTATGTTGATGAGCCACTTTGAGGGAGGAAAACTCCATATTTTGGAACTCCATATCAATATCCCTAAGGTGCCTCTAGCTTCCAATGTAGATAAAATGATGGCCACGAATGGGGTAAAGATTCACCAAGATGGTCTGTAATAAATATTTTTCCTTGACCTTAGTGAGGGACTTGATACTTTCGATGTTAGAAGCCTCATTTGGTTAAAATTCCACCGAGACCTGATTGGAGTCTAGAGTCAGTCATAGGATTTCCTGTTCAAAATTAGTGGTCTTCCAATTGATTTAACCATACTTTAATTTGTTCTAGATGAGAGATATGTGATGGGATTGGGGTACACTAGTGTGGTAGTTTGTTTTCCAATTGAAGAGTAACTTCATGAGTTGATTGTTCGCCAAATGATCGATTATCTCTTGGAGGTGGTATGAACAACATCATCACTTCTATATATCATGGTGTGTTTTCCACTACCTCATGTGCAAGGGAGGAGGTGATTATTGGTGGATATTTAGGTAGCTCAACATATGAAGGAGTAAAACTTGACCCGAACATCTCTCTTTATCAGGGGTTGTGATAGGGAGGGAAACTATTGGTGACAGAGATGGTTACACTATGAGCTCCCATAAGGGAGAAATAACATACTCCAACTACATGTACCTTAAGATGGATCTAGGGATCTTGCATATTTCACCACAAGGATGGTGAAAATCCACTATTAGAGCCATAATCTAGGAATAAGAAGTAATTCTGGAGAACCCATTATATAATCAGCTTCATCTAGACAGTCTGAATGATCAATGAGGTCGATGATATCTTGGAATTTCCTAGGATTTTTCCATTAGTGGAGGTCGTTCTCCCATCTACCCAAGGATGCTTTATTAGGGTATCATATGTTTTTTGAACTAGGAGGACCACTTTAATGGTAGATTAGGATATGGGGAGGGCCTATGTAATTGTTTTTTCAGAGAGGGGAGGACCTTTTTCATGACTAGTAATTGAGAGGAGAGGACCTACACTATAGATATCAATGAAGTAGGTCGGATATTCTCTTTCAAAGGTGGGAACATGGGGAATACCATCATGCTGAATGTTGGTAACTACATGGGGAGGAACTTATTACCGGTTTGTTAGAGGATGATTAAGGCTTTTATACTGGAAGAAATGGAAATGGGTTGCACCTTTATGTTGAGGAGTAGAAATATAGATAAGAACATTGTAATTGTTATTGAATGAGAGGGGAGAAACTTATATATGGTTAGTGATTGAGTGGGGAGGACCTCCTCTTGATCTGGGAATGGAATGAGGAGGAACATTATACTAGTTGTTTCCAGATGAGGGAGTACCTTTACATTGACAGGTTGCAGCATGGGGAGGACCTCTGTGTTCAGATGTAGGAGTATGGGATGACCTCCGTATTGATTTTCATTGAATACAGGTGGATGCCTTTTTTAGACAAGTTCTATAGTGGGAAGGACCTCTATCTATTATTTTAATAGCATGACTAGGACCTTCGCTTAGATTGGGAGAGGTGGTAGGAACTCTTATTGGGATGGTGATGATGCGGGGAGGACCTATTCGTTGTAACACATAATCATGGGTTGGTTTGTAATGTCTGTTAGAGGTGTCAGTGATTGACATAGTCAACCCTGCCTACCAATGAGGAGGATGAGCTCTTAATAATAATCAGGTAAAGATGAGTCCTTCTTCATTGATTGTATGGATCTGTCAGAATGAAATAGCGGTGGAAGCAGTGAATATAACTATATAAGAAAAATCTAATGAATGAGAAATATCATAAATTTGGGCTTGATTTTGGGGATAGATGGCTTGTACTAGGGCCAGTGGAGTAGGGATAAATTCCACCCACACTTTTCCTGGAGGGACCAGTCACTGCCGGCACTGAAGGGGCTTGGTGGGAGCCATCAATGTTGGCTCCTAGGTTGTAGTCACCACCAGATTGACTCAAGAGTCCCCTGCCTCCTATGCATAGGGGAATGATTCATAGCATCACTTGGGTTAGAGTCTCATGAATCAATTCACTATTAGAGTGGAGATCATTTTCTCCCAAGGTGACCCTTTGGGGTGGTGTAATCGATGAGGCGTTGAATCCTCTAGGTATTTATAGGCCATATACCTTGGGGGAATGGCCCCTTCCAACTAATACTGACATATGAGGGTGTCCATCACTCTCTGTTGAATAATATATGAGGCTTATATGGTGCATGGACACCTAGTAGCCATATTTTAGGTAGAATTTGGGGTGGAGGTGGATTCATGAGATATTGTTGCATTAACATTTTTCATGCCCAAATGCCAGTTGGTATTCTATGGCTAGGTTCCTATATCATGTCTCCAAGAAAGAAGGTGCATTAAGATTTTAGTATAGGTACATTGAAAGAGATTCCCAATTCCACAACTTCATCAAATATTCTAATGCGGATAAGGATTCGCACTGATAATTTCAAATACGGTGGATTCCTAATGTTAACTACCCCAATATCTAGTGAGTTCCCTGTCAATACCATTTTTTGATTAGTGGGACCTTTACTAGATTTCAGAATACTGTTAAATTATAATCTTCTAATGTATGGAATGATACTATCCCACATGCCTAGGAGAAGAGTTTATCTTGGGGATGCCCATTTCTATTTCTAATTGTTTTTCAGGGCTCTCTCATGCGCTCTCACACTAGGTTGCACATGTTGGATTTTTTGTTACCCCGGATTTCTATTATCTAATGTCTGGAATATTTAATGACTTTCAATGATTATTCGTTATCCTTAATTGAAATTGGATAATGGTATGTTCGATACACCTTTCATGGGATTCCCCTGGAACTCACTACCTAGTTTGGGTCCCCATCATAGAGCTAATTCAAGTTTATGGATCTCATTCTAGGTGTCGCATACATTTGAATGATGGTTAATTAAACTAAATATTTCTAGATATACCTATTCTATCTCGATAGGGAATAAATCATTCGTCAATAGAGTAGTCAAATTGGGATCACTGGAATGTCTGGACACTGGGAATATTGGAAACTAGTATTCATCATATGGGAAGGGAATCTCTTGTGAGGAATCTTAGGCATGGAACCTATGGAATCCCATTTTTATCACAAAGGTAGTGGATGTCTGGGGTGCATATCGTGAAAGTATTTAACCTTAATAATCTCATTATTTTCATGTGGTAGCTGATTCCATGGGAGAAAATCATCCAAGGCCTTCACCTCGTAGATCCAATTTTTTCTATAGGTAATGTATTTTGGGTTATGTTGCAACTTTTACGGCCCATGGATATGGATTAGGATGCTTAGAAGATACTGATCAATGAATTAGTTTAATTTCATAAGCTGAAGGGAAAATGGTCAATATCTTTTGGGGACATGATGGGTGATCTGAATTTCCATTTTGATTGATCAATAAGGTGTTTCCCTTAGAGGGATACTGTCACACTTAGATAGGTTACTGATGAATGGATCATATTTCACCGTAGGGGTGGATCTAGGTGGTGTGTTTGATAAAGGTAATATGTCACACAATGAAGGTTGGTGAGAAATTCACCTCACGGATAACCCAATATTGATGGATCAGAGTTCACCCAAGAGGCAGATCCAAGAGTTGTGTCCCACAAGGAAAAGATTTCACACTGTGAAGGGTATATCTAATTCCCCATAAAGGCGAGTCCAGTATGGTATTTCGTTTACAGGGAGCAATAAATTTTACCATTGGTCAGGATTGAACCTCAAGGAGACGTATTAAATAACCTATTTAGAATATTGGGATAAAACCCAATGTATTTTGATGACGTAGTTTAAGTACATGTGACATGACCGATCCTTGTAGTTTAACATCATGTGGTAAGGATTTTCATGTCCTTAAATGGGTGTTGATGAGGGATGGTGTGAGTGTTATGTGTTGAGGCTTACCATCAAAATAATGTTTCACTTGGTTAGAGTTTTTGTGGGGATTACACATGAGATTCATATGGGACCCAGAGGAGATGTGGACTCCCATGTGAGGGGGATCACCTTATAAATGATGTGGTTTGAATAAAAAGGGGTGAGTTTGGGATTAGGATTGGGAATTCAGGGAGGCTTCATACGTATCTCATTTAGTTGGGAATCAAATACCATGTAGTTTTGAATGATTTGGGGATTACACCGAATAGGAGGCCCTTGGTGAAAGAAGATGTGTTTGGGGATTACACAAGGAAACAGCCCTTGGAATGGATATGTATAGGGATTACACATGGTACTGTCCCATGGTGAGAATATGGTTGGGAAATACAAGTGGAAGCTCCCATGGTATGGATATAGATTGGGAAAACACATGGAAGAGGCCAATGGAATGGATATGGCTAGCACTTATGCATGGAAGGTGCCCATGGGATAGATATGTCTAGGTATGATGCATGGAAGTGGCCCGTTGTATGGATATTTCAAGTTATTATTCATTAAAGTAGCCCATGTGACAGATATGGTTTTGGATTAAGTGTTGAAGTATCAAATAGGGAGGTTTGGAATCATTTGAATGTCATGATATCCACTAACCTATAAGCCCACATGAGACATGCAATGTGTGAAAAAACAGAGGAAGTGATAGATCTGAAGATCACACGATCGACTTATTCTGCTAGTGGATGGATGCTGGGGTGATTCTATGAGCTACAATGATTTGAGTGGTCATTACTCATAAAAGAAACCCAAGAAGGACCTCATTCCATGGGACTGGTACACATGAAATCCTATTAGAAGTCATCCCATGCCACTCGTACATAGAGAATCCTGTATTCATCACAAAGTTTAAGACAACAATTTAACTTCATGTGTTGAGGGAGTTTTTCTATAGTTTAAAATTGTTAGATTAGGATTGTTACTATGAATTTTTAAACCATGAATCATAGATGTGGGTAGAATCACTCCATATTCATCAGGATGACCTGACAATCACTGATGCCCCTTTATAAGGGGTATGGATTTGGCACATTCATGGTACAATGATGGTAGGATTGGCTAGTAACGTGTGCATGTAAGATTTCCGATTCTAAGAAGCAGCTGAGGATATAGTTCTCATGCATAAAATAGTGTTATATGACGTCATATGGGGAATATGGTATGGGACTAGGAATGTTTTTTCTCACAATTTTGGTGGGTTTCACATAGGAAGTGCATCCAAGGTTTGGTATTTTCATGTAAGAGTCAATGAATTATGGTACTCTATTATAAGGGTAGGCCATGGAGGATCAAATATTGGGATGCACATAAGATTAGGGGTTGCACACAATGCTAGGCTTTTGTGCATGTGGAGGCTTTGTGCACACTCGTCTTAGGATAAAAGAAGTTGGTAAATTTTACACTATTGTGGGCCCATTTAATCATTTAACCATAGGGAACCATTCAATGAATTGTATCTACCTTGGATTTATCATGCTTTCAAAATTCCATAGAAGATTATACATACGCATAGCAGTGCCACACATCAACTTTTGTAGAGTCACAATGAAGAAATGTGGTGTGAGCAACTATTTATTTATAGCTGAAATCTTTGGTGATGGGGTGCGAGATTGTGGTCACATAAGAGGATTATATGAATCGTCCTCATTTTTCATGGTGATCATTTGTCTAAGGTGATTGTTTGACATAATATTTGGTGTGGAATAGGGTTGTGTGTGGATAGTCCTCTTTTGTGCACCCTTGATTTCTTGTGTGTATCTCTTTTACATTGAAAAATGTTTCCTTGAAAATCCTAGCAGCCATTGGGGAATGAATAAGAATTATTTTCATACATGGTGTTCAAGGATTTTTCATGCAGATTCTGATCTTGCGATCATGCACAAAAATATTTGAGAACCACTCTTATCATTCCTAGAATGGTTAATCAAGTAGGATGGGGGATATGGGTTTTCCAAAGCTAGTTTTTTGTGTCTTCAGGTGGAATTTCAGCACCAACATGGATCTCAAATCTATTTATTATTTCATTTAATATATTTTTTTTCCATATAGATTATTTCTCTCAATGTTATTTCTATTTAATGCAAGATTTTGTGAAGATTAAGAGTATAATTTGGTTTCTCCTTCTAAATTTATTCAAGGGATCCTAGTATTGTATGAATTATAATCGAAGATGAATTCTCATTTGTTGTTTTATTTATTTATATTAATTTTACTTATTATCTTTTATAGTAAAATACTATGATGATCCTAACTCCTTTTTTAAGACTAATTTTATGAAAGGATTAATTATATATGATCTTCTTTACTAATTTGTGTCATCACTTTCTTTAACCTAGAAATCACAAAATGATTTCTTCTAGTCTAATCTAATTTAGTTGATAGACATATATTTAGAATTATTCCAGTGAAATCAAATTTTGTTTTCTTATTCATGCAGTATTGATTATGGTTTCTTGTTTTTTGAAAATAATTGTTTTTGTTTATATAAATATATTTGGTATTGTTGAGAGTGATCTATTTATTTTGTTATAATAACTATTTTTTTATTTTTGATTCACTATGTAGAAGAATCAATATATTGTTTATTAATGTGTTTATATTATCATTTTGGAATTAATTTTCAATATTATTGACTCTAAATTGTTTAATTTTTACATTCAACATTATCTATTATTTTAATAAAATTTCATCAAGATTGAATATGTTAAAAATCTACAATCACGTGTTTTTATTCAAAATTGTAATCATTTGATTATTCATAGCCTTTAGATTCTCTAGTTAGAAATCATTCTTTGATTTTGGTTTTATACTAGTAAAACAAACATTAATTTATTAGATTTTATATTTTATAGTTGTATTTATCAATGTTAAACCAAATCACCACAAATTGGTTATTGAATATAGACTTCCATACAATGTAAACAAAACTTTGTTGTATCTATGCCATATTTTTTATAATTTTGTTTTCATCCTAATTAGAAATAATTTATTCATAACATTTTTATTATTTTTTTCTATGGATTTTATAGTGTATAATGATTTGATTTCTTATTTTATCACGGTATTTAACTCTATTTGAATATAATTTTATAATTTTTTGTTGATTATTGTTTCATTTTTGTCTCCCATGTATTTCTACCTGTACTGATCCCTAAGGATACCTTTTATTGAATATTCCTAGTTTTGTCACTTGTATTTGTGTAGGTGGGGTCAATGAGGATATCCTAGGAATGGGAACTAATTAATAGTGAGGTTTTATGGTTGGGTTCTTTCAAGATTTTTTTTGATTTCATGATTTGTCGTAAATTACATTGGTTTTAAAAAATACAAAAATATTCTTAAAAAATATTTTGACCCATTTCTTAATGATGATTCTTTAGTGCATCTATAATATTTATATTTACTGGTAATTTGGTTTCAAAATGGATGTTATATTTTTTTAAACACCTTAGCCTCACCCCCAACCTGAAATATATCACTCAGCATTGTCCATACTTTGATACCCTCCCCCTCAACACTGGATACCCTATTGAAATTTTTTTCCCCTTAACATTTTATACCCATATTTCCTTGATGCTAGCTTATGTCTTGGTGTCAGAATCACTCTAAAAAACTACCATCAAAGCCAAGAAATTGTCTTCCCTCTCAATCTCACCATTAATCCCCCACTTCAATTCCCTAGAATCCTCCATTTCGGTGGACCTTATCCATGATTTTTGGTGATATCAACCACCCTCTAATTTTCGCTCATACTCATTTCTCCCTAACCATAGGTAGCTCATCTCTTCTCTATTTTAGGGTATAATTGAAAAATTGATTTAGGTTTAGAAAATTACATATTTTAATTCCCCTTCAAAGCTTGTAGTTTAGTAGATGAATGAATTATTTTTGTTTGATGGGTAGTCTATGATCCCTTCATGCTGATCATTGTTTTTCTAGTTTGAAATAAGTAGCCTCCTGGACAATATGATATTTATTTCAATGATTTTATAAAAAATGATAACTACTATTATGTTTGAATTTTTAGGGTGATCCTAACGATTTTAGAATTGAGTTCAATTTATTGGAAATGATTTTAAATGGATTGTCTTCATCAACAAGTCCAAAGCTATCATGTTATACTCATTCCTACTATTTGAAGGTTTCATCAACAAATAAGGAAAGAATCAAACTCTCAATACAAGTCTTGAGATTGATGTCCCCCTATTTCATGAGAAGTGTGACATTGAATTAGTAATTAATAAAGATAATGGTGAGTAAATAATCAAAAAAATAGAGCTTGTTCCCTTGGTCGAGTGAACTCAACAACTGATCAAATATTTTCATGTTCAGAAATTGTTAACTCATGACCCTTGATCATTAAACGCATGATCTGATGCCCTGTCCTGTTTAGTCATTTCTCTTCTATAGCTTCACTAGGATGTCCTATTCATTCATGTGGAACATCAGAGGGGCAATGCTCCCATCATTTCATATGGTGAAAATCAACGATAGGTGAATTAGGTGGATATTGGTGCTTCCACATCAGAACCCATGAGTTCTACCACAACATAGGAATCACTTGATTAGATGACTATTTTTGTTGAGAAACCCCATCATGACATTATACAACAAACCCAGTCTATGAATGAGAAAATTCATCATCATGCTAAGCAATTTACGCTTCAGAGTGGATATATCCTTGAATCAACTCTCTATAGTTGTTTATTTGATAGAATTATACACCATCACATTCATGGATATTAGGTCTCCCAAGTTATGTGGGAATTCAATTCTAGTTCCTATTTTTTCCATTGGGTGGGATTCAATCTATTCTACCAAATTTGGTATATGGTTTACTTCTGTCGCACCATGGTTCAATATTACATCATGTATTCCAATAGGTGTCATGTATGTTAGACCCATGCCATATTTTTCATTTAACTCTAGGTTTTATCTATATCACCAAGTAAATTTGGTCATTTTCATTATTGGGACTCAATTTTGTGGGCCCATATCCTTGATCAATATCTCACCAGTTTAGGTTCTTTCTGACCACAATAGATTTATTCTTCAAGTGGGAAAAGTGATTCCACTTAAGGAACATAAGGCATGTTCCATGATAAAATTTGTGAGATATCACATCATCCATCAATTTGGATCTCCACACAAAATTCTCACTAACAATGACATCCTAATCAAGGATACGAAGCTAAAGAGGCTGTATGCCAAGCAAAAAATCTAGTCACACAATACCTCCTACTATCATGTGTTTGAAAATGGAAAAATTAAAGCATTCGATAAGACAATATCTAACATTATATAAAATATGTTGGTCCAGAATGGGAAATATTTTTCATATAGGATCCCTAATTTCATATTGGTTTTTTGAAAAAAAAAATCATTGAATTCCACCTAGGAAAATCCATACTCATTGGTTTTGGGAATATAGGCAGTTATTCCTAATGAGGATCAGTTATTATCAAAATGAAAAGTTTTAGATGACCAAAACAATCCATAAAAATTAGTATAATTCCATCTAGATAAAATATAATCCCTTGAAGATAATATTATATAGGCCTTAAACAATCTAGAGTGGCACTAGAACAAGATAATGAGGTAGTTTAACAAGAAGTTTTTACTCTAATATTTTCTTCATGGTGACACAACTGGCCCCCAGAATTCCAATGATACTTGGAAAGAATCCACCAAAGCTAGAGACCAAATTTGAAGGACCTTACATTTTTCATAAGTTCAATTAAAATGGTGTATACCCTTTGATTACCAGAGATAGAGAGAGTATCACACCACCAACCAATGATATGTTTTTCAAGAAGTGCTCTGAATAAAGGGAAAACTAGTTCGAACTCTATAAAATTTAACTAGGAGTCTATGTTCTAGTATCATGAATTTAAACTATATTCTAGTCTACCATGGGAATTTGTTTCGTGATGCGGGCCTCCATGGTTTTCATTCATTTCTTGTTTTTCAATTTGTTGTGCTATATATATATCTTTTTGATAAGATCCTCTACATGGTCCAAATTCTGTGACCTTAATATTGGAGATCATGGACCTTAAAATATGACCATAAACTATGAGTACATGGACCACACTTTATGAACATATACTAGGATCCCATGGTCCAAACTCTATGACTTTAAACTAAGTGACTTTGGTCCATGAATCATAACCTTACACAATTTTCAATAGGTCCAATAAGAATGTTCGTAAGCTATTTGCATCCCCTATAGTTCATGGTGTGTGACTTTAAACTAAAAATCCTAAAATCCTAAATGAAGGTTGTTAAATAATTGTTTCCCCCCATATTAAACTAGTATGGCTAAAGAATTTTAAATAAGAGATGATTTTTCCCTATCATAAACATGGATGCATCTTGAGTTTTAAATAAGAGATGATGTTTACCCAATATTAAACCAAGAAGAATCTTGAATTTTAAATAAGGGAATATGTTTACACCATCTTAAATTGGGATTCCTCTTGAATTTTAAATGAGAGATAATATATACCCCACTCCCTGAATATGGGATTCCCTGTGATAATTGTGGTTCACCTCAAATTCATTTTATAGAGTGGATCACCATTATCGAAATCAATGTTCTACCACAGTGTATTTTAAAACTATATATGTATTGATTCCTATATTCGTGGGATAGATAGTGTTTCCAAAACATCTCATCTATTGTCCCATCGACAAATTCTTCAACCCTTTGTCCCTATAGCCCTATTTATCATGTGTGATCCTTCTTTCTGTCTGTCCACATCATGTATTCCCTATATCTAGGTTATATAATTGCCCATTCAACCAATATCTCATCAATCCATGATTCATGACACTAAACTCTTTGTTAACAATTACTCAGTCTATGAATTACAACCATAAAATATTTTTTGTTTGTCCCTTAATTATTTTGTGATGTGTTGGGCCTCATTGTCCATCATTCCTATAAGGTTTTACCTATTTCATTTCGTAGAATAACTCTTAAAAAATACTTTAGATCTGAAGAATCAAGAATTTAAATTGAATACCCGTAGTCCAAACAACATGACATTAAACTATTTACCATGGTCTAGGCCATATGAACTTAAACTGCATGTATCCCCTTCAGAACCAAGTGAGGCTTGATTCCCATCTTCATGGTAAATGTAGTGATTCCTATACTTTTATCTTTATTCCTAGCTCTAAATTCACTATGAGACGATATATAATTTGATGTGAAATCACCCCAAATTGTCCCACTAAAATCCATCTAGGTGTACGACCCATTCAACTACCTTGATCCATTAGCATGATGAGATTCCCTCGTAGCCTGATATTATAAATAAAATGAATTGGCATCCCATTGTGTAGGCTCATTATCTTCCATAGCGTATGAGGTTAAACTAGAGTCTAACCCTAGAAAATTCCAAGATTCCTCTGAATAAGAAATTTTCTTACCCTATATCAAACAAAGATTCCCCATATAAAAAAAATATGGGATGAACAAATATCCTTAGTGAACAATGTCAAACTATAGACTTTCTTCATATAAATTTAGGTTTACTCATATCCACATATAAGAATATCCAATAATCTAATTTGAGAGAGTATTCACCCAAGGGCATCGGTCTCTAACCATATCTTGTTCTATGACTATATGCATCCAGATTTTCATCCTCATGGGATACATTGTGGTTTGTATATGTATTATCTTGAGTTCATACCCTCATAAGACTCATCACATGGCCTTTTCCGTCCACAGTTTCATGTCCCAAACATCATTTCCTTAAACTAAAAAGACATGGTCTAAGCGGCGTGACCTTAAACTATTTTCAACCTTCCCCATATGTTTTTCATGGAATAAAAGAATTATAAGCACTCATTCATGTAATGTTAATATCCTTTTGTTCTACAACAAAAACTTTAGGTTGCCCCATAGTCCAAAGTATATGACCCAGAACTAATAGTAGAACTTGAGTCCAAAAGGGTGTCGTGTGCGGAATTAGCTAGCCTCATAAGCCACTTTATCCACATCAGGTGACATTACTTTTATGTTCCATAAATTCCATTAAGAAACAATCCACTTGGGTCATGAAATAGGGCCTCAAAATATATACAGTAGGTCCATGTTTTATAACCATAAAATGAAATCCTTAGTCCATGAATCACAACATTATTCAATATTAAACCTTCCCCAATATTATATTTCTTGGTTTAGGGTCTCCCTTCATGACACCCTCCTTCTTCATCAACATTCACAGCTGAGTAAGCAACATTCACATCGGTTCACTGTTCTATTTTTCATGATGATAAACTAAAACTCTACCCCATTCAATGTATATGGGATTAAATATTGGCTTGACATGTGGAATAAATATTGTGAATATCATCGCATATTCCCCACAAAATCCATGTCCTAGTCACTTGACATTAAATTTTGATATTTATCCGGATCACATGTTGTTAAATGATCGTATACATTTTCTGCACCACATGATGTTAAGATACATGTACAAACATCCTCAACTTATGATGTGAAATTGTTTTTTTATCATCCTTATTTAAAAATATAAAACAGTAAGAAATATTATACCTTCACCTGAGAATCCCTTTTACTTATGTTCTGGTCATCAACATCGGTATTCTTTTTCATTTATCATCATTCATCATCCCTAATGATACTCCCATAGAATACAATTTTGAATTTTTTTAGATCAATATCCTATATAATGTGCCTCAAGTAATGGTGGAATAAATCATTGATTTTTTGAATCCATTTGAACATTCCATCACTTCATTTAAATTATCTTCATGCCCCTTATATGAATCGTCATCCTCTTCCATGTCTAGGACCCTATAATGCTAAGGTTATTTATCCACACAAGCTCACACATTGTAATGGGCTAGTTCCCTGAATAACATTGGATGAAATTTTTAGATGGATCCTATGTTTTCAGAAATGGATAGTCGTCATACCTCATTTTTCAATCCCCATTCATGGATGAGAAATACAGATGATATTTTTTAAACAAGGTCAGTATTTTTCTAGTATCTCCACTCCACTCCCGTTGAGTTACAAATTTTTAGATTCATGATTCATAATCAAAATTCCAATTTGTTCAGGATGATTCAACTCCCCTGTCATTATCCCATTCATATAATAGTGCATATTTGAATGGAAATATGACTATTTAAAGAGTCTGTTTCTCCAACCATAGCAGATCTCGACCCTAACTCCCTTGGTTGTAAGATAAATATATCATAACATTGAGTGTTCTATTATTACCTAACAATATCATCTGAATAATAAATCACATGGTCATTTTTTGTTTCCCACAGCAATCATGACTCATGTGAGCATAAAGATTATTTTCTGGTTCTCCCATAAATATTATCCAAGATCGATAATAAAGTGAAGGATTATTTTCAATGATGAATGAGTTAAAAATAATTTAACCAATGTTTCATAGGATCATCACATGTTTGATCCTCTCCTTTAAAAAAAATACCCCATGGCTATACTCTGGAGATTGATAATTATAGTCCCTCCAAGCTCTTTCATGTAGGTTCAAGGACCTGATCTATGGTTCCTATTCCATACCCACATGTTGAATCTCATAAAACATGATCTACAACTAATCCCTCTCAGTTTCGAGCTACTCTATCTGGCATATTTCATACTTTTCTTGATCCTTATATTTTTTCAGAGGGGTTTTCAACTGGATGCTAATCCTTGCATAAGAATCGATTAATATTTCATGATCATTCACTTTCTCTTCTAAATGATGGATTTCTTAGTTGATTTCTTATAGATTTTGGGTATATTTTGACTTCTTATTTCTCAATTAATTAAATTTATGTTTACATTCCTCTCACACCCATTAAGGATGAAGTCACAGAAAAGTCTGAGGAGAGCATAATAGGCCACCCCTCTAGTGACCAAACTACGTATCCAATTACTAGGTGACCCCATCTTGTATACCAGGTGATGTTTTGGGTAAGAATAATGAATCACTATATTCTCCTCTATGCCCATTATGGGACAATGGTATTTCCCTCGGTGACATCGGTCATGGAGTCCTCCATCTCATTAGCTGGTTCATGGTCTTTTTTGGGGAAAGCCATTAGAAGAGCAGTTGTAGGGTCCATTTCTCAGATCCACTTAGTTATGTCAGGATCTATATCAAGATGAATTTCATATTCACTTGACCCTCCCTCAACAATATAACATCCTCCAACCTCGAGCTCCACCCCATCAATCGAATCACCCATCACTATAGTCAATTTTCCCCAAAGACCAAGGTCAGGTCAGCTTGAGTGATAAGATCATCATGGTGCAGTGTAAGCATTGGAGAAGTGACCTTTGATTCTCTATCCACAATATCTTTATGAGAACACACCCTTTTGATAACTACGTAAAATATGAACACGTTAGTAAATTTGATCATAAAATGAGTAGTTGTTCTTGTGTGAGTGAAATAACCTAGGGGGGATGAGCATCATTATATTTAGTCCCCGAGTCTTGGAATAGAGATTCACCACATGAGACCCCTCAACTCAAGTTGGTAGCTCAACAGCTAACACATGATCTTTTGATTATGGTTGAGTAGGATCTACCTGAGAATAGAGAAACATGTTGATGCAATTTCTCCCAAAAAATTTGATATGGGTCAAGTGAATTAAGAATTGAACTTACCTTAGGGTAAGGGATTTCGTTGATAGGTTGACCTAGGTGCACCAAATTCCAAGAATAGGGTTACATTATTAGAATACGAATATGTGGTCCACCTTAAATGATAGTGAGGATCTGGGACTCTGATTTCAACACCCTACGCTCCTTGAAAAGCCCAAAAACTGCATAATCCTTAGGCATAGGTCATGGAATGTTCTTTCTGGAACCTAGTGGGGTACCCCCTCACCTTGAAGTAGTGGAACATTTTTTATTTTTAGGTTTCTTCAATATAAAAGATGCTTCAGTTAGAGCTTCTAGATAACAAAGGGGGAAGACCAAGGGTGGTAGGTAAGTTAATGGACTGGCCTTGAGAAGTTAGACTAGGTCGTCATCCAAGGACACAATTTCACTGCACTCCCAAGGAATTCCCTAATCGGTAGACAATCCCAAGGATTATTTACCACTATATCCATGTGTATCCTCATCAACTAATTCCACCTAACATGAATCATCAATAGGTGTCCCCCCCTCGAATCATGGATAAATTAAAAACATCACTCACACATAAGTCAAAGGATGTTCAATTACCCCTTATTGACATGTGAAGGTTTTCATGGACATCAACTACCCATGACTCTCATTGAATCTAACATTGGCCATAATCCAAGAACTCCCAAAATTCATTAGCTTGACACCATCCTTGATCATCTTTCTCCATAGGTCCACTATTTTCATTAACACACATAGCATCCTCTATGATATTCACTGAGTGGGGAAGGTAGAATCAGTAGTAATTTATGAAAAGTACTTCGGGTTTTTTATAGTCCCCCCTAGATTTTCTACTCCCAGAAGAGGATCCCCCTATTTTATCCAAATATAGATTCTTAGATTCCTCTCTTACATTATGTGGGGGAACATTAGTGCCTTGTGCCACCCCCTATATAACTCAAGATATTTGGCATACTCTTCTGAGTGCAGCCTTCCTAAAAACATGTTTACCCATTACTTCACATGATGACTTGATCACCATAATTCACTTCCATGAAATCCTGTCTAGGAATGTTGGCACTTAGATTTTAGCATAATTATTTTATTTGACATCCTTGAAGTTTGTTGGTGGAAATATGATCATCACGTTAGATCCCACACCTATCAGCATCCACTATTGATGAAGAAGGTTACAAGGATGTTATTCCTTATAAAATTCAGTGTATACTCTCTTTTTCAACCATTGGAGGCACCCAAACTACTAAGAAAACTCGGAAGATGTATATGGTTTGTAGTAGATTTTTCTCCAATCCTGTCTGCTAGCACACAACCTCGAAAGAACATCAGCTACTCACTCTACTCCAAAAATCCTTGAAGGATGTCCACCATCTCTCTCAATAAGCTTTATAATATGTGGAATTTTATGTATTCATAAATACTAATTTTAATCATCACCATGACATTTCTGTGTTTCACTGGATAGATCTTGATGATTTTGAGAAGATATGACTCCAGAATGGAATTAAGTGGGCCAATTGAATTTTGAAACATGTATCCTCTAATGTGCACTATGATTCACCCATAAATAAATTGAAATGGGGTGAAAATCATCCTCAGAGTGTATCACTATGCCACATGTCCTAATTAGATATAAATATGGGATACCACTAACAAACCATGATTACCACTATTATCAGCCACTACGATTGATTCCATTAGTAATGTCCCCTAGAATAGTCCCATGTGGGTGTCTCTGACTGGAATCATCCATCCATTGTGGAATTTTGTTAGTAAAGTGGTGTAGATAATAGGTGGCTCACATCCTTCCACTATGTTTTATCCCCACCACTCATATTTTACCTCCTTTATGATCATCCAATATGATCTCAGTCTCATCCTTTATGGTTCTTTTAGACACTACTTTCCCCACCTTGGAATCTTCATGGCCAGATCCTTCTTTTGGAATGTTTTAAACCATATATTCAATGTGATTTCATTGGGAAATACAGGAGCTTATTCAGATCCACCTTCAATGCATCATCAAGGTGAAACACTAGAAGAGGGGTCCATGGCCTATTACCCCATGTGTTCTGTGATGGAAGAAACTCATTGAATTGGGACCTATCTAGTGGGTACTGTATATCCCTCATGATGACTCTAACCTCCACATGGTAATGGTGAAAATTATTCGTGTTTGGGGACCATCAGCTGAGGAGCTCCAACACTATCTCTTATTGTTGATACATGTGGAACAGTGACATCCAAACTTCCTTATATAGTCTGATCTGGGTTAGGTAGTCCCCATACTCTATGAAGATATAGCACACCTAGTATGCCAAATTCCATTCACTGGTGAATTTTCCTTTAGGCTGCAAATCACTATTAGGGTGCCTCGTTATATGGCCCCATGATATTTTTGAAATCTTTGATGAGATATATATGATATCTTTGAGAAAATATTTTTGATATATCTGAAGAGATATATTTAATATCTTTGAAGATATATATCTGATATATTTGGGAAGATTGTTTGGATATCATTGATGAGATATATCGGATATCATTAATGAGATATGAGATGTCTTTTAGGAGATACATGATATATTATGTGGAAACTCTCTTATATCTATGATACATGCATCTCTTCTCCCTTAATCTTTAAGGGTATGTGAAATTTCGATTTCATGGAGTGGATTTCATATCATCAACTGGTAGAATTATTCTGATCTGATCATCTTTAATCTGTAGTTGTTTTTATCTGATCTGGGTAATTTTTCATCTGCAAATTTTTTTTGGATAGCGATCTCTTGCTTTCACAGTCAGAATTATTTGGGTTTCTTTATCAAGATGCATTCATCTTTCTAGGAAGCCTATAGACTACATATTCTCTATGTCTTTGATCCAATATTTTATTAAAGTATTATTTTTTAGATCCCATTCTTCTTTGGGAGTCTCATCTTTTTCAATTTGGATTATTTGTTTATCCATCTTTCTATGCTAGGTCCTGTGGTTTTTCTCTTTTGGGTTTTCCATGAAAAATTACCTGGTGTCAACTTTTATTTTTTTAGCACTCATATCTTTAGTCGTTGTGCATCCATTTTAATTTTATAGCTTTTTTATTTGAAGGGAAATAATTTATTTCTGCTGTGTGTTTTCTTTTCTATTGTTTGTATATTCATCACTTTTCCATATTTCCCAACCTCTTGTATTAGAGGGTTTGGTTTTTATTTCCTATTTATTATAGAGGACAATTATAGTCGGATGATTTTTTTAATGGTACCGCCTACAATATGTGGGGACTAGAAATTATGGATTTTCTTTTTTTCAATCAAATACATCTTCAAGTGTTTAGTACCCCGAATCTATAAAGGATGTCTGGTAAATAATGGGAATTCAAGAAAGAGATGGTTTGTGGATTCATTCTCTAATGGTTCATAGACAATGTGATGGACCACATTTTCAAAATCTATTATACCAGAACATTGTTGGAGAAGCTTGAGAGAACATATTCTACCAATATGGGAAACAATAAATTGTTTCTTCTCAAAAAAATGATGAATTTTAGGTAAAAAGAAGATACATGTATTTACAAATATTTAATTGAATATCAAGGATTTTTTGATTAGTTTTTTGGAATGAGTATAAATTTTGAATATGATGTTTAAAATCTTTTTTTCTAAACACTTTACATGATTATTAGAAGAACATACATGCTACTATAACCAGTTCTACTCTTAATGGTGTTGTGACATTTAGTATGTTATGTTTTCTATTTTAAATAAAGAGGTTAGGAGATGTAATCATGTGAAATATTCTTTAGAGATTTTAGTCATAGAGAATAGGGGGAGAAGCCAGGACTCGGGATAGAGTAGTCAAGGTAAGAGAAGAGGTAGAATAAAATCGAGATTGAGATAAGAGATTTTAATGTCTTCATTTTGGTAAAAAGGGGAGTGTTACTAAGTTCTGTTATCAGATGAAAATAGATAATATAATGAAGTAACATTAGAAGTATAGAATTGGTTATGGATATGATCATGTAGCCACCACTACAAAGGTGATGTTCTTATTGATTATGACATTATTAACATTGATTTTGATAACTCATATTGGGCTGTTGACAGTGGTGCCTAATTTCACATGACATCGAAGAGGGAGTTATTCACATATTATAGCCCAGGTAATTCTAGTATTTTGATGATGGTAAATTATGGACATGCTGACATTAAAGGTAACAAGATTGTTTATTTTGATATTATTACAGGATGTAACTAGATTTTGAAGAATGTTCAACTTCTACCGAAGGTTCACGGGAATCTTATTTCTAGAACCATTATTGATAATGAAGTCTTTATCAGTACTTTTTTTGATTTACAAAGGAATATTTCATAGGTCACATTTATTTTGGCATAAGGGAAAAGGAAGACATGTTTGTACTGGGATAGATCTTACATTTCTTGTGATACTACTTGGGTGGTTGAGTGCAGCATTTCATCCAGGTTGTGGGATAATAGGCTCAGTCACATCAGTGAGTAAGGACATGTGTGTTTGGAAAAGATAAATCATATTCTATATTTGATGACTGTAATATTAGACACATGTGATCATTTCTTGGATGGAAAATTGAGTAGAGTGAGTTTTAGAAGCCATCCTCCACACAAGAAGTCACGAGCACTTGAATTGGTATATTCTGACATTTAGGGTCCTATGAAATCTAATACCTTTAGTTGAGGTATTTATTTTTTGACATTTATTGATGAGTACTCACATATGCTCTGGGTTTATTTTTTTTTCTTAAAGTGTAGTGCTCAGTGTTTTTTTAGTAATTTCATGTTCCTGTGGTGAGGGAATCAAGCAAAAAATTAAAATATATTTGCACTAACAATGGGGGAGAGTATTGTGGTCTGTTTGATTAGTATTTCTAAGAGAAATGTATTCAGCGATAGGAGATGCATCCCAGGACACCTTATCTGAATGGTGTAGTTGGGCAGATGAACATGACTTTTTGGGAAATAGTTCATTGTTTTATTTTGGAAGAAAATTTTCCACAACATTTTTGGGGTGAGGCATTACATACTCTTTATTATATTAAAAATTCATCACCCATAGTTTCATTACATATAAAAACTATCGAATAGTTTTTCTATGTAAAGGAGATTAGGTATGATCACTTTCTTGTTTTTGGTTACAATTACTTTATTCATGTTTCTAGATATGAGAGATCCAAGATGGATGGTAAGACAAACATGTTTATTTTTATTGCCTATAGACATGATTAGTTGGGGTATAGGTTCTATGATCATATTTTGATGAAACTTTTCAGAAGACGTGATGTAGTGTTTAAGGATGATTAGATTATTACAGATAATGATAATGGAGAAAAATCCTCTTCAATAACTTATAATGGGTTTTTCAGTCTTGATCCAGGTTCTAATTCAAATTTACCTCATAGTGTTGATTATTATGATAGAATTGATGTACAAAATGATACTCAGAGTGAATTTATTGGAGTTGATGTTTCTGATGCACATGTTGTTTCTAGTGATCTAGTTCCAGGGGTAATTAATGAACCCACAGTTCCACTCCTAAGGTCATCTTGGAGTCAAACCATTTCTACTCACTATTCACTAGATGAGTATGTGCTCCTCGCTAAAGAGAGTGAACCCGATTATTTTGATGAGGCAATGTAATGTGAATAGGATGAAATATGGGTTGTGGGAATGGATGATGAGATGACATCATTGCATGACCACCATACATTTGAACTAGGTAAGTTACCGAAATATAACATATCATTCGAAAATCAATGGATTTATCAGATTAAATATGAAGAATCTAGTTCTATTATATGAAATAAGGAAAGCATATTTGTTAAAGGCTTCCTTCAGAATAAATTTATTGATTTTGATGAGATTTTCCCACCTGTTTTCAAAATGTATTACTTTCAGGTTTTCTTGGTTTGGATGCTAGTTTGGATATGTAGATTGAGAAAATGCATGTGAAGACAACTTTACTCTATAGAGATTAATAGGTGGATATTTATATAGAGTAGCTAGAGGGTTTTTTAGAACCAGGTAAAGAAAATCATGTCTGTAGTTTGAAGAAGAGTTTGTATGGTTTGAATCATGCTTCAAGGAAGTGGTATAAGAAGTTTTAATCTGTCACTTCTCATCAGGGTTTCACGAAGACATATTTTGATCATTGTGTTTTTTTAAAACATTTTTTAATGATGATTTTATTATAATATATCTTTATGTTGATGATATTCTCATTGTTTTCCATGAAATATCAATAATTTACATTTTGAAGAAGGATATTTTCCAGTATTTTGTGATGAATGACTTGGAAAAATCACGATATATTCTTGGAATCGAGATCTTATGTGATAGCAAGTATAATAAATTGTTGTTATCTTAAGAGAAATAGATTGATAAGGTTATTCAAATATTTTCTATGAATAGAGAGAAATAGGTTAGTACTCCTCTTTCTTTACATTTTAAGCTCAGAACTAGTCAGTCACATTCTACTGAAGAATAGAGAGAGGAGATGCAGTACATACATTATTCATGTATTTTTTGTTGTTTGAGGTATACAAGGTTATGTACTAGACCTAATATAGATCATAAAGTTGGTGTGTTCAGTTGTTTTCTATATAATATAGGTAGAAAGAATTTGAGAGTAGTGACATATTTATTATGTTAACTTCATGGTACATCTGACTAGAGATTGTTTTTTGCGAGTGGGAAATATATTTTTTGTGGTTTTATTGATTCAGATGTTCCAGGAGATATCTATTCAAGGATATCTACTTCATGATATCTAATCCTTTTTTATGGGGAGTTGTATCCTAGAAGTCTAGATTGAATAGATATATTGTTTATCTACCATAGTGTTTGTGTTTATTGTAGCTATAGAGTATTGCAATGAATTGTTTTGGATGAAAACTTTTTTTAAGCTCTCAATTTTAATCAGGACAGGTATGTTTTATTTTTTGATAGTCAGAGTGCTATTTTTTGGGGAAATAATTATAATTTTCAGATAAGGTCTAAACATATTGATGTTTGGTATCATTTTATTTCTGTCATCCTTGATTCGAGACAATTAGAGTTTGAGATTATCCATATACATGAGAGTGGGTCAGACATGTTAACCAAGAGTTTACCTAGTATCAAATTTGTGAATTTTCAACTAATTTTATGGTTGTAAATGATTCCTAGTAGATTCATAGGTGGAGTTTTTTGGGGAACCTCCTCATCTGGACCCAAGATAGTTTTTATATCTTTGAGGATATATATCTAATATCGTTGAGAAAATATTTTGGATATATTTTACAAGATATATTTAATATTATTTATGAGAAATATCTGATATCTTTGAGAAGATATTTTCGGTATCTTTGATGGGATATATTTGACATCTTTAATGTGATATGAGATATATTTTTGTTGACTCTTGAGATATCAAGTGGTGACTCTCCTATATATATGAGATGTGAATCTCTTCTCTCTTCATTTTTTGGGGGTTGTGTAGTTAAAATTCGAAGGAGTGAATTTCAGATCTACAACAATTAGAACTACTCTGATCTGATCATATTTCATATATGGTAGTTATCTAATCCTGGTGCTTTTTCATATGTAGATTTTTCATTGTGTAGTAATCTCCAAAATTTACGGTCAGATCTATTTGGGTTTTTTTATCAGGCTTCATTCATCTATTCAGGTTGCCTTCAGACTATATATGTGCTCCGCCTTTGATGCACTATTTTATCAAAGTATTATTTGGGGGATCATGTTCTTATTTAAGAGACTCTATTTTTTACAATTGATTATTAGTTGATCCTTCTTTCTATACTTGGTCCCATTCTTTTTCCGTTTTGGATTTTCCACGTAAAAATTTTTTTGTGTCACCTTTTATTCTTTCAGCACTCATATCTTTTGTCACATCATATCTGATTTATTTTAATGGCTTGTTTATTTAGAGGGAAAGAAATTTATTTATACTTCACATTCTATTTTTTATTTTTTTCTCATTCGTCGCTTTACCATATTTCTCTAAAATGAAAATATTTGTACGATCCCTTTCTGTTTTCCCACGTGCTTCTCTAAAGGATACATATGTAGTGGTTTGATAATTATTTTCCTTCTGGTTCATCCTAGGTATTGTTCCTCATACTTCTATTTAGTCTATAGATATACATGTCTGCATGATCCTTGTATGAGTGATATTGAGCAGTTATATTCCAATGGTTCATCTCATCTGCACATGTGATCCAATATCGTGGCATGTTTACTTCGAAGTCTGGGATATTCACCTCATCCATTAGATCAAAATTCCATTGTTTAATATGATTTCTCAAGGTATAATTATTATGGACCTCATTCAACAATCCCATGGGAACTTCGTTTCCTAAAATGATCCTCCTAGCTCTAGGTATCCCTATGTTTCTTGCCATTTTAGCTCTCCGAGCACCGACTACAGCTTCAATCTCATCTTGGTTCTGCTACTGGGGAAATTTTTGTGATTTCATGATATACAAATAGAATTGCTTGAGATTAGTGGTTATTGATTCAAAATATTATAGTATGTTTTAAAATTTAGTGGTGTGAAAGCAACAAGTAACCTTTGACATATAGGTAAATGGTGTGAAGGAAAGATTCTCGAAATACATAGCAAAAGCTCCAGTGTTCGTGCTAAAGGTTGACTTTCAAGCATGATAGAAAATGATTACATTGAAATTTTTCAAGGCACTATAAATTTTCCTCCTCCACATATATATAGGCATGTGTCATAAATTTTTACAATCTCATAACTCTATTTCATTACCAACTGCTAGAGTTGTGTGCACTGACGAGAATCATCCACTCTTTTCAGTGTTTCCTTATAAACCCAACCTTCCAATCCCATATCATCTCAGATTCCAAGGGGAATAATTTTATGGTGAAATATATCATTAGAGGCATCATTTATAATGTTTTAGGAAAACCAATCATCTAACCCACCTCTAAATGGTTAATCCATTGCTCATAAATCAATTTTGAGAATGTTTTTGTGTGTGTGCGGAAAGACTGAGTTCCATACGCAATACACATTCATGCCAATGAAGATGCATTTTTTTACTCGAACACTATTGTTTGAACAAATATCTAATGATGATTCATACAAGAAATCATTTCTTTTCCCAAATTAAAATCACTGTGTACCCCATCGTACAACCATCTCTTTTCACGTGAAAGGCAGCTTCAAAACAAATAATTTTCATGAATGGCCTCCAATAGAAAAGAAAGAAACCATGAACAAGGTCAGTTCCTCAAAAAAGGTGTTTAATGACCACATATTGGGACATTACGTATAAATAGAATCTCACCCACACCCTCAAATATTCCTTCTAGAAGACTAAATTCCACCCTCATGTGCAAAATCCTTACCCTTCGGCGACCGTGCCAAACATGGAACACCCAAGGATGATAATCATATGACATAGACTTTATTTGGCCCCAAAATTATCATGTCCCATGGTTGAGTTATCCTCACACAACTCCTTTGAATATCGTTTAGTGTTATTCAAGAGAATCTACCTACAGAAAACCCTAATTTTCACAAAAACATCAAATCCTATTGATGCATACTCCGTAGGACTCCAAAACTTTCACTTTCCAATATCCCTCTTCTCATCATACTCCTTTGAACAACCCAACCCAGTTTTGAAAACCAATATCCTAGTCCATTACATGATTCCTTTTATACCTATAGTACACATGTTACCTAGCCTATTGCTTCAAATCATATGTATTGTAACCCCTTTCACATCAATGAATAGGGATTGTAACAAGGACCATGGGATTGATCACTTACACAAAGATGTGCCCACTCCATGCCCCACCCAAAGAGACATGAGTGGTGGTAACATAATTCCAGGGTTTAAGTGGCGAGTCTCTATCATCTGAGATTCACGATGTAAAACATATGAGTTCAATATCCAAGTCATACATCATTACACTGAACTACAACACCCCCAGTACATGAAGTAATATTATAGTCTTACTCTATACAGGGACTATAGTATTCACCATGTATGATCATCATGTGATGCCACCAATGATTTCCCCCAGTACCAGACCTTTCTGATCAGGTAAACTTCTATGTTTAATCATCACACCATACCTCATAGATGTTCCTTCCATGATGTGATAGTATATACTGAATGACGTTAAACTACCTGGATCTGTCCTATAACACAACAATAAAATGAAGAAATAAAATATGTGGGATTAAATAACTATATTCAAAATATGGTTTTTAGATTCCTCCATTAATTTCAATAACCTAATTTGTTATCCTTTTGGTGATGCATCTTCCCTCTTAGAGATATACCTCCTCGATCAGAATTTACCAAGCATTCTGATCCTTTGGTAAGCAATTTGGTTTCAAATCACCCCTAGTGATAAACCTCTTGGATACACCTCCACTATGTGATATAATCCATTTGAAAACTCATGGTTTTCTTTCTTACCTAAAAGAAATGAAACTTCTCGATCCACCTCCATGGGTGTTCCGATCAACAACGTCGGGTCTTCCCCAACCGGGTGTTTGGATCCATTGGTAGACTTTATTGAATGAAATAATCCATCTTAGAGAGACTTCCCTTGGATAATCCTATAAATGTTGTTCAGGTATATTATTAAACATATGGTGTTACATATTACGTCTTCATGGATGCACCTCATGAATCCTCTTCTTCATGGTGTTTTGATCCTCAACTTTGGGTCCACCTCCATTGGGTGTTTTGATCCATTGATAAACTTTTTTGTTATATCTTCCCTCCAAGTGATGCTCATTTAGATATACCTCACACATATATTGATTAAAATAGGTAAAACTATGTGTTATACCCTAAGAGGAAAACCTCTTAAATCTATCCCAGTCATACATTTGATATCCTTATGAACAAGACATTAAACTCTTGTCACCACCTATCTCAACAAGTCATTCTGATCCATCTCTATAGGATGTAAATCTTGTGACCTAACCCAAAACACAAACCTCATGATTAACATGGGATCAATTACGAAAAATGTATTTTAAGACAAACACCACATGTTTTAATTACCTATTGATCGATGTTGGATGCCTTGGGTTCCACACATAAGATGCCTCATATTTTATTCACTCCTAAGAGGAAAATTTATAGGAGACCAACGCACCCAACACCAAAGAATTACAAGAGATTCCCAACATGAATTCTCCCCTAAACGAAATTTTCTTCCCAAGTAGATATAATAATTTTTATTTATCAATGAGAAAAAAAGATATAATTGGGAATGAGTTCCAAAAACATCACTAAAATCTATAAGGGACACCCATACTATGCAATGATCTCCAAGGTGGAATCCATATAAGAAGGATTGGGCATCCTATCATTTCATTTCAATTAAGGAGTAGAAATATCCATTTAAAGTGATGAAATCTTCCAACCATTGGGAAGATGTAATATAGGGAAAGAGAAATCAACCCACACATCTATATCTATTCGCTGGCAGGCCCCGATGAAAGTGTTGGAAACAATCATATAGATGATTATTACTAAAAATTAATTCCCATAAATTGATATTGATAAATTCCTTAAAACTCTTATTAATGAATTAAGTGAATTATAAAATTATAGTTTAGAAACATCTTATCCAAGTACTAACAAAAATATTCAAAAGTATTTCTCTCCTTATGAGGACAATTATTTACTTTTATAGATTGGGAAATTTGTAATATTAGAATTTACACACTTGTTTATGTGGTCTTATTTGTAACATTAATTTAGATTTTAATGGTCTAAAATGTAGAATAATGTGGTAATTCATGTTTCATCATCACTTCCTTGATACATATCATAAATATTTGTTTAACAATGGATGTTTCTACGAAAAAACTGATTCTTGGCTACCATCAAAATAATTATCAATATCAGATATCATGGCCTAATTTTCCAATATTGGTTCAGAGAGTGGAAAATATTTTTATCTAAATGAATTTATAAAATGAGTTAAAAACCATCATTTATGTCTAGATTACAATAATGTAAGAAAACTAGACTATTATTAAGGACTCAATATTGGTAATTTAATTTTATACATAATAATCTTTATGTTATAAAAATTGAAAAGAATGTGTGTAAAATTGTTATATTTTTAATTTGCTAATGATAACAAATATTTAAATAATAATTTTAATTTTCATAAGGACTTATAATAAATCAATATCAAAATTGATCTTCAGCCAAACAATAATGGGAAGTATAGTACTACTATTTTTCTAATAAAAATAATCATAAATATTTGTTCCTTTGAACATATTAATTGGTGAATGTGGCCAATGGATATTTTCAAAATATTTCAAGATGTGTTTATTTGAATCAACATAAGGTAAATGGATTGAAAATTTATGACTCACATGTATTGATCACTCAGTTGTCACATTTTAAAAGTAATAATTTGATATATCAAAAAATAATCATTGTTCTACTTTTATTTTTAAAATTCATTATAATGTTTAGTGTGAATTCCTTACTCACTTAAATGAATAGGATAAACTTTTGGAATTAATTTTAGGGAAAATATCTCATTTTGAGATAATTTACCCTATCATTTTTATCTATGATGATTCATATGATGGTGTATTTATCCAAAAAAGATAAGACTGGAGGTCCCATATATTATCAATGCATGTTTACCATAGAGAGGTATTTTATTTTAATATTTTTTTCTTTAAAGAATTATTCTTATAGTAAATATTTAAAATAATTATTAATTAATTTATAAGCTTTAATCATTTGGTATTTTTTTGATTTCATGTATTATGTGAAAATAACCGTCATATTGAAGGATTTATTTTGAAGTTTACCTTTAAAAATTGTATCAAACCTTATGTTCAAGGTATTTGGATTTCATATATACAAGTCTCAATATATTATGATGTGTTTATGTTAATACAACTTAATATCAAGATTATAATGTGTCATTAATGTTTCCAACTTTAATTTGATAAGTTGGAATGGTATATTATTTTTCAGTGAAAGATTTGTAATTAATACAAGATAAAATATATATGACACTCAATATATATTTTTAATCCTTTTTCTAAAATATGTGGAAATAATTGAAAAAGATTCATTTGTGTTTTAACATAGATTGAGAAAAACACAAAAAAAAATTTACCAAATAAATTATTGAAAATCTTGCAAATCAATTAAGTTATTAATCTAATACATAATTTTAATGTGTTTATAATTATCTAAATTATTATAAATCTTTAATATCAGCTTTTATAGGTAAATAATGATGATAATAAAGAAGAAAACTCATAATATTTTAATTTTTTATCTCATGTAACATTAAGGATTTCAAGTAGATTAAATCCTTACAAAACTACCAATTTAATGTTTTATACTATTTATTGTAAGGAAGGATTGAAACCAAAAAATAGTTGTATATTCCCAACTGTATATCTAGGTTAATGTGTAATTTTGGTTGATATTATTGAGTAAAAATATCATTGGAAATTTTTAGTTTTTTATTTAAAAGTAACTAGGTCATTATTTATATGTTCATAATGAAAGATTCATTACAAATTATGTGTGTAAAATTCTCTCTATTGACTGATACTATTGAGTCGGATGAAAAAAATCCTTATATTTTTAATACCAATGAAAAAATGGTATATAATTTTGATAATATAGTGGATTGTGATTTTAGTTTTTTTATCCACAAAAAACTGAGAGACATGTGTGTTATGGGTGATGAAGGTAATGTAATTTTTGACAGTGAACACCATCAACAAAAACATACAGAATTTTTTATACCTAGAGATATTTATTATTTCACTGCTTTGAGGGTGACTGAATAAGAAGAAGAATAAATAGAAACAGAAGAAATAATTTTAATAATGGAACTTGAAAAAAACATGACATCCAAAGAATAAAATCTGTCACTATATTATTTGTTATAAAAAATTGAAATTATATTTTAAAATTAATAAATTAATGGAACTTTTTTATAAAAATAATAATATATTGTATTGTTATTATATGTATTAAATTATATAATAATGTTAGGGAATATACTCTCTCTACATCAAAAGATTAAAATTCTCCCACAATGAAAAAAGGTACACTTCACCACATACTGTCATCAATTTTTTGAGAGCATTTCATATTATCCTAATACATTATCATTCACAGATATGAGATATAGTAATTATTTTGAGAAATTAGACAGGAAACCTATTATGGTTCCTCATAATATTTTGGTCATCAATATGTTTCCATTAAGAGGTTATTAGGGATTCAAAATCATTAGTATATAATTCAATGTAATAGTGTTACTATATTAATTATTGAAAATAAAATATTATTTTTAATTTTAAACCAATGAAAATAATAATATAATGGTGGAAAACATCAATATTCATGATTTTTTATTAATTTTACAAATGAAATTTTTGTTGTTCTTTTCAATGAATATGTGGTACCAACTCGAAATAAATTATGTATTTTTGGACTGTTCCTATAAAATTTAGAATATTAAGAGACATCCATCCCTATTAATTATTTATATTTTAGGTACATTTCATAAAAAAATTGAGTATTATGATTATTAGATAAAGGTACAATCATTATTATATTTTCATATATGTTAAAAGTAAACATTTTTTACTTAATGTGTTAGTAATTTAATTGATCATATATATTCATTTGTAGATGATTTTTAATTTTTATATGAGTAAAGAAATTTCACATCCACATTCCATAAAACATTAAAAAAAATAAATATTTCAAGTGATCATTATGGAATTAATTCATTGACACATCCCTAATAGTTTCATAGATGTATGACATAGTCCATGAAGGTGTTCTTAGGGACCAATGAAAATCATTCTTTAAACATTATCCTGTAGAAACTTATAATGTGTTTTACTAAAAATGAATACACTAATAATATGGTTTTAATAACTTTTCATGTTTCATTGATATGAAATTTATTTAGCCGATTATTTTGAGAAATCATTTCTTTTGAAAGATGAAACTTTTTAACCACACATCAGGGTTTGGCAAGTTTCACTATGAAATTACATGGAAACGATCCATTTAATTTATTACTATATATATATATATAACAATTCAAGTAATTTATTTTTTCTAAATTCGTTTTTCGGATAGGTGATGGAAGTAGGTTGTTCTGTTATCAAGAAAAAATTTTGTTCTAATTTCCTTAATGAAATAGAAATTATGTCAATAAACCTATAAAAAACATATGGGAAAAAACATTAATTATTAATTTGTGTTAATAAATTACATTATAATATAATATAATTCATTTTAGAGTGAAAAATAAAAGAATAACGGGACACAAACCCCACATTGTCAATGTCGGTATCCTTCATGGATTCCACAACTTGAGTACTATGAAAATATTATTCCGGTTGTGTTGAGAGAATGGGTTATGGGACATCTTTGTCGATTGTGTCCATCATGGAAGATAAATCATAATCAATGCTATCACCAAGAGGGGATTACTGGTTTAGTTGATCCAATTTCACAAAAGGAAATTGTTCCACTGAAAATTATTATTAAATATAAATAATCATTATTAATTCATATAATTATCTAGTCTCAACATTGGAGTGTTTAATATACATTGTTATTTGGAATATGAATGGGAGTATTTTTGAAAAAGAACAACCCCCATTTGTTGTGCGGGAGAGGAATATTTCATAAATTTATATATATATTACTAATTTTAGTAGTTACATTTTGTATAATAAATATTGAAAATGATTCCTAATGCATAACTCAAATGTCTAAAATAAATGTTTCATAAATGGTTGGTGAAATACTTTTTTATTAAAAAATTTATATTCTTTTATGGATTGAAAATGAAAATATGGAGGTTGAGTTTAATTATATATATTCATATATGTAAATATAGAACCATAATTTCATAATATGATTTAATTTCGTCATTAACTTGTAAACATATACCATTTAATTTTGGAGTTTCTCATTGAGAGTATATCATGGAAAGGATGGTCGTTGTTATGGTTGTTAATGACTTTAGTATTGAAATATTATTTATGAGGAAAACTATTTCAATATAAACTATTATAATATTGTGACCAGTTGAATAGATTGGTGACTCACTGCATCATATAGTGATTTAATATATTTTATTGTCATGTTCATGTCCACAAATTATTTATCATTTTATAACTATATAAAAATAATTTAAATCACATAATATATCATTTTAATTGTAATTTATAACTGTTCATTGAATATGATCATTATTACTGTGATTTAAAAAAATTAAATTCCATCACCAAAGGAAAGAATAAAGAAACAGGTAATGAGTAGTAGCTGGACTATGTAATAGATGTTGAGGGTCTGGCATATTCATGGAGTATATGGGACTAATGTGTGTGTCGAAACTTCATAAAACATGACATTTTTTACACTATGAAGTAATTAAATGTCGTATGATATGTAATGTAATGTTTTTCAGGTATTAAAGTTACTTTTTCTATTAAACTACATTGGATAATTCATTTTTTTAATTTTTTTCTATTGATTTTTTGGGGATCCAGTGGCCAAAAAAACATTCATTAAGGAAACTGTATTACTAAGAGTGGTTAAAAATACTGCTAAACATATTTATAAAGAATAACATCCACTAGTAGAAAAACACAACTATATTTTATACAATTATGAAATGACTCTAAATAAAAAAATTATTATCACAAATAAAATTCAATATGAAAAAAATAAAGAAATATTTAAATATTGGATGACACACCATTTTAGGGAGGTTTACATAATCTACCAGAAAACCTTTTTAGATGTGTCTAAAAAACCCTATAAACATAAAAATAATTTCCAGTATAATATATATTTTATGAAGTTTTTATCACAATTTCAACCTTTTTCCATTAGATTTGAACTATATTTTTCTTTCAATAAAGGTATATTGTGTAGTTTGAATCCTTCTTATTGGATGGTGTCTTTGGTTTTTGACCAATATTGAGTTTGTGATAGTGTATGTTATTTTGGTATGTGTAGTTCCATGGGTAAAAACATGGAATGGAAACCATGTTCATGAAATTATTTTTGGAACCATTTAATAATATTATTTAGGTTACAAATGATCGTGGTTCCTTAAATTAATTTGGATAATAGGTAGATGTGTATTTATCTTCGATGGTAGCTAGTTAAAATTGGATCACTTATTGTTTCACTTGTTTTAGAGAATTTAATTTGAACTATTATGGCCTATTTGTATTAATAATGGTACCATAGTTATGGTATTATTATTTGTCACATAGGTTTAAGAAATCATATTCATAGGTGGAGATTCTATATCCTTCCCTTTTGGATTAGGTATGTTCCATGAATTGATAGTATTCTTCTTTCTATGGTGTTTAGGCATCACATATCTTTTTAGAGGATGTAGTAAAATATTATTGTGTCCTTTTCTATCTAGGTTCAAGTGGATATTATTTTTTGTTTTACTATTACATTTTTTATTTTCTATGATATTCTTTCACATTATTTCACAATCATTCATGTTTTATCCTTTGTAAATATTCTCTCTTGTTTATTTTATGAAAATTTCAATTTAGGGGTTCTTCTTTTTTTATTTCATCTCAATAAAAACTGGTGATGTATTTGAGGATTATTAAATTGAATTATTTCATAATGAGGATTAGGAAAATACTTTTTATTTTTTTATTATTCATTTTATATAGTGTTTTATATTATGAAAATGTTTTTATAGTTGCTTCAATATATCATTAATAAAAGCATCATGTATCATTTTAATTCATGTTAGGGGACAACTAGTTGTCAAACTCAATAGTTTATTACTAAGGATGTTATAAAGGGATTGATTTCTTAAATGTTGTTTAATGAATATGTGGTTTGGGGATTTAATTTTCATTTTGGAGATGCGTGATATTGTGTTTTATATACACTATATTCATTAATTTAATTTCCATGTGAGATAATTGTGATTTTGGTACTCACTTTTATTTTTAATTTAATTATTGATAATTGTTTTATTTTGCTACATTATTTAATTTTATTTAAAGATATTATTTCTATATGAAATATTTTTTATTATTTGTTGGGATTATATGTCGTCGTGTTGGCATTATGTTTTCTTATGGACCTGTTGGGATCTTACTACTAGTTCATTCCACTTGTTACCTCTTTGTCTAACCAATCCATGCATTTATTCTTATTCATTATAATCCATTGATCAAAGATAATATATAATCATCTCTTTCCATAGTGTTTTACTTCATTATGTTCTCTCACCGTGGGGGTTTATTGGATCATCATTTGCCTCTTGTTCACCAGTCAGATCTTGTCATGTGTCCTACCCTCTTGCTACACTAGATTTTTCTTGATCACACTAATGATTCTCCTCTATACACATGTTCTATTTATCTCATTTTATATTACTTGGCTAACATTACTCATGGTTCTTCTTCAAAATTATCAGAGCCATTCATTTTTATTCTTGTTATAGTTTTTCTGGGATCTTTATTCTATGTTTACTTTCTAGTTATCCCTCTAGTTGGTCAATAGAGAGAGAAATTAGAAAGGATAAGGACCTAGTATCCTATTTTAATTTGATCAGAGATTAATTTATTTCTCATCCTCATTGCTAGAGAATGATTTTGAATGATCTCATGGCTTCCTCTTAATTTACTATATAATGGTTGATTTCATGGTAGAAAATGGATTATGTGTTTGAATTGGAAGGGTAAGGAACCATGATTGTGATGGGTCTAGGAAGTGAAGAAACTAGATGAAATTGATCCAAAGGGACATGAAATTAATGATATCAGTATAAATTATATAAATATGGTGATACTGGGCCCCTAGTAAGGGAGCCTTAGATTTATTTTTTGTTCTTTGTTGGATATTACTTATTCTTATCTATGTTTTCATTCAGGGTTTCTCATAGTGCATGAAATATTCTTTATAGACCATGAGAAATGTGAGTTACACAATATTATATTGGATATGGGCTCTTGGTATAGTAATAACTCTAATCTTAGATAGATTCACTTGTGATATTATCTTTCTTCACATTCCTTGTACTTATTTTTATTATATAGTAAGATTCTATTATGATCCTTCACCATGAAAAGAATCTACTAAAAAAAGAAGGTAAATAATTTTGGATATATATTCTTCATTAATTTATCACTTTTCTCAAATTAGAGTACATTGAAAGATCACTTATGGTTAAACCTTATTAGGTTGTTTCTCTTGTATATTGAAATAAACTATCGGAAAAGATTTTTTATCTTATTCTTCTTATTAGATTGTAGATTATTTCATGTTTTACAAACATTATATTGATACTCTTATATAATTGTAATCTATTATTCTAGAATTTATCTATTTTTTTCATAATAATGTATCTTACTAATTTTTATATATTATTTATTTACATAAACTAGATTACTAGTTCTGGAATTGTTCATATTTAAAATGAGGAATTAATCTGAAATTTTTATTTCTAATTATATGAATCATTACGATAAAAATAATATATTATACTGAAAATAATTATACCTGAAAAATTCCATTAAAATAAAATTATAATTGTTTTATTCCTTATTATAATTTTTTCATTAGTCCTAGTATTTGAAATGTTCACTTGGATTTCACTCTTTATTTATCGGTTTTATTGAAATATAAAAAATATTACAGTTTTATAGTTTTTATTTTTCAGTTTTATGATGAAAAGTTAAAAATAATAACAAAAAATTGACTATTTTATATAGAATACCAAAAAATGTAGCTCAATGTTGGGTTTAGAACCTCCAAAATGATCACAACCACTAGAAAAATCCAACATAGAAAAATATTCTAGAATTCATGGTTTGGAATGAACCCAAGTCCATTTTATATATATAATTGAGAAGGAATTTCACCCCAACTACACACCACAATGGTTATTACATACAAAAACCACAAACTACAAAAAGTCAATGAGAAATAAAATAACAACATAAGTATTTTATAGGTTTCAATGTTAGTACTACTCCATGAGGAGGATACTAGAAACATTTATTAAAAAAATAGAATGAAAATTCAATATAGAATTAATATAAAAAAGACTCCACCCCACTACATATGAAAGGGATGAAGTGGTATAACTAATATATATGCTTTCTTAACACCATTGCTGATCATCCACTTATGTTTGATATTTGGATAAATTCCACTACCTCAACTTACTTGTTTGTTGGGTAGTGATTTACCTTTTACTTAGGCCTTTTCATGAATCTATTATAAATATACGAAACATATATTTATTCTATGAAATAAAAAGGCTTCACTCTTTATAGATTCAATTTCCACACTCTTATTTCCTAAAATTAGACACAATTGGGGATGCTTCAGTTTTAACTTATTTTTTTCATTCAGATATTGGGTGTTGCACTCCACCGTCTCCATATTGTTTTATAATTTTTATTATATATTCAACCATTCCCAATGTTCTAATACTTCAACATAATTACCTTTCCAAACTGGTAATACTTTATATTATAACACAAGATAATAATTTTTACGATTCAATATCAATCTTTTCATCATAATCAACAATTCTATTTCATTTTCAAGAATCCATTTTTGAGCATGGTTTCTCCATCATACATTCATTTTTTCGAGACCAACTAATGTACGTCAATGCCCATGTTTTTCCTAGAATACAATCATGATGAGCATCTCAATCAAATTCCAAAATTAAAAAACCTTTTGTTAATCTAGAATTGTTTTCCTTTAATAATTTTTGGATGATGTGATACTTAATTTGAATATCATTTCCCCTAAAAAGATAAATTTAATGATGATATGATGGTTATCACTCTTAGACACACATAATATCATTCAAAGTTCCCAATTTTGTTTAAAATCACTGAATATACCCTTAAATAAATCAAATAATTCTAATATTTTGTCTTGGATATATAAACTTATTACATTATTGAAATTGAAAAAAATGTAAAATCTTTTACATTAAAAAAATTATTATACTACTATAGGTGAACATATTGGTACTGGTTATCCTATGAGTGTATGTATCTCCCATAAAGTCCAAATCCAAACACCTATAAAATAGGTAAACCACAATTAAATAGAGAAAAAAGTTATTAAATATTTTTAGATACTACAGTATCAACATACACACTTCTTAGTATTCTAGTCATATATTATCTATAAATATTCTAACAACTCCCACTACATTTTCAATATCATTATCCATAAAAACCATGACATACATTAAGAATCAGATTGAAAATGAAAATATAAATTCTCCCATGTACTCAATATATTCGTATATTTTATATTTATCCTCATTTATTATCATAAATTTTAGATCAAAGTGAGTAGTGGTCGGCTTAACCTCACTAATTTTGAATAGTTTCAGCACCTTCCAGATACAGTTTAACTGTGTGGGGAAAATGGTATAGAATTTATGTCGCATACAAATGACATCCTTAATTTTTTTTATTTGACAGAGATCCTATATATTGAATCTTATGGATAGTTCAACCTTAATCTCATAAATCCATTCCTTTATTGATCCCAAAATAAGAATTTTTTTCACATAGAGATGTAAAATTATGAAAATCTCATCACCTTGTACATTCTAGTAGAAATAAGGACCAAATTAATATTCAGTTTTCCTTCTATAAAATAGTTTAACTTCTGGTTCCACTACCTTGGGGATTGATTCAACCCATGAAGGTTCCTTTTCAGATTTCATGTATGAACCTCATTCAATTTTTTCAGCAAACCCTTTGATATCTGAATGAAGTTATCCTCATCTATGTATGCATAATGAAATATGGTTCGAAAATATTACAAATCAAGATGTAACCCTTCCATAGAAAACATTATGTGTTATATTTGAATCATCATGTTCTTAAAAAGTTGAGAGGATATTTAAAAAATATCTAAAACTTACTTTAATTGAAAACCCGTAAGGATAATCCATTTATTGTATCACCTGATACTGTATACATCTTCTTTAAATTTATAGACCCATTTTTAAGAGTAATTCTCATAAAAAGTTATTCTTTTATCACTTATTTCTAGAAAACAAATGAGGAATCTGTTATATCCCTCATCTCTTACTCCCTGTGTTTCATGTTACTTTCATTTTCCAGCTGATCAAAACTCATTGGTTCTTCATTTCCTGAGATAAGAAGATAGTATAATTCACTTATGTATCTCTGCACTAGTAATTTATTATTTGTATATCACCAAAAATGATTCTATGTATTATCTCATTTTTTAACCACTACATCAATAAAATCACTTTTATGCGCTCAACCTTGGGCTTCTATAGATCTAGAACATTATGGTAATTTCTATCTTTAAAGAACCATTAGAATATACCTTCCATCTAAAACATCATCCATATAATTTGGTGATTCTAGACCAATATTACATCTTTAACTTCCAAACATCAATTCAGATAAGTAATAGCATGTTAGGATTCATTGATCACATCTATAACTTCTACTTGGTTTCAATATTTTAATAGGACCACTTCATTGATGATAGAGTTACAGCTTTTTAAAACCATCTATAAATTTTTATCCAATTGTCAAAATCCAAAATCTTTATCCACATACCCTATAAAATAAATAGTTATGGGATTTATACTATAACATGTCCCTTTCTTTAGCATCATCATGGATGTATGCGAGTGAAAAAAAGTCATTGATATGATAAATTTAAATATATTTTTTCTGAAACAACATGATTCAATAAGTTCCATCACCAATAGAGAACAATGAATTTTTTTCCCTATATAGGTAGCATAATTCCTAAATATCACCCAAAACTTTTTAGGATAATCAACATGTGAAATCATTCCCATTTACTTTTACATTAATATTTGACTCATCCTTTTTTCAACTCCATTTTTTTCATGATACTCGTGTATAGTCATCCCAAACCAAATTTTTTCCACCTATAGAACCTCTAAAATTCCCTTCTTTTGTATTCTACATAATTTTAAGAACTCAACTATTTCAGTTTACATTTAGTATAAATTTACAACATGTATATCTTTTTACCAAATGTTCCAAAAAAATCATACTTTTTCATGATAAAGAATAATAACACATTTATACTATGTATTTGATGAAAATAATATAGTGAAGTTCCCCTCAATGAGAAAGAATTGGAACATACCCCCATATATCCATATGATCCATCTTTATTATTAAATCCTTGGCCACCATTTTTTGTTTTTTAGAGACATGTTCCACTGCTTTACTTGGATACATTCTACACATGTTTCTTACTCCATACTTCTTATTTTTGACATTCCTTTTGTGTCTATTACCTTCCATCCATTCACACTAATGTATACAAGATTTTTATTCTAAAACATTGTGATTATGGATGCTCTTTGTACAGCATAAAATACTCCTTTTGAAACTCCCACCAAATACAATGTTCTAACTTTCACTCCTTTAACCTCCGCCATGGAATCACATGTATTGTTTTAAGACCCAATTATAAATATATTATAAAAACTTTCATCATCAAAATTTCATAAAAAATCAAGTTCACCCTCAACACTATAATATGCCTCACAACATTAATGTTTAGAAACCCTATATTATATTTCTGAATGTCATCACAACCCTTTCATATAGACTTAACAGAATTATCATCTATAATATGGACCTTACTAAGACTTCTAGAATTAAAATTACCCACACTTATCTTCTCATAATTATTGTTAATATAATAATAATATTCCATGATTTGGAACTAAAATAAATTGTAAACACTTAGTAAAATTTCAATTGTATCATCTAAAATAATATTTTTTATACCCTTATAGAAAAATACCTTCAACAATTAAGAAATTTCTCACAAGAAATAATTTTCTATATAGATTTTTCCCGAATTTAAAAATATGGGACACATTTAGAAGAATATATCTAGATTTTACGTATTAATTATTTCCCTTCCTTGTGACATTGTCATGAAACTAGGAACCTCTGTCATCCACAAAAAAAAATATACTATAAGTTGGCAACACTTTCCTACGAATCTATACATTCAAAATTATATTCTGAACATCCTCGACCATTAGGTAACATTTACCAATAGAGTTTCTCAAATTGGAAAAAATTGTATTTTATGATACCAATGGTGATGAATGTAATAATAATTTACATAATCAATCAACAAACATTACTACTACTGATTAATGATTATATGAAATCATGTTGAAGTCATTACCATGATCAACCATGAGATTTACATCTGTCTTTATCATGCCAAATATCATCTATAAAAAAAATCCATCATACATGGATTATGATATATATTAAAAATATTATTTATTAGTTCTAAATCTATATTCAATTAACAGATTTAATATGCCTTGTTTTAGTATAGTGAATTCTAGATTAAACCAATATCATTATTGTCTATCCTTTTCCTTTATTTTTTAATTGTTTATTGCTTTATTCCCGTCAATATAAGAACAAAATCCTTTTTTGGTGGAATTCTATCTATATTAATTTTCAATAACTTGAAATTTTTTCCTAAAAAATTCTCAAAATTGACCTTACCCCCATCCAATATCATCCTTCAAGAATAAATAAATTCTAAATAAACCCCAAAATTTTAATAGTGATTAGAAATATCATTTTTTAATACTCCAAAATGGTTGATGGTATAATCATTCTTTTGAAATAAAGTATTAAACAAAGTGGATAGGTATAGATCTTCATTAAAAATTAACCCATGTCATTGATGTGTCCCGGCTTGTCATAGATCACTCTATAAATAGCAACTAAACCGATTGGCGATAATACCACAAGCATGAATCCATAAATTTTAAAGGCATCTAAATAGATGTGAGGGATTGGGGGTATTAATTGGGAGACTATACCTTCATATCAGAGAAAGAGACCTATGAAAATTACCATACATCGCACATAGTAGTGAATAATCATAGTTTGGAAGAAATAAATATGATAATGATGTAATAAATTATGTAATGTAGTAATGTCCTGAAAGACAATTTCAAATATACAATATCCATTTCCCACTAGTCCAACCACATAAATTGGATAAAACATAAGAAATATAAATAAAAGTATAAGTCACTACATACCACACTGATCCAGTCCACATAACTGATATCCATATACATATCTGACTCATCCTTCCAGATCAATCCCATTGTTTATCCAATAATATTCCTTCAAATATGTGAACGTCTGCTCAGGAACACTTGTTCAATGAAGATCTAGGAAATGTGAGAATTAAAAAGGTTTTAGGGTACCACCATAATGGACCCATATAAATGATGTAAATAGGAAGTATGTATATATGATAAACTCATAAAGATAAAAAAAATTATAATATTGAAAATATTATAATATTTAAAGAAAAAAAAGGCAATCCAATGTATTCTATCAAAATTTAATACTAATGTAATGTATTCAGACAAGCAGCAACACAGATGAGGTAATGAAGATGAAGTAAAGCCACTATTTATCCATTCATTAGTGATCTTGATGAACTGGAGATCCTATGAATAAGTAATTGATGTTTATTTCATGCCACTAAATCCATGTATAATCTAGTCAATACTTGGGTCTATAATTCTAATCAACCATAACATCCTTGACTAGCATTAAAAAAATATCTGAATCATATATCACAAGGGTAAAATACATTAAATAATGGGAAACAATTCCCAAAATCCAAAATATGGATATGGGATTCCATGTTCCACAATCCTAATAAATGATGTAGAGTGCCTTTTCCAACATAAAAAACAAATAGTGCAGTTTTTTCAGGTCCAACTATTCCCAAATAAAATTATGAGGAGTGTTGTGTACAATATCCTAATCTAAGAGGGAATGTAGGGTCTTTTCCAACATTTCAAAAATAATTAATTATTAGTGACTTGTAAAACATCCTAAACCATGAGGGATTGAAGCATAATATCAAAACAATTCCAATAAATGATGAGGACTTCTATATCTAACATTTTAAACCATGATAAAAATGAATAATGAATTCATTAAATGGATCAACAACCCCATCCCTATGATAATCTATGAAATTTAATAATGATGAATTCACCAAGATCCTAGGGAGAATTCTAGTCATAGTTCTGGGATATCATCATCAATCTATAATAATATATCAAACCTATATATCAGGAAAAAATATCCCACCCAATCCTCTCTGATCAACACTCAAAGCATCCACTAGGTGACAACAATAATAAGGGGCACTGAGATACACCCAGATTAATACCTCTGTATTATTATGTATGGAAGAGTTACCATAGAAACAATGGACTTATGGTAACCATATAACCGAATTAATAATTTTTATAATCTGTATACCATGATATAGCTTTGGGAAACCTAACCATAGAATCACATCATATTAATCCCCAACGACTGAGTTCAAGGAATCATTTCTATAATTCTAACTATGTCAATGGTAACTATGTGCGTGAATATATAAATGGGTGCGGTTGGATGAATACCTAAACCCATATATACATCTACTTTCCCTAGGTCTTACATTCTTGGTATATGTTATAAGGTTACACCCTCTACTATCTCACCCCAAACCCATAACGCACTAGCTTGGGGTCATTTAAACATCGAGGCACCCCCTAGGTCACTCTAGTAAAAACACTCAAGAGAAATCCTACTTGGGATCCTTGTGGTCCATATTTATGTGAAGTAATCCTTCATGAGATCCCCTAAATCATATTAGAAGTAGAGGTATCCCTCTTGGGATCTTCTAGGATACATTCATAGTCTTGTCCTTCATTCCATGGCATGAAGCTAGCTTATAGAGGTTGTAAGTGATCTTTATAGTCATCCAATTTACATATGAATTTTAATTAGTTAACAATTCATTGGTATAAATTTAATAATGATTAATATTTCTTAGGGTTGAGAAAAATCTTTTGCATACTACCATAAATATGAATAAATATTATTAGGAAGGTATAACAGACCACCTACCTTTTATAATTATGTCCATTTACTATTATAGAGATGACAGTAGCTGTTAGGGCCCATCAAAGTACATTTGATACAGAAGGACTCATATATCACAACCAAACAAAAAGGTGATAATTAATAACATTACATTATAATTATTTAGGAAACTCTACATGATATAATCAAGAAAATAACATTAATAACAATTCCACAACACTCAAAATCTCACTAGATAATCTTGTCACACCAGAACCATGACCTTACACTCCCCAATAACCCATAACACATCATAAACCTTGAATCAGGAATAATCCCTCATCAATGGTGTTAAGATAACCACCATCTAAATAATAATCAGAAGTTTTAATGTTTTATAAATTCACTATAGAGACAAAATTCAAAAAAAACAACACATAATGAAATGAAAACAACCCCTTGATTATTTGACATCAAAGGAATATAAAATTATATAACTATATCATTATATTATATCATGATTAAATGGAATCAACCACAAAACTCATAAATGAAGTAACCAAATGTAATTGGAAGGTGAAGAAAAGAAACAATGATGGATATTGGAGTTTAATACATGCATATTGTATTCCAATGCATCCAAGTAAGTTATATTCAGACCATTAATGAGTTAAATCAACCATGGAGGAAGTGATATGTTTGATGATTCATGTGGGGGAGATATTAGGTTAAATGAAGTGGAGAAGGGTAAAATAATTTAATGTTCGGAGGGGAGAAGTATAAATTTTAACCCCTTTAATTAGGCACATGGTTAAGAAGACTTTGCGCCAACTACGAGGACTCGCTTCCCACACAGCCTCATGTTTCATAATTTCCTTTCATGATTTATTGAATCATGTTCTAACCATGTGGGGACCACAGCCCCAAACCCCCATCCCACATAGTTTCATTACACAATTAAGAATGATTTGTATGAGACGTGTGAGTACCTTTTCACCAATGCACAAAACCGTGGAGTTTTCCCCCCTCCCATAGTTATCCACACTATGTTCCATCAAAAACTAGGACACATGGTTTGGCAGCATGATTAAAATTAATCATGTTCCAACTATTAACCCTTGGATCCACTTTTCCAAAACACCTATTTAAGGTCCCACACCCTCATGAGGGTCTTAAAACCTACAAGATGCCGTTTTAGACTCATTACACATCTGAAAAGTAAATTTTAGGAATTCCGACCTTAATAATATCTTTTCAAAGATCTTATCAGAATTTTATACATAAGAAATTGATAAATACGTTTCCACCTAAAATTTTTTAACCTAATAACATGTGATCTTATAACCTCCCCCACCTTAAAGATCCTCATCCCTAAGAAGACTTGGGGCCATAATAATAAACAAATTGGACTACTTGGGTCATCAATTAAAACTTAAATAGTTGTGTTGAGTTTCTGAATACTCAACGCTCTACCACACGCCACTTTGAATGTGTGGTGATTAACTCACCAAAAACATTAACCACATACTAAAAAACCATAGAAACCTCAAAAATAAAATTACCTTATCCAATATAATATGACCAAATATCACATTATCATCTTATTCCTCAACTAACATATGGTCTTCGACACTATATTATTTTTATTTAAACTGATAATTCCAATCCATAATACTTCTACAATCATAATTTCATAAAAAACACATGCCCAGCATCCTGACAAAAAATAAGGATTGTTTCTCAACATGATACACCTTATCAAACATTATAGAATAGATCTTGGTCCTCAATTTTGTCTAATAATCATTTATCAACAACCAATCTGAACATAGTCATGCTGAATTTTCCATGAAAATATCAGACCAACCTTTAGCTTACACCTAACACATCCTATCTGCATGATCATTGTGGTTCATCACCAATCACATAAAAAACTCAAGATAAATCAATCTAAAACAACTCTAAATGAAAATCCTTATAAATTATTCACTTCTATCATCGAAGCACTATCAAAACTTGATTTGGATTCCTTTATATCAAGGAAGACCAAGATCATTTCAAAAATACATAGAAAATCTTGTAACCAACTTCTAGTGGTGTCTCCTAGTCAAACCATCTCCATAAAATTTTTTTTCATCATTCCACAACATGAACATTTTCAATTTCCTCATTTGGAATCATTTAATCATCACGGGAACCCCAGGTCCAATTTTTATGATCAAACTCTACCAGAGTATTTATTTTGAACACATGCCTAAAAATTCATCTATAACCTAAGAAAAACCTTATCACATGTCTTCATTGATCAAAAAAAAAATTCTATACTTCAAGGGTCTAATTCATATCTTAGGACCTAAGTGTCTACTACTTATCCCTTCCAATCGAGCCTCATATTAATGTAACGATGTCCGACCACCTAGACTATATGTCAACCTCTCACCAAGGTCACATATCTGGGGGAATCGTCAATTCACCCATATCAACCATTACATTAAATATAATCCACCTATAAACACACCATAAAAATGGTAGAAAACAATTAAGTTAAAGACATCTTCAACCTACAAAGGTAAAAAAATATCAAAATGAGTTGATTTATATAGGTTTTAAATTTAAATTTACAGAGGAAAACACCCACTATGTTTTAATTGGAAAACCATTTAAATTCAATCCATTGGTAACTATTATGCCAATGAATGATATATGAATCATTACCTTCTAAGCCTTGGCTGACCAGGCCTTAATCCTCTCTAAGAATCCTCATAAAGAACTTCTCCCTGTAGGGTCATGAAAGCTATGAAAATGATATAAAATAAACCTCATCATCAATTTATGTATGGTAATACCTCATAGAGCTTCTATTTCACATTAAAAATTTAGGTACCTAACAACATATCACTATAGGATTCAACTAGATAACAATAAAAGAATTTTGCTTATATTAAATTTCATAACATACTAGATGGGTAAAATCCATGTATGTTATTACAAATCTTCACTTAATCGCCCCTAAAAAGGATACACCCTAGGGGATCTAATTTGTAACACCCCAAGCCTCTATGGTACACTTCTCACTGAATAATGAGATAGCGTGTGTTAAACGCAACATCGAGTTCTAACACACCACATCCAATCTAACTAGCCATTATGAATAGTAATACCTACTTTTTGAAATTTTATAAATTTTAGCTCTCAAAATTGAATTCATTTTTGTATTCGAAATATCGAATTTAGCCTAGGGTGAAATTTTGTAACTTTTCAGATAAAATTTATATTTTGATGAATAGTGAAAATTACTAAATTTTAATTAAAAATAACATTTTTAATCGAAATAATTTATATTGAAAAATTATGATTTTGAGTGGTTTCAAAGTATATTAATAATAATGTTTTACCATTTAATACTATTTTGGTCATTGTAAATAATTTTACAATTAAACCAGACATAAACAAGTGTCAATATTTTGATAGTTATTATCTCTTAAAAACACGCTTTTTGTTTTAACAACGGGAATTAATTTTAAATTAATTTCTGTCACTTCTGTGTTTTGAATTTGGAAAAAAGATTACATATTTGGAATCATGATGTTCAAATTGTCTAAATATGTAACTTTTATTTTTATACATTATGAATAATTACTTCGGTAAATATTTTATTTACCATGGTTAAACGGTAAATCCGGTAAATAAAAGTTAAAAATAATATTATAATAATAAAACATTACACTAAAACGTGTCTTAACCTTATTGGTTGATACATGTCCGACCATGGGCATATTTGGGTCGATTTTTGGACCCCATGGAGCCATTGTTAAGTGATAATGACACTTTATATTAATTATGTTAAAATAAATACAAAAATGACATAAGCATATATCTTTTATAAAAACATTTTTTACATAGGGTTATATATCTTGTATTTTGGATTATAAAAATTCATTAGAAATATAAAAATATTTCCTATATAATGAAATTTTATTTATAATTTTTAGACAATAAATAATTTAATTTATTTATGACACAATGATGATGCAGTAATTACCATAATAGTGAAAAATTAAAATAATTGATATTATAAATACCCAAATAAATATAATTTTAGACTTTTTATGAATTAAAATAATTTTATAGATTAACATGACATGTTAGGAAGGATTTCATTAAAATTTTTCGAAGTAAAAATTCTGTTATGATTTTCACAAAAATCAATTTTCCAAATAGTGTCAAAATTGACATAAAAGAGTTTTTAAAACAAATATTATATTATTAATTGATCTTCAATACCTAAAAATCTAAGGATCAACCAAGAGACATATATCATGATAGGCGTATCATTAATGGACCACTTTGGGGTCGCTTGGATGTATATAGTAATTTTATTAACCATATAATATAAAAATTCAAAGAGACACAGTAAAAGTGAAACTAATTAACTAAGAGTTAATACTTAACGATAAGGTTAATATATTGACCCAAACCAGTATAAATGCTATTTTTTGAGTGGTTTTAGACCCATCCCCATATTAACCTATAAATAATCCACTTTGGATCCCTTAGAAACCGAATATTAATTTATTATAAAATAATATTTCTATCTTTTCCAAAGGTGCCCCTCACCCCTCTTATAAAAAGTCACTCCCCCTTATAATTATTTCACACCATCAAAGCCATTTGGCTAGGCCAAAATCATCCCAAATACTCTCTCAACCTCCATCACTTCATCCTAGATTCCTTTCTTTAGTAAGAAAGCCATCTTAAGGAGCCCTTTTGATCAAATCAAAAGGAAGAACCCGAAGAAGAGGTAATGATTTCACCACCCTTTTTAAAGTTCCTTTCTTCTTCCACTTCTTCTTTATTTTTTATTACCATTCTAAAATAATAACTACAGTATATTATATATACTTTTATGTTATTATAAACATTGTACGACCTTATTTCAGTATTCTATCCATCCTTTGAATGACATGTCACTATACGTGCGTACGTACGGCTTACCGTCTCCACTTTGTGGTGTAATTGTTATTCAAAATATTATTATTTGGATGGGTATTATAATGATGTGTAATTTATGTAACTAATAAATATAACATGATAATTATTATGTATATATGATATACTATCAAATTATATATTATTTTAATATCAAAAGAATTATATTTTCGCTTGTGCGTACGTACGGACTACCGTCTCCACGAACGCGATGAGATTCATTCTCCATCGTATCCATTCACGTATAATTCTCATTTGATGATTAAAAATAATTTTTAATGACTTGATATAATTTTTTATATGAATAAGATACAAACTATCCATAACAAACATGGATTATGTAACAAAACATATTAAAGAAAACAAGTATGTTAACACCCAAAACGAAGATAATTCTAAGATATTATTAACAAAGCAATGTTAAAAGATCATATATGATATCATATTAATGTATATGATTCTTGTATAAATTAAAAAAAATTATTTCACCATTATACAGGAGGTTAACCTACCCCCAGCCAAGGAAAAGTACAAGGTAAGGGTTTATTTCTCAATCTCTTCATTATCCGAGATTGTTTATACGTAATAATCTACTGGGATTTCTTTTTCATCCACATCCATGTTTCATAAAAATGTATTTCAAATATTTTTTAATATTTTATAGAATATGGGTTAATATCATTTATAACCTTGTTGACTTTTATAAGTGGTTTATAAAGGAATATTTCTATTGTTTTCTAAACAAGGTCCTTTTTAACCTTTTCGGAAGAATTAAGGTATGAATGTTTGTTTTAACTTATACGGTGGGTGCGACTATTTTCCGCCGTTATAAAATCATTGAAGCTTACCTTACAAGATTATAAGAATATTTTCAAATAAAATGTTTTATTTTATTAATATATTACTCTTAAATGATTTCAAAATAGAAAGAGATATTTCTCTAAAAAGAGTTTTGATTTCATCTATGTCAACATCCATTGATGGATTTTATGCTTATTTGTAGTTGATTTATTATGATACAAATCTTCTATATTGTATTGAAGGTTTTTGTGATATTTTTGAATGTGGATGTGTTATTTATATACCATTCGTGGTTTATGGATGAAGTATTTACATTTCGTATGCTATTTTTAATACGAATGTTTGTGTTATGTTTAAACCTTTTCATATGGGAATGCATTGGACTTATTATGTGACGGGTGGAGCCCGCTATAGCTCCCCGATGCATCAGTAGGTCTCATGAGACAAACTAGTGTCTTGGCACAAGGCCTTGAAAAAATATTATTTTTATTCTTGGCACGAGGCCTTGGCTATGTGGTTATGATAGTCTGGCATTATAAATTCCATCATTATAAAAGTTTTCATTGATATAGCATGTGATTATTCGACTAGTAGAATATCCATGTGAATATGTAAATGCAATTATTTCATTTTATCTATTCCATATTATTCTGAAGTTAAAGTTTAAAAGGCTTTTGTTTTAGTTATACATTTCCTTAAATGTTTATGTTTATTTATGAAGGTTTCTGCTATATTGTTATCCTTACTGGGCATTTGAGCTCACCCCTTTTCTATGTTTTATTTTTCACAGGATGTGAAAAAGTAAATTATGAATGACTTGCAGGGATAGTATGAGGGGATAACAGTGTGGACTATGGAGACTATGTTGTTTTAGTTTTCATTATTATGATGTAATGTAAAACATTATGAATATTTCTAGTGTTTCCAAGGCTACTAAAATAATCGGTCTTTCGAGATTTGATCTTTCTTGTGATCATGCCAATGTTATGTAATAATGCACCGACTCTGGGTAACTGGGGTCGAGGCATTACATTTGGTATCAGAGGAAGTTTAGTACAGACCTTGGAAGCTATATTTTGATAAAATCTGATTAGGGTACATAGATTTAAGATGGAATTGGCAGATTAGTATAGATGAACATCCAAGAATTTTGGTATTGTAGAGATTTTTTGAGTTTTCCGAGCAATACATCCCTATCTGGATACGAGCAGGTAGAGTCGGATCTGGAAAATATGTACCTAGGGGTAAAAACTGAAAACACCGCTTTGAGAAAGACTCAAATGGGAACCGGTGCACGAAAATGGGCCTTGCTGCACTCTTGGTTATGAAACTCCTGGGGGATATTCTTAGGATAACTCTCATTTTCTTTACAAATAATTAGGAAGGGTTTATGAGTATATACTTCCTTAAAGAAAATTTTTTTATGATTAAGGATTATATCCATAAATAGTTCAATTTATGTGAAGTGTTTTATAAGTATGGAATTATGTATTTTGATTCATAAACTGATCTAGTTTATGCCATTGTTATGAAATGGTGCCTAGTGGAAGAAATGGAAACCATATCAATGCACGCAGTCAATGTAGGGATTTCACTCCTGCTCAAGATAATTATAGTGGAGCTGGTGATGCAACTGGTGCTGATCAACTAATCACCCTACTATAAAAACTCACTCAGGTTATGAATAATAACCTTACCCGTATGGAGCACCCTGATCCACAGCGTGGAGGATAAATGTTAGATCACTTCATGAGGAAACAACCACCAATGTTCAATGGGAGTAAAAATCCCTTAGTGGCTGAGCAAATTCCCTAGAGAAAATATTTTAGGCTTTGGGAAGTAGTGAAGGGGAAAAAGTTATCATGGCACTTTACCACCTCACTGGAGATGCTGATCAATGGTGGTCATTGATTCAAAACACGAAGGAAGATAATGAAGTACCAAATATGGAATAGAGGGATTTCAAAGATCTGTTTTTGGAAAAATACTTTCCTCGTGACCATTGAGCAGATATGGAAAGGCAATTTCTGAGTCTGAGACAAAAGGAGGATGATAATTCACAATGTATGAGGCTAAATTTACATGGTCAGCAAGGTATGATGGAGATTATATATGTAACCCAATAATTAAGATTGATCGTTTCTTTGATGGTTTAAAACCATTTCTCCGTCTGGCATTAGTCTCACAATCCTTCTCCTTGTACGAATACATTGTCTCATGTGCTATCAAGACAGAGAAATAATTCTCTAAGTCATAGGACTTTAAAGCAAAGAAAGAGAAGAAGAGATCTGTTGATCAATCTGTGAATGGAAATAAATGGAAGAAGGGAAAATTTGAATATCCATCCTATAGTAAATGTAGGAAGAAACACCTCAGTACTTGCTTTAAGGGAATGGGTGTCGGTTACAAGTGTGGTGAAAAAGGACACCAATCTCGTGATTGTCACGGGAAAAAGGAAGCTACCGATGTTCAGTGCTACAATTGCAGGGAGATGGGACATTATGAAAATAAATTTCCTAAGCGTCAGAGGAACTTACCTCAGAAAAGGCCAAGGGATCAAGCTTAAGATTATGCTATCACTACTGCTGAGTTAGAAGCTCCGAAAGACATGGTAGCAGGTAATTTAATGTTTTCCTCAAGTTTAAAAAATGTATTATTTGATTTTGGATCATCGCATTGTTTCATATCTTCCCAGTTTTCTAAGAAAATTAGATATTTCCAATTTTATTTAACTAGGGAGTTGTCAGTTAAAACTCCTAAGGTAAGTATCATTGCAAAAAAGTTTTGTGAACCAGTCCCCATTAGATCACATAAATGTTCTTTATATGCTGATCTCATTGTCATACCTATTATTGAGTTTGATATAATCCTCGGTATGTACTAGATTTCGGACCATGATGCAAAAATTTATTGTAAGAGGAAGGAGTTTACGATTTTTGATGATGATGATAAGGAACACCTTATCTTTAGAGCAGAATCGTCACCACCTAATTCTTATCTAGATCCACCCCGAGTAGCTTAACTAAATTCAATTAGTGGGGAGGAAGAGAATTAAATCACTGTGTGTGAGGAAAGGAATGTTCAAATAAGGGATATACCTGTTGAGAATGAATATGTAGATGTGTTTCCAGAAGATTTACCTGGACATCCACCAGAACAAGAAGTTGAGTTTTCCATTGATTTAATTCCTGGATCAAGGCCTATATCGAAAACCCAATATTGAATGGCCACTATATAATTAGTTAAACTAATGAAACAACTAGATGAATTGAGTAATAGATGATTTATTCTCCCTAGTGTTTCTCCATGGGGATCCCCTTTTATTTTTGTTAAACAGAAAGATGGATCTATGAGGTTATGTATCGACTACAGGGAGATCAATTCTATAACAATAAAGATCAAGTATCCCCTACCTCGCATTGATGATTTATTTGACCAACTGCATGGAGCTCAATACTTTTCAAAGATTGACCTTCGATCTGGATACCATCAGTTATGTGTGAAGAAGGAAGACATTCCGAAGACAGCATTTCGAACCAGGTACGGGCATTACGAGTTTACAGTAATGCCTTTTGGATTGACTAATGCACCCTCTATATTCATGTATCTGATGAATATAGTTTTCATGGAATATCTCGATGAATTTTTGGTGGTATTTAATGATGAAATCTTCGTATACTCCAAAAGCTATGAAGATCATGAAAATCACTTGCGCATTATCCTTAAGACTCTGAGAAAACATGAATTATATGGGAAGAATAGCAAGTGTGAATTCTGGATTCAGGATATTTCTTTTCATGGCCATATTGTCTCTAAAGATGGAATCTCTGTTGATCCTTCTAAGACAAAGGAAATCCAAGAACGGCCTGCACCGACGAGTATAACTGAGGTACATAGTTTTATTGGTTTAGCAGGTTATTATCAACATTTCGTCCAGAATATTTCCCTGTTGTCTAACCCATTAAAAATGATCACACAAAAAGGGGTTAAATTTGTTTGGACAAAAGAGTGTGAAGAATGTTTCGAAGAACTGAAGAGAAGATTAGTCAATGATCCTACATTGACTCTACCATCGGGGAATGATGGGTTCGTTATTTATAGTGATGCATCAAAGAAAGTACTTGGTTGTATCCTTATGCAGAATGATTGGGTTATTTCCTATGCATTACGACAGTTGAAAATTCATGAACAAAACTATCCTACTAATGATCTCGAGTTGGGATTTGTGATCTTTTCTTTTAAGATATGGATGAACTACCTCTATGGTGAAAAATGTGAGATTTATTCTGATCACAAGAGTTTGAAGTATATTATCTCACAAAAATAACTGAACAAGAGGCAAAGGAGATGTCTTGAATTACTCAAGGATTATGATTGTACGATACACTACCACCCGGGGAAAGCAAACAAGGTGGCAGATGCTTTGATCAGAAAAGATCATGGAGTTTTGAACAATATGAGAATTGAAAGGGATACAATTTTCATGGATCTAGTGCAGATGGACATGAGAATAACCATGGAAGGTGAAACATCAATTCTTTTTCAAATGGTTTCCAAACCATCTTTTCTAGAAAGTATTAAGAGTTCTCAGACTGGTGATAGTGAATTTTAAATGAAGATTAAAGTTGTGAATGATGGGAGATTGAGAGACTTTTTGTATGAAGAAGGAATTTTGAAATTTGGGAAGACACATTGTGTTCTCGATATACCTGATCTAAAAAGGTAATTGTTAGATGATGCTCATAGTTCCAATTTCTCTATACACCCTAGGAGCACCAAAATGTATAGAGATTTGAAGGAACATTTTTGGTGGGACAACATAAAGAAGGAGATTGATGATTTTGTATCAAGATGTATGGTTTTTCAAAAAGTGAAAGCTGGAAGGCAACAACCTGGAGGAGTCATGCAACCTCTTCCCATACCGAAGTGGAAATGGGACAATATTATGATGGAATTTGTCATGGGACTACCAAAGACTCCTAAAAGGAACAATGCAATATGGGTTACTGTTGATCGTCGTACCAAGTCAGCACATATTCTTGCTATAAGAGAAGATCTACCAGTTGAACGTCTAGCAAGACTATATATTAATGAAGTTGTGAGACTTCATGGAGTACCCCTATCGATTGTTTCTGATAGTGATCCCCGTTTTATGTCAAGATTATGGAAAAGTCTTCAGAAATCCTTGGATACTAAACTTCATTTGAGAACTGCCTACCACCCTCAAACAGATGGAGAATCAGAACGAACTATTCAAACCTTAGAAGGCATGTTGAGATCCTGATCACTTGTCTTTCAGGGTATGTGGGATAAATATTTACCTCTGGTAGAATTTTCCTATAATAATAGTTTCCATTCGAGTATTCAGATGGAACCATATAAAGCATTATACGGAAAGAGATGACACACACCAACCTGTTGGGATGACGTTGGTGAAAGAAAACTTGTAGCCACAGAACTGGTGGTGGAAACGATGGAAAAGGTGAAGGTAATCCAAAAACATGTCAAAGAAGCTCAATGTAGGAAAAATAGCTATGCCGGTAATCGAAGGTAGGATATGAAATTTGAAGTCGTTGATCATGTTTTCCTGAAGGTATATCCATGGAAGGGAGTCATAAATTTTGGTAGGAAAGGTAAATTGAGTCCCAGGTACATCAGACCTTTCGAAATTCTTGAACGAATTGGGGTTTTAGCTTACCGATTGGCAATGCCGCCATGTCTCTCCAATGTTCAAGATGTGTTCCATGTATCTCTGAGGAAGAAATACATGCCTGACCCAACACATGTACTCACCTATGAAGAATTAGAACTGGAACCCATTCTGTCTTTTTGCGAAGAGCCTTTCAGGATTCTTGATATGAGAGAACAAGTATTGAGAAAACGGACGACACGTCTGGTAAAAGATTTGTGTAGAAACCATAATATGGAAGAGGCAACGTGGGAACCCGAGAAACTTATGATGAAGAACCACCCAAGTCTTTTCATGCGGTGTTATTCTAAAAATTTCGGGGATGAATTTATTTGAAGGAGGGGAGAATGTAACACCCCATACTTCTATGGTATGCTTCTCTTTGAATAATGTGATAGAATGTGTTGTACGCAACATCGAGTTCCAACACACCACAACTAATCAAACTAGCCGTTATGAATAGTAATACCTACTTTTTCAAATTATATAAATTTTATCTCCCAAAATGGACTTCATTTTTGGATTCAGAATATCGAATTTATCCTAGGGTGAAATTTTGGAACTTTTTGGATGACATTTATATTTTGATGAATAGTGAAAAATACTAAATTTTAATTAAAAACAACTTTTTAATTGAAATAATTTATATTGATAAATTATGATTTTGAGTGGTTTTAAAGTATATTTAGAATATATTTTTACTATTTAAAAAAATATTGGTCATTTTACATAATTTTACAATTAAACTGGACATAAACAAGTGTCAATCTTTTGATAGTTATTATCTCTTCAAAACACGCTTTTGGTTTTAACAATGGGAATTAATTTTAAATTAATTTCTGACACTTTTGTTTTTTGAATTTGGAAAAATGGATTCCATATTTGTAATAAGGATGTTCAAATTCTGTAAATAGGTAACTTTTATTTTTAGTCATTTTGAATAATTACTTAGTAAATATTTTATTTACCATGGTTAATGGGTAAATCCGGTAAATAAGGGTTAAAAAATAATATTATAATAATAGAAAATTACCCTAAAACGTGTTCTAACCTTATTGGTTGATACATGTCTGACCATTGGCATATTTGGGTCGATTTTTGGACCCCATGGAGCCACTTTTAAGTTATAATGACACTTTATATTAATTAAGTTAAAATAAATCTAAAAATGACATAAGCATATATCTTTTAAAAAAACATTTTTTACATAGTGTTATATATGTTGGATTTTCAATTATAAATATTCATTAAAAAGAATAAAATATTTCATACATAATGATATTTTATTTATAATTTTTAAACAATAAATAATTGAATTTATTTATGATAAAATGATGATGCAGTAATTAGCATAATAGTGAAATATTAAACTAATTGATATTATAAATACCCAAATAAATATAATTTGATACTTTTTAAAAATTAAACTAATTTTATACGTTAATATGAAATGTTAGTAATGATTTAATTAACGTTTTTTGAAGTAATCATTCTCTTATGATTTTCACAAAAATAAATTTTCCAAATAGTGTCAAAATTGACATAAAAGAGACTTTAAAAGAAATATTATATTATTAATTGATATTCAGTTCATAAAAATATAAGGTTCTGCAAAGAGAATTATATCATGATATGTGTATAATTAATGGACCACTTGGGGGTCTATTGGATGTATATATTAATTTTGTTAACCATATAATATAAAAATACAAAGAGACAATGTAAAAGTAAAACTAATTAACTAAGAGTCAATACTTAAAGATAAAGTTAATATATTGACCCAAACCTGTCTAAATTCTATTGGTTGAGTGGTTTTCGACCCATCCCCACCTTAACATTTATATTATACACTTTTTAGCCTTTATAAACTGAATATGAATTTATTATAAAATAATATTTCTAGCTTTTCCAAAGTTTCCCATCACCCCTCTTATAAAAGGGAACTCCCCCTTATAATTAGTTAACACCTTCAGAGCCATTTGGATCGGACAAAATCTTCCCAAATACTCTCTCAACCTCCCTAAATTCATCCGAGAGTCCTTACTTTAGTCAGAAATCCAACCTAAGGAGCACTTTTGATTAAATCAAAAGGAAGAACCCGAAGAAGAGGTAATGATTTCACCACCCTTGTTCAAGTTTCATTCTTCTTCCACTTCTTCTTTCTTTGTAATTATCATTCTAAAATAATAACTCTAGTATATTATATATACATTGATGTTATTATAAACATAGTACAACCATATTTCAGTATTCTATCCATCCTTTTAATGACATGTCACCATACGTGCGTACGTGCGACTTAGCGTCTCCACGCCGTGGGGTAATTGTTATTCAAAATATTATTATTTGGATGGGTATAATAATGATGTGTAATTCATGTAAATAATAAATATAAAATGATAATGATTCTTTATATATGATATACCATCCAATTATATATTATTTTAATATCAGTAGAATGATATTGTCGCTCGTGCGTACATACGGACTGCCATCTCCACGAACGCGATGAGATTCATTCTCCATAGTATCCATTCCAGTCTAATTCTCATTTTATGATTAAAAATATTTTTTAAGTACTTGATATAATTTTGGATATTAATAAGATAAAACCTATCCATAACAAACACGGCTTATGTAACAAAACATATAAAAGAAAACGAGTAAGTTAACACCCAAAATGACGATAATTCTAAGATATTATTAACAAAGCAATGTTAAAAGATCATATATGATATAATATTAATGTATATGATTCTTGTATAATTTAATAAAAATTATTTCACCATTATAAAGGAAGTTAATCTACCCCCAACCAAGGAAAGGTACAAGGTAAGGGTTTATTTCGCAATCTCTTCATCATCCGAGATTGTTTATACGTAATAATCTACTAGGATTTCTTTATCATCCAAATCCATGCTTCATAAAAATGTATCTCAAATTTTTTTTACTATTTAATAGAATATTGTTTAATGTCATTTATACCCTTGTTTACTTTTATAAGTGGTTTATAAAGTAATATTTCCATCATTTTTCAAACAAGGTCCTTTTTATCCTTTTTGGAAGAACTAAGGTAAGAATGTTTTTTTAACTTATACGGAGGGTGCGGCTATTTTCGTCCTGTTATAAAATCTTCAAAGCTTCCCATACTAGATTATAAGAATATTATCAATGAAAATGTTTTATTTTATAGATATATGACTCTTAAATGATTATAAAATTGAAAGACATATTTCTCTAAAAAGAGTTCTGATTTCATCTATGTCAACATCCATTGTTGGATTTTAAGCTTATTTGAAGTTGATTTATTATGATACAAAATTTCAATATTGTATTGAAGGCGTTGTGATATTTTTGACTATGAATGTGTTATTTTTATACAATTCGTGGTTTATGGATGAAGTATTTATATTTCTTATGCTAGTTTTAATACGAATGTTTGTGTTATGTTTAATCCTTCTCATATGGGAATTCATTGGACTTAATATGTGACAGGTGGAGCCCACTATAGCTCCTCGATGCATCGGTAGTTCTCATGAGACAAACTAGTGTCTTGACACAAGGCCTTGACAAAATATTATTTGTAGTCTTGGCACGAGGCCTCAGCTATGTGGTTATGATAGTCTGGAGTTATGCATTCTATCCTTATGAAAGTTGTTATTGATATTTCATGTGATTATTGGACTAGTAGAATATCCATGTGAATAAGTAAATGGAATTATTTCATTTTATCTGTGCCATATTATTCTGAAGTTAAAGTATAAAAGGCTTTTGTTTTAGGTATACATTGTCTTAAATGATTATATTTATTTATGAATGTTTCCGCTATATTGTTATCCTTACTGGGCATTTGATCTCACCCCTTTTCTATGTTTTATTTTTCCCAGGATGTGAAGAAGTAAATTATGGATGACCTTCAGGGATTGTGTTAGGGGATAAGAGTGTGGACTATAGAGACTATTTTTTTGTAGTTTTAATCATTATGATTAATTTATAACTTTACGAATATATCTACTATTTCCAAGGCTACTAAACTAATCGGTCTTTCGAGATTTGATCATTCTTGTGATCATTCCAATGTTATGTAATAATGCACCAACTCTCGGTAACTGGGGTCGGGGCGTGACATAATGGGAAAGAATTAGTTTCTAATTTTGACCTATGAGGGTCAATAGTATAAACAAAATTTCTTCTCAATGATCTAGGTCAATACAAACTCATAGAGTTCAGTTAAGTGTAATTCCAATCCATGATATGTTGGATAACACTTGATAGGTTTTTATTGAAACATTAAATAACTGAACCTAAAAATAAATGCCCCAAAAGGGTACTAAACCTTAAGGAACATGTGTCTTATTGACCCACTATGGTTATTACAACTCTTATTCATGGGGAATGAGTCATCTTTGTTATCATATAAATTCCCACTATAGATCCACATGACCTACCATTATAAAGAAATACATATATGTCCGCCTAACTGAGTTCAATTCCACCTAGAACATGTATGGGGTAACATGATTTATGTTTTTGTTGTCACATTAAATTGTTTATCTAATAGTAAGTTTTAAAATCACAAACTACCAGGACATTAACATATGGACCCTACATGCCAAATAGAAATCATTAAAAAATACCACATGCCTTTTATTGTTATGAGTCGAAGTCAAACACTAGCCTCTCACCAATGGTCCATCCAAAAATTCATAATAAATCCTAAAATCTAAATAATATATGTAGTAGTAAATGTAAGAATCATATATAATAGTAAAATCATTGATTAGATCAACAATAAAATATCCCTTAACCCCATGAATTCTTACATAAATAAGTGTTTTGATCCACCAGTTTGATATCCATCACAGATTCCAATAAATTCTTAATTATCCTACACAAACCAATAATGCACTAGATCAGGGTCTGTCCAACACTAAGGAACACCCTACGTCCCTCGGGCCAAAAATATGAGAATCATCCAATATGGGATCATTGAGATGTACACATAATACAATGAATCCCTATTAGGATACTCAAAATAATATTGCAAGTAGAACCATACCTCTTGGGATTCTCTTGGAAAGTGTCACAGTCTCCCCCATTAGGAAAATATAGGAAGATAACACACTATGAAATTTAGTAAACCATGGAATTATCCATTTTAATTAAATAAAAATTTAATTGGAATAAATTTAAATTGAATATATTGTCCAAGATGATCCAATCCATATGTTTTCTTGTATCACTAAAAACACACAAAAAAGATAATTTATTATAATTAAATTATAATAATTTAATAAAATAATAAATATATAGACAAATAAAAATCTATATTTACAATGGAATAAATCTAAAAACTTCACTGACAAACCTTGACACACTGGAACCATGATTTAATTCTCCACAATAACCTATATTACAATATTAACCTTGAATAAGAAACAACAAATAACCCACTATGTTAATAAAAACACCCAATAATAAATTAATTTATATTTTAAAGTATTCTAAATCCAACATGGTGGCATAACTCAACAAAACAACACGCAAAAAAGTTTAAAAAAACCTACTGGGTCACCCTCTTCCATGGAGTAGAAAACTCCATCACACCATCATCTGACTCTACCCTGATCCAGTGGAATCAAGAATAAAAAAACCATCTTGGGCAACCAAAATTTAGAGGAAGGTGATTAAAAACCACAATGGGTGATGTTGGAGTTCAAGAGTTACCTCTAGGATTCAAATACATTAAAAGATACAAAATTTGAACCAAGGAAAATAAACAAATCACATAATGGAATAGAGAAAGAAAAGGTAGATTGTGGTGGATCTATTGTATTAAATTATGGAGATAAGTGATTAAAAACCATTAAACACCGAAGGGGGGGAATTTTAATTCTCTCCTCTTAAATTATTCACAAGTGTATTTCACATGTTTAGCAAATGAATGTTCCAACCATGTTCACTCACTATCCACAACCCCTCAAGACACATAGTTCCATTCCTCTGTTTACATAACTATGAACCAATATTGTATGGATCACTTTCCCAAACACTCACCTCATGGGTGATTTTAGTGCATGGTTATAAAAATTTTACATCAGCTCTGAGTGCCCCTATGAATATATAGACCAACCAAATAATTTTTTGATCCCCCCTCACACATTTAAAGAAACTGGGTGTCCTTAAAATTTGGGATGCATGGTTAGGATGCACGGTTAGCACTAACTATGAGAATACAGAGCGTCACAGGATATACTTTTCCAAAACTATGATTTTTTCCCACAACCCCATGATTCACCAAAATAATAGAAGTTATCTTCCAAGTCTCATTAAATTTTTAAAAACAACACTTTGAGGGATCCCAACATTTAAAATCATATTTAAATTATTAGATAAAAATTTTGCTGATCAGTAATTGAAAATTCAATTTTTTCCTATATTTTTTCATCCCATAAAAAATCAGATCTTACATGATGTATTTATTACTATGAAAGAAAAAACAATGACCACACTCCCCAACGCCCTAAATTTGCACCAGATAATAAATTTTGAAAGTAATTGAAAGAATAATAAAGTGAGTAATAACAAATTTATTTTTCATGTTTTGGAAGTAGTCCTATTTCATGGGGTGTATTTAATTATCTAGACATTTTTAGCATTTTGTTTATGTTTTCTTGAGTATCCATGGTACTAGGAGTGATTTTTTGTTGTTCTGAAGTCTTTTATAATCTTTATTTCTATTATTTGGGTTACCACATCTTAGATATGGGTAAGGTGATTTAATTGAAGGGGCCATGTTCTTGGAAAAGATGGCCATGTTTTCCTTTATGTACCAAGTCATGAAAAATGTGTTTTCATGTTTTCTTATTGTAAATTCTTACCCTAGTGCATTTATATCTAATATAGACATTGTGGGAAAATATGATGATCGTTCATCACTAGGAATGGTTCCATGAGTAATTACATGTCCCAAATTAAATTCAATGAAATTTCTTGCCAAGAATTTTTTTAAGTCGTGGTTGTTTGAAAAACTATATGGGTGTGGGAAACATGTCATAAAGCAATCCATGATTGGATGAAGTCTTCAATAACCCCAATGACATGGCAAAGAAATATTGGAATACCTGGTGGTGTTCAGTATTATTTTCAAATTACTGATATCATATCATTATTCCTTTTATATTGAATTTTTTAATGGGTAAAACACATGATATATTATTGTTGTTTTAAATTTTGTTTTAATACTTTATTTTCCCATATAAATCAACCCACAAAAAATATTTAACATTTAATTTTATTTTTATAATTAATATAAAACCTAGGGTTTGGTAGATTGATTTATCACATTAAGGAATCAGAGATGGATACTTTTGTTGGTTAATGTTTATTATACCTTCCATGGAGACTTTTGTGGGAACAAAATAATTTATAATAATCCATGGAAACTATGGGGATACTATTTAAAGATAAAAAATCAAATTAAAAAGTGGATATAGTGTAAAATTAGTGAAGGAAGGTAAAATAATTAACGATGAAATATTTACACATAGTAAATATACTATGTATTGACCACCACATCACATAGATTCCCCTACAAACCAAAATCATTTTGGGAAGAGGTAGTCATTTATAACCCCCTATAAAAGAAAATATATTATGGGGTGAAGTAACAATTTTCACCCCCAAAACTGAAAAACAATTATTCTGTGAGGCAATATTTTATCCCCACCTTGTTCTCAAATTATCACCATTTGCATCCCAAAGAAGCCTTCTCACATTACCATAAATGAAAGTTCTTCCCAATGAGGCATCAATTCACACCAATCATAAGGAATCAGGTGTTCTATACAGATATGAATTTTGAGAAGGTAATTATTTCTATGCCACCTATAAATATAAATTGTTCCCCCCAAAAAGGTAGATAGATACAAGATAAAATATTATATGATTGGATAGGACTGAGCGATAGACTACCAGTTCAGTAGGTGAACCACTTAAAACATACCAAAAAGGTAAACTAACTCCCCACAAAGGAGTTCTGAAGATGTGGATTTTTCTACAAATAGGAAAACCTTTTGAGAACTCCCCGATCATGATAGAATCCTCATGTTAATATTAATAACCCCTTTATGAAAGAACCCCCTTTGTGATGCCCCATCACACATAACAAGAATAGTAAATAAAATGGGGTATCCTTGGGGTATTTTACCTTATTATCTCACCATAATTTATTAACTGAATATTCAAAATCACTGTATCCCTTCTTTAGAGTTTCAATATTTTTCCCTTTGATCCATACAATAGTAGATAATTCCTTCATTGTAGCCTCCTCAATGGCTACTAGATCTATTTGGACATGGTATAAGAAATATCAGTGTATCCCTATTTCGATTATGTATTCTTTTGGTAAAATGCATCCCTCACTTAATCCCATATAATTTTAGGTCCTTAATATATTACCAATCAATTATTCTCATGGTAAAAAAAATCCCATCCTTGGGGGAATTGGTGGGAAACTTCTCAATTCAGGCAGCTGTACATATTTCCTTCTTTATCTCTAAAATGTTATCCTAATCAAGACATATCCTGATTTTTTCAGTATATAGATACATAAGTCTCTGTGTGGGGTTTTTAAATAGAAAATAATATGATAATGGGTAAACCCTATATTTCTTCTAGACAACCCTGTCATATTCATTCCCTCTTCATCTAGTAGATTGGGAGAAAAGTTCCATCTTGGTAATCACTCCAACAGTACGTGATGGGTATTTCATACTGCACATCACATGTCTCATTAAATCTATATCCCCACCCACATACAATATTGTATTAAAAATAATATCTCAATATGGGCTTCAAATTCAATAGTAATTCCCTTCAAAGACATGATTATGTGACATGGTGATCTTATATTCTCTCTTTTTTCTCACACCAATCATTACTCACATGCTCTTAGAGAACAGTGGTGAGCATGAAACCAAAATGAACAACAATATATATTGGGCCTCTTCATGGTGTTATCCCTATTTTTACTACCATCCCTTCAAAGGGTCATATTCTCGATTAGATAAGACATGACATGGCTATATTCTCAAGGGATAACCCTTAGGCCTCCACTATAGTTGTAAGACCCAACATAGACCAAAATAAATGAGATTTAATTTCATCCAAAAAAGATAATTAGGAAGACTCCATAGGGTTGGAACAAAGCACCTTAAATTCACCATCATCCTTATTGGGGTATATTCCCAGTAATATCACTCCCCCACATGGGATTCCATATTCCTTCCAGTTCCACTTCACCTCATCCATATCAGCCCAAAATACTTGTGAGGGAATTCTCATTAAGCCATATTACATGTGGTTTCAAAAATAAAGGGTTTATCATGAATAATCTCTACACTAACATTTTCCAGGATCTTTTTTACCTAGATTCATTTTTTCAAAATATTATAACACGAGGAATGATCCTTATCACATGACCCTAAAAGGTATGAATTGTCATGTTATATAGAACCAAAATACATGGGTTTTGATATATTTTCCAATTATACAAAGGAATACCTTCTCATTGTCCCAACCACAACATCAAATCAATACTAATCTCCCAGGATGATGGTAAATTGTACAGTTCCCCAAGATGTCTCATAAAACTAGCATAATAAAATAATAAATGAAACATTATCTAGTAACATTTATAAATAGATATAGTATCGTTTATTGATAACCTCTGATACATATATATGTTACTATTTATGGAGAACATCCAGTTCACATATATTCCACCATTTAGGGATAACATATGATATATATTGAATTTTTATGCCAATACATGCCAATAATTGATTTTCAACATAAGGGAGATCATTCCTGCACATGGGATTTAATAAGTATTCATTAACATGTACTAAATATATAATTAATCCCTATAGTGGTAAAAAAATCCACCCCAAATGGGTGTGATGATTCAAAACTCCCATCTTATTGACCAATGTATGATCATATAAATAATTGTAAAAATACCCAATGATAAAATTCATTTTGAATGTTGGTCCATAACCCATCGTGAATGTGGGAACCATTAGATGTTTTTAGTTCCTAAAATAAATACCATTGGAAACTGCCTGAATAGGTGTGTTATAAAAATTCTAAACCCATCTTGAAAACTTCATTATAAAAAATAACGATGTAACCCGAATTTCAGGGAATTTCATTCCATGTATTCATATCTAATAAAACTGATCCCAGTATGGATCTTTGAAAGTAATCAATCAACTTGTTTTTTCATACTTCTGATGCATATTTTTTTTATTTGGTTCCCTAGAAACCAAATTCTTTTTACTTTATGATAAAAAAAGTATTCAATGGATGAATACTAAAAAACTTCATATCACATCATGATTGTTCTTCTAGGTGTCATATTGTGTGATAGTTTCCAAATAATAGATATCACACTAAAAGGTTATTGTGGATCCCTACTTTGATGAGAACCTTGAAGTTCCAAGACACTATTCTTGAATATATGTTCTATGGTCAGATGATATCATTTTTTGGGGCACAAATAATAAAGGCTATCAGGGGCTGGAACTCATGATACTTTTATCCACCTTCTTATGGTGTGCTCCCTTAGTATTATTCATGAGGATGTTATGAGAACAAGACCCGCTAGTAGGAATTCCAAATTCATAAGTTTCATTAGCCGATCTTAGATACAAACATGTGTGTTGTCCCACAGACTTTAATATTATTATTATGTGGTACTATGACATGAACACTTAGATGTATTGATAAAAACTGTGATGATACATGTTTGAAGTGAGGTTGAATATGTTGGGTGTGTCATGAGTAATAATGCGTTAATGAATAATGTGAGAAAGGATTTTTCAATAATATGGAATTAGATATCTTAGTACCTTTTATCAAACTGATATAGCCTAACTAAATCCATGGATATGGTGTTTACTTGGCATGTTCAATCTTGGGAATTCAAAGAGTGTGAAGTCGATCAGATGGGTTGATGGCACTTGCATGCAACCTGATAGATTGGAGATATCGGGATAGAGGGATTATATTACATGGAAATAATTCATATGAAATCACATGTTGTTGCAACATAATATTTATTCTCTTTTGTGCCTTGACCCATTATTAGAGAGTAATATTGGACTTTAGACAAGATCACCTAATCCAACAAGAAATAGGCTTAGTGGTTCACACACTAAGTGTAGCCAAAAGCATATTTATAAAATTTATTTATTTAACAAGTTGAATAAATATGTTTCCTAGTTGTGGTTTAATAATTATTTGAGTATGCCTGATCACATTTTTTTAGTCCTTAGTTATTTGAGATAATATATTGCTGATGGTATATTTATTTGTCCACAAATAATGAAGTTGTATTTATTTAATAAATAAATAGTCATTATTCAAGGATCGGTAAATATCGGGGCGGATTGGAAGACCATGTTATTGTTTCAGTGAGAAATAAAATTAAATATTATTTGGTCAAATAATATTTAAATAAGATTTGAAATATAATAACATCTCATGGAAATAATAGAATTGTTATTATTATTTGACATGGGGTTTTCACATAGAATAATAAATAAAATAATTTCACATATGCTAATTAATTATTATTACCTGCTAAATTAAATTCATTAATAACATGTCATGGAAATAATAGATTTTATATTATTATTTGACAAGGGGTTTTCACATGGAATGGTAAATTAAGTAACATCACCTATGAAAATTATTTATTTTTACCCAGTGAATTAAATTCCCCCATTATATTATTATTCTCTATATAAGACTAGGGGCCATTCCACCGACTAACCAACCATTGGGTGCACCAAATCCATGGAGAGAATCTGTCAATCCTATAGAAATGTTCCCTCTCCAAGAAAGCTCTCAATAATGAGAGATATCCTCCACCACTAGATCAAAGAGAAAGCTTTGGAAGTGATTTTCAAGGTGATCAAAGCGGACATTTCAAGCAAAAGGATCTTATGTGCTAACACCCAAAGACTCCTTCGGTGATTTTCGGATATATGTGGAGCACATGTGGATCACCACTAGAGGATTCCTATCCTTGGATTCTATATCCCAACGATGTAACACCTCAGACCCATGGTTGGATGCTTCAATGAAGAATGAATAACCTTGGACGTAATTAAATGGTTTAATTATATTAATTATAAATAAAAATTTATCGATCCTCACTTATCAGTTTTGGGTTTTCTCCTTTTCATTTTATCTTTGATTCAATTCTGTGGATACTAGTATTCATCATCTTATTGATCCCAAATTAATCATCAATTATGGAAATTTTCATAGATGGGTACACTCCCATCCTATTCTTCTGTTATGCTCAGAACCTACAGGTTGTATCAGATCGGTCATATTTTCATTTATAATTATTTAAATATTTTATTAATGATTTTAGGTTTAATAATTTAGTTTATCAATTCATGTTTAATCTTTCTTGTAATCTAAATTTTGATATTTGTTCCTCCCTTATAGTTTCTCACATATCTAATAGAAATGAGTAATTTTATGATTAAAATAAAATTGAGGATCTCACCATGAGGTGTCGATGGTTCTATCCAGATAACACAAGAGTACACACCGTGTAGGCGGATCTACATGTTGTGTATTTGTGTTCAATGCATTCAAATTAATTCAGAAATTACTCAAGATGTGTGCATTAATGACACATGGTGTTGTTAATTCTTACAATGTGTGTTGACTAGGATATAACATCGCACAGTTAGTCATACTACATTCCATGTGGCCCACTGGACATGTGGTGTAGTCCCTTCGGGTCAGGGTCAAGTCATATATCCCATACACGACTTTCCCAACTGGTGATCATGTAATGTGGAGTCTACACAGTGTGTGTCCCATGGGATATGCCATGTACTCCTAGGATTTATGATATACAACTCACTTGTTATTTCACCAAGCATGTAATTTGGATGGACGGTGATGGGGGTACATGTTGTGTAGTCCGATCAACATATCGTGTACTATTTTCAGATTACGTAGATTTAAATATTTATTAGTATAATATGTAACCCTTGAGGCATGTAACTTCATGTTCGCATAAATCGAGGACACAACATGTGATAGGTGTTTGATATATATATCTGTGTGTGTGTGTGTTTAATTAAAATATATGTAATGTTCAATGATCATCACATCATGTATGAGTGGTATTATAATTATAATTCTGCAAGCATGTTACATGTCCCAAAGAATGAGGATTATAAAAGTATAAATACTTTTTGGGTTGTTTTGGATGGGTATTCAATGGGTTTCATCCATGGTACAAGTTATTTACAAGTTTCTGGATGAGAATCTCTAAAAAATTTAGAAAAAAGATTAACATAAAAAATGATTTATTAATTAATGATAATGATTAATCAATTTGAGCATAATTTATCTTAATAAGAAAGATTAAATAATTGAATTCTCATTATGTTAAATGTGTAACTCATTACATGAATTGGGATTATCATGAGATATACCAAACCTTTGTATTTGATTGGAACCATTTTAATTCATTTATTAAATTAAAATATTGGGCATGCATGCCTTCTCCCCATTAATATATAGGGCTTGTGTGCCCACAATTTCTTTTTGAAAACCCCTCTCTTCCCCTAACTTTTAGGTGAGATAAAATCATATGTAATGTATGGAGATCCAATGCTAATGGAGGTTGTTCAAGTTCAAAGATGAGGAGAAACCAATCCAAGGAGTTAAAATGTTCCACAGGTGGAAAGCAGTGAACATGAACCTTACACAATTCAAGGTGTTTCTCCCTTAGGTGAGGGTTAGTTTATCAGCCTCGAGATAAACTAACATATATTAAGGATCATTATAATACCCTTCATTTTATTGTTATTCATTATATATTATTGATGTGATCACATAATTAATGAAATAACAAGTATACAATATGGAACTGAAATAAAAATGGGTTAAGCGTAAATATTATCTATACGTGGCTAAATCACCCAAGTATATCCCACTTAACATTAACATGTATTTAAAAATATAATAAGTGTAAACTTACACATAAAGGATAAAATCCCTTAATTAAATATTAAGTCAGTATTGCCTTCCATTACTTCGAATAGAATCAAACCATAGTTCAAGTTGTGGACCAACCCTAGTTGGGGTGGTTTCAGTTATCAAGGAATTCTAATTTGATGTTTTGGGTTGACATAAAAAGGTATATATAAAGGGTTGACTGCCATAGTAGGAAATGGTGTAACTGAGAGGAAAAGGTTCGGAGAATCCAAAATTAAGGATTTTAGGATTGGGGAGTCCACTAAACAAATCAAGGAGATGTGAGTTAATGCAGTTGGAATTTGGAATTGGTATGTGAAACCTTTCATGCTTCCTGACCAACCCTAGTTGGGGTAATGAGATGAGAAATATGCATCCATTCCTCAATAATGTACAAGAAATACGATATTCTAAATCCAATGGGGTGGGAAATTGGGTTCTGAAAAAATAGTGGGAGAATAATAGATATTAACTTATTTATTTGTCTATGATTATCAAGAAAAATTAATAAAAATTTATTCATATTAATTTGTAGAAACAATAATAAAAATGACATCAATCATATCATTCCAATCCATACATGATAAGGAAATAATTCCCATGGGAACTAATTTCAAAGAGTGGAAAATGATCCTTCGGGATATACTTCACCATGAGAGGAATCCTTATGTGCTAGAAGATCCTTTATCATTTTCACTTGAAAATATAGTGAGTAATGACGATCTATATGTGTAAGATAATCATCTGAATGACACTACAGATGTTTAGTGCCTCATTCTATCATCCATGAACAACAAGATACTAAATAAACAAGATGAAATGGATGATTATAGAATGATGTCTCACATTCAGGATCTCTCTCAAGAGAATTTGAGACATGAGATGTATGAGATCTTGAACTATTTGTTCACTACTAAGCATGGTGAGTCTACCTTAATTGGACAACATGTATCCAAGATTATTGGATACATTGAACATCTAGACATCATAGGGATTAATCTCTCATATGAGTCTCATATAGATCTCATACTGTCATCCCTACATTAGTACCTCTCTGGTTTATTGTTAATTATAATATGCTCAATAATGAGAACAGTCTATCAGATATTCTTACCCTGGTTCTCTAAGATGAAAAGGATATGGGGCATGAAAAACCTGTAGTCTACATGGTGAATAGATATAACAATTACAAGGAAAGGGGGCCTAAGATTTATAAATAGTCTAAATCTCCTAAGCATTGTCCGACCAAGGAGAAGAACATCCAGAGGTAGGACATGGAAAAGGAGGCAGTATGCTTTGCATCTAGCTAGTCAGGCCACTGGAAGAGGAACTACACCTAGAGGTAAGGGGAATCCAAAGTTGTATTCATTATCAAGTGAAATATTTCCATTTATACAAATTGGTTATTAGATACATCTTGTGTGTCTTACATCTATTTTTATGTGTAGGGACCATGTAGATTCCAAGAAATTACAAGAGGAGAGGTAGATCTACGAGCATGTAGTGGTGTGAGACTGATTTGTTTTTCCATTAGTGACTACCACCTCACATTACTGGTGGGAATGATTTTGAATTTACATGGTTGTTATTATGTTCCTAGTGTTACCAAGAACATAATTTCTGTATTGAGTTTAGAGATAAATGGTTTTATTATCATGTTTGTAAATAAATGTTTTTAAATTTATAATGAAAACATATTTTATGGTATGGAACATTTAAAGAACAGTATGTATGTATAAAATTAATAGAACCAAGTGTTGGAAATTGATAACAAACAATGTTCACATGACTCATACAACACCTAGTTGTGGCATCACCTCCTTGGTCATGTAAACAAGAAGTGCCTGAAAAATATTTTTCAAGATGGTATTTATAATCTTCCAAGCTAAAAACATTTGATAGATGTCATGAGTATTTACAAGGGAAAATGACCAAAACACCATTTGGTGGATAGGGTTAAAGTCCCATAAGATTCTAGGATTGGTACACACTATTGTGTGTGGACCATTTCTTATATAATCTAGAGGCAGATATTCATACTTCATTACTTTTTTGGATGACTTGAGTAGTTATGGTAACGTCTATATAATGATGTATAAGTTCAAGTCCTTTGAAAAATTCTTCGAGTTCAATAATGATGTATAGAATCATCTTGGTAAGAAGATAATGAAGCTTTGATCCGTTCAAGATGGAGAATATATTAACCAAGAGTTCATCAAGATTTTACGATAGTCAGGGATTCCATTTCAACTGACTCTACCTTATAAACTGTAGTGGAATGGTGTTTGTGAAAGGTTGAAACGTACCTTGATGGAAATAGTAAGGTTGATTATGAGTCTTAGAGATTTTCGATTATCTTTTAGGGGATATGCATTGCAAACTACAACATATACCTTAAACCACATACAAACTAAGGCAGAAAATGGGATTCCATCTAGGTTATGGAGTGGATATAAACCCACTTTTTCACATACACATGTATGGGGATGTGATGCATTTGTTAAGGCTTTCTCAGGAAACAAACTAGCACTCTGGGGCACAAAGTGTATCTTTATGGGGTATCCTAAGTAATTAAAGGGATAATACATATAAAAACCCTCAGTAAGAAATTGAATGTTTCCAAACATGATGTCTTTCATGAGAGGGTGAACATCCTCAAACAAGATAGTGGGAGAAAGATTGACTTTGATGAAGTTGATGCTCAAGATACAAAAAATATGGTACAGGAACAAGTTCTACAGGTCCCTATGGAAGAGGTAGTTTTTGAAACATAAGTACTTTGTAGGAGTACAAGAAAGGTAAGGGAACCAGAGATATATGGTTTCTTTATCACTGAAGATGGTGACTAATTATTGTTCAAAAATGAGGAAACTCTGTCCTACATAGAAGAAGTAGAAAGATACAAAGATGTAGGATGGATAAAAGCTATAAATTATGATATAGATTACATGTATCAGAATCAATTCTAGGTTCTAGTCAATTCCCTAATTGATGTGAATCCTATTGGATGTAAATTGGTATTCAAGGAGAAATTGGATGTGGAAGGTCATGTTAGTACCTATAAAGAATTGCTAGTGTCTAAGAGTTTTAAACATCATCAAGGAATTGAATATGTCGAATTCTTTTCACCAGTTTCCATGTATAATCCATAATAATAATACTTTTCATAGTAGCTTTCCATGACTATAATATTTGGCTAATGGATTTCAAAACTCCATTACTTAATGAGAACCTTTTGGAATATTTTTATACGACCCAACCATATGGGTTTGTGACAATAGGTGATGCTAAAACGATATAAAAGTTACATAGATCCATTTATGGATTAAAAAAGGAATCTAGGTCACGGAAAATTATATTCAATGATTCCATAAAATAATTTTGTTTTATTAATAATGAATGGGATCAGTGTGTTTACAAGCATTTTAATGGGAATGTGGTCATTATCCTAGTAGTGTATGTTGAAGATATAATTCTTATTGGAAAGGACATACTAGTGTTGTAGTTTTTCAAGGACTAGTTGAACAAGTTCTTATCCACAAATGACATAAGTAAAGTAGACTACATTCTGTGGATCAATATCATACGTGATAGATCCAAGAGGTTGCTTGGACTTAGTCAAAGTACATGCATTGACCAGATACTAAACAGATTTATTATGAAACAATCCAAGTGGGGGTTGGTTCCAATTTCAGATGGTATACATATTTCCAAGAAAACGTGTCCCCAAACACAACATGACAATTATATGATGAGAAATATTCCATGCGCTTCAGCAATAAAATCTATCATGTATGCCATGTTATGTAAAACACTTGATGTTACCTATGCACTAAGCATGGTAGGAAGATATCAAGAAGATCAAGGAGAATAGCATAGGACTGTTTTCAAGACTATCCTTAAGTATATGAGAATAACTAAGGATATGTTCCTATTTTATAGAGGAGATAAGGAGCTTTTTATCATATGGTATACTGATGCTGATTTTTAGAAAGATCAAAATGACCTAAAGTCACAATCAGGATATTTTTCTATCTGACCGGAGGAGCTGTGAGCTGGAAGAGTTCAAAGTAGCTTGTTTTTTATGATTCTACTATAGATTCTGAATATATAGAAACTCCTGATGCAGCCATTGAAGACGTCTAGATTTATAACTTCCTTAAGGATCATTATGTTGTGCCTAGAAGTTATGATCCTATTACATTTTTTGTGATAATACTTTAGTGGTGGCTCTAGAAAAAGAGTCGAGGTCACCTAAATAGACAAAGAACATACTCCAAAATTATCACCTCATGATGGATTTATATCATAGGGGTGAAGCTATAGTAAGAAGAGTGTCTACAGAAGAGAATGTGCTGGTCTTGTTAACTAAATTGCTATCTCAACAAAAACATTAATAGCATTTGAGAGCTAGTGGACTAAAGGTTGTTAAGAGTTGTCTCTAGTGAAAATGGAATTCTATTTGAGTTGGTTTCCTAGAAACCAAATTCTTTTTACTTTATGATAAACTAGTATTCATTGGATGAATATTAAAAAACTCTTAATCACATAATGATTGTTATTCTGTGTGACATAGTATATGATAATGTCATAACCATAGTCATTTCACTAAAAGGTCATAACAGATCCCTCTTATGCAAGAACCCAGAAGTGCCATGACTTTATTCTTGAAAATATGTTCTTTGGCCAGATGATATCATTTGAAGGGACACAAATTATGCAGGATATCAGGGGTGGGGACTCTTGAAACATTGAGGAACCTTCTAGTGGTGTGCACATGTGGTAATATCTTGGGGGACATTATGTGATCATTATCTTCCATTAGGAAATCCACAATCATATATGTCATCAAATGCTCCTATCGGCGAATGTGTGTATTTTTTCTTATACATAATGTTTATTTTTAATGGGTATTATGAATCATTAACTTAGATGTATTGATGAAAACTGTGATGAAAAATATTCAAGGTTAGGTAGGATATATTGGGTGTGTCACGAGCAATACTGCATTAACGAGTAATGTGAGAAAATATTTTTCACTTATACCGAAGTTGATATATTGGGCTGTTTAAGGGAAATGATATAGCCAAACTAAATCCATGGACATGGTGTTTACTGGGAAATTTTAATTTTGGGAAGTCAAAGAATGAGAAATTGAACATATGGGTTGATATCACTAACATGAAACCTGATTGATTGGAGATATCAGTACAAAGGGATTATATTATATAGTAAGCATTCATATGAGGTGAAATTTCATTGCAAAATCATTTTATTTTTCTTGGGTTTCTTGACCCATTTCTAGATAGTAATCTTGTACTTTAAGAAAACCAGCATAATTCCAACAAGAATGAGGCTTACAGGGTCACACACTAAGTGTTGACAATATCTCAGCTAAATAATTTATTTATTTAACAAGTTGAATGAATACTATTCTTGGTTATGTTATAATAATTATTCATGTATTACAAATCAAATTTATTTTTTCGATAGTTATTTGAGAGAATATATTTCGGATGAAATATTTATGTATTTGAGAATAATGCCATTATATTTATTTAATAAATAAATAGTTATTATTCAAGGCCTGGGAAATACTGAGGATTATTGGTGGACCATGTTATGGGTCTGCTGAGAAATTATATTAAATATTATTTTGTTAAATAATATTTAAATATAACATTCATGTTAAGAACATGTTCAGAAAATAATGCCATTACTATTATTATTTGACATGTTGTTTTCACGTGGAATAATACATTAAGTAATGACACCTGTGCTATTTATTTATTATTTCCTAGTAAATTATATTCATTAAGAACATTTCATTATAATAATATAATTACTATAATTATTTTACATAGAGTTTTCATATGGAATAATAAATTAATTAATGGAACATGTGCTAATTATTTTTTATTACCTAGTGAATTAAATTCACAGTTATGTTCTTATTATCTATATAAACCAAGGGGTCATTCCACGGACTAACAAATCAGTGTGTGCACAACATCCTTGGAGAAAATCTCTAAATCCTAGAGAAATCTTCCCTCTCCAAGAATTCTTTCTAGAACAAGGGATATTCTCCTCCACCGGATCAAGGATAATGCTTTGGATGTGATTCTCATGGATATCGATAGAGGATATCACAAGCGCAAGGATCTTACGCACTAGAACCTAAAGAATCCTTTGGCGATGTCTGTAGATATGTGGATAACATGTGGATCACCTCTAGATGATTCATATCCTTCGATTCCATATCACAATGAATCCATACCTCAGACCCCTAGTTGAACGTATCAAAAAAGAGAGAATCACCTTAGAGGTAATTCAATAATTTAATTATATTAATTGTAAGAAATTATGTCGATCCTTACTTCTTGATTCTAGTTTCTCTAATTTTTCTTTTATCTTTGATACAATTCTAGGGATACTGGAATTCATTTTCAAATTTATCTTGTATAAACCCTCGATTATGGAAATTTTCATAGATGGGTACACTCCCATCCAGCGCTTCATCTATGCTCAGAACCTACATCTTTGACATTTTTTCTTGAATATTTTAAATATATAAACACATGAAAAACACCAAAACGACATTTAATCATAAATAAAATCTTTCCATTGACACCAAATGTAATGATCTACTGTCGTTTGATCCATATCCTCATCTAGGATGATGATACTATCAGCCAACCTGTGTCTGCAACACCAGGTGTCAAATGCACTGATCTAGGAGTATAATCTCAAAAGTATTATTCTGACCCTGTAGATAACATGTGAATATCTATATTAGAATTATATTAACTGAACATTCATTGAACGATGAGTAGTTACAATGAAATAAGAATCACCCATCACTATGTGAAATTATTTTGAGAGTATTTCCCAATAATGCAACAAAATGTTCCCCCATTATCTTGGGTAGGATAGTCAGGAGGCCTATAGAAGCCTCATAATAATAACACAGGAGTCACCAAAAAAGCATCCGGTCAAATTGTTTCCACATTCAATTTTTCACGACTTCAAACCATCAAACAGCAGAGAACACCACCCTAAGATGTATGGATCATATAATGTATCATGGGGTACCCGGGATAGCTCTCCAATGGTAGCTAAAAACAATAATGAGTTGGAACATAACTCTATTCTTATCATAGAATCATTCCATCATACAATAACAAAAATCCACAAGTAGAAATATATCCCTACCCATGTTTTTCAAGTATGATAGCACAGTTTAGTGGCCCTCAGAGAAAATTATCAGAAGATACTGACAACTAATATGGGGTATACCCATATCCCTATGCATGATGATTCTTAGTATATCCTGGTATATGATTAAGGAAATGGGAAGGAATATATCCCTAATCCAAATGATGAATGAGAATATATTCCCATTGTAGATTTATAGGCCACCAATAAAATTCTATTGATAATAGAAGGGAAGACATATATATACATACCCACATTATATTAACCAAAAAATATATAATTATAGTATCCTCAATAGTTAGGGTTTGGGAAAAAGACCCACCACTGTAATTGATGTGTATCATTATAAAAATGGGAGGTCTACTTATGAGTGATAATATATTCCTACTCTAACCGAATAGGGTCTTCATTACACTCCAATGATAAATGGATAACATGATTATGTATATATCCCTATTAGAATTAAAGACCATCACCCAATTTTAGTGGATTCTTTAGGGTATGCATATATCATATTAAAACCCTAGAAACTCACCTGTATATTCCTATAATGAAACAATAGTCTCTATGTTGGACTCCTGTGTATGAAATTCATGTCCATGATATGTAAATTCGATAACGTGATGGGGAAAACCTAGGTAGAAGTCATGCCAAAGGCATTTCAAAATTATATATAGGTCTCTAAAAACATCTATACTCAATTTTATTATTTGTGAGTCCCTGAAACATATATCTTTGATATCCTAAGATCAAGGTCAAAGAAGTAGTATATGTTGTTTTAAAGGTCCTCCCCAAAACATTTCTTCATGTTACTTCAACGGTCCTTCATATAACATTAACCATGAATGTTTTATTTACATAAAAAATACGATTGATCATGCGAACCATTCTCTTGATTATTTCCATGCAATACCTCTTCTTGTTCATAAGATAAAATGAAAATAAGGACATCTCATTTTCATTTTCCACCTAAAAGTTGTTTCCTTGGGTATATACTATAGGATTCCTCCAGGAGGCTAGGTATTAATCCATGTTGGTAGTCCTCTCTATGATGGTGTACTCTAAGATGTTCCCCCATGGTGGTATCTCATTTCAATAAGAAGTTCACCACTTTGTTAAATCAATTATGATAAAATCATTATTGTTTGATGTGGTTGGGAAGATGAGGACTTCAATGCTTGATGCCTCATCAATGATAAGTGATACACTTTCTCAACAAGAATATAGCTCAAGGAAAAATCCATTCTCCAAAAAAACATTTAGATAACCCAACCCTCTCTATAGGATAAAAAATTTCAAAAAATGTCTTCATCTATAAAAAATAAGTAGGGAAACATCTGTATTAATCAGAAAAAGTTGAAGAATATTTTGTAGAAGAAGAAGATAATGGCCTACTCGAGAGAAAAACCCATATAAACACAACATTTTGACCATTTTTTTGACCTTATCCAATCCCCAGTGTAGAATTATAGTGATATTTTTAGAATAATTTGTGCATGGAAACCTCTTAAAATTATGGATGAATCTTCACCATTTAAAAATGAAATCATTTAATTATGAATAATATAAAATTCTTGTCAAGGAAATATAATAACTTCATCAATAAACATACCTGAATCCTATTTCATTTACAAGATTCCAGAAATTAGAAAAATAGTGGGAGTGACTTCATGTAACATGTCTCAATGATTTGTGTAAGATATGTTAGTTAATCAATGATTCCCTTACTAGTGTCCATATTTCGGGATGGGGTGAACACAGAGCACTACATTTCACCCTTTCTTTCAGATTATAAAAGTTTACCAGAAGCTACATCATTGAATGTGATTACTTTAAAAAATCATATAAGAAATTATTTTCCCACATAATATGGTATGATAAGTAGAAATACTCCTTGAAATAATCCTAGAATCATCATACTCGATGATAAAAATCCAAACAAATACTCTTTGACCAAACATCTCACAATACTGAGCATGTTTCCCCCATAAGGAAATATAAAAATCGAGTAAAAAAATATATTTAGAAACAAATAGATAATGGGTAGATCAAACATTTAACCAATATCATGGAAAAAACATTTTAATGATCATTAGTGAAGTTTTAATAGTTTTAGTTATGTAAATATGATAGAAACCATAGCCTTTGAAGATGGGTGAAATTTTAACACAACTAATTCCTTCATGGACACTAAATTTACACTAAAGTATTATATTAATAGAGTGGGAATAACATCATCACATATGGATGGTAATTTTTACCTTAACGAACTCCCTAATAGAAGTAATGTTTTCCCATTTAGGTGGATCATTATTGAGTGATTCCTCCTATGTCATCTCATATAATGAATAGAATTTTTCACTAGGGGTACATATGATGATTTGTTTAGATATTCTCTTGGGATCTCCCTTCAGTAAGAGGCATTGAGATGTTCCTTGAAGGGAAGTATGATTCCCCATAGTGGTTTCAATCAAAATTTACCTATCAATGGTTAAAATGCCCCTAAATATCATAGCCCATGAAATGGGAATCCTAAGGAAAATCAGACCAAAAATCACTTCAATGCTACTAGGAAGCCTAAAAAATATATTATATCAGTTAATACCATTAACACTTCCCCTAAATATAGTACATACATTGAATCAATTATAGGGGAACATGTGGGGGGTGTTTCTAATCAAAACATTGTCTACACCAAAATGAATGATGATGGTGTGTGTACTAAAATGAAAAGTCTGACTAAAAACAAGAAGGATCCTCTAAATGTTATATTTACACCTAATTAATGGGTTTTAATCAAAGAAATTTGTAAAGGTGTTGCTACATCCCACCCACCACCCGAGGCGGTTTTGCCTCCCACACTCGAGGAGAGATGTTCTGAATTTGAGGCAGATATAAAGTGGATGGGTAAGATAGACATAAAACTAACCAAGGGAATATATTATGGTTGGTATACTAATAAATAATAAACTCATCCTACCCTACTAGTAAGCAATTCTCAATAAGATGAATTCAAAATTTCTACCAAATTAGAGTCGGGACATCCTCTTAGTCTAGGAACTATCAAACCCATGTATATGAAACTGATGATGGTATTTTTTCATGAAATCCCTACATTAGTGATGAAACTAGAATTAAATTATATGGGTTATAATAGCCTTCCTACATATGTTATAAACTAAAAATGTAGGTAGAACCTCCACATCTAGAGAAGCATTTTAGACACCTTATTCAAATTCCTCATCAGCTGGCTATCTCTATAGATATCACGAATACTATTAAGTCATTGGAAGCTTGATTTTAATATTTGGAATGAATAAATTCACTAGTAAGACAAGAGTGGAATCCTTATTATAAATGGGTATATGTGAATATCCCCCCACCAATCTTTGGGGATCTTATATTTCCAGAACAGTTTGGATCATAGGATCCAGATTTATAAAATCGAAAATTTTGTATCTTAGTGCGGCCTTATGATGGGGTCTCTTAAATAGAAAAAAGTATCTAAACATAGGTGCTTCGTATAGACCTTTCAGGGAATGGACATTATTTGGTATACAAGTATGCCATCCAGGTTAATCGAGGGATGGGAATATCTTCATAGGTGGTTTCATTATCAATTTACACTGTGATGTGGAGTAAAATTATCCTCAACCTCAAAAATAGAAAACATCATGTTTAAATACCTAGACTCTAATAGCCTAGATATGGGGGTAAAATTATTACACTGTCTTAAGGTACAAGATATCACATCCCAAAGCACTTATTAGTTTTTTAGTATTAGTAAACTAGATACACACTTGAATCTCACATTATATTGGAAAATAAAAATTTCAACATAGAGAATGTATCTATTCTACATCCTCAAACTCATTTAAGGAGTACTTCTTTATATTATGGGGAAATGAAAATGAAATAATTTGGATCTCAAATTCTTAGTAAGGGTCACATACATTGATAGATATAATGAAAAAATATGGAATAATCAGTATATAAAGGTAAATAACTGAAAAAAAATTCCATTTAATCAATAACTTTTGATAGAAACGAATTTATAGAAAATATCAATGAAATAATTTCATTGATAATAAAAAAAATCTCAAGGAATTTAATTTTTTATGCTGGACTTCATAATTTCATGCATCATTATATTTATATAGTCAATACCTTTCTCTAAGATAGTTTAATAGATGTGTAGGTATACACCAAAAAACACTTATTAATTTGTCTAGAAAACTTATTTATCTCTTGAGACTATCAATGCATCGAAGGAAAATCTATATCCAGGACCCATCAATCACTGCATGTCCAAAACATTCCTTGTGTATTTAATTATCAATTCAATTTATAAAAAATATTACTTATTAATAAATGTATATATTGGGTAAGAAATAAATATTTTACCAATATTTTCTATAGTCCATAAAATAATATTCATAATTCAAAACCATGTGAAAAATGGAAATTAGTTTAGAAAATAATTATATCCATGAAAAAAAATTAGCTTATAGTTTATAATTGTAATGTACATTGATCATAATAAAGTGAATTAATCAAGGTAAAGATAAATGACTACAAAATTAATTAAGAAATTGAATGTTAATAATTTCCCTTGTCAAATAGATTATAAATCAGACTTATAAAGAATTAGGATGGAATCATTACAACATATCCTCAGTGGAGTATGATATAAATAAATTTTTTCATTAATTATTAGAAGTACCGAAAAATATTATTATAAAATTTCTTGATGAAAATACACATTTCACTTTGAAAATAAATTTTAAAAACTAAAATTTATCTATGTAATATGAAAAATATTTTCCTTCAAAAAAACCCTGTATATTTGTAATAGAAGATTAAAATAAATGAGTGGTCATGATGGGGGGAAAATTATTTCATGGTAAGTGCATTAAAAAAATATTCCTTTCACATTTCCGATAAAAAATAAAATGTAACTTTTGAGAAAATAAAAAAAATATGCATGTTACAAAAATAAAAAATGTGTAAAAATAACATTAAAAATCATTTTATATTATTTATAAAATTATTAAATTTTTTTAGAAAACACATATATAAATAGCATTTTAGAATAAAAAGAGAAATGAAGTTTGATTTTATTTAAACCACTTTCTCATATATTTTAACTACCAATGTGTAGGAAATGGTTTTATTATTTGAAAACCAAATCAATAAACATATGGGAAGAAAAATAAAGAGTTTTATTAGACAATGATAAAATAATTTCTTTCAATATAAATTAAAGCATAAACAATCCTGAATAAAAAGAGATTGAAGCATAAACATTTACCATTGTGGTAACTCTTGAATCATAACCCTCCATAATGAAAATAAGAAAATGGAACATTAAATTCCATGAATATAAATATATTAAATATATAAAACATAAAAGGGGATGTAGATACACCTCATAAAAATTAATAGGTGCACAATTCCATATATATCCCATTGGAGTATAAATCGATATGAAATTTCTGATAAAGATCATCTCGTTGAAGTTAAAATTAATAAATGAATTGATTATGTGTAGAAAATTTGAATCCAAATAATATAAGTGGAAATGTGTCATTTAAAATCCATATTAATTACACACATAATTTTATAATATTAGAGATAATGAATAAATAATATAACCCAATGAAAATAAATTGAGTTATGAAACACATACCACATTGTAACATTCAAGTAAAATCCCCTTGGATGATATAGAATGAATTGAAACATAAAATTTAAATAATTATAAAGGGATCATGATATGAAATTTATAATTTCTGTATATTCACCATATAGAAGAAATATTTTTCATAACATTAAATTATTCCTCCATGGAAGGAAATTGATACTGAATCCCTTACCCGCAACCTGACTCATACCATTTATTCATTATCTTTCAAAATAATAAACTTTTGTTAATTCATTAATTTCTTATTAAAAAAATTCAATCCTATTATTCCATTTATTATATTTACTATCATGTTATATTTAATTACATAAATAATTAAATTCACATCAAATGTTTTGTTGATATTCATTTCAAATGTTAACAATGAAATTCATATGATTAATATGGTACATAAAGTAATTTTTTCATCATCTCTTGAATTATAATAAGGAAGTAAAAATTATTTTTATACATCAATAATAATTTCTAATCTAACCATTAAATATGGTTATGAAAAATGATCTATCTAAATATCATGGAAACAGAAGGTCGATCGTACGCATGATAAACACATCCATTTTTCAACGATAATTATTAAAAGAATGAATGTTTAAATTATATTCATAGGATAATAATAATATTAAAAATAAAATATTATTTATTTATCTTTACTTGTATAAATAAATTTGTCTATGTGATAATAAAAAATTAATCACATCACTTTGGGGAGGCATTAATCCACACGTACAAAATATTGATGTTATCAATTTTAATTGAATAGAAAGGTAAAAATGTAAAAGAAATGTTATATTTTCAGAATAATTAATATATCATGAATATTATATGTATATTTATACACTAAATATATCACAATAAAAATCTATAATATAAGGTGATGGAAAATTAATTATGTTCATTTGTGTGGCGATAGTCTGCCATAAAAAACAATGGTTTCTTTTCCTATTTGATAAAAGAAGAGGTGGATATAGGTTATACCATTATCATAATTACATATCATTATATGGGAGATATTTATGTTATTATATTTTAATGGTTTAATAATATTCTATGGGATTTCAAGAATAAATAAAAACATAAACACTGGATTGAGAGCAATACCTATTCTTCATACAACCTCTTTAGCGTCACCGGAAAATCCATCCTATATGGGTTTTCCAATCAAAATAATGATTATATGATTTGTTAAGGAAATTAATAAAGGAATTTGGGTAGGTATTGGAAAAAAATGGCACATAACCTTTGAAAAAAAGGTGAAGTTGTTCCATTTCAAAAGTGAGTGGAGGGTAAATTTGGAAATTCCCAAAAAATTAAAAATTAATATGGTCATATTGATTTAATATACTTCTAAATGGAATGATATTAAGATATGGGATAGGATAACGTTTATACATGGCCATACAATAATATTTAAAATGTATTATTAGAATTACCCCTTGGTTTAATTCCTCGGCAAACTACTTCTAACCTTATCTGTGATAGAAAATTTTTCAGACTCAAAGGGTAACAATTTCACTTATAAGATAAAAATTGGATCATAAATGGAAAATATATGAAATTTTAGACCATTAATTGACAAAATTATATTTATCATATCTTTTTAATAGTTTAAAATAATTTAATAAAAATTATTTAATCTGAAATATCCTTAATTTAATTATTGAAACTATTCATTTTATTTGATTTTAAAGGAAATAAGATAACAATGAATTTCAAATATAATATAATAATAAATTAATAATAAAATATTTTTTACTATAAAATTATTTTGGGACCCTAAATCGGTAAAAATTCATTAATTTTAATTTGGTTTTCCACTATTTTCATAAGCATTGTGTTAGTATTTTATGATCATTTAAGGTAACTATATTATCACTAAAAATTAATAATATATTTTAATAAAAAATTAATTTAATTATAATTAAAATAAACTTTAATATTCATTCACCACTTATTTCTTACCCTCTGGTAATATATAAGAGATATTTAATGGAAAGATAGTGACATTTTATCTTTTTCTTTATTTAAATTATTTTAGAGTTCACTTTTATGGAAATGTTTTCCATAAATAGTTTAACCTCGTGCCAATATTGATAATGGTGAAAATATTATCATATAATAAGAATTCAAGTGAGAAATGATAATTTTATCCCTTATTTTTAAACTAGTTTAACAAAATTAATCATTTTCAACCCTGACAAATTTTTACTATTCATTATGTTATAAAATTAGGTTTCCCTTATTAAATACAAACAATTATGATGATTTAAATTATGGAATCAGTTTTAGAAAATTCAGCTCTATATTTTCATGAAATACATTTAATAATAATCTGAAAAAGCATGATCAAAAACCTTTTTATGTAAAATGAATTTTTAAAAGAAAATATTATTTACATTAACTCTATGACTAGTAAACTTCATTATATTAATGTTAATTCATATAGAAATTTGTATGATAGATAAATTTAGATTAAAATATTCCTCATTAGGGATTATTCTAAATCATTAAAATAGAGAAGCATAGCACATATAGAGACTGCTTTTTATACAAATGTGTTTCTATGACTAAAAATAAACATATACCAAAATCTGGTATAAATATGATTTAAATGTAATTAATTAGATTAAATATAACTAAATAATCCATGTATTATTTTTAAATAAAATTAATGTAATAATGGGAAATATAAATTACTTGATTTTTTGAAAACTAAATGATGATTTTATAGAAGACATTTTTTCCACTATTCACTAAAAATAACTATTTTCATAAAGTAACTAAAATTTCATCCAAAGTTAATTTTAACATGATGGTTTTAGAAATGAAGTTATTTTTGTAAAATGAAATTTCAAAAATTTTATAAATTATTTGTATTATTTTGTCCATGAATTAAATAGAAAATAATTTTGTGGAAAATATATTTTTTGAAGCTTATAAAGAAATTACTAAAAATGGAGTCCATGTTTAGAAAAATATTTGTTTCATAAAAAATATTTATACATAATTTTTAAAGGTTGTTTATTTCTATTCATTCCATAAATTCTAAGGTCTATTTTATAATGGTCATATTTAAAAAGTATAATTTGGTTTGATTAGGATCAATATTGCATTACGTATACATTACTGAACATTACATTCTTTTAAAATATTAGGGTGCTACCTTATACCCGAGTTTTAAAAATTTTCTCCCCATATTTTAAATTTTTTCATTGAAATCAAGGGTTTAACATATGAAAAATCCTTTTTTAAAAACCCACAATGTAAAATTATTAGTAAAACTTCCACATAAAAAGAGGGAAAGGGAAATATGAAGGTTGTATAGAATAACACAAAATAATATTTCCAAATAGGATAAAATTAATGGGATGTGAAAATAAGGAAATGGAGGATAAGAATAATTACCAATGACTAATATAATGTAGTAGAAAATACAGTCACAATATAGTTGATGACCACATATCCATAAATATGTGACATGGGAAGAGACCATTGGTTAATGTAAAATGATGGTAAACTTATACCATATTTATTTCAAGATCATTTTTCTATTGTTGACGGATTCCTTTAACATTGATGACCTTTTAATTTGGGGTCTATATCACAATGGTATACTTAACTCAAATTTTTTTTATAATCATTACATTTGTAAATCTGAAAATAATTTTGGTTGGAAAAATTATTTTGAAAACCCTTAGATAAATCCTTCAAGATTAACTCTTATTTGGAGACTTGATCATAATAGGGTTCCCACATAGAAGTTCCTTAAATCGTTTGAAAGTCATCTCTACTCTAAATTTCGACTATGTAATCAATAGAGAGAATATGATAATCATATCCTTCTTTCATGTGCTACTACTTCTGCTCATTGGAAATATGTTTTTGACATTTTTGATTGCATATGATTGATTCTTGACTGGTTTAATTCTCAACTAAAGAGATATGCAGAAATGGAACACTATCTTATAATAAAGAACCTTTACCTGTCTATTTTTCCTGATCTTTATCATGTGATCTGGTATTATAGAAATGATTTTATTCATAACCATTTCTCATTTAGCCATAATTTAGGTTGGATGCAGATCCTTATTAACAAATGTTAAGCTGAATCGATGCAAAAGGGTCATTGTAACAACATTATGAATAACTTTTTGATTCTATGACATCTTTGTATTGATTGAATTTTTTTCCAACCCTAATACACTTTTGAAGTATTCTGGAAAGCACCATTTTCTGGTTGGATTATGGAAATTTGGATGGTACCTCAAAATGCAATCTGGGTCCTGTGGGCTATGGAGCCATCACTAGGAATCACCATGGTATGATCCTCCGATGATATTTTGGTATTTGTTCCATTACCTCATCTCTAGAGTTCTAAATTATTATTATGATACAAACTATTTCTTTCATAAAACACTACGGTAGGATAAATCTCATGATTTAAAGTGATTCAACTACCATTGTGCAAGTGATTTGGAATGGTGTGAGACATCTTGTGGGGCCAATTACTACGCATTGGATGGATTCCGTACTCTCACTTATCAACATCAAATACATCATCACTCATATTAATTATGAAGAAAACATGGTTGTAGATATCCTTGCTAATAAGGGATTAAATCAAGACATTACCTGGATGGTTGATCTCTGTGCTAATTTATTTCCTCTTCATGATAAGGATTGTAATATAGTTCTATCTTTTAGAATTATCTTACATCATCCTATTATAATATATTTTCATTGGTCTTTTTTCCAAGGCACCATCTTCATTAAAAAAATATGCATAATTTTTCCTTTGGTTATGCTTCGATCAATTTCAACTTCATTTCTTACTCTATGAAATAAATACCGAAAATGATGTTTTTATTCTTGAAGAACGAAAATTAACTTTTAACAGATCATATAATCCAAAAAACAATAAAAACAATAAAACCAAATTCCAAATATATTTTATAAATCCATAATTATTCTCACAATGTAATACAATACATAAAATGAATAAAACTTCATATATATAAATAGTATATTTAATAATAAAACAAATGGTTTGATATAGTTCTTTCCATTAATGAATAGTCATGCATCCAAGTAATCCTCAATAACCACAACATTAAATAATTTTTTAAACAAAAATTTTATATTCTACCATTCTACACACACCTCCAAATATGTAATATATTTTCACACATAATATATTATGATAAACCTAATCATTTTCTTATACCGAAATATAATAATTCACCTATCAGAATATCATTAATCACCTCAAAATAACAAATACTTCAACCTATATGTTTTTCCCAAAATCAATATAATTTTTAACCCTCAAACCATTATTGGGGAAAAATATAAACTAGTACATCATATATGTCTTTGGTAGAAGTATCACCATTCTCACTCTTTGGTTGTGGGTTTAAGCCCCATGGCCTTACCATAAGAAATACATTGTCCCCCAATATGTGGGTGGTCATTTTTCTGAAAATATAGTAATATAATTCCTCTAAAATTCCTAAAAATACATTGAGAATCCTTAAAAAATTAATCTGGAAATAAATTTTTAATCACTAGTGTACTCAAAAAAAAATTTCTCACACCATGCAATAATCCTAATTGAATATTATTACCTTAACATCCATGATCATATTAACCCTATTGGTCAAAAACACCATTAAATGAATTTCCATAAAATATAATCCATCACTCATTAAATAAACATTCTACTATAACTCATAACAAACCCAAGGGTTGTTCTACTATGAATTTATCCTAAAATATACATATTCATTAAAAATTATATCAGATAAAACTCAAAAAATAATTTATATGATTTTAGACATATGATTAACCATATAAATATAATATCAAGAAACTTTAGGATTATCCCGTATCATAATGTAATATCATAGGTTTCCATAGGTTCTATTTTTTAATCAATCATAAATGTTCATAGAAAAAGCATAAATTAACCCCATAATATCCCCTTTGCAGTTTCTAACTGGGTGTGTATTAAGGGAAAATTCACTATGAACCAGAATTTTGGCTAAGATATTCTAAAAAAACTCGTTTTAGTAGTATTACCCTAGATGAACCTTTTCCAAAACTATATCAACATGTATTGTCCATAGAGGGATATAATGAAAGTAAAATTTATTAATATCTACCTTAGTATAATTTTCAATATGTTATGTTATACTTAGACTTATACACTAATTCATTCATTGGGCTGTGTTTCCTAATCAATTTTTTCCAAAATCTAATTCTTGTGGTTTCTATTAAATTTTCTCTCACACCAATTTTGAAGACCCAAAATCTAGTATCCTATAGTCGATGGAAAATTTATTATATTAACATAAGATACAAGAGATCATATACTAAATAACCAAACAGTCAGTTGTCTAGTAAACTAGATACATAAATAAATCTCGCATTACATTTGAGAATATAAATTACAACATATTGAAAGTATATATTAAACATTGTTAAAATCATTTATATATTATTTCTTCAAATTATAGGGAAAAGAAACTAAAATATGCATGAGAATATATTCTAATTAAGGGTTAAAATGGTGGAAGCTATCATGGTTGAATATGGAATAATCAATATAGTAAGATTAACAACTAAATAACACATATCATTTAATAAATAACTTGAGCACGAAATGCATCCTTAGATAATATCAATATAGTAATCTCATGTACAGTAATAAATGAATTCTCAACAGAGGAAATATTTAATATTGTATATCATTATCTCAGACATCATGATATATATACCATAAAACCCCATCCATGTTAGTTTAATTGATGGTTAGGTATACAACAAAAAACACCATTAAATTTTTCGGGTCATCTAGTTCATCTTAGGAAAATATTAACACATCAAGAGACTATCAAAAATTGAGCCACATTCATCCCAGCATTTCCAATGTATTCCTCATATATTTAATAAACAATTAAATTAATAAACATTATTCTTTTTCAAAAAATGTCTATATTGTTTAATGAATATAGATTTATCAAGCTTTTCCCTAGGCAATGAAATAACTTTCATAATAAAAAAAATCATGTAATAATTTCTTAAAGTCTTGGAAATAATTGTATATATGATACCAAGAATATATAAATTTATGATGAATGTAATGTACAATTATTTGAAGAATTTTAATGATTCTAAAAAATATTAATGACCACAAAATTATCAAGAAAATTATTATTTATACATTACATAGTCCAACTGATAATAACCAATATAAATTATTAATAATGATCAAATCATTAAAAAATATTCATAGGGGAATATATGTAAAATAAAGGGCTTCTATTTGTTATGAATAGAAATACTAAAAGATATCATTAAAACCAATCATGAGGAAAATAGTCTTTTCAATTTTACAATCACTATTAAAAACTAAAAATTCCTATAATATTTTTAATGTTGTTTAAATAACCACGGAAAATAGTAAATCCAATATCAATGAAATGATCTGTAATGATGAATGGAATATTTATTCATACTACATATGGTAAAATGATGATTCCTTTCACATTTTTAGTAAAAAGTCTAAAAGTAATTTGTTTGAAAAAAAAAGAAGAATCATTTTAATCCATTTTTTAAAAATTAATACATGTAAAATAAGAATTTAAAAGTACATAGTATATGATTGATAACATTATAGAAAACATTTTAATAAAACATGGATATGAATGAAAAAATATTTTCGATCGAAATTAGAAATAATGCTGGATTATATTAAAAACATTTTATCTTTCATTTAAAGTACCAAACAAAAGAAAATAGTAAAATTAATTAAAAAATTAATGAATCACTATAGGAGAATAAAATTAAATTTTTTTATTAAACAATTTTCAAATAATTTTCTTTAATATAGATTCAAGAAAAAACTATGCAGATTAAAATGAGTATAAATTATAAACCCTTAATTCTTTATTAATTTTGGAATTAGAAACACCATGAGAGAAATAAATTCTAATGAATCATTAAGTACTATGAATATAAAAAAAATAACATATCCACATTATAATATATACACCTCATTAAAATAAATAGGGGTATCATACCAAATATATCTCCATGGACTAGAAATTGAGATGAAATTTCATTCAAAGATCATACCATTGAAGTGATAACTAATCAATGAATTTATTATGTGCTAAAAATGTGAATCCATATAATGAAAATGTAAATATATTATAAAATAATAAAAATTCATTATACATGTAATCTTAAATATAAATTATAATGAAAATGTAGTATTACTCAATAAAAGGAAATTGAGTTACAAAACACTTAAAACATGGTAACATTAAATTAAAATCCACTTGGATTAAGTAATATGAATTAAAACATAAAATACCATGAATTATTACATATTCATTATTAAAAATGTACAAGGGAATTATATAAACTAGGTAAAAAAATTGGTGCACAACATTAAAAGTTTCCACAATGTAAAGAAATTGTTATGAAATCCCTTACATGATGTCTAAATCCTCACGTATGTTGATTATCATCATGAATGATAAACTTATGGAAATTATTTATTATAAATGGATCCACTTTCAAGTTTATTATTCCAATCAATATTTTTTACCATGTTATTTTTATTTACTAAATTAATTAAATTCAAGTCGGGCATTTTGACAATATTCGATTCATATGTCTAAAATCAAATAGATCAGTTGACTATGGTCAATGAATTTATTATTAAATCATCTATAATATAAAAATAATGTATAAATTATGACTTTTATATAAAAATAATACTTTTAAAACACACCACACAATATGTTTATGAAATTTGAACAATGTTAAAATCATAGAGATGGTAGGTCCTATGTACGCATCAATAACATTCCCATTTTCCAATGTTATTTATGGAATAAAGTTAGGTGTTATTTTATATTTATTGAATGATTATTAAAACATAAATATTATATTATTTATTTAAATATGATTATATAGTTCATTCATGTGATGTGGTGATAAAAATGAATCACATCGCTTTGTGGATGTGGTGGACGTCACGTATGCAGAAACGACATTATCATGTATTAGTGAATGGAAATGTAAGAAAGTAAATGATATATTACCTCTTAATAATGTTATATATATAAATTATATAATATATATACATTAATTATATCATTAAAACAATCCATAATATCAAGTTATGGGAATTGAATTACGACAATTCTTTATGTGGTAGTATGTTGTACACATGAATGATGGGTTTGATTCCCATTTGATGGGTGTGGAGATAACTATTTGTTATGAAATTGACATAATAAAATCTAATTATATGGTATATACTTAAAGAAAGGTTGGGGCGAGGCCCATTTATTATTAATGAAAATAAATGAACTCTTTAACTAGGTAGAGGGAGACCCATTACATAGACCGAAGGCTCAGCGGGAATTTAGCCCATTACATGGCCCAGAAGCCCAAACTTTTGGCTCCAGGGCCATTTTGTGAATATAAATACTATAGTACCAACCTGCTACAATAACACACAATACCTGTTGCTGCTACAACACCCTTTCGCTGCTATAGTGACATGTTGCTGCTACAGTAACTGTCATCGCAACAATTCCTCCACTTCTACAATACTTCTACAGTTTTGCTACTGTCCCTAAACCCAATATTTTTTGTACCCCAATTTTTAATGAGGTGGAACAATAAATAAAACATAAAAACATGGTTAGTAAAGTTACCTATTTTTTGAGAAACCTCATTATGTTTACACCAAAAGCCTTCAAAGGAGGGATTTTTAATAAACAAAAGGACTCTATTACGTGGTAAGGTAAGTGGGTATGGGATTTGGTCATTTAGTTTTTGAAAATAATGGTTCTTCATTGGAAATAAAATATAATAAGAGGTTCTCATTTATAAGTTTGGGGAGGATCACTTTTGAAATTTCCTCAAATATTAAATTATAATAAAGTCATATTCAATTGAAAAACATAAAATTGTGTAGGGGTAAAAATTTAGGATAGGGTAAGGCTAAAAGAAGTCCATAAACATATATTTTTTATATATTCATTAGTAAAATAACCCTTATCTCATAATTTGACCCTTGATAAACAAGTTTTATCTTTAACCGATGTAACTACTTTTCAAACTAGAAAGTGTTATAATTTTACATATAAGATAAAAATTGGATAAAAAATGTATAGCTTAATTTTTAGACCATTTATATTCATAATAATCATCTTTAATATTTTTTATTTTTTAAAAATAATATAATAATATATTAATTTACATAAAATATCATTAATGTCACTTTTGACGCTATTTATTAAATTTTACTTTAAATAAATTAAAAAAATAATTTAAAATATATACCATTTATACTAGAATAAGTAATAGTTATTTAGTATTAAAAATATTCAGGACTATAAAATATCCAAATAAATTACATTTAATGTTTTAAATATTATTTACCTTGATTTTTCAACTTTTTTCACAAGTGTTGTGTCATCATTTTATAAGAGTCAATTGTAACAATATAGTAAATAAAATATAAAAATAAGTTATCATAATGAAATTAATTTCATCATGATAAAAATAAGCTTTAATATTCATTCAACTCTTATTATTATCCCTATGTGAACATATAATATATATTTAAAAGAAAGAGAGTGGCATTTTTTCTTTTCCATTTATTAAATTATTATATAGGTCAATTACATGGAGAAGTGTCCCATAAATAGTTAATACCTAAAATAAGGTGATAATGGTTTAAATAAATTTATCCAATAAAAATTATGATAAAAAAATTTGTCCTTATCTCTTAGTTTTAACCTAGGCTAACCAGATTTACCTTTTTATCATAGGGAATGATTATTATTAATTTTACAATTAATTATGACCAAATATTAAGTTCAACGTATTAAATACCAAAAATTACTCTTATTAAATAAATTTAATAGGAATTACCTAAATAAATTAATATATGTGGTTGATGTTAATTTTATAATAACCCAGTAAAGCTTGATGAAAATTGATTTTTTGAAAAATGCATTTTTCAGGGAAAAGATGATTTTACATTAACTCTATGACTAATAAATTTACTTATATGATTTTAAATTCATATATATAGGTATATAATATATTAATTTAATTTAATTATTTCATCATTATTTTTTATTTTAATTAACTAAAATGGATTGACATTAGTCACTTAAAAACTGTTTTTAATGTATTTTTAATCATTAAAATATACTTATACCAAAATCCCATATAAAGATAATTCAAATGAAATTATTTATAATTACTAAAAATATGTAATACATATTTTATTTTTAAATATAATTTATTTAGTTTTTTCACTATTAAATTACAAAATATATTGAAAATAAATTTCCCTTTTTGAAAATGTGATATTTTTACTATTCACTAAAAAATCCCAAATTTCCAAAATATCCCAAAATTTCACCGAAAGTTAATATTTTCATGTCTATTTAAAAATTAATTTAATTATATACAATAAAATTTCGTACATGCTTAAAAATTAATTATTATTGTTCTCTCAAAAAATTAAATAAAAACATTTTTGATAAAAAATATTTCATTGCAATAACAAAATACATTACTAAAAATTGAGTCCATATTAAATTTTATATTATATTCATAAAAATTACTTTTAAATAATTTTAAAATTTTGGATTTTTCTCTTCATACTACCAACGATCATGGCATGGTTTTAACTATCACATTTATGTTTTATATCATTATTTATTTAGGATCGGTGTTTTCTCTCATATATGCTATCGTACATAATGATATTTTTTTTAAATATCATGGTGTTATAGATGGAGAATGAAATATTTTGAGATTTAATTTCTAGTTGGAAGGGTTTTAATAAACCCAAAAATATTCACTTTCTTTAGGATGATTTTTAGTCCTTTGTATAGAGAAACCCCATGACAAGTTGCAAATAGAACTCATATTAGTGAAGTATCTACATGGGTTGAGGGAAATTTAAAAAGTAAAAAATATGTTTAAGTTCCCATTTAGAGGACCAAACATGGTTTTGGCCAAATCCCATATTACAAGGTAAGTGAAAAGGTAATGTGGAAACTCTGACCATCCAACTAAAGCTGGCTCCTACACTAACCCCAGCTCCAAATCCCAAATATTATCATGAAACAACACCTAATGAATGGAAAAAAAGTATAAATATCCCAATTATGATTTTTTAATGTTGAAACAATGTATTATATTTGTGAACAAGAAGGAAAATTCTTATTACTTCCAATATAAACATATTCCTAGATAAAAAATAATAGCTAAGATAATTTTTTAAATGTTTCCAAATCCAATAAGGACATATCATGTTGGATTCAATATCCACCCGAAGTATTTCCCCTTTTACCAAAAGTTGGGACACACCATCAAGGATTTATTACTTTTTAAATACATTCTTCAAAAATTTATTTGATTCTGGATTGATAAAAACAATCGAAACACCAACACAATTTCCTTGTGTTTCCACTTTTACCCTAAAAGAAGAAGCTGAATGATAAGATTTTACCGGTAAGTGAAAAAATAATTTCAATGATTGGATTTCTAGAAATATGATCAATAAAACTCAAAAAATACTTATGGAGGAGTTCAACTAGAAGATTGTACCCCTATTTTCTTATTCCATAGTGTGACCAACATCCCTAACACCATGATCCCCCTTGAGTAAATCTTCCATGAATCTATGTAACTAGAAGAACCAAATATAGACACCGGATGAAAAAACTATGACAAGTAATAAATAATTTTGACCCTATAATAATTTATGACTCAAATCATGATATTATGGTCACCATCCCATCAAATGGTACCACATGCACTGTCCCAATAAATGGTACAATGGGAACCATCCAATTAAATGGTATAATGGGATCCACCCCAAAATATATAATCCACATCGGTTCTAGAATTTATAAAAAATTCCATTAATTTATTTCCTTTTAATATACTCCTTATTCAAAATTGAGCATTGGTATGAATCTAAGTTCCTTATACACAATTTTGGAACCAGAGGGAAAGGTCACTTGAGATGATGGAGAAGGGTATATACATTCATGGATAAACTCAATATGTTTACCACATACCCTCTATAGCTATTTATGTCACCACAACTCATGAGAAACCCCTTAAATGAGCCCATCATGAGCATAGAAATGAACCCATGTTTGATGAACGTTTTCCAGACCAATTGTTTTAGGAATCTAACTATAGTGCATAGATCTTTTTTAATCAACCTAGTAGAGTAGGAAGACAAAGATGGCATAATCCATAGATGAATGGAGTCCCCTAAAATTCTATTATGATGTCCGACCCTCCCACCCCATAAACCTTATGCCCTAATGTTTATTCTATGTAAAAACCTCATGCAGGAAAACATAATCCTTTACCTCAAAAATAATACATCCAGAAATGGTTGGTTATTTTTCTGGACAAACTCTCAATCATGTATGTTATTAATTATTCACTGGATCTCTGAGAAACACTTATGGAAGCCCTATTAATCCTTAAATAGTTTCAAATTGTGATCCTCAACATTGATCTATTTCATGAAATGATTGATCTTTGGTGTGTCATGTGATTATTTCATTAATAAACCATAACATCGATACCATTATACAAGGGCATATCACAACCTTGTATGAATCAGGTAATCTAGATGATGAAGACAATAGTTGATTCGTCTTTTATAATGCCTTATTTATAAATCTCATTCTAGATGGGATTCTATAAATATTGTATTAATGTTAATTTGACATGTCCCCTTCCACTATAACACGTAGGTTTTATGAAAAAAGTGAGAAGAAGTACCGTTACAGAATACATATCAAAACATAGTTTTTGGACATTCAATCTGATTATGATTTCTTGGTTGACCATCAAGAAACACCTTTCATTATCTTTTACATAAGGAATAGGTTTAATCAACATGTGGTAGTCCCTTCATCATACCATTAATGCCTCAAATACTACATCAATGGACAATTAGTGACACAACTTGGTGGTGGAGATTTTTTTGAATCTTGTTAATCCCAATTCATTAATATAGGATTCTATCAAAGATAAGGGAAATAAAAAATAGTTAATATTGTTATAAGGGTGAAAATTCTAAATTGACTATAAATAATCCTTAAAACCCAATTAAATTTTTTTAGTGATGAATATGTAATACCAATCAACTTGATAAAAAATATAAGTTCATAGTCTTGTAAAAAATTATAAACCCTCCTATTATTATTCATGATAGTTGGACTCGATAGTGATGAATGGGTCCTTGGTCCTACAAAAATGGAAACAGGGTAGAAATTTCATTTTTCATTTCCATAGATTCATAAAAACCCTACACCATCAGTTGAATCAAAATGAAATCTCATACTATTATTAGAGAATTTGAATATCCATACATTACCTTCTTGATATTAGAATCTTTACCTTTATTATAATATTAAAGATTCATATTTCATCACTGAGTCCCCCTCTGGTTGGAATGGAAGAAGAATTCTAAGAATAAGAGGACCATAAATAATCCCCTCTATCATTTGAGTAAGGTATCTCTAACAATACTGATGAACTAAAATAGATAAATCTAGGAACATAAGAGGATATGTGGTCGACAATTATTAGCAAAACCATGTCCCTTGATGAACAAGAAGTGTATACCTCCATTCTAAAGCATCAACAAGATGTTTTTCCCTATAATTTCTTATAAATTATAGGCCTTAAACATACTGTATCTAACAGGGACATGGGTTTGGTAAAAGATCATTGTAGTTACAAAGAGTTGTCTAGAAGAATGCATCCAAATGATGCTACATAAGTTGAATCCAATGTACGGAAGATAAAGAAATATAACTTCATTCTGGGATTACAATAATTTATGTGGATAAAAAATATATTCCCATTCAAAAATAAAAATGGTAAATCATATGTTACATCAACTTCAAGGATATAAAATTGTATTGTCCAAAAGGCAAAATCCTGATCCTGATTGTAGATCTCTTGATTGATATAACTGTTTATTTTCTATCCATATCATTAATGGATGGCTATTTAGGGTAAAAATAAATATGGATGACCTTTGAAGATGAAAATTATTCAACATTCATGTAACCCCAAGGGGTACACTTCTATTAGTTGATTCCCCTTATTTTGATGAATGTGGGTGCCACATATCAATATACAATGTACTATATTTTCAATCCATTTTGGGGAAATTAAATTTACTATTAAATTAATGATTTTATGGTTACATATCCACATTATATTGAAAATATTGGTTATCTTATGACCAATTTCAATATGTTATGAAAGTATATCCGGAAAATGAACTCCTAGATATGGGATTTTATTGTTACCTCATGAAAATTTATTGGCTTCATAGTAGTTCATTTTGGCATCAAAGTTGATCCTATGAAAAATAAGAATATCCTAAAAATAACCCCTCTGAAAATCATAAATAGTTTTGGGGAATTCAGGTACATCTTACCAAAATTTGAATATTTAGAAGAAAATTTTGATGAAATTTTTTGCCTTCCATGAGCATAATAAAAAATTGATCCGTTTAAAAGTGGAATTATGATTATTAGGATGAATTAAAAAATATGAAGGAATATATCATGGTTATATCAGTAATAATTCCTTAAATCAAAGTAAATACCCAAATTTTATAAATAATAGTCCTACGATGATCACTCAGTGATTTCCTCATACAAAAGAATTGTTTCGTAAATGAGTACAATATATATTATCTCATTTGATCTCTTATCAATATTGGGGCTCAATATTCAGATATTAAGAGGATTTTACTTGTGTTAATATTTTTTGATCAAAAAATGAGATAATACATACATTACAATGAGGTATGGGTGGTCTCTTATAATGAACCACTTAGATATACCCTCAACAATCCTATGCTGATTCAATGTTTGTAATGGTGGTAATCCATTATATAATATTATTATATTCATTTTATACTACAAAAGTCCATGAAAGATTAGGTTCTAACATATATCCTTGTAGAACATCCCACTATAAAAACAACTACATTCCGTAGTAAATTTTTTGGTGAAGATATTTTCAGTAATCATTGTTACCCACATACATGGGGGGTTTATTTTTATAGTGCTTCCAAAATATGTTGACATTATTTTTTAATGCATGACTTATAACATAATTCCTCATCCAAATTTATATTAATAACTTCAAATGATCAACATAATTATAGTTTCATTGAAAATAGGTCCATTGTACATAAATTTTATAAGGAAAAAAAGAAAATAACATAAAAAATATTTAACAATTTTAGATGAATTCCTGGGTCAGCTCAGTACAACTAATTTCCTGAGGACATGAGCTAATCCTAAGGTGTGTGTATAAATAAAGATGATGAATAACAAAGGAAACAGACATGAAAGAAAATTATGGATAAAACATGAGGCAATTCATGATAGGATAATCATATGTACTTGATATATAACATGGAAATTTGGCTCTAAAAATGAGATATTCATAATATAACCACAAGTGTTTATCACCATGGTGTCATAAAATTAAATTACCAAGGTTATTCACCAAGGTATCGTAAAAAATGTCATCTATAGAGACTAATTCATTAATTAATGCATTGAAACAATATTAGGTCCCAACCATTATATTTCTTCTTTATGTGATGTAGATTGATCATAATAAATCATGTCATCAATAACTTGTGAAAAATGAAGAATGGGTTTCATATAATATCACTAACCATATAAGAACATAATTACATGAAAATTACATCATTTTTAACCTATGAAATGGGAATGTGGGTCTTATACATGTAAATAAAAAATAAATAATTTTTTTACATATAGTTGAATTCACAAGGATGAGGAAAGGTTTTTTGTGTTACAAAGATAATAATATTTCATGTAAAATAGGGAAATTCACAACATAAATTTGATAGCTTAATGATATACAACATGGATAATGAAAAGGGTATAATGGTAGATAATGATGGTATCATATTGACAAAACAATATTTTTAATTAAATGGTGTAATAAAAATGTATGAAAATATAGTAATTCAACACTTAAATAACATACCTCTAAATTTTTACTTGAATGGTAATAGGTAGTAGAAAATTACCTTACCTTGAAGAGTTGCTTCCTATAATACGAGGACAAAACCTTAAGTCCTTAAATAAAATTTATAGAAACTATTTAGGAAGAAAATTTACCTGACCATTGTGGATAAAATATTTTTAATGTAAAGGAATGGTGGGATTGGAGGGTAATTATAGTAAAAGAGGAGGAATTGTTAAAAAAATTACAATTATAAGTCTTTCAATTCTATTTTTTGGAAAATGAAAATTTGATGGCTTATACGTGGATTTTCCTCATGGTTTTTGACATTTAATTCTTTATTTATAAAATTTTAACATATTATAAGTTAACACCATTTTTTAATATTATTTTCGAACTATAAAATTAATTTTTCCAGAAAATATAGCCATTAAAATAATAATGTTCATTTTATACTTTGGAATTTCATTTATTGATTTATAAATTGATTTTAATCCCTGAAAATACATAAAATTAATAAATAGCATATTTCAGATCATGTATTCTATTTTATTCATTATTAAATAATTATTATTTTTAAAAAATATCACAAGACATTAAAATAACATCAAACTATATGTTTATTACTCACAAAAAACTAAAGTATTTTTGAAAATTTCACCCTAACTAAATCATTATGTTGCTATTTCAAATGTAATGACCATTTTATCAAAATAAATATCTAAATATTATAATTATATCATTTAAATGAAAATTCATTACTTAATGAAAATAATTTTTTTAATGTATAATCAACTTTCTGATACTTATAAAAATTTCATAGACAGTTGTAAAATAGTTTTATCATTTATAATTATATAAAAAGATTAAGACTATTTCAAGAAAATAATTTTTATTTTAAAAAATATAATTTATTATAAAAGTGTATATTTCTTTTCTGAAAACAAAATTATGTCTTATTTTTATACAAAAATCTATTTATAAACATCTTATATTCAGGTTAATTTTACTAAACAACAAAAAAAAATTATCAATGAAATAACTAATTCATTTATAAAATGTAAATTACAAATTATTATACTAAGGTTTAGATAAATAACAACTTATTACACCAACATATTCTATATGTTTGAGGTGTTTTATGGTGGTAGTTTCATGTGGTAGCTCAAATAATATTTACCTAGTGGTGATATACACTAATTTAAAATTCTCTCTTAGGAAATTTCATTCAATCCTCACTTTTGATGCAATATTTAGGATTGGTAAAGGGTTAACCCCATTTATGATACCTCCCTACTATGTTATGAAATATGGGCCTCAAAAGGAATGAAAAATCTAGTTGAGGGCATTATTTTCGATTTCTATATCAACTATTAGTTATCATTACCTTTAATAAACTCTAATTCTGATGGTAATACTCTCAGCAATGGTCTTATTGGTCAATAGACATATTGACCACAAATCATATTGACCAACATCTATATTTACCAATTGTTATTTTAACCAATGACCATCTCCCAATTATACATATCTAATTTAATCCAATATATCTTCCATCAAACATCAATATTTACTTATTCATTATAAAATGGTTTTTACCATCCCTTTCAAAATTTTAGTAATATTATTAAAGTTTCATTTTCTTTAAACAATATTAATGGATGGTTTAATCTTCTTTCTAGAATTTGAACATATGATGCATAACATTTTATGGTAGATATTGATTACTTTTCATATTCATATACTATTCATAGCTTCAAAAATTGGTATTTTTCTTGTTTGTTTTTCTATATACATACATTGTATAAAATAATTGAATTGGTATTATGAAAAAATATTTCATTCAATAATCATTGAATAAATTATCAATGTGATTCATAAAAACAAAATAGGAAATATAATTGAAAACCATTAACATAACATTTTCTATTTAGGAGTCATTCTGATTTCTCATTCAACGGATGTTCTACCATATTTATTCATATTTTTATAAATCTACACCAATAATGAGGCGAATACCAATCCATGAATGGAGGATTATAATTAAAACTATAAATAATAGTTTTTCACATGAAAGTAAAATAATATTTAGAGTCGGTAATGAAGAAGAAAAATTGTGATTATACTATTATAAAAGAAGAGATGATCCCCTTTTTGACAATGTGTAATAGTTACTGGTGGAATTTCCCTCAGAATCAAAAAAAAATTAGGTCTTGTGCTCATAGAATTTTCCCGTAGATGTGATATCCAATGTGGCTATAACCTTAGAATATCCAAACTAGGATGAAATATTTATTCTCAATTTTCCCCACAGAATAGAGTCACCAAGAAATTTTAATAACATGGAATATATCAATGTGGTCAATTACATCCTTCAAATATATTTTATTTCAAATGGTTTGATGAAACAAATATTTGAATATCTTTAATATAGATTTCATCCATCAGATGGATATGAAAAAATATAAAATTAAATAACTTGTTGTGAAAATTACTCATTATGACCGCCCAAATAATCATAAGGTATTTTATAAAAGAGACACTGATAGATTAATACTCATATGAATTGATAGAGATGATATTATTTCCTTTATGTAATATTTATACACTATTTCTTATAGAGACTATTGTTTATGGATTAAGACATATCTCCAAATCTAATGTATTTTGTATTTTTATCCTTGAATGAAACATGACTACGCAAAATTCACTAAATATTGTCATTATTATATAAAAAATTCCAAAAAAATTCCTCTATTCCTGTATATTTTTCTCATTGTCAAGTTCTCTTAGGAATTTTTCATATATGGAATGGTTGTCATGGGGCCTTACCTTATGTCTACAACCAAGTAGTTAATGTAAATCCTCAATGATACCGACTAATTCTATAAGATGTGATGTGAATTTAACCATCAAGGATGCTGTTAAAAATAATATCATTAACTTTTTAAGTCCATCAATATTACTAGATTTGTTTCCTTCACACAATACTGAATAAAAACAAGACCAATTTTTTCTTCAAAATATACTAGGTTTTATCAAGACTATAACATTAAGTTTAATAATTTATCATAATGTTATGTATAAATGAAGGGATAGAGAGATACTTATAAGAATTCAATCAAACAAACTCTAGAAAATGTTGTAAAATGATAATAAATATTAGACCAAAAATATTTTCCATTCCTTATCGTATTATCATTCTAAAACATGTACATTTATATAGGTAACCCTGAATTCACTTGAATATAGTAAAATACAATTTTTGAAATTTAGGTCGAGTATTATTCTCTCTAAATTTCTATTTAGGAGGATCGGTTATCCAAATATTACCAATATCCAAGGTGATTGAATGAATTACAATGCATCAATGAGAAAATATTGTGTGCCTTGAATCATATTAGAGATTCATCAAAATTAAATATAATGTGATTTTAAAAATAAGGCATTCCAAGATTTAATCATAAAAGGAGAGATGGTTTTGGATCTTAGGACCCCAATGATTCCTTGAAAGATACCTTTGAGGCATTAAAATATAGGAGGGACCTAATGTTTTCTAATATTTCTACACTAATGGTGCATATTTACTAACTAGTATAGATTTTGTGAGTATCACACACCATAAAAATTCAATTTTCCCATGAAATATTTTGTGTAATCATTCCATTGGTATTTGTTGCATGTCCTTAAAAGTTATGACTTTTCCTAGATGAAAGGAAAAAAATGAAGTCCATCATCCAATGATTTAGGAATATAAATGGAAAAAAAACTATTGGTCCTAGATGAAACACACCAAATTGAATATAATCAATCAAAGCTCTACGAACATAAATTACAATAGATATTCATTTTTATTTCTTGAAATAAAAATATATGAAAGCATATATGCTATAAAATGATAAAATATATGAAAACATGCCTTAATGGTAGTAATTTAAATTACAAGTACAAGTTTCTACTCATAAGACATTAAATTGTATGGTTCATGTCCCTATCACAGGATGTAAAACTCCATGAAACTTTGTCCCTCATTTGATAGGATCCCTATACTCGAGGTCAGTCTCTTAGTACACTATCATATTTATTATCAAGAACTATATAAAGACTGATTCATACTTCTATATGATAGGTAGTGATGACTGTATTATACATCTTTACCTAGTTATATTATGACAAAAATTATCCACCCTATACAAATACCTGATCTATAATTAATAAATTCACTCTAATAACTATTTGTATCCTGATTTTTATTCTAATGTGATACATATTGATATTTAGATCCCTAATCATAGGCCCATCCATGAATTAAAAAATTATAACAGTCCCCCCATATATTTATAAATGATTCAGATCACTATATGGATTCTCTCAATTCCTAGAACTGTATGTGACTCGAAACTCACTTTAATGAGATACATATTTACATCTTGATTTAAAATCATCTACATATCCATGAACAAAAAATAATTCATATATATATATATATATATATATATATATTATTTTGATATATGTAATTAATTTTCAACCCATTCATGGCCATATCCGGTCTAAATTCTCCCACCATACTTCTTGGATACTCTTTTTTATAAATCACACTCCATGTGTCAACAAACTTGGATACCCTCAAGCATTCCTTATCAATCATGGATAAAATCATATAACTATTAATGAATCCTCTTTTTTGGATATGAATACTACACCCAATATGGATCTACCATTTATCATCCCCCAATGAGTCATATCAACCAAATGAATCTTTTCCCTCATGATATATTAATTTTATCGATGTATGCCTTGACATCATCGTAATGAAATCCTCCTTTTGAAAATTGTTCACGGTCACCCCATACATACCTATCCCATGTCATTTATTAAAATTTTAGAACCCTAAGATCATTTTTTTCAACTCTACCCTTAATTTAAAAAGTATTCAAGACCATTCATGGGAGGAATACATTTTTCCATGAGATAATAGATCATGTAGTGCACATCGAAAATAATCCTTAGATGGCATCTTAGTATAATTCAGAAAAACCTCCAATTTCATATTATTTCTCACATAGAGAAGGACTCATGTGATATTATATAATTTTGATAATTATTATAGTTTTTATAAAATATTATTACATGGACTGTATCAAAGAATTTTTAGTCTATCCAATATGACATTAAACTCCTTAAAAAATTCTCTCTTATTTGTAATCAATTTTCTTACTCGGTATCCAAATTTATGTTATAAATTTTCTTCAAACTATGGTGGGATTCATTTTCACTCTAATAAGATACATATGGATGGATGGATGCTCTCTCCTATCCTAACCATGATGAAATTAAAATAAACCATTTCTCTTGCATATAAGTTAGATCTATATAAGAAATTTATGTGATAGACATGAAACATTGTTTCTTGTCATCCCAATTGTGTTGTAATCACCCATTCATGGAATAATTAATCTAGAAAAATTCCATTATGATTTCATAACATCCTCTTTTCATAGACCATGCTTCTTTGTTTTGAGAATCTCAGATCCTCACTAAACCTCTGTTGTTATTCTTGAAAAAAGATTCCAACTATTAGGGACACTTCTTTATTTACTATTCATACAATGATAAATATGGAAATGCATAGTATATGACCTCGATGTGGCCTATAAACCAAATTAATCTTCATATTTATTATAAATTCCTTTTATCATTTTATTCCCTAACATCATTTTAATAAAAACTACTTTTCTAACATTGTATGTGGTCACCCCTTACGTACATGTCTCACATCACAATCCCATATTAGAGAGCCCTAAATTCATGATTTACAATTCTTTTACGCCACAAAATTCAAAAGATATTGGAGAAATATTTCCAAGTTTGTTCTTCCAATTTCACCATGTATACTACCAAATTTAACGTCAATGGTGTCTAACCATAGACATCATCCTCGATGGTCCATCATGTAGAACATTAAACTATCAATGGAAAGATGCACACAACTATCATTCTAGAAAACATAAAAATTTGGGTCTATAAAAAATCCATGTATTTCCCTCAAAAGTTTCATTATATCAGGATTTTTTGAAAATTTGAGATAATCAAAAAATTCACAAAGTTGGTGTAACCCACTATAAGGACCCCACAATAGTCAAGCTACACCCGCTAGGTCCCTTGACTATTAAAAAAGTTAGATTATTCTTATGTTATTGAAATTCTATTTAAAAAACATTCCAAAATTTGACACATTATTTTCCACTGAAAATGATAAATCTAGTATTCTAGTGATGGTGATTATACCTATTCATTTTTCGACCCCTGATAAGAGAAAAAATATGAATGGATCATTTGACACATGTATTTCAAAATACAGATGATATTATTTTTCAATATTATAATGATCAAATATATATTTATATTACCTTGATACGTTTTTCAAACTTTTATGTGGTGAGGGTCAAATTGAAACCAAAAAATTAATTAGATGATAAATTAATTTTCATTAATTCTACTAAATATTGGAAAAGATGGAATGTCCAAAACCTAGAATCTCTACTTCAAATTTTGATTAAATAGAAATGAATAAAACAAAATTATAATAAAATTTGGATAGTTTTTTAAAATGATAATCTAACATTAGATTAGAACAATAATTCTACTGTTGAATTTTTTTTCACTATTCATCTTCTTCTTTAGCCAATGGGAGTGATTAATTAACATAGGCTTCAAATTCTTTGATTATTTGTCTAATTTATTTCAACCTAGTCTTGGAAGATGATTAATATTAATTTAATACATCTACAGGATCCTTTTATTCTCATGGACATTTAGTATGCATAATGATCAAATTGTGGATTTACACTTCCTTTTCAACCAAATGAAAATGTTTTTTGGTAGCATATTCTAGAGATTCTTCATGATGGTTGACAAGAACAAATTAGATGATATGGAATTCCTAAGACACAAAATCCTCATAACAGATGATAAAATTTTTAAAAATTTCATGTAAGTGTTTGTAATTATATTTATCTATTCCTAATAAAAGGAAAAAATGATGAACAAATTCCTCCTTATCAAAAATATTTTCCATAGGAGTCTCCATGATCATAGTGAAAACTTGGAAGAAATTCCATTTGATAAATTCCTTTTGAGGAATGTGTTGGGAACCAAATTCTACTTTTCCTCTATCATAGATACATAGTAAATAATTAGGTTCAATATAGACAATTATGTCTTAACTTGAAATACAGTCCTAGAAAGACCTTCTGTTTTCTATTTATGCATAGCTTCAAATATTAGTCTAGTGTACATTTTGTCTATTCATAAAGTGATTTATACCATCATAAAAAAGATCTATTTCAACCATAGTAGAAAACTATAGTCCCATTCTACTCTAGATACATGGGGAACATGAATCTGATTATTCCACATAGTAATTCAAATTTTTAGAGATTTTATTTTCCTTTTTAAAAGTTGGTTTTGGATGTGTGGCTATGGAGGGACTCAAGGAAATCAATTTCTTATTTTCCCATTGAACCAGATTTCCTAATAGGAAATCCAGATAATACTCCCCTCTTGCTTTGGAATAATTCCATTACATGTTAATCAGAGCACCAATGGATTTGAATCTTCTCTTCATGATAGTATTTTTCATGCATCAGCATCAACCAAAGTTGATGGTGGATAGAAGGATGTGAACCCCCCTTAATATCATTAAAAGGAAAGGGATTAGATTTTTGTGGTCTACCAAAATGATTTGAAAATATGTAAGGGGTTTAATGTTAACAAATAATCAATATATCTATCCTAGAGGTAAGAATCTCATCTCAAATTGAGGTGATGTAAGAACATTATTCTGCAGTTATCTAAATGCTATCCATTACTATACCATAATGGGAAAATTAATTAATGAATGTAAATTAAATGTGATTCTTTAATAGATCAATAATGTAATATACATCTATGTATGTGGGATGGGAAAATACATTTTGAGAAATATTGGGAGAAAATACATGGTTTATTTTTTATAGTATATTAATATTCATAACAATAAAAATTTTCACTCACCTAATATATAAAAATAGGAATGGTCCACTACGATGATATAGAGACCTTCCTTCTAAAACATGATCCAAGAACTGATAAATCTAAAAAAGAGTAAGAAGATTTATGCTGATGGGATATCATCTCACTAGTGTGACATCTATCATCAAAGACTTAATTCAAATACATTTGAATGTTTCAAATGTTGGGAAAATACATCAACATAGGATCATAGATAAAAATTATACAAATGAAAAATATGAATATATTCCAATCCAGATCATTTATCCCAATGTAGTGTATTTACCAACTATGAGGGAATCCTACCATTTGATTGAAACCCAAAACTATTATAGCATAGGAAGAGTATGGGTACACATGAGCTTCAGCTTTAGCCTTCAATGTTACAATATGATTTTTATCTAGTCATGGAATGTAAAAATTGACTTAGTATGAAGGGGGTGGCCCAATGACTTTGCGACCATAGTAAATTAGTATGTCTCTTGAGGTGATTTTTTTCTGAATCCTCACATTTTTTATCCATATAGACGAAGTCATCACACAAACCCCAAGAATTAGGAATCCTCATAATTGATAGATATCCAATAAATTAATCCCAAATTTTCCCTATAGTAGATGAAATGTTTCAGTGTTTGAACACTAATAGATGATCAATTTAGGAAAATTTTCTATTAGTCGATACATTATATGTTTGGAAACACATATAAATTGTTACAACCCTATGGCCAACAATCGTTTAGGATATTTCTTAAAATTTTTATACACCTAGAATTTCTAGGACCATTCATCAGAGAATATTCTACCAAAAAACATATCCCACATCCAACTCCACCCCCATTGGAACTATACCATTAATTGATAAAAATGTATTGTTATATTCAAGTGACATGTTATAATAGTATATCATTTCTATCCTAGTTTGATTTAGTGTAATGATCTATTCAAAATGAATACCTTCCCTTTATTGGAATTTTTTCTTACGTGACCTAAGGTATAGATGTTTATAGAACACAGTTTTAGGGAACCTTAACTAAGAAGATAAAAAATATTTTCTATATGTCTAAATCAGGTTCTCAACATCCATACCAAATTTTTTCATAGGTCATCTCTCAAACAATGTGTAATTCTAAAACTAATGAGAAATAAGAAACTTTATGATCCAATCTTAAGGAATACTAATTTATCAAGGGTTTTCCTCATCATTTCTAATAGTAACCATTCTCTCCTAAATGGAATTCATCAAACCTGATAGGTGCCTTTGATCATGACCCATTTATCCAAAAACAAAATCAATATAAATTTTTTAATGCATAAAAATACATATAGAGAATTTTGAAAATGTAAAATAGAATCACAAACCATTGTATGTTGAAATTGTAGTATCCAAATTACAATCTAATTTATATTTATGTAAAAATAGTTCCATTTTGAAGCATATAATGTATTTCATATGAATACATATTTTTGGACTATAAAAATTCATCATTTATAACAGTACAATCACAAATGAATATAATTACATTGAATGGGTAGTATAATGGAAGATATGATGCGACCACAAACCCCAAATACTTTATATGCGAATAATTATTTTACATGAAAACATTATATAGGAATGGTCCATCCTACTAGCCCAAATGTAAACAAAAAAGAATTTAATGAAGAAAAATTTCTTCCACATAAAGGAGTCCACCACAATCAAGCTATGAACCATTCTAATAGGGTCGATTTTTGGGAAAACAAAGTTGATGAGAAATATAAAAAACTATTGGGATACTATAAAAAGATTTCATTGACCAATTTAAAAGGGATAAAATTAGTTAAATCAATGATGCATGGGAAACTGAATAAGTATAATAATTTTATTTATAGCACGTATACTATATGAAGACCATTATATTTCCTGGCTTCCCCTCCAAATAAGTTTCATTTTTGGGATGATTTAATCACTTTTCAACCCTTGAAAGGAATAATCATATATGGGATGTGGTGATTATTTCTATCGGTTATAAGTAAAAATAATTTATAGTTTTAGGAGGTATTTTATAACCCCTTTTAAATTTAAATTTATTATGGAGGGTAGTGATATTTTCATGATCCTACAAAAAAAATTTACAAGGAAACACATATTTCATGATGCATAGTGCTAGGTATACTATGTGGATGAATATTTTAGGAAGGTGGTTATTTATATGACACTAATCAATATCTTATTTTCTCGACAAAGTAAAGAGGATGGAGATAGAGGAAAAATAATATTAGATTGGTGAAGATTGAGTGATAAACACAAAGTTCGGTAGGTAATCCACTTTCCAAGTATTGTAAAGGTAAATTTACCCAACAAAAAGAGGTCCTCAAGGAAAAATATTTTCCCACAAATGGGACTCATTATGAGATAAAGGGGATACTCTACATTCTTTAGGGAATCCTCCAATTAAGAGAAAAAAATAATATTTGAAGCAACACCCTTTTTGATGCCTCATCATATATATAAATAATATGATGTGTAATGGGGTATACTTAGAGTATTTACCATTCCTATTTCAAAATTACCTTTCTATGTGGTGTTTGGATTCACCTTATCCCCTCTCTGGAGGGTCAAAATGTTTCCCATTGATCCATATGAAAGACCAAGAATTTCACCATTGAACCCTCCCTCATGGACACCAGATCCAGTATTCCAAAGTATGGGAAACCTTAAAATTTTCCTCCAGTGATAGTGCATTCCTAGAGTAAACTATGTATTTCACTTACCCCCCCCCCCAATAATTTGGGTCAATATGTTGTTCTCAATTCGGCGTTTCTATGGTTATGATTATCCCAGCCATAGGTGAAATGGTGGAACGATTCTTAGTTTAGGGAGAAATACTCATTTTCATGTTTATCACTAAAATTTGAAGTTAATAATAGTGTATACTTGAATTTTTAATTCCTATTAAAGTTTATGTAAGTCCTGGGGTGGGGTTTAGAAATAGGAACTAATATGGGAATGTGTAGACCGCATATTTCTTTAAGAATACATTCTCATATCCATTCCCACTTCCACCAGTAGATGAGGATACAATATCCATATGGGTAATCCCTACTTAACTATATATATAGTATTTATTGTAGGAAACTAAACTTCTCTTACATTCTATATACCCTACCTCATCCACCAATTGATGAGAATGAATGTATCAATATGGGATTCAAATTCAAGAGTATGTCCCCTCCCATAACTGATTGTGTAACATGTTGATATTATATTGTCTCTTGTTTCACACACAATGAATGAATAATGTAGACTTAGAGGCTAATGTTGATCATGAAACAAAAATGATCAAAAATAAGTATTAGGCAGCCTAATTGGCGTAATAACCAAAAGTGATATCACACTCTCTATACACCATATTCCATATGTGATAAACATTCAAAGGTCCATATTCCCATTTAAACAACATTGGGCCTCCCTTTTAGGTGTAAGACCTAATGTAGATCAAACTATTGGGGATTTAATTCTTATCTCAACAAGATATGTATGAATAATCCTTGAGGTTCAAACCCAACACGTTTAATCCACCATCACATTTATTGGGAAATATTTCCACTAATATCATGCCCCCTCCTGGGAGAATATATTCTTGATAGGTTCTTTTCACCTCATTCACATCATCCAACATTTTTATTAGGTATTTCTCATAAATCCATATTCACTAAAGGTTCAACCAAAAAGGACCGTTTATGAATAAACCCCACACCGATATTTTCTACAGACCATTTTCATAGAATTCATCTCCGCATGATTCTAAAACACATTGTCTAGTCATTGTCACATGGTGCTACAAAGTAATAAATCTCATGTTTTTTTCAACATAAATAACTGGGTTAATATTCCATTGGAAAAGATAAATTGTAATATATTCTCATGGGACCAATCCTAATAACAATAAAAACAATCATATCCCTATATGATGTAAAATTCCTAGGTACCCCACTATGTAGATTAAGTCCAACATTAAAAAATAATAGAAACAGAATTGAAAACATATATTACATAAATACAGTTACCTTGATGGAAAACCTATGAAAAATATATATGGTACCATTGATAGAGAATTTACAATTCATAAAGATACTAAGATTTATTGAGAACCTCTTATACAAAAAGATTCTTTTACACCAAATCATGTAAATAATTGAATGTTAACATAATAGTGACGACTTCATAAGTTGGTATTTGATAAATATTAATGAACATGTATTAAATATCTAATGGTGTCTAGGAGTAGGAAACAATTCCCGCTAAACATGTCTGATGAGCTCAATCTCCCGTCCTCTTGACCAATGTTAGTTCCAAATAATCATTGAAAAAATACCCAATGATTACCATCATTTAGAAAGAAGTAATGTGATCAAACATAGATGTGGGAACCATTGGATGTTTAATATTCCATCAACAAAACCCATTGGAAACCACCCAAACATGTGTGTAAAATAGACACTTTATTATTCCCATGTGGTTTCAAACCCCTTGTTCATGGGGTTAAGATCATTCATGTTCAGGGTACCCATTTTCCCTCTTATTCCTTTTCCATTTATTATAGATTTTACTAGTGACTTAACTATTTTTTCCCCATTGTTTTTTGGGTATTTTTAGAGCTTGGTCTTTGTTGTATTTCTAGTGATACGTTTGGGCGAATATTCCTTAAATATTGGTGGTGGTTGATTCTTGATAATACATTCTTATTTTAACTACATTGAAATTCAAAATCAATGTTTTGTATTCATCTATTCTTATATTATTTATGTGAAAACATTAACATAACATGCTTTATATTTTTGACTAATGGATGAATTAATCTTAATGAATATTAAATCAGAAATAATGAAAAGATATGGCTCATGGTTTTATAAGTCACATGTGTTAATACGATTATAACAATTTTCCTTTTATTTTACTAGATAGTGTACTATATATTATTAATCATATAGTTTAGAATGTTTTATATGTTGAAATTGGATAAATAACTAAAATATATAATTTCAAATTTTATAAAGATTAAATAATCAGGTAATTATTATTCATTAAAAGTAACAAAGTGGAATGTTCAGCTTAAAATAATTTTTCATTATAATTTGATTAAAATGAAAGTGATTATAGAGGCGTTATTAATGAAAAATTTTCTTCCTTATATTTGAATTAAATTTGATGTTATGGTTAAAATCTTGTTTTAATATCTCATAGATATTGACATCCGTTTCCTTAGGGTTCTAGTGGTTGTTACCTATGATAAATTAATTCATTAATTTAATAACATAATTAACCCGTCTTTTATAAATTAAAAAAATTTGGGTTGTGAATATCAATTTTGGTATGAAGTGTGGGGGCCTTTTTTAGGGCCTATTAACACTGTTTATTTTTGTTGTTTTTTTCTACCTTACGTGTTTTCTATCAAAAAGGAGCCTTGATTTTTGATGTTATATGAGAATAGGATGACTGATGTTTTAGCCAGATATGGGTGGGTACACATGAGTTTTTGGCTGTAAAAGGTGAATGTGATTGAGGGATATGTATTGATATGCATGGTGTTTTCAATAATGGTGATGGGACTAATGGAATGGGTTGATTATGGAACTTCCTATTATTATATAGAAATCTAGGATACTTTCTTGTAAATAAAACCACATTAAATGTATGATAGTTGAGTAGTAAGTTTCTACGTTCCCTTCCCCACTAGATAAGGTAGTTGGTTTTTATGCTTTATAGTAATCTTTTATGGTATCTTGGGAATATTCCTATATTACATGTAATTATATAATTCCAATTAACATTAAATGTTTTAACCCATGAGGTTTTTGCTTTAATGGGATATTGAATGATGATAAATCTTGATAAAATATGGGATTATATTGTTTATGCTTGGAGGGATTGAAAATAATTACATTATCATGTTAAAGTAATGTTTAATGTTTAACATAAATAATTAACATAAATTAAAAATTTTAATTGAATGAATTAATTAAATGAAGGACTTCTTCAAATTCTCTTGTGATTATTATATACCTAGTTCTTAAGGGTGGTAGTTGAGTGTCTGAGAGATGATAATTGTAGTTACGACTAAGACGGGGTAGATTCCTACTATGTGGTGTGATATATATATATATATGTGTGTGTGTGTGTGTGTGTGTGTAATGATATATCCCATATTTTATATTATTTGTTACACTACCCCACTGAATTTGATAAGGACACTAACTCCCAGCAGAATATGGGATGGAATTTTCCCAAACATATAGTTTGGAATGGAATTAATGGCTGACAACCACCCTCATTCACCAAAAAATTATCCTCATAGTTTTATATACATGTATAAATAGTTGTTACCTTTATCTTATGGGGTTTTAGAGGGATATAATGGATTATTGTTCTTTCACGCACATATATCTCTGTATATTTAATCCTATGAATTATTATAGTTTTTTCATGTATGGGCTATGATAGCTTGATATATAATACTAGATTTACAGGATGGAGTGGCTCCCAGAAATTTCTCGATTACAATATTGATATGTGGAATAGGATGATGAAATAATGTTATACACAGGGTGTAATAAATGATATAATATCCCATGTGTCTTCGATATTGATTTCTTTTATTGATAGATGAATCAGGATGAGTAATGTTTTGGTAGAGTGAAAGGCAAGTGGTGATGTTATAGTGGGGAACATTTTTAAATATTATGTTGGAAATTATGTTATTATTATGTGTCATAATTATTTATATATCTATTATGATGCAAAGAAATTAGAATTCCTATTTAGGTGATGAGTTAGATTCACTTATTTATTCATTGGGCCTTATTATTCTTTATTTATCCTTTACAAGAGAGGCTATGAGGAGGATCCTACTGAGTATACATGTTATTATTACTTTAAAAATTTAAAAACAATTTCTCATGTCCTCTTGAGCCAATTTGTGATATTCCTAGAAATTACTCACTTGATTATTTTTTTAAGAGATTTTTGGGATTTAAGGTCTTGGATGAGGATTTAATTTTGTAATTTTTAGTTTCTTTTATAGTTATTATGGTGTATAAAATTATAAAAATGTATCTGAGTACTATTATTTTCCCCTAATGTGCATTTTTTGTGCTATTGTATTAAATATTTTTCCTCATTTTTTCTTAGTGTGTAATGCCTCCCATTTTCTTCAGATTTACCCTTGGTTCTTGTCATGAATCTATAGCCAATGGGAGGTGAACCTCATTCATTAAAATATCTCTTCTATAAATTTCATCCAAAGAGTGTTAAATTGGTGTTCTCATGAAATAGTGTAATCAAATTACATGACGAGGGTTAATATGAAGCTCATAGGTAGGTAGTATTGAGGACTGCATGGGTTTATAGAAAAACGTTTTCTACTGAGTAGGTATCAAACGTAAAAATGGGAGACAGGCTCTAAAATGTGTATTTAAGGACCCCAAAATCGGATTTATATACCATTATGTTTATCTAGCCTACTAAGTTAAATGATATTAGGATTAGGGTATAAAAAGAGGAAAATAACATAAATAATTATAATTTTCACTAATGATTTAAATGGTTATACATATGGATTAGGTTGAACCCTAATTAATTATTTAATTATAAATATTTCTTATTTCATTTTTTGGATTCCCTATCCATTTGTTATTTTTTAGGGATGGATCTAGGTTTATTTCATCATTATGTTTTGGTTGAAGATGTTCTGCTGGATGTGACAATATATCCTCGTAGAGACGAGGTCAATAATGAAAAAATATAAAGACACTCCAGCAGTTTCATCAAAAGAGACTACATAAATATGAGCTCTATATTTCAGACTCTTTAATAGAATACTATTTGGAGGAGGTGGAGATATCCATCATTTTGATCCATTCCCAGAATGAGAAATGTGTTTTTACTGGGGATGATACTACATGTGGTAGATAAAAAGATGTGTTTCATGTTCCTAGGGGATTCTGATGAGTTGATTGTCCTAAGGTATAGGTTCATAGATTAGTTTTGAGATGATTTTATTTCATTATCCATGAAGAGAACTTGGATCTGGGAGCTACTTACCCTCAGACATTGGATCTCTACTGTGCAAATGTTCGAAAACCATTTTTGTAACCTTCTCTGATATGCTTCATAGCTATTTCCAAATTAGGGGTATAAGGAAAATAATCTTAAGGAGGATCTGTATCTATAAATCCATCACTAGTTTCCACTACTTTTTTTATCATATCATGATATACTAGCTGTGGTAGATTTTTTGGAGAAGACATTTCCCATGACAAGATCATTATGAGATGGGAGTCTTCAGGATTCCTAGCATAGAAGATCTGTGATATGAGGCTCCTATTTCCAAAAATATAATTTTTTTAATATTTAGGCATATGTATCATTCTTCATCATCTTTTTTCATTGGGAGGTAGTGGATCGGATGCCCTTGATAAGGTATTATACAATTTTTTTCATGTAGAGGACACGGTTATCAATGAAGATAGTTCCCAACATTTCTAGGAAAGTTGTGTGTTATAGGTACTATGATTCAGGTTCATCCATTTTTTAGATACACAAGGGATTTCAAGTGAGATATACCTTGAGGGGGTGAATTATGGTATGAAAATAATTCATGAATTATCATATATTTGTGAACCTCTGACTATTATAACTAATATTTACCTCACTTGTTAGTAGGGTCAACTTATGTTCACCTTTTGTGTAGTAGTATGATTAACTGACGAACTCATCGTATCCTTCCCTAGATAAGATTCATGATCACTAAGTACAAATTCACTGATTTTTTCCTTGAAAAATATAAGAGAAGAAAGCAAACAAGACACAATAATTCTACTTGGTCCCCTGCACTATGTTGTATCCAAAGAGCACACACCTATGTTTTGTCCATAAGAAAAAATACACTATTCTTAACGTGTATTATGGCTAAAATATTCGGCTATGGTCACTCCATGATTGGATGACTAACATTATAATAATTTTAGGGACAACACATTACCACCTTTATAACATTTCCTTCAACTCCCCTTCCTTACTACCTTGGGTAATGACTTAATTTGTCTAATGACCAGAAGGTTGCTTCAATATATTTGTAATTTAAGTATTTGTCCCTAATTAGAATGATAGTCTGCATGCACTATAGTCATGAGTTGATGAACATGGAAACACTATTCATGTATGCCATATATTCAACACTACTCATTGAAAATATCCAATCCTTCACAAAGCCCACTTTATGTATTAGAGAAATAAAAGTCCCTGTGAATCCCCACCATTTTGTGACACTTATATTTCTTGCAATGATTATATAGCCTTCACGAACCCCAAAACATCCATGAATTTCAAATAGCATACATGAAGAAAACTCCTTTAATGAATCTCACTAAGTCATTTTGATGGTTAAAACATTTGGGAATCTTACTGAGGCTTTACAAAACTCTATACATTCATGATTCTCAAAATGTTTTTTTATCTTACACAGCCTTCATGAATGTTTATTTATTTGTTCAATTTTTACCAACAACCTTTTTGAATAACCTTCTAGAATCCAGATACTTTGTATTTTCATTATGGCACGATCTTCTTAAATGAGGGGGAGTCCTATTTATAGGCATCACTTCCCATTCATGAAGATTACTATTTTTCCAGCATATTTTCCTGAAACTCCCTATAATTGTCATGAACTACCTAATATTCATGAAGAACCAGTGAAATTTACTATTCCTGAAGATTCTCATAGTCATGTAGGTTAACCAACAACCCTTCACACGTTCATCAAACTTCAAACCATAATGAATCACTCATCCTTAATAAGGAACCAATCCTTTTTGAAACCCCAAATATTTATGAAATCCATGAATTTTTCCATATATATGAATATTTGGTCATGGAAATATAATGTTCAAAAAGTATGATAACTCTTCCAAATTTTAGACTCCAAAAATTTAGTAAACACTGAAGAATGGCACCACTTTTTACACACATATTTTTATAAAACTCCCAAATCTTCCATACCTATGTCATAATTCTTTATAACTAGGCATAGTCATCAATTATACTACAATACCCTAAATTACCTTTCCATGTTGTATCCCTATGTGGGTGCTCATATTTATTCACTATTATCAACTCATATCTCAGTTTTATTATGATCGATAGTATAGGATTTCAAATTGCCTCATGAATCATGAGCATGCAAATTACTTCATGCACTCCTAAACATACCCTATATTGGTTACTTCACAATCTGATATAGTCTTTGACATGGTGAACTAGAAATATAATGTGATTCAACACATCATGTTAATTGAACCAAAATCTAAAATTTCAACTTACTAGGGATGACAGTGATAGAGTCGACAAAAAATAAAACATCCAACACATGGAAGCACATATTATCATTGGTTTCCAACACCATTATTGTAGTTTCATTCATTAGTAATTGGTTTCTCCATATTAGAATCAATAAACATGAGATGGGGAAGAAAGAGGAAAATTATATAAGGATATGAATCCTCAAAGAGTAGATTGCATCCATAGAGCTGGTCATCATCAAGGTAAAAGAGATTTTGGAACTAGTCGTGGACAATTTCTTGCTATGGATTTTCCATTGGTAGGTGATTTTAACATGTTTGAGGGGACCAATTTTTGTTTTTTACTTGGGTTTATGATTTGTTAGATTAAGAATTTGTGAAATCTCTCATCTAAACTACCTTATTCATTCCATGGAATTTTATATGAAAATTTTGACACCTCAGGGTGTCACATTTTCGGTAGTAATCATGTATTTGTTTTCCCTTTTCAGTTTTTAGTATTTTGGTTGAATTGATCAGATTTTGGGAGTTTTCCAATGGTGCATGGTTATGAAACACAGTTTTGAAACAATGCTGTAGAAACTATGTAGCCTATGAAGTGGTTGATAGAGGGGAGTGAATTTTATAAACATGGTTTAATAAATCATGCAAGATAACATTGCGGCCTTTGGGGTTTTTAGACAATAGAAGATGCAAAATATGTGCATGATTTGGAAAACTATGTGAGATAACCATATGGTCTGACTAGTTTGGGGTATTTTTTCTGTTTAAACTTTATTTAATTGAGGATTTCAACCTATGGCACCCCCCATTAAAACCTTTCATACATGGGACCTCTCTGGGTGGTCCTTTTATCCTTATATACTTCTCCAATTTGATTTGGAGTGGTTATTTGCTGGTTTTTCACTCAGATCAAGAGCCATGTTCTTCTTCTAAATTGCTCTTTTTTATTTCCATATTTCTATCTATCCTCATGTAACCTCAATTATCATGTTTCGATGATTTTAATGGTTAGTTTTATTAGGAATTTTGTTTTTTAGATTCATAGGGTTGTGATCCATCTTAAGATCTCCTTTTTAGTGTATTTTGTCGAAGATGACTCTATTCCACCACATCATGTAGTTTTTTTATTCACTTACTTTTATTTAATATTTACTTGATTTCTTGAGGCATTAAAGGTTTTTTTTAATTAATTTAATGATGTAAATGATATCTAGTTTATATTTTATAATTTTTTCCTTTCTTGGGTAAGTTTTTCCATGGAAACAATTTGTGAATTTATTGGTTCTATATAACGTGTTTGTGAAATAGTATTTTAGATATTTTCTTTATTTTTTTATAAAATCCAAAAGATATTTTTCATTATAATGTGCACTTATTTAATGGGTATTAATACATATGGGTCATTTTATGTGGTTTTACCTTTTATTTTGAAAGGGTTTCCTAGTTTGAAAAGGTTGAATAGTTTTGTAATGTGAAATGGAGTTTCCCTTAAATTGTTAGATATTTTTTGTGGGTGGTTATTCTTTCCTTAAAAATTATTGTTGGGTTGTAAATTTCATTAAAAATGGGATTTCATAATGTATATGATTTAAGTGAAGGTATAGTTAGGAAATTTTGATGTGATAATTATTTTTCTATTATTCAAATCTCTTGATTATATCAATTATAATATGATATACATGGTATGGATATTCCATTATAGGATTTATGATGTTATTAAGGATTTGGGTTCATTTTATTGGTATTATGGGAGGTTGGAATGAATTGATTGTGCTGTTAACCCTTTGGGAATTGTTATTTTCATGATACATTGTTATTTTTTCATGACCCACCTATATTATTATTCCATGGGGAGACCAAGGATTCTAATTGGGATGTGTTTGTAATAAAATAGTTTAGTTGAGATTTACAACTGTTTATTACCCCATTTATAGTACATAACACCTTTATGGATTGATTATCACCAAGGAGACTGGTTAGAGTGATCTTCTTGATAGATGTATTACAATAAAACTATCTGTAGTTGGTATGTCAGTATGAGTCTAGAGCTTTCTCATTGGTCACTGGAGTGTTGGTTCATGATATATATCATATTGTATTCATATATATATATATATATATATTCTAATGTCCCTTTCTTATTTCATGGATAGACTTGGTTTATGTGTTCATCCTATTATGGTTCAATCTAGATGTTTTCTTGTATTCATCCGTGCATTTTTTTACTTTATTAGGGAATATCCATGGTGGTGTTTTATTATAGTTTATTCTATTTCATTTTTTACCTTTGATTTGTGTGTGTAAAATATTTTAAATTAAAATGGAGAAATGATTTTCAATGCGACATTATTGATTGGGAAATTATTTTTAAATGTTTAAACCATGTGTAGGTATTATTTTCAAAAGTATGGTGTATAATAGAGAAATATTTTCATTATAATTGGTTTGGTTTTTAGTAAAAACACTTTATTTCCAGTTTTATAAATGATATTCTTTGAGAAGCTGGATGATTAATGTTTTTTTCACCCTATATTGTATTACAGTAAATGTAAACTTATTTGTATACATTATTTAATAACTAGTAGTTTTGGTTTCTTTTATAAAAGGAATGTATTGGACTAATGGTGGTATCATATTAGCATTAAATCACACCCTACATACACACTATGGTTGGTATTATGTAATCATGTCTTGTGAATTTTCATTTTGCCCTCAGTTTTCATGTTGGATTCAGTCCTTTCATTCTTTAGAACCTGTTGGTTGTTGGAACCATGGAGGTGACTTATGGGTCACATGGATATGGTGATCAGACCTTCAATTTTATGGAACCTATTGGATTGAGTTTTTTTGCCTCTTTTTTATTCCATTTTATTTTCTATTAGACTATTTTATAGCCTTGAATATCTATTGTTAATGTGTATCAATCGTAAGTTTTTTGTTGAAATTTTTCATTATCTCATTATTTAAATTACATGTTTGGTTGTTTATGTTCGGATTCTATGGACTAAAACCATATCTAATAGGTATGTCTGATACCCTTGACACTTATCATCAACCATTAGGGATTAGAGATTCCCCTTGGGCACATTGAAAGCGGGTTCAAGTGCCAATTCGGATGGATGAAAAGTTTTGTTCAATATAAAATTTTATCAAAGGGGGTCTATATTATTGAAAGGGTATTAGGTTTTTGATATTAATATTATTTTTTTTTTGGTTTTTGTGGTAGAAAGCATATGGGACCATCTTGAATATGGACCTAGGTCTGGGGAAGCATTTGGACCAATCTTCCTTGTGTTAGATATCATGTTTCCCTATGTTGTAGGGAGTATCCTTATAATTTTTTATGTCTTGGTGGATTTTTCATGGGTTATTTTTTCATGGAGTATTATTACACTATGTTTTCAAGAGATTTCCAAAGATTTATTGGGGAATTAATCATTTTATAGTGAAATTGGAAGAGTTTAAGATGGTGTATATTTTAGGTGAATTGTCTATCATTCTGTGTGCTAGTAATGTGAACCATTGTGTATAAAATCTAATAGAACATGAACATTTGTAAAATGATCTAACAAAACATATGTGGTGGTGAAGCTTTTGAATTTTCATTATTTCCCCTCCATTTGTGCATTGATCCTCTATTGGGCTTGGTGGGACTTGTTTATGAATTATTAGGTGATGGATTATGAACATTATAGGTTGTTGAAACCTAATTTTTTTATTCATTAGTTGAGAGTGTTGGAAATCCAATGTTTTGGTTTCCCATGTTCCATATGTAAATAATTTTAAATATTGAGAAAATGTTTAAGTGTTGTGTTGAATTTTAATAAAATAATTCCATGGGTTCATTTTTTATGTATTTTATTAAATTTTTTGGTTGAGTTATGTTTTCCTTAGGATGTCTTTTAAGCCATATTAAAATTGATTTGAGTAAAAGAGAAATTTGTTTTAATGTTTTGTTTGTTTGAAATAATATTAGGGTGTGTCGTCTAAGATGATTCAAATGATTTAGGGTGAAATTTTTTGGAAAGGGAGGTTTGATTCCCATATATGGAATTATGATGTGGTTTGAAATCCTACATGGCTAGTCTTGTTTTTGATTTTTATCATTGTATTGATTTTAATATGGTTTGAATAAGTTTTTTTATAATTTAGAATGAGTCCCCCAATAATGAACCAGCAATTCATGAAAGGAACGCCTTGTGTAGTTTTCATGTTGATGTAGGAGTTTTCCTTCACGTCTCTAACTCTTCCAAGATTTATGATGGAGTGAAAATTCCACACACTTCAGAGAACATGTATTGTGTAGTAGAGTTCTTGAACATATATTCTACATCCTTCTATGATGATCAAGGATCCTATGAGGTGATTGAGTGCTTATCTAAGGTGAATGATAATTTAATCTAGATATAAACTATTACAGCCTCTTTGGTGAGGGGAACCATCCCATAGTTCAACGGTTTGGGTTTAGATTGGTAAAAGTACACTATTCACACCCAACCATTTGAGAATCCCTCTTGGGGAAATTTCAAGGATGCCTTCATTCAATTTTTTTATCCTAAAGAAGTGAGATTTGAAGATGAGATGATATTTTTGTGTATCCTCATATCAGATCTATTGATGAAAGACTATGTGAAGTGTTTTTATGGCTTAGTTCCTTTCTCTATAGAGTTTTTTACTAACTATTTGGAGATGCAATGGTTCTTCATTCAGGGACTTTGTCCAAAACAACATTTGTTAGTTCTTCATTTTGGGCTGACTACCTAAATTGAATCAATTTATATGGCCATTTTCAATGAGTCAATATTGGTTGGGTGTTCTATTATAGGATCCAACAAAGATGATTTGGATAATAAGAATGGGAATCATTAAGGTGAGGGTAATGGGATTCCATCTTCTCAACCTACCATTCCTATTTTGGTAATGGAAAATACAGTTATTTTTTAGTGTTGAAAATTTGGGAACATTTAATATTCTTGTCCATCAGCTCTAAATACATGTCATCAATGTGTCTATCTTGGTCACCTTCATATGTTTTCTGATATGGTTACTAATCAAAATAAAATTTAATAGAAGTTTCTTAAATTTGGGCAATGCTTTCATTGTCACTTCCATGTGAGATTTGTAAGTTGAGTGTTGTTTTGGGATCATCCTCTCTTATAATCATGCATTTTTATGAAATTTTTCATATATTGTATCTACCTATTTCGTTTTATATAATGGATGGAATTGTTTTTGGGCCCCAGTTTTGTATCTTTTTAAATTTTGATGCCTCTTTAATTCTCATTTCTTATAGATGTTTCTTCTTTTTTAGTTTAGACATGGGTAGAACCCAATGAACATTCCTGGATACATTGTGTGTGGTTTTATTTATGTTTCGATTGCAGATTCCATTGGGTTTTGTATTACATCGAGATTACTATGAGTCTGTAATTTAGGGAGGTGAATATAGACACCCTCATATGATAGATGTGGCCCTTAGGTTTGATCCTTCTTATTTCTTAGAGATGAATGTCTCATGTTCTTATACTCCTTTGATTCTAGACACCATGAAATCTATTGATCTAGTTTTTAGTCCCTTTAGATGTTTAATTCTTGGTCCCTCCATTGGGGATTTTTTCATTTCCTTAAGTGAGTTTGGGAACATGGTTACTCTTTTCATCCTATTGCTTTTCTGAAATAGGGTTTCAGTTGTCTCACCCTTCTAGATTAACTCTAAATGGTGTAGAGATAGAATCTTATTCTTTACCTCTTAGTGTTTCCTTTTTTATGTGGTGGTTGTGGTTGGGAAATTCATGACAATATAGTGATGGTATTATTTTTTTGGAATTCAAAGATAATGATTCCCCATCAATGAAATATTATAAATTGTGAAGAGACATGTTTTAGGTCTCCCTTTGTCTTTCTTATTCTGGTGTAGTGATCATTTGGAATGATTTTATTGGGATAAGTTATTGCACGCATATAGAGACCTCAAATTTCGTTGTGGTAGCATTTATATTTTTCATATGATTTAGTTAGGAATTCCGAAGGCCCTTAATAAAAGTGGTGGGAATAATGCTTATCTCGATTACAAAGAACATCATAGGAGTGGTTATCTCAATATTTTCTTTCCTTGTATCTTCACTTTTGATATAGGATGAGTCTATATATTAAGACTCCTAGTTCATTATTTTTTGGTGAGTTCTATATTTTTTTGTAGTTTTATCCAATATAATCGATCATTCATACTATGTGAACATGGTTTTGATGTTGGGGATGTTGGTAGGTGGTATAAACCTTCGTATAGGGATGTTAACATTTGAATTAATTTATTATCTAAGTTTATAAGGCCTTTATGGGGATATAAAGTTGAATGGTGTGGATTTTATGACACCCTATGGTTTCCATTTATTTTTATTAATCATGTTCTTATTTTCCCCTTTGATTATGGGGTGTTCAAGGATGAAAGTTTTATTTATTTGGGAGTTTTCCATGGGTGCACGGTTAAGGAACACAGTTTGGAAATCAAGTTTTAGAAACTATAAGACATGTGAAGTGGTGTAAATATGAGAGCTCTCTATTCTTGCATGGTTACAGTATTCATTCAAGACAATCGTGTGTAATCTTGGGGTTTGATATAGTGGAAGTCACACGGTCTATGCAAATTTTGAAAAATCTGCAAGACAATTATTCAACCTACCCCATTTGAGGTATTTTTGTCATTTCATATCATTTTTAATTGTATATTTTACCCCCAAGATAGCCACATTTGACCCAGTAGTCCATAAAACCTATCAAAGTGGTTATCCTTTCATTCCAATATTCTCCAAGTGGATTTGGAGGGGGTCATTAACTCTTCTTCATCCTGATCAAGATGTATGTTCTTCCCCTCCCAACCAATATTGATTTCTCTCTTTCACTCTGACCTCCTATAGAAAAATTCTTATATTTGGATGATTTTATTGGTTAGGTTTTTTGGTGGATAGATATTTGCGATTCAAATGGTCTTGATCCAACCTAGGATTTCTTTTTTAGTGGATTTAGTTAAAGTTTTCATCATTACACCGCATGTGGTTGGTGTTTTTTATTTAATTCCTTTTTTATAATAGTTTGGATTTTCTATAATTAAAATGGTGTTTTGAATTTTTGTAATTATGTATATGATGTCTATTTTTGAAAGGTTTTCCATGACTTCGTGGGTTTTTCCTTATGAAAAAATGGGTGAATTTCACGGTGATATGGAACTGGGTTTTGAAATGTTCTATTATTCATTCTTCAAGATTGATAAAATAAAAAAATAGTTCTAATTGTGAAATAAACTTATTTATTTGGTTTTAATCTAAATGGGGATTTAAAATTGGGATCCCCTTTTTATTTTTATAAGGTTTCCAAGTTAAAAATGTTGGTATGATTATATAAACTTAAATATAGTTTCCATTAGTGTTTTCACTTGTTTTATCGGTTAGTTGTGTTTTCCTTTGGATGTTTTTGATTTGAAATTATTTTAAAGGGATTATTTACACATATATATATATATATGGAATAATTTAAGGCCCAATTCTAACTTTGGTATTTGATGTTGATTGTTTCCTTGTTGATCCCCCTTTATCTTGTTTATAATATTATGATATCCATGTGAGGGATGTTTTAATATGTGATTTATGATATGATTATGGATTTGGGATAATTTTAAATATAATTTGGGATGTGGGAAGGAAATGATAATGGTGTAATCTCTTGGGGTTTTTTAATATTCATGAGATGAAATTGTATATTCATGCATATTAACTTTTTTTATTCCATGGAAATACCAAGGATTCTAAGTGGTAAATATTAGGATAACACTATTCTCAGTGAGATTTATCATTGGCTAGTCCTACTAGTTCTATATAACACCTAGCTAATTTGATTTTCACCATGAATACTAGTTAGAGTGATTTTCTTGATGGATGTGTGAAAGTTCACCTATCAGTATTGGGTCATATTATTTGTCTCCATAGAAGCCTTTATTGTCCTTGTGGTGTTACCTCATTCAATTTATCTAATATTATATATTTTTAAAATGTATTTGAATATTTATTTCTTATATTAGGGATTGAAATTTTTTAAGTTTTGGACCTATTATGTTTTAATCTTGATGTTGGATATTCTTGTTAAATACATTTTTATGATATATTGGGGACCTTCAATGGTGTAATTTTATTTACTTTCCCTTATTAACTTAATTACCTTTGATTTGGGTGGGTAAAATAATTAAAATTAAAAAAGTGGAAATTGTTTCCAAAGTGTGTTTTTTTTATTGGGAAATGTTATTTAAATGTTTAAATTATGTGTCAATTTATTTTCAAAAGTGTAGGGTATAAAAATTAAATATTTAGCTTTTGAAGTGGAATTCTTATTTAGAAAATATATTTATGGCATGTTTAATAAATGGTATGCTTTGATAAATTCAATGATGGATATTATGTTCACCCTATATTATATAAAGGGAAATGGAAACCTACTATTCTATATTATTTTAAAACTGGTTGTTTTGGTTTATTTTATAAAATTAATGAATTGGAGTAATTTTTGTTTTCAACTAGCATTGGATTAGACCCTACATACGCATGCTGGGGGTATATAGTCTTCATGTATTGTACATGTTCCTTCAGCTATTGGATATTCAGTTGGATCTAGTGTCATCTTCCTTGGGAAGTAGTTGGTTATTGGGATCATAGAGGGGTCTTCTGAGTTACATAGATATGGTAATTGGACCTCTGGATTCTTGGAACTAGTTTCCTCAAGATTTCTTTTAGACTTATAGGTCTTCCAATTTTTTTTATGATTAATTTTTATCCTACTATCACTATTATATATTATTAACTATTTTTAGTGTTTTATTGGAATTTATCTTTATCAATTTATCATTATGTTTTTTTTGTTTTTATGTATTGATTTTTTAGGGTGAGACCATCCCCAAGGGTTATGTGTTATTCCCTTGATTCGTTTTTTCATACTAGGGGGATTATGGATGCTCTTTAGGTATGTGCTATATAGATTTGGGTGTCGGTTCACATAACATTATCAGTTAGTTCAATATGGAGAGTCGTCCAGTGCCATTGGAATTGACTACCTAGTCATAGGTCAAGTTTACCTATATAACATTTTTAGAGACTATGATCTAGTTTTAGTGTATTATTAATCTTAGAGATACATCATTTATTTACGGATATAGCCATATGAAATTATCCTCCACCTACACCGGATGAAGTCAGTGTAGGCTATCATGGATTCTTTCAGGAGAGAAATTTTGTTCTTTTTGGCTGAAAGATAGTCTTCTATGTTCAATAGTATGTGACACCCTTAAATGGGTTTGAGAAATGTTCCTCCCTTGTCATTTCTGATGGTTGATTTGATGGTAGGTTTATTATAGGTTCAAATTATGATGTTTTCCAAAGATGTGGAAGAGTACCTTGGAGATTTACAGATTAGGTTGTGGCATTACACCCTTAATGAGAAATCACATTTTGGATAGAGCTACAATTTAGTTATTCTCATCTCTATATGTCAATATATAGGATGAAATATTATTATATTAAAGAGAAGATTTTATAAGTATTTGATATTTTGTAGCAAGGTATTGTTTGACTGAGCACGTCACCCTGGGATACAAAAGAATAATTTATAAATAAGGCTGATGGAAATCAACACATGTGTATCAATTATCGTTACCTAAATCAGATGACAGTAAAGAACTTTTATCCTCTTCTATGGATTGACAACTTATTCTGTCAGCTGATGGGATGTTGTTTGTTCTGGAAGATCCATATGTGATCTGGATATCATTATTTGTACGTAAAGAATGAGGATATACCAAGAATATATTCTTACGTTGTTATAGGTATTACAAGTTCATTGTTATGTCATTTCATGTGTAAAATGATTGATAAATCTTTATGGGGAGGATGAATGTAGTATTCTAAGTGTTCTTGGACCTATTCATGGTAGTTTTCAACAATTAAATCCTTGTTTTCTCCAGGTATAAAGAACAACATGTAAAGAATATATGGATATATTTGGAAGTTCTCTATTTTCAATAGTTGTTCAATGATCAATTGAGTTAGGATTATTTGGATTGTGAAGTTTTCTTATTAGGGAATTCCATTTTCCAATGTGGTGTGTCATTGAATCCTTTTATGACTGATGTGGTCATTTCTTTAATGACCCCCAATACTGTTATAGTGGTGTGATGTTTCCTCTATATTTTCTACTACTATAGGATGTTCATACCCAAATTATCCTTTATTTTGACTCCTCTAACATTCTAGACTATAATGGGTTAGTAATTCCTATGAATTGTCAAATTTTATACATCTTGGGATAAATAAGAGATATTTAGTGCCCTGATTCTTCATTTTCATGAAGATGGGGTTCAGTTTTGGGTTCTTTGTAGTTATTCACATATTTGATTGGGATGTATCATGATGGAGTAGAGAGATGTTGTTTCTTATTGATTTCATTAGTTATATCCTCAAAAATATAACTGTTATACCCCTGATCTTGAGGTTTCAACAGTTGTGTTTTCCTGAATATTTTGTGACACAACCTCATTGGAAAAAAATTTGGTTTTCAAAAATCACAAGAGCCTTCCATATGTCTTCCTCCCAAGTGACCTGAACGTGTGATATTGATTTTTAATGGAATTATTATATCACTCTGACTTCATGATTTACTATAAACTAGGAAAGTGAAATTTTCTATTTTATGCGTTAAGAATAATGTTACATAGTGATATTGTACATGAATACATAGATTTCTATATTTTGTTTGGATATCTCTATGTATTGAATCTTGATATGGGAGTGGTTGGTGGAAAAGGATTCCATAATCATATAATGGTTCATACATATTTGATATAGATGGTGTAGGATTCCCTTATGGGGGATTATATGGTAGAGTTCTTGAGTGACCATGTTATCTTTGGTGATTCCCATAATGATCGTTTTGAGGATTACCAACATTGGGTGTTATTCTAGTGGAGTATTTTTGTTCCCTTATGGATTCTTGTGGTTGGTCTCTATGATTTCCATCACTTACACATTTAGGTATATCCTAAAATGATATATATTTACTATGATCTAAGAGGTTAGTTTCTGTGGCTTCTGTTGAACCATTCTACAACATAGTTCATTTCTTGATGATTAGTCTTCCAAAAGGTTAAGGTTTGAGACTATGTTTCTAGTGGTTTTCTCAATACATTAGATGTTAATGAGTAGAAGTTTTGAAAACTTTTTATGGAAATATTCACTATTTTTCTATGGTTTTATAGAATCTATGTTGTTATATGATTGGTAGTGGACCATTTGTCAAGTTTGTATCACTTATTTGAAAATGTTGATTTAGTCTCCATGGTGATATTATCGAGATAGTACCAGGAGGAGGTGTTATGTTTTATGGATTATCAATAATGATCATCAATGATTTTGATCATTTTTTTACACCTAGAGTGTGGATAGGTGATTAATATTCTTTTGGATCTCAGTTTTTCCTTAACACTACTTTCCATCCAAAGATGGATGGTCAAATAAAGTGGACTATCTAGACTCTTGAAGACATGTTATGTGTTTGTGTCCTAGATATTAGAGTTTCATGGTTGAGAAACCTACCTTTGTTCAAGATTTCATAAAACAATATTTTTCTCTCTATAATTCATATGGAATCATTTGAATATTTGTATGGTAAACTAATCTTTTCTCTATTGTGCTGGACTAGGGTAAAAGATTAATGAAATATCAACCTAGAACTAATACATAGTTTTATAAAGATGGTTGTAGTGATTCATGAGAGGATGAAGGTTGTCCAAAATATTCCATAGTCATGTTATTATCAAATTAGGTTACCTCTATAATTTGAAATTAGAGATAATTTATTCCTAAATGTGATTCATCATCATTGAAAACGATGATTTGGCCATGGATGTAATATTTTTCCTCAGTTTTTTGGGACTTTTTAAGTGTTGGATCATGTTGGATTTGTTTCATACCGGATAGAACATCACATATATATGAGATGGATTCATAATTTCTTTCAAGTGTCAAAAATTCAAATTTATCTTCATGATGAATTAGACATCATCCATTGGGTAGATATTGATGTTGATGATGAAACACAACTCAAGTATTGTCCTATAGAGATTCATGTCCACCAGAAGAAGTTGTTTCATGGGAATGGGATTCAATTGGTTTGTATCATGTGGTGATATTAGGTTATGGAGATGAAAACCTGGGAACATGATTAATAAATACATTTTTAGTATCCATATTTATTTTTGTTTTAGTTCTTCTTATGTATCAATTTTTTTTAGTTGATGCCCTTTATCTGCCATATGATATTTTTTAGCTTCTTTGATGCCTTAATTGTCCTTCCACTAGTTGGTGATGTTTCTCCACCAGGAGAATATTAGATATTTCATTGTTAATGAATCATATCATTACACATTATTCCTCAATGTACGGTGTTTTTTATCCTATGATAGTGAGAATCGTGATAGGTATCTCATGGAGTGGCTGTTTAGATGACCCATTTTCATTTCCTACTCTCTAAAAATGGTTTTAAATATTCGGTATGTGAATTTGTTTTGGGTATGTAATGAAATATTTCAGACTTTCCAATCCTTTCCCATGTGTCTCCCAAAGGATTGGTTGTTTTTAGAGGTATTTTTGGGGTATTTTGGAGTCTTGGAGAGTGTTCTTGGAATTTTTGGGGGTCAACACACACCGGTGGTGTGTGTAGTGAAGTCCATGTGAGGAAAGGTGATTGGAAAAGTAATTTTTGGGATATCAATGGGGTATGTTGTTCACCACAAATATAAATATAGATAAAAATACCTTCTTCTAGGTCTTTTTATTCCTAGTGTTCTCATGTCTAAAATAGCCAGAGAGGGTGTGGTGTTAGGAATGCCACCATGAGGCATCTCCATTCTAAAATGGTAATCTTGTAAATGTCATTTTAAGATGATTTAAAAGTCATGGTGTTTGAAAAAATCTCTATGTCATCCCAGAGCATCCTAACATAATACCTTTTAGGATTTAGTATTCAATAACACCACTTCCATGGATAGACCATGGTGGGAGTGTTGGTGATGATTGTATTGTTTTGAAATGGTATAGACTATCACCATCTTCTTAAAATCTTGAATAATTTTATCAAGGGTAGGGGAACATGAAGTATTTTTTTGTTTTTATGTGAATTTTATTCAATTATTTTCCCTATTTTATTTATGTTTTCACCCCTCTTGAATAATTACTTTCATTTGTAAACATTCTAGAAAACCTAGGTCTTAGATTAGTGATTTCTTATATTGAGGATTCATTTATGGTTGTTGATAGAGGGTATTGTATGTTCTAACATACATAGAGGGTCATGATCATTTCCTTGTGCATTCATACATGTGTTTCATAGGGATTCAAAATTTTTAGTTCAAGTTACAACCTTTCTGGTGACAGCTTTTAGAAAATATTCTATCTTTTTTTCTAGTTGTTGATTTTAAATCATCTGTTCTTATAAGAACATTGAAATTATAAATATAGGTAGTGTATTCACAAATTCTCCTAGTATTTTATTTGAAATAATAAAGTTAACATTTTTTATCTTATCATAAATGGTAGAATTTTACTTAATTATTGTAAAATAGAAAATAATAAAAATGGGTAATTTATGGAGGTAGTAATCACATGTTTTTATAAAATGATGGTTTTACTCTTGTTTCACATTATAATTTTATTTTTTTTATACAATGGTTTAGCTAGTTTGATGTCTTGAAATTGTATAAAAATGTAATTATGGTAATACGTATTGTATAAATAATATAGAATATGGTAATGATTAATAATTAAAATGAATAAATTGGAATTTTCAACTTGAAATCACTATTCATTATAATTTTAATAAAATCATAGTGATCCTAATGGAATTTTTAATTGGAATTTTTTCTTTTTTATATGATGATACTAGATGTTATTTTTGAAAGCGTGCTTTCATATCTCATTGTTGTTGATAGTTGATGACTTAGGTTATTTATTGTAGTAACATGTGATAAATGAATAGTTTAATTCAATATGGTAATAAAATGGTTGTTGGTAATGGTAAATGTTTGTGTTTATTTGTATATGTTTCTTGTGAATTTTATAAGCCTTGGTTTTAGGTCCTAGTTGACCGAATAGTTTTTTTTCATCCTTCTTAGAATATTTTCTATGGATGAGGATCCTTTATTTTCAAAATAATATGGTCCTAGGATGGAATATTTTTTGCTGAGATATAGAAAGAGAAGTTAAATTTCATGGGATAAGATGGTATCTATCATGGTAGAATGGATATTGATATTCATAGTTGATTACTGGATGACACCATGACAGATGTAATGGATTGATGCTCGGTTTTCCGGTTGTTTTTATGAACGATGAGATTCTTTCTTATTAAGGATTCTACATTAGTGGTCGGATTTTTGGGTTGTTTGTTTCAAATTACCTTTCCCCACTACATGAGGTAGCTTGTTATTCATGGTTATTCATCTCTTTTATGGTAGCTTAGGTTGATTCCTAAAGTCTCTAGAATTATAGAATTCTTGGGAAAAGAATTTTTTTAACCCGTTGGGATTCTATGTAAGTGGAATGTTGAATGATGAAAAATCATGAAAAATAATGGGATAGGCTAGTATGTTTCTAAAGGGCGTGGGAATCAGTTGATGAGATTGTTTAATTAATGTTTAATGGTTAACAAAAATAATTATTGTAATGTAAAATGTTTAATGTGTGGAATTAATTAAATTAATGCCCTATAGAAATTTTTCTATGCTTATGGGATACCTATTCCTTTACAGTGGTAGTTAGGGGTTTTTTATATGATAACTATAACTGATACTAAAACTATGAATATTTTTCATAGTGTGGTGTGGCCTATATATTTCATATATTTTATTTGATTTCATAGTCTAACCCACTCATTTTGAAGTCATGTATGGTTTCTCACATTTACCTCAAAAGTGACTGAATAATAAAAAAAAGTAATTATCAGTCAATTAGACTAACAACCAATGGTGACTTGGATGGAGTTTTCCTCACCAATCTATTTAGTGAGGAACAAATGGTAGAATACCCCCTCTTTTCCCACTCCCTTTTCCTAATAGTATTATGTACTGGTATGCATGGTGGTTACCTTTCCCATACATGTGTTCAGAGGGCTGTAATGGCTTGTTGTTATTTCACACACATGAATATCTTGAAATAGAATCCTATGGATTATTATAGGTATGTCCAGTATGTTTGATTAGCTATTCCAGAACATATTATTTGTACTTTTTAATACATGAATAGTGTTTAAGGTGAATACTAATTTAGTAATTTAATGTAATAATGAACTAAAGTATATTTCATATTAAAAGGGTTAATAGTTCCCTATGATGCAGATAACCTTGAAATACCATGAATGTATTCTTAAACCTAGTTCTACAATTGGATAAAATTCAATGATAGGAAAATTTTCATATTGACTATCAGGTATTAGTACTGATGATCATATGAAACAACTTCTCAGGAAATTTTCATTAAATAATCTCCAAGATGATATATGATAAAAAAATCCAACTAGTGGGAATTCCATATATTTTTTTCTCATCATATATTCCTAACTGTGAGTGTGTGTAATGGTCCTTAGTCATTAATTTTATTATTAATGCACATCATGACCCATAGAATTAGATGTATTTCTATAAACCAGTATGATAATGGTTCCATGAAATTTTATCTATATTCAGTGCAGCATGAATGATACATTATTAATAAAGAAGTCAAGGCATGATTCGTCTTAGCAAAATTAATGGAAGTTAATGTCTTGGACATTTGATTGAAATAGAATTGTTGCATTAAATTAAATATTCATTATGTAATGGCCACTTTATTTTATATAGACTAAGAAATACATATCAAGAACATGTGTTAATGACCTTTTTGTGAAACATTATTGATGATATAATGATTCAATGAGATAATATTACATAGTGGTCTCTCCGGTGTGGTTTTGGATGTTATGAAATTAATTTATTTCTCTTATGTCCCTTGACCCATTCCATTAAAAAAACTCTTGAAATTTCAGAAATCCCACCTATTTCCAATGAGAAATATTCTTAGAGGTCCACAAACTAAGTGTTTTATTTGATCTCAACTAAATTCTATTTGAATTTAATTATTGGAAGAAATATTATTCTTAAGACATATGAATAATTTTATACCATATTTATCAATTGAAAATATTTATTTAACATTATAATAAATAAATATTTATTTGTGTATATAAAATATTAATTTTACATAGTAATAGTTAATTAAATATTTATTCATGTATTTGATTAATGTTGAAGACTATGAGTGAAACAAGGTCATTTTTTGTGATAAATATTAATTTTAAGCTACTGAATTAATATTTTCCATTATTCTAGTTAGCGCACACGAGGGAGTAAAAATTATATTATTATTTTAATATAATTCATTGGTTCAAACATGAGTTTGAAATTTTATAAGGTAAAATTATGAAATTAATTAAAATATATATCCTAGCCCCTAGTTTATAAATACACTTCTTATAATTTCCATTTGAGGTCAATCAATAATCATTGTGTACAACAGATGGCTCAATATAATTCTCCTCTTCACTCTAACATGATCTTAAGAACAAGAGTATCAATATAAATTCATTAATATGGAATAACGGTGAATAAATAAAAATGAAAAATATGTGATGATCAATCAAACATTCAGGAATCAAGTGATTTATCAATTCTATTTGGAGATAAAAATTGAAATTATGGATCATAAATATAGGTATTTTATACCAGGATCTGAAAAAATGAAACAATAGCATATCGAAAAGGATTTTTCCTTGATAAAAATATACTATGAACAAAAAACACATGAATGAGGTTATAATTCTTCATAGTTAAATATATAAATTTCAATTTTAACATGAAAAATATATTCTCTTCATTACGGTGAACTTATTATCTATATTCTATTAGTAAAATATCATTAGTAATGACATTCTTATCTTGTACAATATGAGAATGATCCATCAAATATTACTTTCACAGTGTTAAGATCATCCCCAATAAGAACTTTCTCTAATCCCAAAACCATCATGTGGTATCAAAGAAATCACATTGAAATTTATAATTATTTATTTCATTTTTTATTGTTTGACATTTAAATGTTATGATTAATTTCATGCATTAATCCATTATTGATTTATCATCCAAATAAATTCTTCCTTTTCTCGACTTATCAAAAATATTAAAAAATTATTGTTAATGATTAACAATGTTTATATATGAAGATCCCATTTGGATATTCCAAGGTTCTAGGTTAGATAATAAAAGTCTGCACTACGTGTACTCCTTTGTTACATGTTGTGTATCCTTGTTCGTTACAAAAGGATCCATGTGTGTATTTTTGGTCATTTTGTAATTATTACACACCATGTACAATAAATGCACCATGGATGGACTAGGAAAGGTGGAACATGGACTTTATAGAGTAAAATATATGTAGTTTGGCTACATGTTTCATAGTATATGTGTTTTCAAGATGAAATGCATGGGGTCAAAACACATTGCATAAAAATACACCATAATTATTTAATACATTTTTTGTATATACTGTAAACTGTGTAATGATATGTACACACCTTGTATCCCCTGTATTTACTTTTTACTTCATAAATATTCATTATAGGTATACACTTACTCCCTAGTCATGTACTATGGATAGTCAGTGAAGATAAGTACAAACCATGTGGCTAGATTGTACATGTCATGTACTTTCTCTATTTATAAAAAAAATTAATTAACTACATCTTAAAAAATTCTGAATCTAGTTTTAAGGTCCCTGAAGTTGAATTTACAAGTTAGTAATTTAATTTTATATTACAATAAATGATTAATTTATTCCACATAATATTTAAAACTAAAAATAATGTATGCTTATTTTATACTAATTAATTAGCACGTTATATTGTACTAACTATGAAATATTCATCTTAACAATGTGAAATTATATTTCCTCTACAAAACATGAAATTATGAAACATTTCATGTACAAAATAAGTCATTCGAGAACATTGTTTAAAATTAATACCATAATAAGTAGTTAATACAAGTAATCATCGAGTTACATCCAAGTAAAAATTATGTAATATATTGTTTTATTTTAAATATAATAAAATTATTTATTTTATTTAAAATCACTATATATTATAATATCAAGATGATTGGATAAAATAAAATCACGTAAATTTCTTGAGTAGTAAGATAATTAATCATATTAATTCATGTATGTTTTATCTTATTAAGGAATGAATTCAAATGAATGTTAACTAGTTTTTTTGAAACTGAAATCATTTCATGTGTATAATCAATCATGAGAGTGATGAGACCTATGTATTTATTGGTTTTATTTTATTTTATTTTATTTTATTTTATTTTATTTTATTACATGGTTTCACAATTAAATATTATTTAATTAAATATATTGACATGTGTGTCATTGCACCATTTTTTTATGTAGGTCTAGCATGTTCATTGTTGTTTTAGGTAATTCACCTCAACAAGTCTTTTGGTTCCCCTCACCTACTTGTGAGTTATAAAACATTTTTAATAAAAGGAGTATTTAGAGGTTCATGGAGTTAGTTTAATGTAGAGTGGAGGTGGACTTTGTTCAAGATGGAACCATATTGAAGCCAACACAGGAAATATGTAGGTGTACAGGTGGTCTGTGGCATATCTTTTCCAGAATGACACAAGGAGTTTATACCAATGGTCATAGGTTGATTATTTTTTTACTCAATAAATCAACAATTAGATATTCTCACAATATTTTCATTTACTTATGTATTTACTTATATATTATACATAATTTAAGTTACAAATTCATGATGAAGATCATATAAATAATTCTACTAACATGAAATTATAGAATTTAAATAAATGGATTATGACAGTTTTTTTCTCAAAACATGGTTAATCACTTAATTAAAATTCATTTGAAATTAATAATTCATGTAAAGGATAAATCAAAATTAATTTATTCATAATAAAATAAAATCCCTCAAGTTAATATTAATATATTATTCCTTCCATTGTATGAATTAAGAGGATCTGTAACACCATGACCCTAGAATCCCAGAGTGGGTGCATTAATATGTATCATTGGAATAATCACAAAAGTTCAAGTCTTGAAAGACCAATTAGTTTAGTATCCCTGGAAGAACTAGATACTTTCATAAGGTTTACAATACATTGTAAAATGGTAAACTAAAACAAAATTGCTTGCATAGAAAATATTGAGATCCCATAGACTATCCCTGCAGGTCAGTCATAATATACTTTTTCGCATCCTAGGAAAAATAAAACATAAAAAGCCTTGAGCTCAGATACTCAGTAAGGATATCAATATAGCACAAACTTTCAGAAATTAGCATTAAAATTTAAGGAAATGTATAAGATTAAAACCAATGCCTTTTAAACTTGAACTTCAGCATAATATGGAAAAGAGAAAATCAATTAAATCCATTTATTTATTCACTTGGATACTCTACTAGACAAATAATCACATGAAATATCAATAGCCACCCTCAAAATTATGGAATGCATAATGCCAGACTTTCAAAACCACATAGTCAAGGCCTTGTGCCAAGACTAAAAATAAGATTTTTTCAAGGCCATGTGCCAAGACACTAGTTTTTCTCATGAGACCTGCTGATGCATTGAGTAGCTATAGAGGGCTCCACCCTTCACTTACTAAGTCCAATGCAATCCTCATATGAAACAGTTTTAACATTACATAAACATTTGTATTAAAACTAGCATACGAAATGTCAATACTTTATCCATAACCATGAATAGTGTAAAAATAACACATACATAGTCAAAAAAATCACAAAACCTTCAATACAATATGGATGTTTTGTATCATAATAAATCAACTTCAAATAAGCTTAAAATTCATCAAAGGATGTTGACAAAGATGATATCAAAACCTTTTTTAGAGAAATATCTCTTTCTATCTTGAAATCATTTAAGAGTCACATAATTATAAAGAAGACATATATTTTGAAAATATTTTTTTATTTTTGTAAGGAAAGCTTCGATGATGTTATAATGGTGGAAAATAGCTACACCCTTTGTATAAGTTAAAAAAACATTCTTACCTTAATTTTTTCCAAATGGTCATAAAGTACCTTGTTTGGAAAACGACAGAAAGATTCCTTTCAAAACATATAAGGTCAAATAAGGGTATAAATGACTATAACCCATTGTCTATTAAATATTAAAAAAAATTGAAATACATTTTCAAGAAACAAGGATGTGGATGATAAAGAGGTCCTAGTAGATACTTATATAAAAACAACCCCGGATAATAAAGAGATTGTGAAATTATCCCTCACCTTGTACTTTTCCTTGGTCGAGGGTACGTTAACCATTTTAATAATGGTGAAATAATTGTTATTAAATTATACAATAATCATATACATTAATATTATATCATATATGATCTTTTAACATTTCTTTGTTAACAATATGTTAGTATTATTGTCATTTCGGATGTTAACTGATTCATTTTCCTTTATAAGATTTGTTACGTAAGTATTGTTTGTTATGGATAGTATGTATATTATTCATATTCACAATGATATTATGTCTCTAAACATTATTTTTAATCATCTAATGAAAATTAGTCTTGAATGGATATGATGGTCAATGAATCTCATCGTGTTCGTGGAGACGGTAATATGTACGTAGGCATGAGTGACAATATCATTTTTTGATATTAAGATAATATATAATTGGATGTTATATCATATATAAAGAATAATTATCTTGTTATATTTATTATTTACATAAATTACACATCATTATTATACCCATCCAAATAATAATGTTTTAAATAACAATTACACCACGACGTAGAGACGGTAAGTCGTACGTACGCACGTATGGTGACACGTCATTCAAAGGATGGATAGAATAATGAATATGGTTGTACCATATTAATAATAACATCACAGTACATATAATATACAATAGTTATTATTTTATATTGGAAACAACAATTAAAGAATAAGTGGAAGAAGAAAGGAACTTGAAAGTGGTGATGAAATATTAACCTCTTCTTCGGGCTCATTCTTTTGATATGATCAAAAAGGCTCCTTAGGTTGGATTTATGACTAATGTAAGGCATCTAGGATGAATTTAGGAAAGTGTATAGGGTATTTGGTCAGAGTTTGGCTGAGACAAAAGGCATTTATGGTGTGAATTTGAGGGAAGGGGGAGTTCCCTTTTATAAGAGGTGTGAGGGTCACCTTAGGAATAGCTAGAAATAATATTTTATAATAAACACATTTTCGGTTTCTAATGTTTTCTAAATGAATTATTTTAATTATAAGGTGGTTATGGGTCTAAAACCAATCAATAAATAGGGTTTATATAGATTTGGGTCACTATATTAACTTTATATTTTAGATTTAACTCTTTGTAAAATAGTTTGATATTTACCATGTCACATTGTATTTTTATATTATATGGTTAATAAACATACAATAAACTTCTAAGAGAACCTTAAGTTGTTAATTAATGATATATATAATATTATTTAAGACATTTTACCTATCCTCGTATTTTTAGGAATAGAATATCAATTAATATTATAATATTTGTTTTAAAAACTATTTTATGTAAATTTTGACACTATTTGGTATTTTGTTTTTTCTAAATTGATAACAGCATTATTAATTTGAAAACAATTCATCAAACCAACCCTAACATGTCATATTAAACTTTAAAATTATTGAAATTCATAAAAATTCTCAAATTACCTTTATTTGGATATTTATAATATCAATTATTTTAATATTTCAATAAGTAGGTAATTACTTCGCCATCATTGTGTCATAAATAAATTTAATTATATTATGTCTAAAAAATATAAATAAAATTCCATTATGTAGGAAATATTTTCATATTTCTAATGAATATTTATAGTTTATTTTATCTTATGTGTAACCCTATATTAAATTTTTTTTATTTTTTAAACTTTGAATTTAACACTTTTAACTCTTCTTTGAATTAAATAACAATAAATGTCCTAATCTATTCCAAGTGAACCTAAAGGATCGTATTATATTCCTAAGGCTGTTTTTGGTCGAATTAAACTTATAAAATACAATTAGGATATGTGTTATGGTAATAATAATATCATTTTTACTCTTAATTACTATATTAACTTTTAACCGTTGTAAATAAACGTAAAAAGTTACTATTCATCAAAAATTATTTTCATCTAATTAGACCACATTTTACTTACTAATATCAACTATGGCTCTCGTATTTTTGAAATTCGACTCACTGAAGCAGTAAAATTATGTTTTATGTAAATTTGCAAATGCACCTAAGAGGTGGGTAAAAGACAGTAAAAAGTTCAATAAAATTTTTATATATCTAAAATTATTTTAAACTGACTCCAATTAATTACCTTGAACTTATATAGGTATTATTTATCTACATTTACCTAAAATAAATTTAAATAAAATAAATTATTATTTAAATAAAAATTCGGTTTTAGACTATAACTCAGTGTTTTTTTATTATTAATAAAAAATATAATGTTTTCAGAAAAATACCAAAAATTAACCCTAAGCTAATTTAGATATTCCAAATCTAAATATGAAGTCCATTTTGGAAGATAAAATTCCTAAAATTTTAGAAATTGGCTATTCCAATTCATAACGGCTAGTTTGATTGGTTGTGGTGTGTTAGAACTCGAAGTTGTGTTCAACACACGCTATTGTATTATTCAAAGAGAAGCGTACTGTAGAAGATTGGGGTGTCACATTCTCCACTCCTTCAAATAATTTTGTCCCCAAAATTTCTATAATATTACTACATAAAAAGGCTCGAGTGGTTCTTCATCATAAGTTCATCGAGTTCCCACGTTTCCTCTTCTATCTTATGGTGTCTCCATAGAACTTTTACCAGACGAGTCATCCAGTTTCTCAACACTTGTTCTCCTGTATCAAGAACCTTGACAGGCTCATCACAATAAGATAGATCGGGTTCTAGTTCTAATTCCTCATAGGTAACTAAATCCGTTCGGTTAGGGATGTATTTTCTCAATAGTGATATGTAGAATACATCGTTAACTTTGGAGAGACTTGGCTGCATTTCCAAATGGTAAGATATAGCCCCAATTATTTCTATAATTTCGAAAGGTCCATTGTACCTGAGACTTAATATTCCCTTCTTACTGAAATGTATAACACCCTTCAATAGAGATACCGTCAAGAAAACATTACCTCCTACCTGAAATTCCAAATCCTTCCTTCAGTTATCGGTAGATCTCGTTTACCTACTTTAAGCTGCTTTAATGTGGGTTTGGATTACATTCACATTTTCCATCGTTTCCTCAATAAGTTCTAGGCCTACGAGTTCTCTTTCACCAACACCATCCTAACAGGTTGGTGTGTTACTTCTCTTTCTGTATAATGCTTCAAATGGTGCCATCTGAATACTTTAATGGAATCTATAGTTATAGAAAAATTCTACCTGATGTAAATATTGATCCCACATACCTTGAAAGTCAAGTGAGCATGATCTCAACATGTCTTCTAAGGTTTGAATAGTCAGTTCTGATTGTCCATCAGTTTGAGGGTGGTAGCCAGTGCTCAAGTGAAGTTCAGTATCCAAGGCATTCTAAATACTTTTCCAGAATCTTGATGTAAAACGAGGATCACAATCAGAAACAATCGATAGTGGTACTCCATGAAGTCTTAGAACTTCATTAATATATAGTCTTTCTAAACGTTCAAGTGGTAAATCTTATCTTATAGCAAGAAAATGTGATGACTTGGTAAAATGATCAACAATGACCCATATTGCATCATTCCTTCTAAGAGTCTTTGGTAGCCCCATGACAAAGTCCATCTTTCTATCATTCAATTTCCACTCAGGTATGGGAAGAGGATGCATGACTCCTCGAGGCAGTTTCCTTCTAGCTTTCACTTGTTGAAAAAATATACATCTTGACACAAAATCAGCAATCACCATCTTCATGTTGTCACCCAAAAAATTTTCCTTCAAATATCTATTCATTTTGGTTCTCCCAGAGTGTTTAGAGAAATTGAAGCTATGAGCATCATCCAACAATTCTCTTTTTAGATCAGGCATATCTGGAACACAAAGTCTCTTCCTAAATTTCAAAATTCAATCTTCACACACAAAGTCACTCAATCACCCATCATTAATAGCATTAATCTTCTTTTGAAACTAATTATCACCAGCCTGATAACTCTTTATCCTTTCTAGTAAAGATGGTTTTGCAACCATTTGAAAAATTATTGATTTTTCACCTTCCATAGTGATTCCAATATCCATCTTTACTAGATCCATGTATATAGGACCCTTTTCAACTCTCATCTTGTTCAAAACTCCATGATCCTTTCTACATAATGAATCCTCCACCTTATTTTCCTTCCTCAAGTGGTAGTGTATAGTGCAATCATAATCATTGAGTATTTCAATCCATCTCCTTTGCCTCATTGTCAGTTATTTTTGTTAGAAAACATACTTCAAACACTTGTGATCAGTATAAATCTCTCATTTTTCACCAAAGAGATAGTGTCTCCAAATCATCAAAGCAATTATTACAGCTACTAACTCAATATCATGAGTAGAATAGTTTTCCTCATTAATTTTCAGCTGTCTTGATGCGTAGGCGATAACTATATCATTCTACATAAGGACACAACCAAGTCCTTTCTTCAATGCATCACTATAAATAACAAACCCATCATTCCCCAATGGTAGAGTCATTATATGAGCATTGACTAATCTTTACTTCAATTCATCATAACATTCTTCACAATCTTTTGTCCAAACAAATTTACCCTCTTTTCGTGTTATCTTTGTTAATCGGTTAGCCAATCAGAAAATATTCTGGACGAAACACCGATAATAACCTGTTAAACCAATAAAACTACGTAACTCAGTTATACTTGTAGGTGCTTTCCATTCTTGGATTTTCTTTGTTATTTGAATTATCAACATATATTCCATCCTTAGAGACAATATGTCCATGAAAAAAAAAATATCTTTAATCTAGAATTCACACTTGATAAACTTCCCATATAGTTCATTTCTTATAAGATTCATCGGGATAATGCACAAGTGATTTTCCGGATCTTCATAGATTTTGGAGTATAACAAGATATCATCAACAAATACCACTAATAATTCATCAAGATATTCCTAGAAAACTATATTCATTAGATCCATGAAGACAGATGGTGCATTAGTCGATCCAAAAGGCATTACTAAAAACTCGTGATGCCCATACCAGGTTGAAAATGTTGTCTTCAGAGTGTCTTCCTTCTTCACGCACAACTGATGGTATCCAGATCGAAGGTCAATCTTTCCAAAATATTGATCTCCATGAAGTTGGACTAATAAATCATCAATGAATGGTAGGTGATACTTGTTCATTATTGTTATAGCATTGATCTCCCTATAGTCAATCCACAACCTCATAGATCCATCTTTCTTCTTAACAAAAAGGACTGGGGCTCCCCATGGAGAAACACTAGGGAGAATAAATATTTTATTACTCAATTACATTAGTTGTTTCTTTAGTTCCACTAATTACATAGTGGAAATTATATAAGGGGTCTTCGATATGGGCCTTGATCTAGGAATAAAATCAATGGAAAACTCAATTTCTCGTTCTAGAGGATGTCTCGGTAAATCTTCTTGAAACACATCAACATATTATTTCAAAATAAGTACATCCTCTATTTAAATATTCCTTTCCTCACACACAGTTATTTTATTCTCTTCTTCCTAATAATTGAATTTAGTTGATCTATTGGAGGGATATAGATAAGAATTATGTGGTGAATATTCTTCTCTAAAGATAATGTGTTATTTAACATCGTCATAAAAAATAGTAACCTCCTACTTCTTACAATAAATTTTTGCATCAGGGTCTGAAAGCAAATCCATACAATAGATTATATCAAATTCAATCATGGTTTTGATGATGAGATTAGCAGATAAAGAACATTTATATTCCCTAATGGGGACTGATTTACAAAACTTTGTTGCAATGATACTTCCCTTAGGAGGTTTGACTAATAACTCTCTTGTTAAATAATATTGTGAATATATAATTTTCATAGAAAACTGAAAATATAAGAAACAATGTGTTGTTCCAGAATCAAATAAAGCATTTGCTAAACTTGATGAAACCATTAAATTACCTGCCACTACATCTTTCGGAGCTTCAACCTTAGCAGTAGTGACAACATAATCTTGGCCTTGATCCCTTTGCCTTTTCTAAGGTATGTTCCCCTAACACTTTTGAAATTCATTATTATAATTCCCCCTTTCTCTACAATTGTAGCATTCAATATCGAAAACCTCTTTCTTCTCCTTCCAATCACGATCTTGGTGGCCTTTTTCACCACACATTTAACAGACTCCCATTTCATTCATGAAAGTACGAGGGTGTTTCTTCCCACATTTACTGCAAGATGGATATTAAACTTTTCTCTTCTTCCCCTTATTTCCATTTCTAGAGTGTTCATCAGATCTCTTCTTCTATTTCTTTTCTTTAAAGCCATAAGACATAGAAAATTCTTTTTTTTTGTCTTGATAGCACACGAGACAATATCTTCGTACGACGAGATGGATTGTGAGACTAATGATCAAGGGGGAAATGGTTTTAACCCATCAAAGAAATGATCAATATTACTTCTTGGGTTACGTATACAATCTTCAGCATGCCATGCTAACCTTGTAACGTTATCTTCATACTTTGTGACATTCACATCCTCCTTTTGTCTTAGACTCATAAATTTTTATTGCATATCTATTTGATGGTCATGAGGAATATTGTTTTTTAAAAAATTTCATTAAACTCCATCCATTCCATATTTAACAATTTATTATCTTTCATTTTGTTTTGTATCATTGACCTCCACTGATCAGCATCTCCAGTGAGGCGTTAAACTTCCTTGACAACATTTTCCCTTTCGCTACTCTCCAAGGCGTGGAATATTTTCTCTAGGAAATTTATCCATTTCTCAGCTACTAGTGGATTTGTACCCCCAATGATTGTTGGTGGTTTTTTCCTCATGAATCGATCTAATGTTTAGCTTCCATGTTGTGGATCAGGGTGCTCCATATAGGTAAGGTTAGTATTCAGAACATGAGTGAGTTGTCCCAGTATGGTGATAAGCTGATTAGCACTAGTTGTATCTCCAGCTCCACTATAATTTTCTTCAGTTGGAAGGAAATATCTACATGGATTATGTGCGTTGAAATGGATTTCCTTCCTTTAGTATGGTTTCATTTCTATACCATGGCATAAACTAGATTAGTTTATTAATCCCAATACATAAACCCAAACATGTGAAACACTAAACATTAATTGAACAGTTTATGGATATAATCCATAATCATAAAAATGTTTCCATTGAGGAATTATATACTAATAAACCATTCATAATGGTTTGTAATGAAAATGTGAAATATCCAAAGCATATCCCCTAGGAGTGTCGTAACCAAGAGTGCAGCAAGGCCCGTTGTCGTGCACCAATTCTCATTCGAGTCTAGATCAAAGTGGTGTTTTCAGGTTTTACCCCTAGGTATATATGTGCCAGAGCTGCCTCTCCCTGCTCATATCTAGATAGAGATCTATTTCTTGGAAAACTCAAAAAATCTCTACAATACCAAAATTCTACAAAGTTCTTCTATACTAATCATCAATGCCTTTCTTAGGTCTATGTGCTCTAATCATAGTTTATCGAAATCTTTTTTCCAAGGTTTGTAGTAAATTCCTCTGATACCAACTATAACACCCCAGCCCCAGAAGCCCAGAGTCGGTGCATTAATGTGTATCATTGGCCTGATCACAAAAGATCATGTCTCGAATGACCGATTAGTTTAGTAGACTTGGAAGTAATAGACACATTCATAAATTTTACATTACATAATAAAATGGAAAACTATAACAACATTGTTTCATTATAAAACACTAAGATCCCATACAATATCCGTACAGGTCATTCATAATATACTTCTTAACATCCTGAGAAAAATAAAACATTGAAAGGGGTGATCATAGAAGCTCGGTAAGGATAACTAAATAGTGAAAACTTTCATAAATAAGCATAAATATTTAATGCAATGTATAAGACTAAAAAAAGCCTTTTAAACTTGAACTTAAGCATAATATGGAAAAGATAAAATCAAATAATTCCATATACTTATTCACATGGATATTCTACTAGTTGAATAATCAAATGAAATATCAATATCCACATTCATAATGATGGAATTCATAATTCCATACTTTCATAACCACATATTCAAGACCTTGTGCCAAGACTACAAATAATATTTTGTCAAGGCCTTGTGCCAAGACACTAGTTTGTCTCATGAGACCTACCGATGCATCGAGGATCTATAGTGGGTTCCACCCGTCACTTACTAAGTCCAATGCATTCCTCATATGAAAAGGTTTAAACATAACATAAACATTCATATTAAAAATACCATATGTAATGTCAATACTTTATCCATAACCATGAATAATGTAAAAATAAAATATCCATAGTCAAACATATCAAAAAACCTTCAATAAAATATGGATGTTTTGTATCATAATAAATCAACTTCAAAGAAGCTTAAAATCCATCAATGGGTGTTGACATAGATTAAATCAAAACCTTTTTCTTGGAGAAATATCTTTTTCTATTTTTAAATCATTTAAGAGTCACATAATTATAAATAAGAAATTTATATTTAAAGTATTCTTATAAGATTATAAGGGAATATTCAACGATGTTATAGTGGAGGAAAATATCTTCACCCTCCGTATAAGTTAAAAAAACATTCTTACCTTAATTTTGTCGAAAATGTCATAAAGTGCCTTGTTTGGAAAATGACAAAAAGATAAATTTAAAACCATATAAGGTCAAATAAGCATATAAATGACTTTAACCCATTTTCTATAAAATAGTAAAAATGTTTTGAAATACATTTTGAAGAAACATGGATGTGGATGATAAATAGGTCCCGGTAGATACTTAAGTAAAAACAACCTTGAATAATAAAGAGATTATGACATTAACCCTTACCTTGCACTATTACATGGTAGAGGGTAGGTTATCATAATGTATAATGGTGAAATAATTGTTATTAAATTATACTAGAATCATATAAATTAATATGATATCATATATGATCTTTTAACATTGCTTTGCTAATAATATCTTAGTATTATAGTCCTTTTGGGTGTTAAGTGATTTGTTTTCCTTTATATTATTTATTATGTAAGTTGTGTTTGATATGGATAGGATGTATTTTATTCATATTACGAATGATATTAAGTCTTTAAACATTATTTTTAATCATATAATAAAAATTAGTCTTGAATGGATACGATGGGGAATGAATCTCACCGCGTTCGTGGAGACGGTAGTCTGTACATACGCACGAGTGATAATATCATTTTTTTATATTAAAATAATATATAATTGGATGCTATATCATATATAAAGAATCATTATAATGTTATATTTATTATTTAAATCAATTACACATCAATATTATAACCATTGAAATAATAATGTATTGAATGACAATTACCCCACGACGTGGGGACGGTAAGCCGTACGTACGCATGTATGGTGACATGTCATTCAAAGTATGGATAGAATAATAAATATGGTTGTACTATATTTATAATAACACCACATAATATATAATATACTTTGGTTATTATTTTATAATGTAAACAAAAAAAATATGAAGTGGAAGAAGAAAGGAACTTGAAAGTGGTGATGAAATATTTACCTCTTCTTCAGGTTCTTCCTTTTGATTTGATCAAAATAGCTCCTTGGTTTGTCTTTAGGACTATATTAAGGCCTCTATGATGAAGAGAGGACAATTGAGAGGTTATTTGGGCAGAGTTTTTACAAGCCAAAAGGCTTTGATGGTGTGAATTTGAGGGAAGGTGGAGTGCCCTTTTATAAGATGGGTGAGAGGCACCTTAGGAAAAGATAGAAATATTATTTTATAATAAACTAATTTTCTGTTTATAATGGCTAAAAAATAAATTATTTAAAGTATAAGGTAGTGATTGGTATAAAACCACTAAACCAATTGGTTTTAGAAAGGTTTGGGTCACTATATTAACTTTATCTTTTAGATTTAACTATTTGTTAAATTGTTTGACATTTACCATGTCACTTTGAATTTTTATATTATATGATTAATAAAATTACTGTAAACATTCAAGAGAACATCAAGTGGTTCATTAACGACATATATAACATTATTTAAGATCTTTGTCCAATACTTAGATTTTTAGTAATAGAATATCAATTAATAATATATTATTTTTTTTTAAAACTCATTATATAAAATTTGACACTATTTGGTTTTTTTTCTAAATTCATACTAGAATTATTATATTGAAAAAAAATCATCTCACCAACCCTAAAATGTCTTATTAACCTATAAAATTAGTGGATTTAATAAAAATTCTCAAATTACATTTATTTGTATATTTATAATATCAATTATTTTAATATTTCATTAATTTGGTAATTATTGCACCATTATTGTGACATAAATAAATTTAATTATTTAATGTCTAAAAAAAACACCATTATTTATGAAATATTTTTATCTTTATAAAGAATATTTATAGTCGAATTTATCTTATGTGTAACCCTATATTAAAAATGGTTTAGTTATAAAACTTTGAATGTAACACTTTTAACTCTTCTTTGGATTAAATAATAATAAAAGTCATAATCTAATCCAAGTTGACCTAAAGGATCATATTATATTCCTAATATTTTTTGGGTAGAATTACACATATCCAATAGAATTAGGACATGTGTTAGGGTAATAAAAATATCATTTTTACCCTTAATTACCCTATTTACTTTTAACCATGGTCTATAAAAGTAAAAAGTTACTAGTCACCAAAAATTATTTTATTCTCATTGAACAACATTTTACTTACTAATATAAACCATGTTTCTTATATTTTTGAAATTCAACTCACAGAAGCTATAAATTTAAGTTTTATGTAAATTTGAAAATGCCCCTATGAGGAGGGTAAAAGACGGTAAAATGTTCAATAAAATTTTTATATATCTAAAATTATTATAAACTGACTCCAATGAGTAACATTGAACTTATATAGGTATTATGTATCTATTTTTACCTAAAATTAATATAAATAAAATAATAAATTATTTAAATAAAAAATTTGTTTTAAACTATAACTCAGTGTTTTTCCCTATTCTTAAAAAATTAAATGTTTTTTGAAAATTACCAAAAATTCACCCTATGATAATTTCAATATTCCAAATCCAAAAATAAAGTCCATTTTGAAAGATAAAATTTATAAAATTCTAAAAAGTTGTATTACTATTCATAACGGCTGGTTTTATTAGTTGTGGTGTGTTAGAACTCGAAGTTGCGTACAACACAAACTATTGTATTATTAAAAGAGAAGCATTTGGGGGATGCTTGGGGTGTTACATGAACCCATACTTAAATTGTATGTTCAGCCTCTTCCATGGGAAATTTTAATTATCGAGAAGTATTAAATAAGATAGTGGGTCAAAATAACCAATTATATATTAGTTTTAATTTAAAATGTATATCCAATTTAAATTTGGAGGTATTTATTGAGAAAATATGAGTCAATATTTATAGATTGGAGAGTAACCTTAATAGTTTTAGGAGGTTCTAGTTTGTAATTTTCATAGTCGCCTACCTAAATACTTTATTATAATTTCTTTGGCCGCTTTCTAGATTATAAGAATGTAAATATGGATCTTTTATATGATAATGTCTAAAGTTACAAGGCATTTCACATTCAATAGTGAGGGTTGTTAGGACATGATAAATTAGTCAGAGACATAATGAGAAAAAATATATAGATTCAAAAAAAAATTAATCTTGTGAAGTACAAATAATATGATCTTTAAAAATATTAGAATAAGGGAATTTAAATCAACCACATTAACCCTATGATTAATTTTGGTGTAAACCATCTCCTAACTATCAAAAACATCTTGGACTCATTCTGATTACTATTGTTTGTGTTGTTCCATTAAAATAAATCTTAAATACCAAAATACACACTACCCAATGCACCTGTAAAGAAGTTATGTGATAAAGAGTTCACTATCTATGATTGAAAATAAAATGATGTAATTTATTTTTACTTTTTAATGTTTCATCTATGTCTAGTGAACTCGTGATGTCATATAAAGGCATAGATATATATAGAATATTTAATAATCTATAAGGAAATTACAAGGGGAGAGAAATAAGGGAATGGTTTGAGATATCTGTAGGGCTCCATTAGTGAAAACATAGAGAAAAAATAGAATCTATGCCTCATGTATTCAAATTCATTTTCATCATTGATAACCTAAGATTGTAGGGATTAAATTTCCAAATGAAATATACATGGATCTCATTATTTCACCACTTCCATAGAGCTTTACGTGATTTTTTGTTAATTTAAATATGGACAACATTTAGAAGTCTCTTCTAGATAATATCATAATGAATTTTCAAGTTGATAAGGAGAAAATGTGTGAAAATCCATTAATCCTTTTGGTGAATAGAAAAATAAAATAAAATATGTCCAAGTCCAAATATTCTCACCCTTTCTGTGTGAGAAAGATCAAGGGGAAAGTAAGGAAATTCCATTAAATTTTTTCATATTAGAAAATAATGTCTATTAAAATAAAAAGTATAAAAAGTAAAAGAAACATAGAGAAGCTTCAGGTATTTTTTTTATCAAATGAAATTTATCTATTTTTATAAATTGGGAATTAGATACTCCATCTAGAGCTCATATATGTATTAAAATAATGGAACCATGTAAATTTTGAAATATTTCATGAGGAGAGGTAAATCTAAGAGAATCCAATGGAGCGGAACAATCTATCATATCTATTTGGGAATACCCCTTTACATTTCCTTTGGGAATGATCATTTTAAAAAAATTATTATGTTCCTTCAAAAACCAAAACCATTTTAACTATATATAGACTTAATAATAATGGAATTATTTTCATATTTGGTTATAAATGTTGATTCATTTTTATAAATAAAAAATATTATATGGTAATACATAATTAAATAACGGAATTTATGTGTTGGATTACCTAAAAATTATATTGGAAATTGATAATGAAACTAATTCACATGGCTCAAACCACACCCAAATATGGAAACACTGACCATGTCATGTAAATGAGAAACATTTATCCATATTAAACCAAGATAGATATTTATATTCCTTTGAACTAAAATAATTTTTTTTCTGTCATGAATGATGATAAGGAAAAAAGAAAAAATCCATATTTAGTGGAAAAGGATAAAGTCCCAATAAGATTCATTAGTTGCATCATAATTATTTTTTTGGACCATCTCTAGTTGAAACAATGGGTCGATACTCTAACAAAAATAAATTTTATTGACAATTTTAGTAGATATAGATATGTCTACTTAATTAGGTATAAGTTCAATTCCATTAGGAGATTCAAGTAATATAAGGATTAACTTGAAAACCATCTTGGTAAGAAGATAAATAAAATCTTCTTAGACCATGGTGGAACATATCATAACGATTTCTTCCTTAGATATTGATATGTGTTTGGGATTTTATCCCAAATCACTCCACTTTATAAACCACTATAAAGAAGTGTAAGAAAAATGTTGAACCGTTACATGTTCGATAGAGTGAAATCAAGGTGGAGTCATGAGAATATTCCATTATCCTTTTAGGTATATTCATTATATATAGAAGTACACATTCTAAACTGAGTGCCAAATAAAGAACAAATGGTATTGCATATGAACATTTTTTTGGTAAAAACCTATGTTATCACATGTATGAGTGCGAGGATGAATTTTTTTTGTTATGGTAATTTATGACATCAAACATTAAACCTATGTCACTGAGTGTATCTTTATATGAAATCTCTTGAAAACAATGGGACACTTCCATTAAAACATTACAAATAAAAAGGTTTTTGTTAAAAGAAATTCAATAATCCTTAAGAATGATCATATATCTAAAAGAGACAGATGTCTTGAGATAGACATCAATGAATTCCAGGTTCAGGATAAACAATAGCTGGAATAAAAACAAATTCAATAGGACCCCATGGAAGAGAACATTTCAAAGACACAAGTATTAAGTACAAGTAAAAGACATTTTAGTGAAACTAAAACATATGGTTTTCTTGTAACTGATAATGGTGAATCATTATTAGTTGATAATAATAATCCTTTAACCTATAAATAAATAGTAAGTAGAAAATATTTTTCTAGATGGTAAGAAGTGAAAAATTCTAAAATAGATTCCATATTCCAAAACCATGTATGGATTTTAGTTGATCCTCCAGTTCAAGTAATTCCTAATTGTTGTAAAAGGGTATTTAAACAAAACTGAACATGGATTGAAACGTAAAAAATTATAAGGCATGACTAGATGCAAAATGATTCAAATAGTATCAAATTATGGACTATGATTAAACATTTTCTCTAGTTTTAATGTTAAAATCCATCATAATTATACTTTACATAGTGGACTACCATGAATATGAGATTTGAAAAATGGTTGTCAAAACAACCTTACTTAATGGGAACCTTTATAATGATTTCTATATGAAATAACCTGAAGGGTTTATGAATTCAACTGATGCTGAAAAGATATTAAAATTGAAAAGGTCCATTTTTTATTAATGTAAGCATATAGGTCATTGAACATTTTATTTCATGAATCCATTGTGGTGTTTTATATCATAATGAATGAATGTGGGCCCTGTGACTATAAGGGATTCAGTTGGAGTGTGTTAATTTTCATATTAGGTCATATCAATGACATACTACTTATTGGAAATGAGATACCAGTTTTATAATCTATTAAAGACATGTTGAATACATGCATCTTTATTATGTAATTTGGTGATGCAACATATATTCTTGGTATCAAGACCTATTGGGATAGATCTATGTGTCTTTTCAAAAAAATTCAATATACATATTTTGATATTATACTGAAGATATTTAGTATAGAATATCTATGAGGGGATTATTTATTGTGTCCCTTGGATTTCATATTTTAATAAAATGAGTCCTCAAACAAATAATGAAATTCAAAAGATGACAAGGATTTCATAGAGATCATTGATTGAATCAGTCAGGTATATTATGTTATGTATAAGGACAAATTACAGCTAAACCATATGTGTGGTATAAAGATATCCAGGTGACCCAGGTGAATTATAGGGGATTGTATTCTTGACTATCCTTATGTATAAGAGATAAACTAAGGTCATGTTCTTGGTATGTGGAGAGATAAAAAATTAATCATAAGAGGATATGTACATTATTTTCTCTAATAAGATGAATACAATCTGAAATATCAGGCAGGATACATATCCCTTGTATATAGAGGTGGTGTGGGTAGGAATACCTCAAAGAAATCAGTGGTATCATAATAAAAGGTCGATTGTGATTATATTATGTCATCCAAGGTAGGAAAAAATATTGTTTGGATATACACCATTATTCAATATCCTGATGTGTTAGATTTCATTATAGACCCTATCACATTCTATTGGGTTAGTACTACATTGATGGAACTTATAATGGAGCTAATCACACAATAATTGATAATGAACATAATTTATAAATATCATTTCATTTTGGGGGTTTCCTAGAGAAGTGAATTAATGATCTAAATACTATACATGGAAGAAATCTTGGATGACCCCTTGAATAATGCCTCAACTTAGTAGAAAAATCATCTTAATGTGAGTTATAACAGACTGAAAGTCATTGGCAGTTGGATCTAGTCCAAGTGGGACTCTTATGGAGTTAGTGTTCTAGAATCAACTACTTGTAGTGTTTATTACATTCATATTCAAATAATTATAATATGAGAAATATTCTTTTGCATTTTTCACTTGGTAATATGAAATATGGAAGATTATAAGAGCATGCCTTATAATAGGAATTTTTTTATGTGTCCTCAGATATTCATGAAGAATATTATGTGTAATAGACCTATGATTTTAATATTATTATTAATGAAAATAATAAATTGTGAACATAGATTTATTTTTGTAAACCATAATGATAATAGTTCATGGTGATGTTGGTAACATTGGGTTTATAATCAATGACACATTAATAATGAATAATTCAATGAAGCATTTGTCCTTTTTTTATTAGTATAATTTGATATCTCAAACATTTGATTGAAATATAACATTCGCATTGGATTATATAGTCATGACGTAATAAATATATTATTTTAGATAGTCGAAGAAATAAAAACCAAGGACATATGTCTATAACATGGTTTAATAACCTACTCAATGGTATATTGCGACAAATGGATTATATTATATAGTGAACACTCATATGTAGTTGTATATAATGTGGCATTAAATTTTTTCTCTTTTGTTTCTTGACCTATTTCTATATGGTAATATTTTACTATATTTAAGACTTCCTAATGACAATGAAGAATAATCCAAGTGGTTCACATACTATGTGTTTTCATTGATCTCAATTAAATTATATTTTAATTTAAGTATTGGAATAAATATTATTCTCAAGACTGGGGAATAATTTTATTCTATATTTACCAATTAAAAATATTTATTCTGTCGAATATTTATTAAATATTTGTTCTTTAAAATGTGAATAAAAACTTTATTTTATGATTATATGTTTTAATAAATATTTATTTAGGTATTCCATAAATAATGAGGAGAATGACAAGACCAATATTGTGTTCGGTGATATATATTACTTTTCAAGTTGGTAAAATAATATTTATCAATTTTCCAGTTAGTGTACTATATATCAAAAATATAATATTATTATTTCAATACATGTAATGGAATCATACGCGAGGTTTAAATTTTATAAAGGGAACTTGTGCAATTAATTAAAATTAAAAACCTTACACAAATATTATAAATATAACACTTATAATTTCTAGGAGATAATAATAAATAATTATTGGGAACAAAATTTTAATCTTTATAATTCTTGTCATCTCTCTAAAATCCTCTATAGAATGTGAAGATTAATATTACTTATTTAATAATAAAGAATGTTTATGTGATGTATATGAACAATTGGATATTCTAACACCCGATGATTAATTGGTGTTGTTTATAGATCAAATAAGCATGTGTGGATCACTGCTAGAGGGATTATTAAATAGGATCTTAAAAGAATAATGATTTTTTTTCAAAAAAGGGTTTCACATTTACAACATATATCATAAAGAAAAATCTTAGGAATGATGTAATTATATATCCTAATTAATTAAATTAATTACAAATTTAATATGAAAAAGAACTCATCCTAGTTCTGGTGCCTTTATTATCTATATTATATTAGGAAAAATAATGTATATGATATTCATGTATTGAAAAATATGATATTATTCTATTGATTTTTATTTTCACTGAGTGAGTATTGGTGAAGATAATCAATTCCAATATACCAAGAATAATCATTTTATAGGTTATGAGGGATATGGGAATAATACTAAACATAAAAGATGCGGTGTCTCTAAAAATATAATCAGTTGATATCAAGAAATATGGTCTTGTATAATGGGAGAATGTGATGAATGGTGTTAATAATATGATATAGTATCCTAGGTGTGTTCATACTTACTTACTTTTGAAGAGAGATTGATTATGACATGCAACATTGGGGCGGATTGGAAAACCAAGGGGTGTGGTAGTTGGTCACCTTATTTGATATTATATTTGATATTATAATATGCATGTATGTGATACTTGTTGAGAGATAAATGGGGAGTCGGGGACTTATAATACCTTTTTAGGTGATGAGTTATCTTAAATTGTTTATTCATTGGGATTTAGTATGTTTTCTTTATCTTTTTCATGAGTCGATCCAATGAGGATACTACTATCTATAAATTTTATGCTCACCCTACATATATTTTATCTTTTTTAAGGTTCATAGGAGATTTTTGGTAATTGTATATATATTAATATATAAAGTAGTTGTTCAGTTGAAATTTTGACTTCGAGGTCACTATCAAGGATTTACTTCTGGTGCTTATATTTTATTTTTCAGTCATTATGATGTATGATACTACATATATATATTTTAGAATTTTAATTTTATATTGGGGTGGATATATTTTTTGTAAATGGTTTATCTATCATTAATCAAGTTTTCTTAGAGGTTAATTCCTCTTTTGATAGTGTATGGTATACCCTCGGTGATTTTTTCAACATGTATCCAATTAGAGGCTGATTTTGGACGTCATAATCTTCTTTGTAAAATATTTTTTCCAAGAGGGGTACCTCTAGGTTACATGGGGTCATGAAAGGGAATGATGTAATAATTTATTAATGAGGAATAATATTACAATGTAAAACATTGATAATATATATGAACTCTCCTTACAATTTATATTAGGCCCCATCCAGTAGAACTTGAACCACCACCTTCCGGGCGATCATCCCCTTATGTTCGAACAGTGGTTTAATGCCATGACCTCAACTAACTCTTCTAGTGAATAGTGTATTCTCTTCTACTATATACCTTTGAATCTGATTGGTTCATCCTTTAACCACTATTTAACCGAACATTCTGCCTCATTCTGAAATAATTGGATGGAAGACCAATAGTCGAGTGCTAATTTTTGAAGTTATAAATATTGATTTCTAAAAGGATTTTTTAAAAAATTGACACATCAGTAACAAAACATTTGAATTTGGTGTTTACAATTTGAAATACTTCTATTTATTTTATACCATTAAAATTCGATTATGTACATGTTTTATAATTTAATTCAATTATTAAATAGGATCTACTAAATATTTTAATCTTCTTATGAAATGCTGAACTCATCTGATGTCATGTGGGCCTCTATGATGGCCACTCCATTTGACATTTATGGTTTACCACATAATAGGGATGGTGAGTCATTGATCTACAATGGATACATTTCTAGAAACTGGATAATCTTTCTACACTTTATATCTATTTCTTCCACCTGTTCTAGTTTGTTTAATTCATCGTTTCCTTTTCAGTTCGGTGAGTCTTTGTGAAATCTACTGATTATTTGGGGTGTTTCGTGGAACTATTATCTATCATGGGAATTCACCACCCCAATTATGTGTTCCCACTTAGTGACTCTCTCATTCATACCTATGTTATTGGTTTTCACTCTAATTTATAAAAAACCCTATCTACTCTAAAAGGACCAGAACATTTTGAATGATAATTGTTTCTTCAAAATGTGTGTTATTTTATTTTTTTACTCGCCAAAACTATATGCCCTTAATTATGAATTGAGTATAATTTAAATTCCTGCACTGGGATGCTATTTTTTATGACCATTTCTCAATAATTACCATCTTTAAATTATGATCATTGGTCAATCTGATTGTTGGAAGCAATACTGTTAATAATAATTTTAACATTATAAATATAAATGATAACATTTAATTAAGGTAGAGAGAAGAGTCAACTACCTCACCCAGTAGAATTGTGTCATATGAATCCCTTTTTTCATAGCTTTGGTAGGAGGTATAATTACTTGACTTCGCACTTTACCAAACACATTCCATGCTTCAACAAGTTAAGATGTAATGAAATCAGCTACATGACACGTTCATTTTTGTGGATATTACCACTCGAGTGATGTTATTTGAGCTTCCCCAAGAGTATATCACCATCACAGACAAAACCATTAGTTCATATATAAGTGTTATAAGTGGTTATTTATTGAGGTCCTAGTTAAACAAATTCAGTCCCTTTTTTAAAATAAATTTTTTTATTTCAACATTTCCATTTTATGAATAGATTTTCATGAAATTTGAGATTGAATTCGATAAACATGTTTTCAAGTTAAAATTTTACTTTTAAGAGGTAGAAAAATTATTACATTAAACTAAGGTTTTGTTAATAATGTTAATTATAATTATATAGTATTATAAAAAATACTCTTATTTAATTAGAAAATTTAAAATAATTTTTTTTTCAGGTTTCTCAAATTTTACTATGCATTTTACTATGTGTTTTCTGTTCGCTGTTATTTTTAATAAATAAGTATTTTTATAGTAAAACGTTAAATTTATCAAATTTATGGAATTATTATTATAAAATAAATATCATTTTTGAATTCATAGTGATGATATTAGGTTATGGTGAATTTATAAAAATTTAAAAATTGTTTTATTTTTTATGGAATAGTAAAAATACACATGGGTTTTTTGGAATTTTATTGGAATCATAATGATGTAATGTGTAATATAAAACATTTTTCAACTAATGGGCATTAAAATATTTTAATTGGTTTCACATTTTCCCAATATCATGGAAAAATACCAGGGGAAAGCCCCTGTATTTTCAAATAGCTCTATTGAGGTGTCCTTAATAATTAATAAAAAACTCCCACATTGTTTCTATAAATACCCATCCATTTTTTTATTTATCTTCATTAAAAAGTCATTCTCCATGACTATATGATAATTTTAAATCCCAATTAGTCCTCCCCATTTTCCCTCAAACCCCATGGTCTAAATCGTTGAGTTTTAAGAGTCACACTTAAGGAAAGGGAAATCCCCACTTCTCTTTTCCTTTTAAGTTCTCTTTTTTTTTTGTAGAATATCTTTCAAATTTCAAAACAGTGGTCTTATTTTCATTTTTTTATATCCCTTTGCATTATTAAGTGTCTTTTATTAGTGTCATTCCATTTTCACATCTCTTTTTAATGTTTTATAAAATGATGTTTTATAGCAATCATGTTGCCTATTTTAAGTCTCAAAATTTATCTCTTTTCTCAAGAAAAGATTTTATTTTATTTTTTGAATACACAAACAACTTTATTATAAAAGTATATTCACATAGATTTAAAAATTATCGATTTTATTCTTGGAATAACTTTCATTAAATCTAGCTTCCTTTTTACATGGGTTTAAAATGACAAAAGGATCTTGTCCTTAAAGACTTCCTAAAAATCCATGATTTTGAAATTAAACTCATTTCATTTATTACCCAAGGGTTATTTAGGAAATGATTTATTATGTTATTTTTGGATCAAATTAATTAATACATATTAATTATTCACCCTTATATAACTCTAATTCATTTGGTAAATAATTTAATCTATAGATATTAAAAGTTTTTGGATACCTTGGTGAATAACATTGGTAATTTTTATGACACCTCGGTGATAAACCTTTGTGATATGATTTTTAATAACTCAATTAAATTTTCTAGACACTTTTAAAAGTTATGATTCATCTTATTATATGCCTATTTCTCATCCATTTATATATTTCCTCATGTTCTTATTGATATTCCTCAAGATCATATGTAAATTGTTTGCCATATTTTCACTTACTAGGCCTTATACTCACCCTTTACTTTGATGTTTGTCCTCAGGTTGTGAGATGAAAAAAATGTACTTAATATGACACTTGAATCATCTTTAATAGTATAATAGAATAATTTTTTTAATGTTTTCATGTATTATGTACATTTTTTTTCAAGACACTAAACATAAAAATATCCAATGTTAGTAAAATGTATTTAAAAGTTATGTAATAAAAAGGTAGGATTCCATAGTTGGTATCAAAGGGTAGTTAAGTTATAATCAGAAATTATGATTTGAAAACATTAGTATGAATCTTAGAGAAAAGTTTAGATATAGGAAAACATCAGGGTATTTTGGTGAAATATTAAGTAAGTGGTTTTTGAACAAACAAATCCCTATCTGGATATAAACAAGTGGATGTGTCTCTAGCACATATGTATTTAGTGGTTAAACCCAAAAACAATGATTTTCACTAGAATCAAATGGAAGTAGTTCAAGAAACTGGGCCATGCTGCACTCATGGGGATATGTTTTGGTTAATCAAAAGCTTTTTATGAATCATTATGAAGGATTTATAGAAAATTTATTTGTTATTAATGAATAACATGTTTAAGCATGTGGTTATATGATATCAAATTTCCCTTGGAGTTATAAGATTATTAATTGGAACATGTTTATCACTAAGGGTTTCTTATTTTACAAAATGGCAGGAAATATAGGAAACATCCTAAATGGTGAGAATAATAGACCAGACACTAACAACCTTCTCATGGAATCTATAATGGAAACCGTCATGAGAATAATTAATCAACTGATTTGAGTTATGGGAAATAACTTGAATCAATATGAGAGACCAGATTCACCCTAAAGAGAAAAAAATTTCATTGAGTCCCTTATATGTCAATGGTCAACATATTTCAGAGGATCTACTAGACCATTGATTTATGAATAGAAAATAATCACTATAAAAAAAATATATTTTTTTCCTTTGTTTCTCAGAATAAGAGAATGTCACACCGGCTATGTACCTCATAGTGGGAGAAGCTGATCAGTGGTAGACACGGATTAAAAACATGAGGCCAAGAGGGGAGATTGAAGGTATGGAGTGGAAAGAGTTCATCTGAATCTTCTTTAATAATTATTTCTCATGTTTGATGAGAATGAAAATGGATAAGGAATTATTAGATTTGAAACAGAAGGAAAATGAATTTGTGGGAATCTATGAGGTAATCCTCACAAGTATTTCTTGTTACGCCTATATATTTCTCATGGATTGTAATGGGATGTTTCATAGATTATTCAATGGAATAAGATCTCATATGTGGAAGAATCTTTTGAACTCAGACTATGAAATCTATTAGAAGATCATGAGGAGTGCTCAAAAAGTTGAACTAGGGTTTGGTGAGATGTAGTGGTCTCAAAAAATGAATAAAAAGAATAAATATTTGGAAACAATCGTGGGGATGAACATTGACCAAGGAATGGTAGGAATGAACATTCAACTTTCCACATAAAACAAATGTGAGAATAATCATTCTGGGAACATCTTTCCCAAGATCGAGAAGTTTTACAAGTGTGGAAGACAAGGACATACTACTCGGAACTATTTTTGTGAGGTGAAGCCTCAAATTATCAACACATATGACAAATGTAAGATGTAGTAGGATTTTCTTGATGTCCAATGATTTATGTCTGGAGTGCTTGGACACTATACCAATCACTACCCAAATCTGATGGTAGTGGAGGGGAATCACCATCAGCCTCAACATAGGCCAAGAGAGAAAGTGTGTTCTTTTTCTATCACGACATATGACGATGAAGCTCCAATGGATTTGGTGGAAGGTACTCTTATTGTTCTCTCAAAGTTATCATGAACTTTGTTCGATACTTGTTCTATGCATTCCATTATTTCCTCGACTCTTGGAAAGAATACAAAATCAATATCTAAAATGCTCGATTTATAATTATCTATCAAGACTCATTGAGGGATTATCAAAGAATCATCAATGTATAGAAACTCTAGTATTAATTTTGGTGAGGATAATATCATCGTAAATATAGTAGTAATCCCCATTATAGAATTATATATTTTACTAGGGATATATTGTCTCTCAAAGTTGAATGCTAAAACAAACTGCAAAAGTAAAAAAATATTAGTAGTCAAGAATGAAAAACCTATAGTTTTTTAATGGAGAGGTATCTGAACATAATATTTCTCTAGAATCACCACCCACAAACTTCATTATGGAGTTTATTGGTAAACATGAAGATTGAAATTAAATAATACAAATAGAGAATATCCCCATCATTTAGGAATACCTTGATGTATTTCTTAAGGAGTTACCTGGGCCTCCCCCATAAATATCTGTTCACTTATCTGTTGATCTGATCCATGGAAGACTATATTAAAAAATCCAAATAGAATCCAAAATGTGAAGCTTGAGTAATTAAAGAAATAAATCTGATATCATTTGTAGAAGGGGTTTATCTATCCAAGTGTGTATCCATTGGGAGAACTTGTTATCTTTGTGAAGAATAAGGATAGGTCAATGTTGTTATGAATTTATAATAGAGAACATAACAGGACTGCATTGAGGAACAAGTACCCTCTTCCATGAATTGATGATTTGTTTGACAAGATTCATGGTACTCAATTCTTCCCCAAGATTGATCTTTGATCTAGTTATCATCAACATAGGGTAAAGTAACAAGATATTACCAATTCTTCCTAAGAATCCAGATACGACCATCTTGAGTTTTTTGTTATTCCCATTTCTGTGGCTAATTCTCCTTCTATTCTTATATATTTGATTAATATAGTATTTAAGGACTTCCTTGATAAATTTTGGTTATTTATATTGATGGTATTATAATGTATTCCAAAATTCACAAAGAGAATCGGGATTATCTATGGTTTATATTGAAAACTATGAGGAAGGAGAGGTTATTTGTAATGTTAAAAAAATGTGAATTTTTGTTAGAACAAGCTTATTTCTTAGGGAACATTATAACCAATGATGGAACTCCAATTGAACCCAATAATCTAGGGTTTTAGAAGAGTGTCCTTAGCCTATAAAAATAACTAAGATTCATACTTTCCTTAGTTTAGAAGAACATTATAGGAGTTTTTGGAAAAAATCTTCATTATTTTTTAATCCACCAACCAAGTTAACTTGAAAAGGGTTCAAGATTAGCTGGACAATGGAGTGTGAAGAATTTTTCTAAGAGCTGAAGAAGATATTAGTTACATCACCCATGTTAAATCTAACCACTATCAGGGAAGTATTTTTTATTTTTATATATGAATCTCATAAAGGGTTTGGATGTGTCCTCTTTCAAAATGACAAGGTGATTTCTTATGCATATCAACTCTTGAAACCTCATGAAAAGAATTGTCATGTGCTTGACTTTGGAGCCAACTGCAGTTATTTTTTCTCCGAAAATATGGAGGCACTCTTTTTATGGGGAGAAATTTAATACAAACATATACCATTGTATATTGAAGTATATTTTGATGAAAAATGAATTTAACATGATATATAGAAAATGGTTTGAACTTCATTAAAACTATGATTGTTCAATTCATTGGAATCCTAGATGAGTAATTAAATTTGATGATGCATTAAGTATGAAATACCTTATTGTGTTGATAATGATGAGGATTAAAAGAGATCCTTTGATAAATTACCTAGTAAAACTAGACATGGAAATTGTAGGGGAAGGGACATAATCAGCTCTATCCCAAATGATTTCTCAACCATATTTACAATATTAGATAATGAAATATGTCATGACCTGACCTCAGCGCTCATTCCATGACAACCCCTAGCCCACCTTCCATAGACCAGGGGCTGGTGACTAGCACCAAGGCATAAGTCCCGATAAAATAAGAGAAGTCATTGCCTTTGTAAAATAAACAAACACCACAATGTAAGCAAGCAGAAGTAAACAGTAAGTCAAACTGGGTACAAAAGTAAGTGTAGAATGTAAGTGGGCCATAATACTAACCCAAACTGAAAGAAAAGTACAATTGGAAAGGAAGTACAACAACTGAAAAGTAAGCCACAATGTCGAGCCGTCCACTGAAAGTCCCACCTGAAGGGTGGTTACATATAGTCTCCACAGCTTCATGGGTCCAGCCGTCTGCTCCGTGTACGTCCCGCCCAGTGGTCCACCTCCAGGTACCATCTCGCTTCACAAGCCTCAATCACGATCAGCGTTGTCCGTCGTCTACATCCAACACAACGTAGTGCGGGAATAGCCCATGCAGGGGTGAGTATAAACTGCTCAGTAGGGACCCCAAAACCCCCGAAGGTCTCTCGGAATCCACAAAGGATAAACCAAAAATGAGATATACATTCACGAAGTAACATCTGACATTACTTAGGTATATACCCATACATATACTTAAGTCATCAATTCCAGTTCGACTCCAACATCTGAGCCCAAGTACAACCCATTCCACATAGGAAAACATAATCCAATCCACACAGGAAGCATAAAGTAATCCACACATGAAACATAATGTAATCCACATAGGATATCAAGTCAATATTATCGAAGATAAAGATAAAAAGTCCAGACTCATCTCACATAGGTATACTTCTTCGTATAACGATAAAGATGATCAGATATAACCACTGATTCATCTAAGAAGTCGGACCCACAAATGATCGAAAGGTACTAACCCCCGCAATGACCCACAAAGGATCAATAGGTACTAACCCCCGCAATGACCCACAAAGGATTTGACCCACACAGGATTGGTATGCGCTGACCCACACAGGACCGCTGAGCACTGACCCACACAGGATCTGATCCACACAGGATGGGTAGACACTGACCCACTGGGAATCGCTGAGTGTTTTAGTCGTCGTTGTCGAACCCACAGAGGATTCCCGTACAGTCTTCATCGTCATCGTAGTCGAAGCAAGCTCTTGGGTTCCCCCACACAGCATGCTCGTTTAGGGAGGGTCCGCTCCAAGATCTGAGGAAATAATACATCAAATGACCCTAATTTCAGAGTTTATGTATCCCAAAGATCCGTATCATCAACAGGAACTCAACTTGAGAAACGGTGTGTCAATCGGACGCCCGGTTTGAGAGTTATTGGCTTTTTCTTCCCAGGGGCCATGTTGGGATTTATGTTAAAACCATCCGACCATACTATAACTGTGTCCAAACATCAGGTGAAGTAATCCAAAAGGTCATTGTCACTAAGATAAATCCAACAAAGTCGACGACACGTCAATCGGACGTCCGAAGCTCATGTTATAAGTGTTTCCGCTCCGAGGGCCTGGTTGGTTTCGTGTACGATCCAACCCGGCTGAACCTCAGGTTCTCCAAAACCTTGAGTGTAATATACTAAAATGACCGTCTCGATCCAAGGATCACCTCGTAGCTGACCGTTCATCGATCGGAAGTCTGTAGCCCATGTTAAGGGAAAAAGACCGAAAGAGGTCCGAAACAGGGGTTTTGGGCTCGGACTAACCCGGGTCTGGGTCCGGCCCAATTGGGTGTGGCCTGGCCCATCTCGGCCTGGGCGCAGCCCGACCTGGGGCGCTCGGGTGGCCCATGTGGCCAGCCCATCCGGTGATGAGCTGGGCGGAACAGGGGGGCGCGCTACCCCCCTGATTGACAAACGTGGTCCTCGCGTGGGGGGGCTGCTCCTGTAGCCAGCCGGGTGTTACGACCCCCGGCCATTATGGTAACCGGCCCACTTGGCCGGCCGGTGGGTCACCGCGGGACCCCCCTGCGGGTCCCGCCTCTTTGCTCTAACGACCGGAAGACGGCCGCCACTCCCCCACACCACCACGACCATAGGCCTCGGCCTTGTCCGATCGACGTGGTGTGACGGCGCCATGCCCCTCCACCGCGGCCCCGCTCCGACCGCGGCCTCTTCGTGGTTCTCCGGTGCAGCGCGACAGCTCCATGCTTCTCCGCCCATTCTTCATCATTACCACGCGGTGCAACGGCAGCGCGCTGCCTTGCTTGTGCCACAACAAAATCAAGCATCAAGGGGGGAGGAGGGTCGGCCGTGTTCGTGTGGTCCATCCTCCTCCAGTTATTGTGATAACAAGTGGCCCAATTTGAAAATGAAGGATGGTGACGAAAGTATTCACGAACAAGAAAATAATCCCCTACCTCGATGAAATCATTGAGAAAAGGTTCATTGTGGAATTGAATGTCACGGAAGAAGGCGTCGCAGAAGGAGAGGGTTGTTGGCCTCATGGTACACGGCGTCGTGTTGTCGTTCTCCGTGGAAGGTGAATCTCACTGTCGTCCGTCGTCGAAGGTCGGCATTGTTCGCGTTCTTCATGGAGGAAGAACGTTCTTCGGAACATTGAGTTTTTCCTCTTTAAATCCTCTCGCACAACGAACTCACCTCTCAAAAAATAAGACATAGTCTTATTTAATTAACCCACAAGCCAACAATTCATTTGAAATTCTAAATGAATCCAAGAATTAAGTATATTGAATAACCTACCGAATTAATTAATGAGTTGACTTTTCAATTATTTGGGGGGGTGTGGGTGAGTTACCTAATTAAAAAAAGGGGTTTGAGGAAGTTGAATAGGTGGGGATCATGTGGGCCCCACCTCACCAATATCCTACCTAGTGGAGTAGGATATAAGGGGTCCCAATACAACCACATAGCTTATGTTAAACTACTTTAAATAAAATAAAATTGGTTTCACTATTTTATTTAATTCTTTTATTTAACCCAAAAATTTTAATAACCACACCCGAGAAAACGCAACTCCAAAAAAGGTGTTCCTAAGAAATTAACGGCGTTGCGATTCTATCAGTGCCCTCAGAATTTGATTCCGAGCACCGGTTCAAAATTTAGGACAACCTGCTCGTTCATTCACTGAATGTACCTGAGCAAAAGTTTGGAAAATGATTCCAGGCACACCAGGCCTCAGAATCAGGTGCCGTCAAAAACCGTGCTCTAGTAAAATTCAAAAGAAATTAAGAAAAAAATTCCTTGAAATTTCTGGGTCTTTACATTACTCCCACCTCAGGTATTTACGTCCCCGTAAAGCATTAACACAAACTAGGAATAAAAAATTGGTACTGAGCACGCATCTGAGCCTTCTGCTCCCATGTGCTCTCTGGAGGTTCTCGTGCTGCCAATGAAAGTGCACCTGAGGTATCGACCGTTCGCGTAGGACCCGCTCATGTCAATCCTCAACCTCAACTGGAACCTTTGTGCATGTCGCCCTGCCATTGACGTCCAACTCCCTGAGTTCTATGCTATGTGTTGGGTCAAGCACATATCTCCTCAGTTGAGATATGTGGAAGTCGTCATGCACCTGGTGCAACTGAGGTGGATGGGTCAAGTGGTAAACCACCTTGCCTACCCTGATGAGGACCTGGAAAGGTCCGTTGAAGCGTGGAGATAACGTGCTGCCTTGGCCACATCTCCGTAAACCTCATCGAGATGAGACCCGTATAAGGACGTGATCATCATCCTCGAACTCTAGAGGTCTCCCTTTCATGATTAGAACTGAAAATCAAAACTCCTACCTCCACGTGGGTGAAGGGAGGTGCTAAGATGTAGCTACGTACCAAATTCCTCCTACAACCCCTTCGAAAGCTGGGATGTAAAGCGAGCATCTCAATCAGAGACGATAGATGATGGCACACCATGAAGACGTACAATCACTTGAACGTAGAGGCGTCCCAAGCTCTCTACTGAGCCCTGCTCTCGAATAGGTATGAATTGGGCCGACTTGTTGATTCGGTCGAAAATCACCCAAATGGAGTCGTGACCTCTGGAAGTACGTGGAAGTCCAGTCACGAAGTCCATAGATATGTCATACCACTTCCACTCCGAGACCTCCAAGGGATGTACCAAGCCTGCTGGTACCTCGTGCTCTGCCTTCACCTGCTGACAGGTGATGCATCGAGAAACGAACCCTACCACAACCTTCTTCATACCTGGCCACCAGTGTTGTCATCTGAGGTCCTTGTACATCTTCGCCACTCGTAGATGTACCTCTAAAGGAAAAGTGTGAAACTCCCTCATCATCTCCTCATTTAAAGAATATGTTACCATGGTACGTCCTCTGAAATGGATGAAGTGCTCTCATCCCACAGAGAATCCATTAGATGCTTGTCCTGAGGATATCAGTGCACGCCGCATCTCACAGTCATTGTCCCCACATTGTGCCTCTCTAACCTGTTGTAGAAGTAGAGGAGTGATTTTGAGTGACTGTAGAATGGTTGCTCCATCACTATCCAAGAAGGATATTAGCAAAGAGGCTAGCTTCTCTGTTGAATCCCCAAGTAGTTGAATGCACGTCCTCCTGCTGAGAGCATCGGAAACTATGTTACCCTTTCTAGGAGTATAGACTATCTCAAAGTCATAGTCCTAGAAGAACTCGATCAATCGTCATTGTCTCAGGTTCAGGTCCATCTACGAGAAGAGGTACCTGAGACTCTGGTGGTCAGAGTAGACTGTAAAGCGCTCTCCCATCAGATACTGTCACCACATCTTCAGAGCGTAGACCACTGATGCTAACTCCAGGTCATGGGTAGCGTAGTTCTGCTCATGCTGCTTCAACTGACGTGATCCATAGGCGGTCACTGCCCGCTCCTGCATTAGGACACATCTGAGTCCGGTTCCTGATACATCGTAGTAAATTACATACCCTACTCCCTCCTCCGGTAGCCTCAAGATAGGTGCATTGTTCAATCTTTGTCTCAGCTCCTGGAAGCTTTGTTGGAATCTGTCTGACCTCACTAAGGGTTTCCCCTTCCTCCTTAACGTTCTGCAAAGCTGCATAGATTCCTCTTTTGCCAAAAAGAGAAATCTGGTCTCATCCCCTGGATGAACCACGTTCCTTTCCTAATATAGTCAATCCCATCATGATCAGTTAATTCATTCCATGGATGACGTCATAAGGCCCCGACACTGCTAACCAGAGATCCAACCGTTACTCTCACCTCTAAGGGCTGAGTCACACTGTCGGTATCAGTGTGTGTTCACTAGGTCTCCTCATGTAGGAATCTCGTATGTGAGGGTCATGTCAAAGGTTTTTAACCAGTACCTCATAGTATTAACTCACAAAAGACAAGAAAGAAAATGTCACTATTACAAGTGTCTTTTATTACTTCAACTCTATGTACAGGGACACAAAGAAACACAAACAATGAAGCTAGAGACATTAAGGGAAAATGCCTCCATGCTTGGAGCAAGTCCCGCACTTGTCCACCCATTTCCGGAGCTCCATGATCGTAAGCTTCAGCTGGCTGAAGTTGTGCCCACCCTTGTGGTCGGGGTGGACCTCCTGGTGGCAGTGGTGGTAGAGCATCAAAACATCATCCACCACCTGCCACTCGAATAGCTCCTTGGCCTCGTCCACCTGCTCCCTACGGACTTCCACGGTCGAACCTCTACCTCTGCCTGGGTGGTTCCTTAACCGTCTGCTACCCTTATGCATGGAGGTTCGGGCAGTAACGAGTCAAGTGGCCCTGCCCACCACATGCATATGACTGTCTTTCACTCGTAAGACAGGATCTGCTGCGTGTGCCCCGCACCTCCGAGCCAGTATCCTGTGGTCGTCCGCCTGATGGCCTAGTCTGCTTGGACCTCTACGACATCTATCTACTGCCGGCTACAATAGACTCCTATATGTGCCGCCCTACAGTAGGTCTAGCTGCTAGTGTAGGCTCCGCAAGAAAGATCTCAATGAGAAGGGCTCGCTCCAGTACCTCTGCCTGTGTCAAAATGCTGAGGGAGATCAGTGATTCCCTGAACTCATGCCTCAATCCCTGCTCGAAGGTCTGGGCCCAGAAGAATGGGTCTCGTACCATGTCCATCAATTAGCACGAGAGATTGGTAAATCTGGACGAGTACTAGGTGACCGTCATGCTACCCTATCGTAGCTATAGAAGCTCCTGGATGCGCACCGCATGGAGGGTGGTTGGGATGAACTCTGAGCGGAAGAGGCTCTCAAAGTCCATCCAGAGGAGTGATTCCTCGTCGTGCACTTAGAGCTTCAAGCTCCACCATCTTCCTATTGCCGCATGTAGGAGACTCACTGCAAGGATCATCATGAGGTCTGTTGGTGTCCATACTAATTAGAAAACTCGCACAATCGCCTCCAGCCAATCCTTGGCTGTCTGAGGGTCCGTCTCCCCATGGAACCTGGGCGGCCTCTCATGCTAAAACTCATGCAGCGAGCTAATGAGACGTGCACTATTAGCGGCTAGGGCTGGTAGGATCGGTGGATCGTCGGGTAGAGGTACCGCCGGTTCCTCTGCTATAAAAGGGCCATGCACTGAGGCCTCGTCGCTCGGTGGGCTTTCATCTTGCACAACGCTCGGAATGCTAGCTAGATTCCATCGTGGGTCCATCATAAAAAGATTCAGGTGTTCCACGGTCAAAACAGTTTACCTGGTGAGCTGACACAAACAAATCACAAAGAAAACATGAAACACACATGCAATTAGTGTCTTCGTGTACTAAGATGGAAATCAGAAGTCAGGGTCCTTGTGTACGGATACATTGGCCACCGCACCAACACTGAACTCTCTGGACTGATAACCACACTCAATACTCTTAACCCTATTGTTTCACATAGAAAAAGATCTGAGTTCTGAGTTCTGTGGTTGAACTGAACTCCTCTGATACCAATTTTTCATGAACTGACCTCGGGGCTCGTGCCATGACTACCCCAAGCCCTCCATCCATAGGCCATGGGCTGGAGACTAGCACCAAGGCGTAACTCCCGATAAAATAAGTTAAGGCACTACCTGTGTAAAGTAAACAAACACCACAGAGTAAGCAAGAAGAAGTAAAGACTAAGTAAAATTGGGTACAAAAGTAAGTTCCGAAAGTAAGTGGGCCAGAATACAAACCCAGACTGAAATAAAAGTTCAACTGGAAAGAAAGTACAACAACTGAAAATTAAGCCGCAACATCAAGCCGTCTCCTAGAAGTCCCACTTGAATGGTGGTTACAGATAGACTCCACAGCTCCACGGGTCCATCCGTCCACTCCATGTACATCACGCCCAGTGGTCCACCTCCAGGTATCGTCTCGCTTCACAAGCCTCAATCACGATCAGCGTTGTCTGTCGTCTGCATCCAACAAAATGTAGTACGGGAATATCGCTTGAAGGGATGAGTATAAGCTACTCAGTAGGGACCCTGATACCCCTAAAGGTCTCCCAGAATCCATAAAGGATAAACCACAAAAGAAAGATACATTCACGAAGTAACATCCGACACTACTTAGGTATATTCCCATACATTTACCTTTGTCATCAATTCCGGTTCGGCTCCAACATCCAAGCCCAAGTACAACCCAGTCCACATAGGAAAACATAATCCGATCCACACAGGAAGCATAACGTAATCCACACAGGAGACAAAACGTAATCCACACAGGATATCAAGTCAATCTTATCGAAGATAAAGATAAAAATTCAAGACTCATCTCACATAGGTATACTTATTCGTAAGACGATAAGGATAATCAGATATAGCCACTGATTCATCTAAGTCACTGGACCCACAAAGGATCGATATGTACTAACCCCCGTAATGACCCACAAAGGATCGATAGCTACTAACCCCCACAATGACCCACACAGGATCTGACCCACATAGTATCGGTATGCGCTGGCCCACACAGGACCACTGAGCGCTGACCCACATAGGATCTGATCTACACAGGATCGGTAGGCACTAACCCACAGAAGATCGATGAGTGCTGTAGTCATCTCTGTTGAACCCACGGAGGATTCCCGTACAGTCTTCATCGTCGTCGTAGTCGCAGCCAACTCTAGGGTTCCCGCACACAACAAGCTCATTTCGGGAGGGTCTGCTCCACGAGCCGAGGGTATGACACATAAACTGACACAATTTATGAAGTGGATTTACCCCAAAGTTCCGTATCGTCAACAGGAACTCAACGTGACAAACGGTGCGTCAATCGGATGCCTGGTCTGAGTGTTATTGGCTTTTTCATCCTAGGGGCCCTGTTGGGTTTTAAGTCAAAACCAACCCAGCCATACTCCAAATACACCCAATCCTCAAGTAGAGTATGACTAAAATTTATTCTCACTAAGAGGAATCCAACAAAGTCGACGGCACGTCAATCGGACGTCTGGAGCTCAAGTTATAAGTGTTTTCGCTCCGAGGGCCCTGTTGGTTTTGTGTACGAACCAACCCGGCCGAACCCCATGTTTTTCGAAACCTTGAGTGTTGTATACTGAAATGACCGACACGATCCAAGGATAGCATCGCAGCTGACGGTGCGTCGATCGGCCGTCTGTATCCCATGTTATGGGAAAAATACCAAAAGAGATCTGAAATGGGGGTTTTGGGCCCGGACCAACCCGACCCGTGGCCCCTTGGGTCGGCCCGAACCGGGTTGAACTGACCCGGGTCCGGGTCCGGCCCAATTGGGCGCGGTCCGGGTCAGCTGCCGAGGCCCGGCCCGGCCTGTACGGCCTGACCCAGCCGGGGCGCGGCCCTACCTGGCGCGCTCGGGCGGCCCGCGTGGCCAGCTCAGTCGGTGCCGAGCTGGGAAGAACAGGGGGGGCGTGCTGCCACTCTGATTGACAAACGATGCCCCCACATGGGGGGCCCACTCATGTAGCCAGCCGGGGGTTATGACCCCTGGCCTTTATGGTAACCAGCCGGCCTGGCCAGCCGGTGGGTCACCATGGGACCCCCTGTGGGTCCTGCCTTTTTACTCCACCTACCGAAAGTCGGCCGCCGCTACCCCGCACCACCGCGACCATAGGCCGCGGCCCTGTCCGATTGGCGCGGCGCGACGGTGCCGCGCCCCTCCGCCGCAGCCCCGCTCTGGCCGTGACATCTTCAAGGTTCTCTGGCGCGGCGCGATGGTGCCACGACTTTGTTCGGCTTCTACGGCGCGGCGTGGCGTCTCCGCTCTTCTCCACCCATTCTCCATCATTACCGTGCGGTGCAATGGCACCATGCTGCCTTGCTCGTGCCGCAACAAAATCATGCATCAAGGGGGAGGAGGGTCGGTCGTGTTCGTGTGGTCCGACCTCCTCCCGTTATTGCGTTAAGAGGAAGCCCAATTTGAAAATGAAGGACGGCGACGAAAGTATTCACGAAGAAGAAAATAAACCCCTACCTCAATGAAATCGTTGAACGAAGGTTCGTTGTGGAATTGAATGTCGTGGAAGAAGGCTTCACGGAAGGAGAGGGTTGTCTGCGTCGCGGTACATGGCGTCGCGTCATCGATCTCTGAGGAAGGTGTCTCTCACCATCTTCCGTCGTCGGATGTCGGCGTTCTTCGCATTCTTCAAGGAGGAAGAACATTCTTCGGAACATTGAGTTTTTCCTCTCCAAATCCTCTCGCACAACGAACTCACCTCTCAAGAAATAAGACTTAGTCTTATTTAATTAACCCATAAACCAACAATTCATTTCTAATTCAAAATGAATCCATGAATTATGTATATTGAATAAACTACTCAATTAATTAATGAGTTGACGTTTCAATTAATTGGGGGGTGGGGGTGCGGGTGCGTTACCTAATTAAAAAAAGGGGTTTGTGGAAGTTGAATAGGTGGGGCTTGTGTGAGACCCACCCAAAAAATATACTACCTACTGGGGTAGGATATAGTGGGTCCCACTCCGACCACTTATCTTCTGATAAACTACTTTATACAAAATAAAATTGGTTGCACCATTTTTTTTATTCTTTTATTTAGCCCAAACATTTTAATAACCACACCCGAGCAAACGCAACTCCGGAAAAGGTCTTCCTAAGAAATTACCGCCACTGCGATTCCATCGGTGCCCTCGGAATTTAATTTCGAGCACCAGTTCAAATGTTAGGAAAACCTGCTCGTTCATTCACTAATCATACCCGAGGAAGGCGTCTCTCACCATCGTCCGTCGTCGGAGCTCGGTGTTCTTCGCGTTCTTCAAGGAGGAAGAACATTCTTTAGAACATAGAGTTTTTCCTCTCCAAATCCTCTCGCACAACGAACTCACCTATCACGAAATAAGACTTAGTCTTAATTAATGAAACCACAAGCCAACAATTAATTTGAAATTCAAAATGAATCCAAGAATTAAGTATATTGAATAACCTACTCAATTAATTAATAAGTTGACTTTTCAATTAATTGGGGGGGGTGCGGGTGTGTTACCTAATTAAAAAAAGGGGTTTGAGGAAGTTGAATATGTGGGGCTCATGTGGGCCCCACCCCACAAATATCTTACATAGTGGAGTAGGATATAGTGGGTCCCACTCCAACCACATATCTTAGGTTAAACTAATTTAATTACAATAAACGTGTTTGCACCATTTTATTTTATTCTTTAATTTAACCCAAAAATTTTAATAACCACACCCGAGGAAACGCAACTCCGAAAAAGGTGTTCCTAAGAAATTATCGGCACTGATATTCCATCGGTGCCCTAAGAATTTGATTTCGAGCACCGGTTCAAAATTTATAAAAACCTACTCGTTCGTTCACTGAACGTACCTGATCTAAACTTTAGAAAATGATTCCGGGCACACCGGGCATTGGAATCAGGTGCTGTCAGAAACCATGCTCTTGTAAAATCCCAAATAAATAAAGAAAACAAATTCCTTGAAATTTCCGGGTCTTTACCAAATATCAAAGATAATATCCATTGTTACAAAATAAGATAGATGATGTGATCAATGGGATGTTTCTGGAGCTCAATATTGATCATGAAGGTGTACTTCAATTTCATACAAGACTATGTGTTCCAAATATTCCATAAATAAAGGAGTTTATGGGTGATTCTCATAACACTAGTATCTCTATATATCATGGAAGTGAGAAAATTTATAGGGACCTTCGTGACGATTTTTGGTGGGATAACATGATAAGTGAGATTTACAACTACACTATATGGTGCCCAGTGTGTCAAAAAGTGAAGGAAGATTGAAAAACATCAAAATGGGTATTATAAAAACTACACATACCATCATGGAAGTAGAGTAATATCACTATGAATTTTCTCACTAGTCTCCTATGAACATTCAAAGGAAACAATAATATATGGGTTATAGTAGACCATCTCACTATACATCGCATTTTATCTCTATTTGGGAGGATTTTCCTCTTGAAAACCTCACCTAGATATACATAAAGGAAGTGGTAAGGCTGCAAGGAGTTTCACTTTCTATTATAACTGGTCAGGATCCTAGGTTCACATCAAAATTATGGGTAATTCATAAACATGCTCTAAGTATTGAACTGAATTTCAGTATGGCCTATCATCCCCAAACAAATGGAAAATATGAAAGAACAAATCAGACACATGAGGACATGCTAAGAACAAGATCAGTGTAATTTAAATGTGGATGAGATCAACATTTCTCAGTAGTTGAGTTCTCATTCAACAAAATCTTTCATTAGAGTATTAAAATGGAACCCTATGAGTTTTTATATGGAAAGGCATGTAGAAATATTACTTGTTGGGATGAATTTGGTTAGGGAATGCTTCTTTGGCCTGATCTAGTGCAAGATATGGTAGAAAAGGATCATTCCATCCAACAACACATAAAGTATTCTCAGAGTTAGAAAAAGAGTTACGATAAAAAACATCAAAGGAAATTTTGGTTTTATGTTGGTAACAAATTCATCATTTTAGTTTCACCTGGGAAGAGATTCATAATGATAGGGAAGAAAGGGAAATTCATCCCTAGGTACATTAACCCATATTCAATTATTTATCGCATAGGAGTAGTGGCCCATCGACATTCACATCCTCCAAATCTGTCACAAGTTCATGATGTTTTCCATGTAAATCTTTGAGAAAGTACATACCAATCCCTTCACATGTATTGAATCCTGATGTTTTAAAACTAGACCATGACCTCTCTTATAGGGAGCAGTAAGTGGAGATCTTGGATGGTATAGATAAGGATCTATTCAACTATGCTACCCACCTTGTTAAAGTTATGTGGTGGAACCACAAATATGAAGAAGCCTCATGGGAACCAAATGAAAAAATGAGGAATAAGTATCCAATCCTCTTTTCTCCCAAGTTTCAAAGTTGTAATTTCTAAGATGAAATTTATTAAGGGGGGAGAATGAAATGGCCAAAACTTTTTGAATGGTAAATATTTCATCAAAAATCATGTTATATTATTTTATACTGAAAAATACTATATCCCCTTAAAAAAGAAGTGACTATAATTGAAATGTGACCTTTTGGATTAAACTAATACTTGAACATTGGTTAATTATGAATATTGGTCAATATGATTTTTTGAAACAATTCTCTTAATAGAATTTTTAATGTTTAAACTAGAAATGGTAATGGTTAATTAATATATAAATAAGAGTTGAGGGACTCATCCAGAAGAATCGTGTCTTACGAAGCCCTTTTTCAAAGATTGGGATGGAGGTAGAATCATTGAGCTTCACTGTTGACCAAGACCATGCCACGCATCAACATATTAAGGCAGAATGAAATGTCCTATTAGATAATTTCATGTTAGCAGAGATTACCACTCAAGTACTATTATACGAGCCTCCCTAAGAGTTTATCACCATTGCAAACCTCATTGTTACGTCTTTTGAGGGTTTTATATGGGGTTATGTTTCAAGTCCCTATTTACTAAAAATTTAATCCCTTTTTAAAATAAAATTTTTATTCTATCATTTCCATTTTAAGAATAGTTTTGCAAAAATATTGAGATGGGATTTTGACAAACTGATTTTTTTTGTGTAAATATTATACTGTTCAAAGAGATATAAATTTTTATTTAAAACTAATGTTTTATTAATAATATGTTTGTTATTAAATATTTTTATAATTAATTTTTATTTAATTAAAAATTCTAAGGTGTTTTTTATCAAGTGTCGAAAAATTTTCATTACAATTTATTATAGATTTTCTGTCAACTATTATTTGTCATAGATAAGTATTTTTATAGTTGAAAGATTAATTTACCTTATTTAGATACTTATTATAATAAAATAAATTTTATTTTTGAATTCAAAATGACAATATTATGTTATGGTTAATTGATGTTAATTTTATTAAATATTTTCTTTTTTGGTGAATAGTAAAAATACATTTTTGAGTTTTTGGTATGTTTAATTATATATTAATAATGTAATATGTAATATAAAAATCATTTTGACTATAGAGAATTAAAATATGGTAATAGGTTCCCCAATTGGACAATACCATGGGTAAATATTGTGGGCAAGTCCATGGTTTTTTAAATACCACTACTAAGTTCTCCTAAAATATTAATAAAAACCCCCCTCATTTTTTCTCAAATACCCACCCATTTCATCATTTATATTCATTAAAAATTCATCCTCCACGAAGATATGATGGTTTTACATCCCAATATGTTCTACCATGGTGTCCTTAAATCCCAAGGTCCTGGTCTTCGAGTTTTAGGAGTCACTCTTTGAGGTAAGGGAAATATGCACTTATCTTTTTCTTTTAATTCAATTTTTATGTGGTATACATTTAAAATTGACATATTTTGTTATTCTATCCATATTGTTATATCACTTTACGATAATATGTTTATGTTATGATTATGACACCCATGTCCCCTGAAATTCCCTGAGATTTTATGAGATAGATTCTTTTCAATTTCGTTGATGTCTTCTGTTGTATGAAAAACAATGATTAACTTGCACTATACACAACCCCGATGAATTTTTATGTAAAATTTAATTTTAAGGGGGGTAGAATATAACACCATGAGATTATATGAGATATATTCTTTTTAAAATCTAGGATTTCTGGTGTTGTAAACTACACAAATATTATCTTCCACTATATGCAAAATCGTATTAGCTAGAGGTATATGAAACACTACTTTTTTCTTGTGAAACACAAAATTTTAAGTTATATTTATAGAATTCATTTCATGCTAGATAGAGTATAAGTGAACATCTAAATATTATAACTTAGTCATTATAATGGCGGGTATGAAAAGTATTAACTTACTCCTAAAAAACTATTTAAATTAAAATAAGTGAGTCTATAAAATAATAAAATCACTCTTTATGGATTAAATATAATGTTTAAAATTCATCATATATGTTTTATAGACATTATGTAAGAACAAAATCAAATTTTTAGATAAAAGATGTATTTTTCAAAAAATGCAGCAATGCAGCCTTTTCATGTAACACCCATTTTACATCAATTTTTTAGCACTTTTAAATATTTTATTTAATAAAACAATCTTTTTATATGGAATCAGGATATAAAAAATTTTCTATAATGATTTTTTTATATTTTTATGATAAGTTTAAAATTTGGATTAATAATAAAATTATACTAAATTTTAATTGAAAACAAAATTTTCAATCAAAAAAATTATGTATTTATGTTATATTATTGAATGATTATTAAGTATAAATATAATATATTTTTATCATTAAATATATTTTATGTCATTATAATTAATTATACATTGAATTGAGATGTAAAAACATTTCAATCAGTTGCAATTTTTTAACATTTAAAAAACTCGTTCACTCTTTCTGACAACGGGAAAAATTTTATATTAATTAATGAAACTTTGGTGTTTTGAATTTTGAAAAATGGATTCCATTTTTGGAATCACTATGCCCAAATTATGTAAATATCTTTATATAATTTTTGGTAATTATGAATAATAACTTCGGTAATTTTTATTAATACGGTAAAAGGGTAAAATTGGTAATTTAGGGTAAGAATACTAATATAAAATTACCCAAAAACTTGTACTAATACCATTAGATCATATTTTTTCGACTTTAATCAACCTTATGTATAAATTATTTCATTTTTAAGCCACATTGATGATATTAGGACATTTAATTTATTTTATTTAATGAAAAGTTAAATATGTCTCACTCAAATTTTAATAACTAAACTATTTGTATATAAGGTTATACAGAAGATAAATTCAATTATAAATACTTATTTGAAATCTAAAATGTTTTTATTTATTATGGTTTTTTATTTTTTATTTTTATGAAATATATATGTACCCTAAAGACATATACATTGATGATGTAAAAATTAATTTACTTATGAAAAATGAATAACAAACTTATTATTAGAATGCTATTAACCATAAAAAGACCAAAAAACCTACCCAATTATTATTGGTCGAGTATATCTCGATCATAATAATCAATTTATCTAGTTATTTACTATTTGGATCCATATAGAACAGATTTTGGTACATATATTATTTTATTTAAAGTTATGTTAAAGTTGTCACATTCAATATTAAACAAGTATGGCATTTTTAATATTGAATTTTACAGTAGATAAATAAGACATCAACGATTATTATAAAATCTAGTATATTTATATTCATCATAGTATATTATTTAAATTTTTTACCCAACAAATAAGTATATTAAATAAATACACAAAACTGAGGTAGTAATTATTTTATTAATGAAAATATCAAATTAATGTTATTAAAAATATTAAAATATATATATAATTTGATCTAATTAATATAAAAAATTAATTTTTTTAGACAACCATTAAACCATATATATATAATAAAATATTTTTTTAAATGATAAAAAATTTTCTTGATATTTTAAAAAATCCATGAATTGAATAGTTTCAAAATTGAAAATTTTATTGTTTAGTCAAAACAATGTTTAATTGAATTATTTAAAAATTATAAAATATTTTTAAAAAATATATAATATTTATTATATGGTTTTAAATTATAAAATTTACTTATTAGTGGTCTAATTTCAATTAAATAAATTAATATTTCATCCTATTAATATTGAAATATTTGATATCATAATTAATATTAAATAGAATAACTAAATTTTAATTAAAATAATAATGCTTATATTGATATAAAAAACATACCTAATATTATTTTTTTATGGGACTAAAACCATATCTCATCTAAAATTTTATATTGGGACATTTTTAAGGGTTTTTATTATTATAAATTAATACATTTGGGGTTTCCAAAAGTGCCACTCGCCTCAATTATAAAAGGGAAATGCCTCCCTCACTTATTAACATAAATTTTATCCATAAAGTTTAGTTATTACCTAACCTATTCCCTTATAAAAATTCTTTGTTAAATTATAGAGGTTCTTTTTTCTTAAAATACCAACTCATGTGCTCTAAGAGGAGATTTAGAGGAAGCACGTTCAAGAAGAGGTAATCTCTTCTATCCATTCTTTCAAACTTATTTATTATTATAATTCATATTAATTAGTTTTTCATATATAAATTAATAACTAAATAATCAATTATATACATGAATTTTTTTATAATTATAAAACAATCACATTCTACCTCCTACCCATCCTATAAAAAACGAAATCACCATGTGTGCATACATACAACTTACCATCTCCACGTTGTGGTGTCATCTGTTCCTAACCACCACTTGGATTTGATAGGTATAAGGATGAAAATTATTACAATATTTGATTATTATAAATAGTTTCTTATTATGGAATAATATATATACTATCCACTTTGACACTATTTCATAATTTAGTAAATTATATCATCACTCGTGTGTACGTACAACCTATTATCTCCACAATGTGATGTGATTCATTCTACATGATCTTCATTAAACCATAATTATATGAATTAATGGAATGAATAAATATGATATATATTATACTAATATCATTCCGTAAATGATATATATATAACCTAAGAAGTGTAACATGAACTTGTTTGACAAAACATGCATAATAACAAAAAGCAGTTAATACCCGAATGAAGAGTAATAATGAAAAATTATTTCCAACCAAATGATAATATGATCATATATGATATCATAAAAATGAATATTTTTAAATAATAAGTCAGAGATATTATTTAAATCATTATATAGGATGTTCGGTTACATACAATGGATAGAGGATGTAAGGTAATGGATAATTTCACAGTCTCATTATTATGTGAGATTATTTATATACATGTATTTACTGGGGTATATTTATCATCCACATCCATTTTTCCTAAATATATAATATTATTCCGATTTTTATTCTATTTTTAAAATTTAATTTTACCCAATCATGAATTTTTATTAAATGATAAGGAATGAATATTTCTTTCATTTTCTATACAACGTACACTTTGACATTTTGGCAAGAGTATGAGAAGAATTCTTTTTTAACTTATACAGAATGAATGGATTTTTATGTCTTTATAAAAACTTATTTAAAAGAATCATCCTATAAACTATTTCAAGTTTATTTTCAACTAAATTATTTTTTATTAAAATTGTGCATCATTTTGAGAAAAGAAAACATTTTCAATGAAGAACGGATATTTTCCTCAAGAATTATGTTCAAGTGTTTAAACAAAGTTATTTTCCATTTTAGATGACACTCTTGAAATAGGTTTATTTTTATATCCCTATTATTACTATGATATTATTGTGTTATTTATGTAATGATTTTTTATATGTATTTTTTTTATGGAATGATGTTTAAGAAACCCATTTGTTTTCTTGGGTTATGCTATGATGAATGATTTATGTTTTCTTTGTACACAAAAATGATTTCATTAGGAGATGGGTGGGATCTGTATATCCCTCCAATGAATTGGGTAAACATTTATATCTCATGATATAGACACGGATGAAATATCAAGTAAATATGGATCAGTAATACATCGATAAAACGGTATGTAAATCTGATTTAGTGATACAGAGCAGGAGTAAAGAGTTAACTCAGTTCAATAATGGACTTTGTGAGCTATAGTGGTCTTGGCTATGATACTTGGCTAATATGTAAATGATTTTCTATGGTTATTGGTTTTACATAAGTTCACGTCTTATTACAATGCAATGTTTAATGATCATTTATTATTTATGCTTTAAATACTGCTACATTTTATTTAATGACTCAAGATTTTGATATTCAAGATTTATGTTCATTTTTTAAAATTATTATGATTATTTTTTGTTTGGTGTTCTCCATGTTTACCCATAGGGAGAATTTGAGCTCACCCTTCATATTTTTTCTTTTCCCCATGATGTAAATAAAGTATTTAGGTATGAAAACTATTGGGGAAGATGTTTATGGGAGATGTTGAAGATCTTTCACCAAGCTAAAGAATGAGTTCCGAGTTTCCAAAGACAATAAACTAATATGTCATTTGGGATTATATTTGTATAATGTATTGTGTATTATGAATAGAAATGTAATTTCCATGCACATCAAGCATGGGTCTTCATATCCCTTATCTTATTAATTTTTTCTAAAATCCAATTTTATAACTGTTATACTTGTAATTATATATCTCTAAATTTCTCTCTTTTCTCAAGAAATTATGTTATTTTATTTTTTGAATACCCAAAACTATTTATCATCTAGGTGTATCCACATTGATTTGAAAATTATATATTTAATTCTATAATTAACATAAATGAAACCCTCCTTCCTTTTTGTGGGTTTTAAATGACAAAAGGATTTGGTATATAAGCATTTTCTGAAACACCATGAATTTGTAATGAAACCCATTTATTTTATTATCCATGGTTTATTTATGAAATGTTTCATTATAATATTTGTGGCTCACTTTTATTAATACATATGAATGGCGTTACCTGATATAACTCCATTTTATTGGGTAAATAATTTAATCTCTAGAGATGGCAAGTTTTACAATACAATCGAGAATAAACTTGGTAATTTTTGGGACACCTCGGTGATAAACCATGGTGATATGCTTATGAATGACTCAATTAGATGTTATGTCCACATTTAAAAGGTATGATTAATGTTATTACTATTATTATATACCTCATGTTCATGATTTTATATATTTAATGTAGTTATTTTTGATAAATCTCGAGATCATAAGTAAACTATAACCCTTGTTTTCCATTACAAGGCATTCTAATCATCCATTCTTTATGTATGTCCCCATGTTATGAGATGTAAAAAATATAATTAATATGAACCTTGAAGAAGCCTTTAATGTGGAATAGAATAATGTTTCATTTTCAAGTATTTTTTTCCTTTTTCCAAAGAAACTAAACCTTTAAAGATCATCAATTTGGAAAACGTAATGAAAACTTATGTCACGAAAAGGAGGGAAGCCATATCCTCCAAGTATTTCACTTCTCTTAAATCGATTACATTAGCCTATCATCCTCCTTGACTACTTATCGTGTATGTTTCTTCAAGAATAATTTTTTCATATTTCTTTGATCTATATACTTCTAGAAGACCTGTGCACCCTTTATCATTGGAGACATAGTGTACAAAAATGGGTTTTTTACAAATCCAAAAGACATGTGGTAGAGTGTGATGATATCAGGCTTGCAAAAGTGTTATTATCTCATTAATTCTATGACTTATTTTTCTCCAATGAGTTTTAAGTTAGAAATGTTTGAATATTCATTCTTTATTATTTATCTAAGGACTATATGTTCCATCTAATTATGTTGAGATTAATAAAATGAAGGAGTGTGGGTGGTGTTCATGCTATGAAGGTATATCAAAACCATATTTAAGCACATTAAATCAAATTTTTATTCTAGATTAAATTGTTATTTCAAGCAGGTGGAATTTTAATTTACAGTTTCATTCAAAACTTTCGATCAAAACACCCAAAACTGTTCTTTTTTGGATTCCAGCTAATTTTTCTACGAAATATAACTTTCCCCTTACAATGCGGTATCACTGACTCATTGGGTTCACTATTGTTTTTGAATATTTTTTATATTTTATACTATTTTTTATTTTAATTCATACCATTAATATCAAATTAATTCACCCTCAATACCTTCATTTTATAATTGAATCACTATAATATAAAATATTCTTTCAAATTAAAATTCTTAATTATATAATATGGAATAACCATTCATCTTGGATAGTTTTTTTGAGAGTAAACTTATCATTATTTCCAATAACTCAGTATCTAATAATTATTATAAAAATGAAAACAAATACGTTTCATATGATAAAATTCTATGTTGACACTAACTTCAATCTATAAAGGGTCAAGATAATAGCCCTACTAGTTTTGAAAGGTTGAATTGATGCCCTCTTTCACCCCATGAAACCTAATGTCACTATTTCAGAAACTGGATAGACATATAATCTTTATCAACATATAACCCTTTATGTTCTTGTTAAGGGACACAATTCTTTTCATTTTTAAGTGAAAAATTTCATATTGATGTTTCTTATAAAACAAAAAATGTTACTACATAGATTTAAGAAGAGAAATTTTTTATGAAAGATTCACTTGTTAGTGTCCATTATAAGAAACATAATATATTTAAATTATAAAATGAAATCAGGTGTTTTAATTAAATCCCATTTAGATGAATTCAATAAAATCATGTCATATTTATCCTACCTAAATGTGACAGTTGGTGGTAAAGATCAATCCATGATCATCACATCAGTAGATACAATGATGTATGGTCAGGGCTTCCTCATATTAGAGGTGGCCAATTCTATCCTACATATTAAAGAATTTCATTATAAACCATGAATTAAAGGTGGGGAATAAATTATTTTCCCAAGAGTAATACAATAGTATTGTAGTAATTGGAAATGGTATAATAGGGATAAAATAATGAACAATTGGCTACCCACGTCTAGTTATAAGTAAAAATAAATAACATTTGTTTTCGTCTACTGTAGTTACCCCGGGAACACTAGAACCTAGTGTAAAAATGTAAATCAAATCCCTAAAATTAAATAACCTAACTAAACCTCCCTTCTAGTGGATCCTGGTTATGATAGTTTTATTGTTTTTAATGTGTCCAACCATGAACTCACCCATGTGTTGATCTTATATTTAGGTTTCTCATTCTATATGATTCCCTTTAAAGATTAATTCCATTATTTGATAAAAATGATAGATGATGATGAAAGTTTTGGATGTAATTGGAGGTGTCAAGTCATGCGGATAATATTTTTTAAATTGAATTAGATGCACACTCTATCATTACATTATTAGATGGTAGGAGGGTGTAGGTCCTCCATAAAAACTTCAAAACCATTTTAATTCTTAACTGAAATGGATTTACATTTAGGTATGAATCAAGTTTCCTAAAAATCTCAAAATTATTTGAAATTATCATCAAGAATTACCTTATTACTAGTATATATGTTTTGAATAGGTTGTATCATTCTTGATATTTGTGTATTATGTATAAAAATAATACAATTACTACTGTATTATGTAGTAGCATATTGGGGTTTGTAAGCTCCAATAATCATGAGGAACATAATAAAAAAATAACTGAAATTGCACCTAGTAACCTTTCCTTTTGTGATAATATTATATGTTTTAAAGATAAGAGTGTTAATTTCAATAGGAAGTCTGGAATTCCCTTATAATATATATAGTCTAATCTATTGGGACCAGTTAGGACCACCTTTCATGGTGGAGGATCCTATTGTGTTCCTTTATTTGATGAATTCTCTAGAGAGGTATGATTTACAAAATCTTAAATAAATATGATATTTTTGAAAATTTAAAACCAAGAAATGTATTTTAAAAAATCTTGTTTGAATTAAAATTCAAACTATGTGAACTAATAATGTATTAGAACATATATCTACTACTTTTATTCAGTTCTTTAAATCTAAAGGAATTTCACGAATTTGGATTATTATGGAAACTCCTTAACCAAATGGTATTTCTAATAGAAAGAATATATCTACTAAAGAGAGATATTGATGCATGATTACATGCTTTGGTCACCCTAAATTTTTCTATCCATAAGCTATCACTATAGATATTCACATTAAATACAATTGATCATCCAATTCCAATCATTTCAAAGTCTCAGAAGAACATCGGACTAAAAATCACTATCTTTTAATCACATAAGAGTAATTGGATGTATTGGATATTCTCATTTCTTGACTAATAAACTTTAACCAACTTATCTAAAGTTTATTTTCTGGGATTTCTATACGTTTTAAATGGTTAGAAATTATTTTTGGATAAAATGTTTTACTAAAAATGCATTATTATTAGAGATGTGGTGTTTCCATAATATTATTCTCTTAAATTTATATATTTCACACAAGATAGTGATGATATAGATATTGATGGGGATTTTGAAACTGAACCTTTATCCCAATTTGAGGATCCTATATAGCATCCACCATCTACTAATTAAAATGTGACCCAAGTTGAATTACTCTCTTGTTTAGATTCATATTCAGATACAAAACCACCTTCTAATTGTATTGATTACCATATTACCCATGGTAGAGTTATAATGGTCACTAGACCTCCATCTCAGTTTAATCAATATGATAAGGATTCTTTGTCCTTTAATGTTTCCATAGATGATATTGGTGATGATCCTAAAACTATAATAATCCCTTGATGAAAAGGATTAAAAATAGTGGACCTATATAGGGGATGAATAAATTCACACCATAATAAATCACACTTGGTCTATCATTGATAAACACCCCATGATAAGAATATTGGTGGTAAGTGTATTTAAAAAAATCAAGGAGGATAACAGTACTGAAGAAAATAATTAAAGATAAATTAGTATCCAAGTGATTCCTCTAAAGAGTGGGAGTAAACTATTTTGTTATTTCTTTCTCCATTATTAATTCACTCTTTATTTGGATTCTACTTTTTTTCTACATATAAGGACCATAAAATTGAATATATAGATGTGAATACAATCATTGTTAATAGTGAACTTATTGATAAATAATATACAAATCCTCACGATGGTTATTATAAATAATTTAAATATAACTGGTTTTCCTTTTTAAATAAACCAATGTATGGTATAAAACATGAATGAAGGTAGTGGTATAGAGAATATCATTTTTTTATTCTTAATAACAATTTCACTAGGAACCAATATGATGCATGTATTTATTTCATTTCAATTAAAAATATCAGGTTTTACATACTATTATATGTTGATGACATGCTTATTTTTGTGTAATAACATGAATCTTATAATTTATGTGAAATCTCAATTAAATGGTTTTTTGAAATTAAGAATCTAGGGGAAGCAAAAAAATCAAGGTGTAAAAATTATTAGGGATAAAACCAATAAACAAGTATATATTTCACAAAATTCTTATGTTATAAAATTTATTAAGTGGTACCTATTTGAATATTTTAAAATTATTTGTGTTCCCTTTGGAAATCTATTAAAAATGTCATAAATATAGTCTCTCTAAAATGTTACTAAGGTATTGTTTATGTCAAAAAAAATCATAAGAAAACATTGTTAGAAGTTTCATGTATTCCATGATTTGAACCAAGAATGATTTATCCTTTTAAATATTTACTGTCAGTATAGTCATGGCCAATACATAGAATACAAATTTAAATGAAATGAAGTTAATGTTGTTGTACATATGATTTAATTCGTATTTTATGTGTTATTATGTTTAAAATGTTGATACTACTAAAATAATTGTTGGATATCTAGATTCGAACTATGAAGATAATATTGAAACTAGAAATATGATAATTAGGTATGTTTATACTACTTTTAGAGGCCCTATTTCCTAGAAATATATCATTCAATATTTAGTTTCTCATTCAACCACAAATTCAGAATACATAGATTTGACTTGGTAAATTAAGGAATCTTTATGGATCAAGGGATTGACCTTTGAACATAGACTTTATGACTTTATTATTAATTTTTATAGTGATATTAATCATCTCCATATTTATCCAATAATCTATTGTTCCATGGTAAATCGAAAAACATAGATATTATGTTACATTATATTAGAGATTCTATTAAATCTTGAACCATATGTATTAGTTAGATATATACTAATAATAAACAAGATAATAGTTTCACTAATGATGTGGTATTTTATAAATTCAATCACTCTTTAGATAAATTTGATATGATTCCAATTCAATAACCTCACGTCTAAGAACATATCTAATTTCAATTGAAGATCACGTAAATCAATGAATTTGGTGTTTTAAATTTAAAATATTCCTATTTATATTCTTCAATATATATTATTTTATGTACATGAGTGAAAAATTGGTATTATTAAATTATATTATCAATTTATTATTTTTCGGATTCATCTTATATGTTTGGAAAACTATTTGATGTGTTAGCCTCTATTTGGGGTCATTTAATTTGGGTTATCTATTTTAAAACCTCTCAAAACTATTGAGTCATTGATTAGTGTGACTTAATTTAATGTTATTGATTAATCTTAACACTATTTATATATACATAATCTTTTTGGGCCAATTTTTTCAATGTGTAATTTATTTTTTAAGATGATGAGTCTCGGTTGCATCTCCTGATTGGATGGGGTATTTTGGGGACCTATTCTCTGTCAAGAGAATTGATCACCCATGTTGTGCATTCTACCTTTGTGACTCTCTCAATCATTCCCTAGTACATGGATATCAATTTGGTGTTGAGAAAACCTATCTTCTCCAAGTGATTTACTTCTCTCATATCAGTTCCTTTTGACTTTAATTCTCATATGATACCTTTTGGGAGTCATTTATGGTTGATATCCATGATGACATAATTAATAAAATATATTTGTCCATGTTCCATAATCTAAATATTTTAATAAGATGAGTTTTCTCTTTATCTTTAGTGATAGAGTGTACAGACGTGCTTTATTTTTCAATTCTAGAAGATATGTGGAATGACAGTGAAAGGATTATGAATTTCAATGAGTTACTATATCATGACTTGAATGATTTATTATCATTTTCTCACTTATTTTAGAAGGTCCACTTGTTTTTAGTTTATATATTTGTTCTATGACTATGGATGGTACCTCACATCTATTTATTTGAAGAATAATAATATTCATTCATTTTACTGGTGTTCTTTCAGTACATGTATTGATAGACTTTCTTAATGAATGGGTATACCTCATATTGGATGTTGTAGCTCAGATTAATGACCCTTCCTACTCTCTACCCATCATAGAAACTCCTGTTCTCCCAATCTCAATGTATAAATATTTTTTACAATTGTCCATATAAATATCCCTACCATATTGACTCATCCCATACAGCTACTTTGAATAAGATTCCCAAAACTCAAGTAGATCCACCTCACTAATCCCAAATAGTCCTCATTTAAAGATGGCATACTCCAACATGTTCCCAAAAAAATTTCTCTATATTTAATGACATAATATTCCACAAGGTTTCCACATTAAACAAGAATAGTATGTGGGTATTTTCGATCCCTAGGAAAAAATATGTTTCATAGTACTTCAATTATAAATTTTTTACCATATGATTGTACATTTGGAGGCTAAGAAGATTTGTTTCATAAAAATTATAGTGATAAATAGGTAGGAAATGAAATTGGGCATGGTGATGTGTCCACATAAAAGGTTAATGGAATAGATGTAGTTCAGGTCATGGCCAACCATGGTGTTGGAAAAGTTAGTGGTCATGGATTTGACATAGAGAATATTTTTGGATGCATTTAGGTTAAAACCATATGGATTGATGATGGAGTATTTCTCATCTCTAATTTATAATTGGAGGAGATTTTCAGTGGAGAAAGAAGAAGGGAGAAGGATAAAAATGGAGATGACAAAAATGTGGGTTGATTTTGGGGAGAGTTCCATTATTAAGTCTAACTGGGAAATAAGATGGTGTACTATAATTAATTCGTAGACGGTATGTAATATGATCCTATAAACATAACTATAATATTATAAAAGAAAAATAATAAAAAAAATTCATTTATAAGGTCCAATTGAAATGATATTCTCCCACCATTATATGTTCCTTAGTGGAAATAGTAGGACATTTAGATAAACATCATAATGGATCTACTCATATATCAGGGTATCTCTGATTCTATATCAGTGATAGTGGACCATTTCACAATTTTGGATCACTTATTAATAACCATGGAGTTAATCACAGTGTAGGTTTTGTCGAGGAGGTACCCAGAGGAGGTGGTGAGGCTCCATGAAGTCCCATGGAAGAAAATTTCTGATCATGATCCTAGATTAACCTCTAGGTTGTGGAAAGTTCATCAACATGATTTTAGATCCCAGTTTTTTCATATAAATTATTTCTATCCAAATATATATGGTTAGATAGGGAATGTCATCCTAACTATTGAAGACAAGTTTCATGCTTGTGTATCGGAATTTAAAGGTTTGTGGATGGGGAACCTACCTTTGGTTGAGTTTTTTTACAACAATATTTTTCAATACATAATTGGTATGGAATGGTTTGAATATTTGTAGGACTGACTTTTAAATTTTTCATTGTGCTATACTAGGTTTGTAGAGTTATCAATTCATGGGACATAACTCATTAAGATCATGAAAAAAGTGGTTTATGAGTGTCCTAAGAAGAATAGGGCATCATAAGATCATTAAAAGTCATATGATGACCATATAAAGAGAACACTAGAATACTAAATTGAATATCATGTGTTCTTGATGGTGACTCCTCATCATGGAAATCAAATTTTTTTTCATGGGATTATGCTTTCTCTATATGTTGTTTGGTAAATTTGAATCATTGGGTCATATTGCAATTGTTTCATACCATATATAATTTCCCCCAAAGATAAGCTAGATTCATAATGTCTTTCATGTGTCGTATCTTCATCATTATCTTCATGAAACTCTCACATCCTCGATTTGGGTGAGATCGATTTTGAGGATGATGTGACCTTTGAGGAGTAGCCTATGGATATTTATGACTTCTAGGAGAAGGTGTTTCATGGGTGTGTTATTCCATTTATTCATTTAATGTCCCAATAACGTGACACGAAGGAGAGAACATATATATGAGAGTTACATATGTGTTCATAGTATCCCGAGTTAACTGTCTAGATCATCATTTTTGTTGATGTTTTGTAGTTAATGACATTTATATGGATTATGATATGTCTTTATCTACATTGATTGATTTATTGTGGTTTATATTATTTGAGAAGTATCTCCCCAAGAATAGTGTTTGGGATATGTTCTTTAGTGATGGCTAGAATTTGACCTTGTTACATAAAGTGAAGTGGTTGTTCTTCTCTGATTGTGAGATTCTTGAAAGGTATCTCATGGGGTGGCTATTTGGATGAGACCCTTTTACTTCATTCTCTTCAATTATAGTTTTAATTCTCAAGGATTATAATTTATATATACATATGTAATTTATTTTTTCAAACCTTCTCATCATTTACCTTGTTTTTTCATCAATATTATTGGTGTTTAGAGGGAGTTTGAATGTGTATTGGAGCCTTTGAGAGAGGTCATTTCCATTATTTCGGTCACCACACCTTGGTGGTATGTCTGGTGAAGGATATGTTGAGGCAAAGGGATTAGACATGGTGTTTAGGGCTGTCTGTGTGGATTATTTTCCACCATTTCTATAAAACATTTTTCAATGATTTTGGATAGTCTTTTTTTCCTACTATCTTCTATCCAAAATAGTCATTGATAAAAATTCTAGAGATTGTGTGGTTCCTTTCATGGATCCATGAGTCATCTTTTCTCAAAATATCCATTGAGGAAATGTATTCTAATGATTTTTTTGGAAATTTTTTTGGGGTAACAACTCCATGGGTGTGGGGAACATACCCTGACACAAGATGTTCTTGGTTATATTGTTCACGAACTCCAGAAAAATGAACAAGACATGGTGGATTTCATTAGGGGGGTCATGATTGATTTTAAATAGGTGAAATCATAATATTCCCCCTGAGATCAGAAACATTTTCAATAAGGATATGCATGTTCAATGTTATGGGTGTTTAAAATATTGTTTTAATCTATTATATTCCCCTATAAATCAATTCATGCACCCTTATTTAATCATTCCTTTATTAACAGATGTTCTAGAAAGACAATGTATTTGTGGAGATATTTCTCAGATTAAGGCTTCATTTAAGGATTTTATTGTCGGGTAGTGTTCAGTTAGGATTCATTGATGAATCTTGATCATTTCATTGTAGATTCAAATCCTTGGTTTACGGATATTTAAAAAATTTGGTTTAAGGTACCCCTTTCTTCTCAATATATTTTCCCATTCATTCTACTTTTACCTAGGGTGTTAGTTGAGTCATTTCCCTTAGTTTTTGGTTGCTTTATACGCTTGGATGGTGGGGGATTGTCAATTATAGATTTTAGTGATTCCTACTTCTATTATGGTGGTGGTTGATCCCCAATAATACATTATTATGTGATTAATTCTTAAATTTAATAATGAGGAAGGTGATTCATTCCTTCTCATATTATTTTATGTGAAATTTTAATTTTGACATGTTTTATATCTGTTGATAATGGTGAAATTAATATTAATGAATATTAACTTACAAAAAACGAATTGAGATGGTTTTTTTTGTAATGATATCATGTGAATACACCATGTTAACAAATTTCCATTTATTTTACATGATAAAATGTTATCTTTGGTTTATGTTATGGTTAACTTGATTGATGTATTGAAATTGGATAAAAAATTTATTTCCAGAAATTATTGTTTTTTATAAGTAATTAAGATGAATGTTTATCTTGAAACTGATGTTCCATATAATTTGAAGGAAATCAATGTGATGTTTGAGGCATGTTTAATTTGATTTTTTCTTCATTATTATTAGATGTAACTGGATGACATTTTTGAAAGAATGTTTTCATATCTCATAGATGTTGATAGTTAATGCCATAGGATTCATGTGGTTAAAACCTATGATAAATGAATGGGTTTATTCAATATGTTAATGAATTGGTTGTTGATAAGGAGAAACGTTTGGGGTCTAGAATTCATGTTTTCTTGTGATGTCTGGAAGCCTTAGTATTTGGGCATAGTTTCCTCAATGACTTTTTTTCCTTATTTCCTTTTATATTTTCACTAGCTGAGAATACTTACATAGAAACATGATTTGATAGTGGGGTGGATAATGGTTTGGAATATATAGGTTTGGAGGCTGGGTTTTATGGTATAATATGGATGGATGGATATTGATATGCATGGTGGTTTATGGATGGAATATGAACTGATGGAACTGGTCACATCTAGTACCTTCCATTGCTATGAAATATTTTTAGTGGCTTTCTGGTTAACGACTAATCTTTAATGGCCATATCGTCAAGTTTCTTATTTATGATTCACATTCCCCATTTTATGAGCCAACTAGTTGTGTGATGTTTTTGAAAAAATTAATGTTATCATAAGATGAGTCATAGAGTAACAAGAATTATGGATTGACAATGAATAATAAATGATTTAAACAATTTCTATTGTATTATAATAGAATAATGAATGATGAAAAAACTTTAGAAACTATGGGATTAGTTTGTTTATGCATAGAGGTCATGGTAATCATTTGATGATCATATTAAAGTAAAGTATATTTCTTAACATATAGAATTAATGTATTGTTAAATTTATTATTATAATAATTAATTAAATGACGTACTCCTTAAAATGTTTATGAAATTATAGGATACCTAATCCTTTGCAGTGGATGTCAGACATATCTAAGATGATAGAAACCATTGAACCTAAGAGTAGGTATATTCCCATATCATGATGTGATCTTTATATATCATGTATGTTATGTTATTTTTTTAGCAACCCCGTGAATGTCAGTAGACATACTATCACCCAATAGTCACTAGAAGGGTGTTTTCTCCAATATTGAGGACAATGAGGAATGGATGGCTAATTAACCCCTATTTTACCGCTCTCCACTCCTAATAGTATTATGTGATTGTTTTCTTGGAGGTTATATTTATTATATATGTGCATATAGGATTTTAATGGATTGTGGTTATATTAAACACAGGTATCTCAATATATAAACTCGAATATATTATTATATGAATTTCTGATATGATATGTGATTTATTGAGGTATAGTACCGGAAATTCAGGTTTTGGTGGCTCTTGAAAACAAATCAGTTACTATCTAGAGATGTGGAATTAGATGAGGAGATGATGTGATTATTAGGGTGAATATTATAATAAAGTATATCATGTGTATTTGGGGAAGATTACTTTTGTTGAAAGAAGGATCAGGATGTGCGACATTGGGGAATAGAGAAAAACTAGTGGGGAAACTGAATTAGGGATCGATATTTGATATTATATTACATATTATATTTCTATTGTACATAATAATTGGAGTGAGTGTCATGGTGATGTTCAATAACTAGCATACTTGTTTAGCTGAGGAGATAACATCAGGTATTTATTCAGTGGGATATAGTATGATTTATTTATCTTTTTCATGAGAGTATTTTTGAAGGATCATAATTAGTATAAATTATATTCCCACCCTATATATATAATAATTTTTAGGTTTACATGAGCTCATTAGTGATTGGGTTGGACATTACTAGCTAAAATATATTATTTGGAGCTATTCGGGCTTTATGGTTGCTATTGAGGATTTAAATTTGTTAGCTATAGTTTCTTTTTTAGATTTTATAATGTATGTTATTACATGAATACATTTAAAAACATTTATTTTAACCTTAGATGGAGTTTTCTGGTTGTATCATTTTATCTCTTATTTCTCAATTTCTCTTAGAGGATAATTTATCCCATTTGGTATTATGATATACCCTCAATTCTTGTTTTCAACTCATTTCCTATCAGGAGAGGCCTTCAAGCATAATTATCTACCTTCTCTCATTACTTATCTTGGATGGGTAACATTGGAGGAGAGGTCATCATTATCCACCCTTATATTTATAATAGTGACCATCTAGTAGAACAAGTACCACTATATTCAAAACATATTTGGATGATCATCCACTTTTTTTGACAACTAGTTGAATAGAACTGCCTCAACTGGCACATCAAGTGAATGGTATACTCTATTATAACATATAACTTTGGATCTAAAATAACTATTGGAAAACTCGATTTATTATGATGCATAAACATGTTAACCATATATATATATATAATTTTAATACTCCCTTCACTATGACTCTTCCTTTATTGAATCTGTTTCTATTGTGGGAGGTGTGTATCATCGGGCAATCTACATTCAACTATGAGGATATTCTTAGGATATTTGATTGAAAAAATTCTAAATAAAATGAAAAGATAATTATTTTACTATTACATAAATTAAAAATATATTTATTTTCAATTAATATCCTTAAAAAATATTAAACAGAGGAAAAAGTTTCGAATTCCATCTTTAAAAACAATAAGGAATATTGAAATAAATTCTAGATCTGAAAGAAACATAATTTGTAGTGGATAATCACACAAGGAAATGGAAAATTACAATAGTTAAAACTTATAATTTATTATCATAATAAGAATATAAGAATATATACTAGACTAATTTAACAAAACTATAGTAAAAAATATGAGAATATAGTTTCAGATTCAACAAATTTTTATGAGATGTCAAACCAAAGAGAGGGTTTGACAAAACGAAATAATGAAGGTTGTAGCAGCGATGATAAAGTGAGCATAAATAGAATACTAAAAAATCATGAATATAAAATATATAATTCAATACCCAAATTTAAAATAATTCATGTAGTGAATATCATTCAACAAATTATAGTTTGAAAAAAGAAAAATGGATAATAGTAAAAGGGACAATGAATATTTAAACGCTTCATTGATTGTCCATTGTTCACTGGGTAAGATAATCAATGTTTTCTAATATTCAATTTAAAATAAGAGTACAAAAAGAAAATATGGAAGGATATAGAACATGGGAAAAAATGTACATGAAATAGAAAAAAGATGCATGTGACAAATATACAAGTAGGACACACAAAGACTACAGAAAAATGGAAAAAAAACTATAACATGGAATAGACCCCTTTATCGAGGCTTGGTGTCACCTTGTAAATGAAGAAGCTTATAAAAGGTTTCTTAAATTATCTTATCCACATTCATTTGTTCTAATACTCAAGGATCTGTCCTTAATTCAAGGATCATCACCACAAACTTGTTACTTTTTCCTCGATCCACTCACCATTTGGGTTAAAGAAAAAAGAACTATTATTCATGCATGACACCACTTTCCAAGTAAGTGACATTCCCGAGATGTTTCCACTATCTGGTTCTACACGAATATGAATCCTCTTCATTCGGTTGTAATTATTACCACTGATTACTCTAACCACTATCAATCTCAACATGCAACAACATGAATAAACTAAATGATTTTCCATGTACTTCCTGAAAATGGGTGTGGAAAAGATCTACCTCTATTATATATCCTCTTTAAGAGAAAAAGTACCGTATTTCTAAGAACCCTCTCATATCCCTCTCTCCTATTAAATCTCATATCTCAAAAAAAAATACCCACTAAAAACTACAAACCTTAATTAGGGAGGCTGTAATGCAGAAAATAGACACCCCCTCTAGGGTAAATGTGAGGAAGATGGAAATAATATTGATATTTTAAAGTTTTCATCTATAAAACAGATCACATAGAAATGTGTACGGTGAGGGAACGGTTGATCAAAAAATTATAAATTTCTGAAAAAAGGGTAATCACGTGGAAACTCTTAAAATATCACCATAATAAAGCACAATTAAAAAATAGAATTAAAAAATGTAAATAAATACATGCATAATACATTTTTAAATTAATTAATAAAAAAATTGGGAATACCCAAAATCAAAAAATATCTACCTTGGAGATTAAATATAGAATAGAAATTCAACAACATCACATATCTCCATCTTACAAATTAAAAAACCAACCACATGATTATTCATCACCCCCTACAAACATTGATTTGGAAACATACTAAACCTAAATCAGCATGGATGAAGTCTGAATAACATATAATATGCTAACAGATCCAAAAAATAGCTCATATGTTCCCTAAATAACATAAATAAAATAAGTATGTATCCATCCTAACAAAAAAGGAAAAACAAAAACCAATGAATTCACTAGGAAAGAAACTCATTAAAATAATGCAATCATGAAAACAAATGTAAATGAAAGGATCAAAGATAGAATTACAAAAAAAATGAAAAAAATAAATATAATCTACCTAAACCCATAAAAAGCAAGAGGATCAAATCCCCTAGTACAATTAGCTTTATATTGAGACACGTCCCCAAAAAAACTCAACAGGAAGACTCTCTACGCAAGGTTCCATACGATCCTTGAAAAATGGATTCATGATAGCCATTTTAAGAGATAACCTACTAAAACAAAATCCAATGATAATATACAAAAATTAATAGAAAATATTTGGAATGAGGTGAGTAGTCCCAACATCCTAGGACATCTCTTAAATGTGAGGAAATGTTAGGGAAGACTGCTAGAAACCTAGGGGAAAATAAGCTACATAAGGGGAAAAATTATTGTAAACTATTACTAATATCAAGAGGTTCCTAACACTAGGAAACTAACACAATAAATTCTAAAATGTTCAAATAGTCAACAAGAATCTTAGAGATTAGCCACGAAATAGAATAGAGAACTACACCCAAAAACTACACATTCTCAAACACTCAAATAGATATAGGACTATACCTAGATGAAACAACCCAAAAATAAGTGGTCTAAAACACATGATATAATCATGATTTCAATTCGTTTGAAAATAGAAGACATTAGAGACATAAGATCCTTCTTGTAACATACTGCTAACCATATCTCATACATAAGATAGCCTAACACAAAAACAACCCCACCCTGAAACTAAATACATGAATATATAGTACCTAACAACGTAATTTATAAGGATATGTTTAGTCTTGAATATAGGGAATGGAATGGAAACAAACAATCTGTAGAAAATTGAAAAATACAACCTAATAGAGAAAATGAAAAAAAGATTAATGAAACAAAATAGTATTCGGTGAGAGTAAAAGACACTAGAAAATCATTTGAAAGTAATAAACACTCAATTTCAAAATTTTATCTAAGAAAATTTTATATCCAATTACCCTGTCATACCACTATTGTTTTGGCGGTATGATTCCCAAGGATGTCTACATCCCACTACAAGGATTGACTTGAGTGTTTTAATTCACAAAATTCAAAAATTAATGACATGTTAATTTTTGAAACATTAAACTAACTGGTAATATGTTCATTTATAGTTAACAGTATGAAAAATATTAAATTGAAAAATATTGTCCAAATTGAATCTTTCCAAAAAATAAAGAATATTCTAATAAATTCTAGTATTAAAATAAAAACACATTAGTAGTGGTCAATCTCACATGGTAGTGGAAAAGTGAAATAATCAGAGCATGAAAATAATCCCTTATATAGAATACAAGAATTTTGAATGAACTGATTTATAAAAACCAAAATCATAAATATGAGAATAAAATTCTAAATTCTAAAGGATTTTAAGAACTGTTAAACCAGAAACAATGTTAGGAAAAAATAATTAATGAAGGTAATAACAGTGATGATATATTGAGCATAAACAGAATACTCAAAAACAAAATAGCATTAAAATCAAACTTTAATATCAAATTTTCAAGAAAGTAAACAAGATAATAACATTTATTAATTTATTGGTTGATAAAACTAGAAAAGAAAAATATGAGAAGTTATATAGATATTTTACGTGCTTTAACCATTGGCCTAGGTATGTGGAGAAAAATTTTCTTTTATAAAATGTAAAATATGAGAATAAAAAGAAAAAATGGATGGAAGTAGCAGACAAAAAAATAGATAGGAAACCAAAACAATATTCACATGACTAATAAACAAGAATCACACAAAGAAAATTACGAAAAATTTAAAATAAAAAAAACTACAATAGGACTGTAACCCCATTATTGGGGCATAGTGTCACCTTATCGATGAAGAAACTTGGCATTGGGATCTAAAATCCTCATCATTGACTATAGTAGGTATGGTCATCCATAGTCAATGTTGTTTTATAGGTTTGTCCCCATGAACCAACTACTCTGTCCTTGAGACTATCAACCCCTAGACCCATGAATAAGAACCAAATCTGTGCATGATGCCACAACCAAGGCACTTCCACTACTGAGTTGTTTCCACTATCCAAGTCTGAAAAATCAATAATCATATCCCTGTAGAGAGATAATCAAGAACTATTTACTCTATTCGTGGAAGATCTCTACATGTAGAAACATGATGTTACCAATGGTTTACCACACCTTCTTCCTATAAGTGGATGAGGATATGTTCTACCACCATCATGGATCCGCCTTTTGGGAATGAGGATCACATTATTGGGTGTCATCTCCTTTCCCTCTATTATTGAAGTTGCACTCTATAATAAATAACACAAAAAACATAAACCCCAAAATTGAAAAGGTTACAATAATGAAAGAATGCACTCAATCCAGTGTTAATGTGAGGACGACAATCATCAGATGGAATAGACCACATTAATACATGTATGATGAGGGAGTACTAGATCATAAATGAAAAAAATGATCAATAAAAGGGAAATTATGTGTAAAATTATAAAATACCTCCACAATAATGTTAAATTATATAATGGAATTAATACTAAAATGAAAAAGGTTTATTAAATTCTTCAATTAAATAACAGAAAAATCAGGAAAACCCAAAATAAATAGCTTCCAATCTATCGACTTATAATCATTAGTTCTTTGCTTCCGCTACTACACCATATGCAACTAGTTTCAGGATTGATCTTCTAGATTCACTCATTCCAAAAGATCCAAAACTTAGCTAGATAATGGATTTCATAGTAGATGTACCTAACACCCACAACATATAAATATATTTTTCATTTCAAATAAGACATCTCAAACCTCCATTTATTCTAAATTTATTTTAGGCAGTTATTTTAAATTTTTAATGGGGGATTATAATCGAGGCTCATTCTATAGGTTAAGTGAGATTTTATTTTTTTCTATTTACAATTTCGGACTATAAACTATTTTAATAAAAACATCAAATATTTTATTGTTAAAAAACTAAATTATATTGAATAAAATAAAAATTTGGAAATATTTAAAAAAAAATCATAACTAATAACTGAAAATGATTTAATTTATAATTATTAAAACAATTGCATGAAAATAAAAATAATATTATAATTTGTAAATATATGTGTATGTTAAAAATATAATAATATTAAAAATAAATAAAAAATGTGCAATCATCATATTTAACAGGTACAATGGTTGTTAAAATTAGGGCAATATTGGATAGAAACCAAGGATTTGAGTGTTAATTTTTGTAATTATAAATATTGATTTATGGAAGGTTATTTTTTATTCAAAATTCATAAAATAGTGAAGCACCACTGATAAAATTCAATAATTTACAAAATTTATTACACACAATGGGGAAACCCATTGAAAAAACACTCTATTTGTATATAATATAAATACATGAAAATATATGTCATTAAAATAATATAATAAAAATCCTTAAGTTTTTTATTTATGTTTTATAAAAAATACTAGGATAACTTTTTTAAAAAATCATACAGAAATTCCTGATCTGCCTCAATTCCTTTTGGAATAAACAAAAATTCATTTAGGTGTATGCCTTCTATATATCTGATTGACTAGGATCGATGACATTGAAAAGTTGGGAAAATGATATAATGTGAAAAACACCTTGTTGATTAATTTTTTTTATATGGGTTAGCTATGGAAATGCCTTCACCTCAACCCCCAATAAAGATATGACAGTACATACCCCTTCACCTCACTAAATGTAGAATATATTTCTCCAAATTCCACTGAATATATCACTAATATTCTCCCGATGTTTTCTCCCTAATGTGTGATATTTCTTATGAATCAAAAAATTTCAATGTGTGCAAATTAAAAAACATAATTTAATGGTATTTTTTCTTATTTATATTAATGTTATTTATTTATTTAGTGGTTTAGTTTTTAGATAGTTTTAAATATTATATTTATATATATTTTTAGTTAGTTATATATAATTTGTAAAAAAATGTTAATATTATCATGTAAATTGTTATTATTTAATTATTAATATTGAGTAAATAATATATAATTAGTATTTTTATTATAATAAAATTGTAATTTAATATAAATTTTTATTTTCAAAATATTAGAGGTCTGGTTATTAATTATTATTATCTATATGATTAATAAATATTAATGAAATAATGGTTCACTAATAATTAACTATGAAAAAAATAATGAATAGCTAATGTTGAAGTGATGATTAAGTATTGATTAACTAATGAATAACTAAATATTATATAATGACTAGATAATTAATAACCTAGGATTATGTTAGGAATAACATTGGATAAAATAATGATTAACTAATGATTAACTAAAAATAAAATAAATATGAATTGTTAATTAACTAATAAAAAACTACAGAATAATTAATTAATAACTATTAATTATTTAATGAATAATGTGTGGTTAATTAATATTTAATGAATAATTAAAACCTGATTAAAAATATTTTATTAATTTGTGATAAAAAGAATTTTTTCTAAATTAAATCCCCTTTTCAATCATCACACTATTCCAATATGAATAAAGGAAAAAATTAGTCTCCATTGAAAAAAGAGATTCGGAAAGAGTAGATCCAGTCCTCATCATCCTAGATACATAAGAAACAACATTGATCCACCACTAAACCCCTTATATTCAACACCCACTTCCTAATTGTTTTTCAATGAGATAAGAGAAGAAGATATATTGTGAGGATATAAGAAAAGGATAGGAAAAAACACCAAACACTGAACATTCCTTGAGATATCCAACCAGAATAATGGTAGGCCCTTAGAAACCACTAAAAATACTCAAAGACAAACCAAGATATAATTAATGTTTACCTCGGATTTATAAAACATTAACCAATGTATTGTATGTTTAAATAAGACCCTACACATCATATAATTATAAAACATACTTATGAATACCAAAATAATATGAGATCATCCATCATTCCTTCATTGATTAATTAACTTATTTAAAATGAATGGGTTTCAAGATAATTTCATTAAAATATCAATATAATGCATCTAGATAAATAATTTCGATATTATAATTCATTCATATCACTAGTGAAAGAGGATAATAATCAAAGGATATTGACATATATGGAAAATAATTTTCTTAAATAATTAGAAATTTCTATTGAGAAACATGATAAAAATAACTTTCCATTTGGGATTCAAATATTGATAATACAATTGGAATAGGCACGTTATATCTTATATTCTATAACTCAATAAATTATGTTTTCCATAATGTTATATTTATATCATACACTAACTTAATATATATTTCAATTATATATAGAGAGATGGTGGATATTACTCTACTCGCTGAGTTGTATAGGCATGCATCTTGTGTGGCGATAGCAGGTTGTGGGGTTCAATGGATTAGGTTGCATAGAGCACACCATTATCATCACATTTCTCATCAAGATACTTTTATACCTTACCTACACCATACTATATTTTATGGAATCACTTTATCTGATTATAAATTGGTTGATTTTCACATATTTACATCCCTCAATGTGAGATAAATACCTGAGACTCACACATTCCACTTTCCCAAGGGAGAACATCCCTCACCTAGCCCTTATTATTTATGGTCTAGATATTCATATGGATGTGATGGATGATGCTCCATGTGGACTCTAGTATGGTTACTAAACATTAATTTTTTTTTGAAATTATGATTTATTATACTATATTTCTTATTATTTATCTCTTTCAATGATGTATGATACAGGTGGATTCAGGAACACCACTTCATCAGGACACCAAGAAACAGTTTGGTTTTAAATCACCTCATGTTTCATAATATATTTCACACTAATTTAATTATGTAAATTATTATATTGACTAATAAATTTCATAATAGTTACATTTTTAAAAATTAGTAACAAAAATATTTTAACAAATTTCACATGCCATTTCAAATTCCATGGCTTCCATACTTGGCTCTATTAGACCATCTTCCCATATACTGCACTTACAAGCCCCGCAATACCATACATTAAGTGCCTATAATTCACATTCATATTATAACAACCCATACAGTACATAAATTGTCTTTAATTCAAAATTTAAGCACACTTATTACAACATACAACAAAACCATGAAAGGATCGTATAGGTATAGTGTCATTAAAAACTGGGCAACATAAACAATTGGTTCATAAATCATCTACACTATCTCCATTTTATTTTATCATATCTAGAGTCCCTTTTGGAATATCTTAATTAATACCCTTCTTCCTGACCCGGGGAAAATAAAACATACAAAAGGGTGAGCTCAAATTTTCAGAAATGGTTAACCCAAGAAATATCAATCACATCATATTCATAAGAACATAACATTTTGGATATCTTAACTTTCAAAAGAGATCATAATATCATAACATAGGATAAATCATATTAGTTAAATGTAACCCCAATAATCAGAACATGAAAATTTGTGTCATACATAAATAATCATAAAGAATCATTTCTTTGTAGTCAAGACTCATTGTCAATACTATCTTAGCGGTCAAAGTCCATTTCTGAACCGAGTTCACTCCTCGTTTCATTCTTGTATCACTAAACCAGATTGACCTATTGTTCCAGCCATGTCTATCTCATGAGATATAAATCTTTACCCAATGCATTGGAGGGAGATATAGGTCCCACCCATCTCATAATTATACCATTCTTATGTGTGCCACAAAATTATAAATCATATATCATAGCATAAGTCATGTAATAAAAATGGGATTCTTAGACATCATGTCATCATAACATAAATCATATAAGATAAAAGGACTTCATAAAAATAATTCCATCATAATTAAATCAATGTTAAAATAGGTATATAAACAGAACCCTATATTACCTTAGAAGTAAAATAATTTTGATGAAACACTTGAACTCCATTCTTGAGGAAAATATCATTTCTACTTCAAAAACATTTTTCGTTCTTAACATGTCATGAAATTTTAAACTAAAAGAAGTTGATTAAAAATAAAATTAAAAAATTTTTAAGGAAGATTCATGAAAATAATTTTCTATGAAATCATAAAAATCCATTCATGCCGTATAAGTTAAAAAAATCATTCTTCTCGTACTTTGGCCAAAAAAGCCAAAAATTATCTTGTATTGAAAACAACAAAATATTCATTTCATATCTTTTACTAAAATTTCACCAATAGGTAAAATTGGATTTAAACAATTGTAGGAGGATAAAAATAATATTACATATTGAGGAAACATGTATTTGGATGATAAATATTCCCCAGTAAATCTTGAAGTATAAACAATCTCGGATAAAAATGAGATAGCAAGATTTTCCCTTACCTTAGGTCAGATTTTCTTCGTACGTGTCCAAACCTCCTGTATGACGATTTAAATAATTTTATTGACTTATTCCAGAAAAATAATCATTGTTATGATATCATATATGGTCATATTATTAGATTCTTATTAGTAATATTTCATTGCTACTAGTTATTCGGGTGTTTATTGCTTTTTGTTCTTATGCGTGTTTTGTTGAATAAATTCTTATTCTTATTTTTAGCTTATAGATTCCTCATTTCCAGAAATGTATTAGTGTAATATATATCATATTTATTCATTCAATTCATTTATATAATCATTATTCATTGAAGATCATGTATAATGAGTCGCATCACATCGTGGAGATGGTAGGCCGTACGTACACACGAGCGATGATATCGTTCCAATGATCGTGGAATTGTACTGAAGTGTATGTATACTTTTTCAGAATAAATATCACTTTAAAATAATCACATATAGTAATTCTTTACACCATTAAACCCATCCAAGTAAGGTGGTGGTGGAAAACAGATTACACCACGGGGTGGAGATGAAATTCCGTACGTACCCACGCACGGTGATTTCATTTTCCGTAGGATGGATAGAAGTTGAAATAGGGTAGTTTCATACTTATAATAAAATATCAGTATATGATTGATACTGATGTTATTACTTCATAATTAAACAACTAAATAAGAATAAGTATATGAAGAAATAAAGATGAAAGAATCTGTAACGGACATTACCTCTTCTTTGAAGCGCATCTTCTTAACCTCCTCTTAGGGAACTAAATATGGTCTTTGAAGAAGGAAAGAACCTCTAGGACGTTTCTAGGGAAGTGTAGAAGAGAAATGTTCAGGGTTTGGCCGAGCTTGAAGGCTCAAAGTGGTGTGAGGAGGAGAGGGAGGAGGTTCCCTATTATAAGGGAGGAGAGGGGCACCTTAGAAAAAACTTAAAATAATATTTTATAATAAAGTCATATTTTGTTTTTAATAGCCGAAAATCATTTTATTTTGATGATAAGGTGGGTAGGGGTATAAATATCCTCAACCAATAGATTTTAGAAAAGTTTATGTTACTATTTTAACCATATCATTTAGATTTAACTCAAAGTTAAATAATTTAACTTTTACCGTGTCTACTTGTTTTCTTACACTATATGGTTAATAAACTTACTATAACAAGACAAACGAACCCCAAGTGGTTCATTATTTATATATATAACATTATCTAATTAATTTGTCTGAACCTTATATTTTTAAGAAAAAATTAACAATTAATAAAATAATATTTGTTTTAAAAATTATTTTATGTCAATTTTGACACTATTTGGTAATTGATTTTTGTGAAAATCATAACTGCATGATTAGTTCGAAAACATTTAATTAAATCAATACTAATATGTCATATTAACCTATAAAATTAGTTTAATTCATAAAAATTCTCAAATTACATTTATTTGTGTATTTATAATATCAATTATGTTAATATTTCTTTAAGAAGTTAATTATTGCATCATCATTGTGTCATAAATAAATTAAATTATTTAAAGAATAAAAATTATAAATAAAATAAATTTATCCTAGAAATATGTTTATCATTCTAATTAATATTTATAGTCGAATTTATCTTATTTATAACCCTATATTAAAAAATTTGTAGTCATTAAACTTTGATTTTAACTATTTTAACTCTTCTTTAAATAAAATAATATTAAATGTTCTAATCTAATCCAAATGGACATAAATGGTCATATTTTATTCCTAAGTTTGTTTTTCGCCGAATTAAACTTATCCAATAGAATTAGGACATGTGTTAGGGTAATAATAATATAATTTTTACACTTAATGACCCTATTTACTTTTAACCGTGGTAAATAAAAGTAAAAAGTTACTATTCACCAAAAATTATTTATATCTTATTGAACCAGATTTTAATCCTTGATATTAACCGTGTATATCAGATTTTTGAAATTCCACTCACAGAAGTGGTAAAATTAAGTTTTATGTAAATTTTCAAACCCTCCTAGGAGGTGGGAAAAAGACGGTGAAAAGTTCGATAAAATTTTTATATATCTAAAATTATTATAGAATTACTCCAATGAATTACTTTGAACTTTTATAAGTATTATGCATCAATTTTTACCTAAAATAAATTTAAATAAAATAAATAATTATTTAAATAAAAAATTGATTTTTAAATAGTAACCTAATGTTTTCACTATTCATCAAGAAATGAATGTTTTCATAAAAATACCAAAAATTTACCCTAGGCTAATTTCGATATTCCAAATCCAAAAATGAAGTCTATTTTGAAATATAAAATTTATAAAATTTCCAAAAGTGGGTATTACTATTCATAACGGCTAGTTTTAATAATATTTTAATAGCATATCGTTGCTTAGTGAAACTCGGTATTGCGTACAACGCAAGCTATAGAAGAAGGTCATGATTGCGTGTAAAGAAAGCCAACAAAGTGTTGTGTGTAGTGAAAGATTATTTTTATGATGTATATAACATAAAAACTATATATTTCTCCTAAAAATATCGGGTGTTACATTCTACGCCCCTAAAAATGAATTTCCCCCCGAAATTCGTCACTTTGTAACAAACAGATGAGGATTCCTCTCCCTCATCATATCATCAATATCCCATATAGCTTCTTCTAATTGGTGGATCCTCCATAAAACATTCACCAAGAAAGTGTTCTTGTTCCATAGGACTTTTTCGCTATAATCCAGAATATCTATTGGTAGTTCTTCATAAGAAAGATCTTGCTCCAGTGGTACAACTACTGAGCTGAGTACATGTGAAGGATCATCTATGTACTTTCTCAAGAGAGATACATGGAACACATCATGAACTTGAGTGAGACTCGATGGAAGCACCAATCGGTAAGCTACCTTCCCAACACGATCCTGTATTTCGAAAGGACCGATATACCTAGGGCTCGGCTTTCCCTACTTTCCAAATCTCATTACTCTCTTCCAAGGAGATATTCGTAGGAACACTTTATCACCCACTTCAAACTCTAGGTCTTTTCTTTGATTTTCGGCACAACTTTTTTATAAACTATGAGCTGCTCTTATGTGTTTTTGAATAGATCGGACCTTTTCTACCATCTCATCAACCAGATCAGGTCCTAATAGCTTTCTTTCCCCAACTTTATCACAGAAATATTGAGTTATGCATTTCTTTTCATAGAGAGCTTTATAAGGATCCATATTAATACTAGAGTGAAAGCTATTATTATAAGAAAATTACACCAAAGGCAGGTTTTGATCCAAACCTCCATTGAAATCCATAGAGCAAGCACTCAACATATCTTCTAGAGTTTTAATTGTCCTCTCATACTGACCGTCTGTCTGAGGATGATAAGCAGTGTTGAAACATAACTCTGTATCCAGAGTATGCTGAAAACTTCACCAAAACATTTAGGTAAACGTCGGATCCCGATCAGATATAATGTAAAGTGGTACTCCATGAAATCTCACCACTTCCTTTACATATATCCTGGAAAGCTGATCAAGAGAGAAATCCTCTCTAATAGCAATGAATTGTACCGACTTTTTAAGATGATCAACTATGACCCAGATAGCATTATTTCCTTTGGATGTTTTAGGATGTCTGGTGACAAAGCCCATAGTTATGTTTTCCCATTTCCATTTGGGTATGGGTAATGGTTGTCACATCCCCTTAGACTTCTTTCTCTCATCTTTAACTTGCTGACAAACCAAGAATCGAGAGACATATTCAGCCACATCTCTTTTCATGCCATCCCACCAGAAGTACTCTTTCAGGTCCCTATACATCATCGTGCTTTCAGGATAAATAGAGAATGAAGTACTATGAGCCTCATCCAGTAGATCCGCCTATAATTATGGGATGGGAGGAACACAAACCCGATTCTTGAACCTTATTATCTCATCACAATCAAGGTTGAATCCAGGAACATTTATCACCTTCGTTTGTAACTCTACATCTCCTTTTTGTGTATCTTTAATCTTCTCATGTATATATGGTTGAACATTCATTTGATAAAGATAATATTTTTTCCCTTCCATTATAATTCCAAGATCCATCCTTTGTAAATCCATAAATATTTGATATTTTGTGATCCTCATCATGGATAACCTAGCATGGACTTGTCGACTTAATGCATCTGCCACCTTTTTTTCTTTCCCAGGGAGGTAATGAATTGAGCAGTCGTAATCCTTAATCATCTCCAACCATCTTATTTGGCGCATATTCAGCTTCTTTTTGTGTGAAAATATACTTTAATCTTTTATGATCAGTATAAATATCACACCTTTCTCCATATTGATAATGCCTCTAAATATTTAATGCAAAGATTACTATAGCTAACTCCAAATCATGAGTTGGGTAATTTTTCTCATGAATTTTCAAATTTCGTGAGTCATAAGCTATCACCATATTATTTTTCATGAGAACACACCCTAGTCCCTTCTGGGATACATCACTATAGATCGCAAACTTTTCTCCACTACAAGGCAGTGTGAGCACAGGTGCACTGGATAACCTTCTTTTTAACTCCTTGAAATTCTCTTCACACTCCTCTATCCAAACAAACTTCTCTCCTTTTCGATTCAACCTGGTGAGTGGATTAGATAATCGTGAAAAATATCTCACAAAACGTCGATAGTATCCATCCAAACTAAGAAAAATTCGGATCTCAGTTACAGTTGTTAGTCTCGACCATCTTTAGATAACCTCTATTTTTGCTGGATCCACAGATATTTCCTCTTTTGAGATTATGTGACCCAAACAATGCTACTTTTTGAATCCAAAGTTCACCCTTGGTATGTTTGGAATAAAGCTTCTCCTATCTCAGAATCTTTAATACAATTCTCAGGTGATCTTCATGTTCTTCCTTGCTCTTTGAATAGACAAGAATATCATCTATAAAGACTACCAAAAACTGATCAAGATAGTCTCTAAAGACTCTATTCATTAGAACCATGAAGATAGCAGGGGCATTAGTAAAACCAAATGGAATCACTATAAATTCATAGTTTCCATACCTTGATGGAAATCCGTCTTTGGTATATCCTCCCTTTTGACCATTAATTGATGATACCCTAAATGAAGATCAATCTTGGAAAAGTATTGAGCTTCGCGTAGTTGGTAAAATAAGTCATCAATGTCTGGGAGAGGATATTTTTTCTTGATAGTGATCTTGTTAAGTTCTCAATAATCAATGCAGAGTCTCATTGATCCATCTTTCTTCTTAACAAATAGAACAGGTGCTCCCCATGGTGATGCACTAGGGCGTATGAATCCCCTATCAAGATTTTCTTGGATTTTCTTTTTCAATTCCTACAACTCAATTGGGGCCATTCTATAAGGTGTCTTTGAAATAGTTAAATCACATGGTACGAGTTCTATTCAAAACTCGACTTCTTGATTTGGTGGAAGACCAGAAAATTCCTCCGAAAAGACATCATCAAACTCCCGTATAATGGTCATATTTTTAATCCTAAGTTTCTCTGCAACCATTTGAGATAAATAACCATCATTTAGTGGAATCAAGACCCATAGGATGGATGAAATTTCCAATAGATGGTTATGTTCATCCTTGCATCGATAGACGATCATAGATTGATCTTGAATATGAAATGTGACTTCCCTTATTTGGAAATTGATATGAGCTCTATATAAAGAAATAAAATCCATTCCCAGAATCCCATCAAATTCCACTATAGGAAGGATCATAAGATTTTCAGGAAGCACTTTCCCACAAACTTAAATCAATGAAGAATTGTAATCTTTTGATGCAACTGTTTTTCCATTATAGGTTTTCACAGATAACTCAATATCTAACTGCTGAGGTAATATGGAGATACCCTTAGAAAATTATTCAGAAATAAAATAGTGTGTGGATCTAGAATCAAATAAAACATTTGATACATTATAGTAGATGGAAAGTGTACCTTTCACCACTTAGTTATCATATTCCACATCTCTTATAGAAATTGCATGTGACATTCATTTGTCTTTGTCCTTAAGAGTTTGTTGACGTCAATCATCATAAAAAACCCTTGGATTAGGGCATTGATTGGAATAATGCCCCATTTCCTTTCACTTGTAACATTGAAGTGTAGGAGGTACACTCTGTGTAGACTTTTCTTTGTTTGCATCAATAGACATCTTCTTCCCATCATTGTGGCATTCAAATGCCCGATGACCTTCTTTTCCACATTTAAAACATTTACTTGTCCCTTTAGAGAACTCCCTCCATATTTCTTTCCACATTTTGAGAATAATTGAAAACTAATCTTTTTTTAGTGTGCTCTTTAGATTTTCCGTTGAATTAAATTTTCCTCTTCTTATCAAACCCATATGACTGATGGATTACTCCAATTTCCATCTCAACATTGAGAGCACATCGAACGATTTCCTCGTAGCTATTGAAGTCCCTTATGTCTAACGCCCTTCGAAGACTTGGTTTTAAGCCACTAAAGAATCGATCGATCTTACACTCAGGTTGGATAATAATCCCAGAAGAGTACCTTGCAAGTCATGTAAAATTTGCTTCGTAGGTACCAACAGATTCATCATCCTTTTGATTTAGGTCAAGATACTCTTTCTCCATCTTTGTTCGAAGAATATGACGGAATTACGTATTGAAAAATAAGTTTTTAAACTCGTCTCATTCCATGGACTCAATTTCATCCCTTTGCCTCGTATTCTTAATAAGAATCCACCATTGATCAGCCTCACCTTCTAAATGATATACTACTAAGATGACTTTATCATGTTCAGAACATTGGAGAATTGAAAATATATTTTCAGTGTTACTGATCCACTGTTCAGTAACTAATGGATCAGTAGACCCACAGAATGAGGGTGGATGCTGCCTCAGGAAGGATTCAACAGAATTTTTCTCCTTCCTTCGCTCGTTTTGAAGTCCTATATGATTCATAGCTTGGGAAATTTGTGTTCGAAAGGCTACAATATTTTTCATTCCAGCTCCCATAACGTTTGGTTGCTCAGGGGTACAATCATTTCATTGCCCGTCGCATTCAACATTAACACTGTTCCTTCAGGTTCCATCCATTGACTAAAACCAATAAGCATATTGTGAGAAACAGTAATCATAAAAGGAAAACCACATAATCAAGAATAAAATTTCACACTTAAGGTCTTATCATAGTTTATTCATGGCCATTTCTAAAACACTAATATTTTTTCTTATGCATAGACATATCCTTAGAGTTCTTACTAAGGCTTTCACATCCTAGTTTCCAAAGGTTTATTATACCTTTCCTCTGATACCAACTATAAAGACCCATACTTTACATACATTTTTTTACTTCAAAATTGAAGCACACTTATTAGAACATACAAAAAAACCATGAAAGGACCATATAGGTACAATGTCTTTATAAACTGGGAAACATAAACAATTGGTTTGTAAATCATCTAAAATGTCTCCCTTTTATTTTATCATATCCAGAGTCCCTTTTGGCATATCTTACTTAATACCCTTCTTCCTGACCTGGGGCAAAACATACAAAAGGGTGAGCTCAAGTGCTCAATAAGGGTAAACAAAAGAAATATCAATCACATCATATTCATAAGAACATAACATTTAGGAAATCTTAACCTTGAAAAGTGATCATAATTTCATAACATGGGATAAATCATAGTATTGAAATGTAACCCCAATAATCATAACATGAAACATTGTGGAATACACACATAATCATAGAGAATCATTTCTTAGTATTCAATACTCATTTCCAAGACTATCTTAGTGGACAAAGTCCATTTCTGAACTGAGTTCACTCCTCGTTTCAGTCCAGTATCACTAAACCGGATTAACATGTCATTCCAGCCATGTCTATCTCATGAGATATAAATCTTTACCCAATGAATTGGAGGGAGATATTGGTCGCACCCAACTCATAATGATACCATTCTTATTTGTGCCACAAAATCATGAATCATATATCATAGAATAACCCATGTAATAAAAATGGGATTCTTAAACACCATGCCATCATAACATAAATCATATAAGATAAAAGGACTTCAAAAAAATAATTCCATAATAATAAAATCAATTTAAAAATAGGTATATAAACATAACCCTAAATTATCTTAGATGGAAAATAATTTTGACGAAACACGTGAACTCCATTCTTGAGGAAAATATCTTTTCTACTTCATAAACATTTTTCTGTTATTAACATGTCATAAAATTCCAAACTAAAAGAAGTTGATTAAAAATAAACTTGAAAACTTGTAAAGGAAGATTCATGAATATAATTTTCTATGAAATCATAAAAATACATTCATGCCGTATAAGTTAAAAAACATTCTTCTCATACTTTGGCAGGAAAAGTCAAAAAGTATCTTGTACTGAAAACAATAAAAGATTCCTTTAATATCTTTTACTAAAATTTCACAAATAGGTAAAATTGTATTTAAACAATTGTTGGAGGATAAAAATAATATTACATATTGAGGAAACATGTATGTGGATGATAAATATTTCCCAGTAAATTCTGAATTATAAACAATCCTGGATATAAATGAGATTGAGAGATTTTCGCTTACCTTAGGTCCGATTTGCTTCGTACGTGTCCGAAACTCCTGTATAATGATTTCAATAATGTAATTGACTTATTCCAGAATCTTACTCATTATTATGATATCATATATGATCATATTCTTAGCTTCTTAAGAGTAATATTTCATTGTTACTTGTTATTCAGGTGTTTATTACTTTTTTTTCTTATGCGTGTTTTGTCGAATAAATTCTTATTCTTATTTTTAGGTTATAGATACCACATTCCCAGAATGGTATTAGTGTAATATATATCATATTTATTCATTCAATTCATTTATATTATCATTATGCATTGAAGATCTTGTAGAACGAGTCGCATCACATCGTGGAGACAGTAGGCCGTACGTACGCATTAGCGATGATATGATTCCCATGATCATGGAATTGTACTGAAGTGGATGTATAATATTTAAGAATCAATATCACTTTACAATAATCATATATAGTTATTCTTTACACCATTATACCCATCCACGTAAGATGGTGGTGGAAAACAGATTACACCATGGCGTGGAGACGGTATTCTGTACGTACGCACGAGAGGTGATTTTGTTTTCCTTAGGATGGATAGAAGGTGAAATAGGGTTATTTCATACTTATAATAACATATCAGTATATTATTAATACTAATGTGATTACTTCATAATGAAACAACTAAATAAGAATAAGTAGAAGAAGAAATAAAGTTTAGAGAATCGGTAACGGACATTACCTCTTCTTTGAAGAGCCTCTTATTAACCTCCTCTTAGGGCACTAAAGATGGTCTTTGAAGAAGAACAGGTCCACTAGTATGTCTCTAGGGATGTTTAGAAGAGAAATTGGCAGGTTTTGGCCGAAATTGAAGGCTCAAAGTGGTGTGAGGAGGAGAGGGAGGAGGTGCCATTTTATAAGGGAGGAGAGGGTCACCATAGGAAAAACATAAAATATTATTTTATAATAAAGTCATATTCGGTTTTTAATAGCTCACAATTGATTTATTTCGAAGCTAAGGTAGGGATGGGTCAAAATCCACTCAAAAAATATATTTTAGACATGTTTAGGTTACTATTTAACCTTATCATTTAGATTTAACTCTAAGTTAAATAATTTAACTTTTACCATGTCTTCTTCTTTTATTACACTATATGGATAATAAACTAACTATAACAAGACAAACGAACCCCAAGTGGTTCATTATTAATATATATAACATTATCTAAGTCATTTTCTGAACCTTATATTTTTAGGAATAAAATATCAATTAATAAAATAATATTTTTTTTAAAAAACATTTTATGTCAATTGTGACACTATTTGGTAATTGATTTGTGTGAAACTCATAACAGCATTATTAGATCAGAAAAGGTTAATTAAATCAATAATAATTTGTCATATTAACCTATAAAATTAGGTTAATTCATAAAATGTCTAAAATTACATTTATTTGGGTATTTATAATATCAATTATGTTAATATTTCTTTAATAAGGTAATTACTACATCATCATTGTGTCATAAATAAATTATATTATTTAAAATCTTAAAATTAAAAATAAAATACCATTATGTAGTAAATATTTTTATCTTTCTAATGAATACTTATAGTACATTTTGTCTTATTTATAACCCTTTATTAAAAAAAATTTAGTTATTAAACTTTGATTTTAACTATTTTAACTCTTCTTTAAATAAAATAATACTAAATGTCCTAATCTAGTCCAACTGGACCTAAATGGTAATATTTTATTCCTAATGTTTTTTTTGGTCGAATTAAACATATACAATAGAATTAGGACATGTTTTAGGGTAATAATAATGCCATTTTTAACCTTAATTACCCTATTTACTTTTAACCGTGGTAAATAAAAGTAAAAAGTTACTATTCACCAAAAAAATATTTTTATCTTATTGAACCACATTTAACTCTTTGATATTAACAGTGTCTATTGGATTTTTGAAATTCCATTCATAGAAGCGGTAAAATTATGTTTTATGTAAATTTTCAAACTCTCCTAGGAGGTGGGTAAAAGACGGTGAAAAGTTAAATAAAATTTTTATATATATAAAATTATTATAAAATGACCCCAATGAATTACGTTGAACTTATATAGGTATTATGTATCAACTTTGAACTAAAATAAATTTAAATAAAATAAATAATTATTTAAATAAAAGTTCGTTTATAAATACTAACCCGGTGTTTTCACTATTCATCAAAAATTGAAAGTTTTCAGAAAAATACCCAAAATTCACCCTATGCTAATTTCGATATTCCGAATCCAAAAATGAAGTCCATTTTGAAAGTTAAAATTTAAAAAATTTCAAAAATTGGGTATTACTATTCATACCAACTAGTTTTAATAATATTTTAATAGCATATCGTTGTTTAGTGAAACTCGGTACTGCGTGCAACACAAGCTAACGAAGAAGGTCACGATTGCATGTAAAGAAAGACAAGCTAGTGTTGTGTGTAGTGAAATATTCCTTTGATGGTGTATATAACATAAAAAACATCTCATAAAAATCTCGGGTTTTACACATATTGTTTGGTGGCATAATCTTGATAATGTCACATGCAAGTTTGGATTCATTCATCAATTCTTGTTTTACCCCAATAGTCAATAGTACTTTTTTCCAGGAAGATAGTATGGAGGTTGGATGTCGACTAGAACCAATGACATGAATAGTATATCAATCTCTAGGATAGACGTGTATTGATTTGTATCAATATAATTTAAATGATTAAATTCAATATTTTATTGGAGATCTAGTATGATTCATGGTATAGAACAATTATTATAAATAATTTTAATCCGAATAAAAAAAGTGCTTCAGGATCGGGTAAGTCAATAACATTACATGGGATTTTTTTTGTTAATTCATTAACTGATATTGAATATATTTATATGATAATTACCCACAATATACTATATGCATGTCTAGACCAAAATATTGTGTTGTTTTTATCCATGTAGTGTACCATTCTATAGTGGAGGAGATGATGCTGGTGTATTGTGTTCTACATGATAGTATATTTCATCATCCACCATAGGGATATTATATTCATGCATATAGAGATTAGGTTAATAATTCAGAAACTCCTCTGGAATCTTTTTTAATGTTGAGTATCCATGATAGTGACAACGTAGACCGCATTGTGCTACGCGTGATGCCTCACATGTTCCATAGGAAGAGGTGGTGACTCTAGTAGCCTAAACTCATCTCATTGATGATATGTATCATGAGTCATGGGATCTATTTTTGTTCCCAAGATATCCCTAGTTTTTACTGGTTATATTTGAATTGATCTTGTATTAGGGGATATTTTAGTTCACGACCCGTCCCCTGGGACCGTGACGTGACTACCCCAAACCCACCTTCCATAGCACAGGGGCTGGTGACTAGCACCGAAAGGTGTATTCCCTAAAACTGAGAAGGCATTGCCTTTATAACCTATAAATACACACAACCAAGATCACAAAAACATACAAAAACAAGTAAAACTGTACACAAAAAATAGTGTTGAAAGTAAGAGGGGCCGAAATACAAGCCCAACAGTAAAGGTACAAGTAAAACTAAAATACAATACAACTAAAGGAAGAGAAAGACAACTACTGGTTCATCCTCTGACATTCCTACCTAAGGGTAGGTACATATTGACTCCTCAGCACACCACGTCTGCCCGTCTCCTCTGCGTACCGACACGCCGTATGGTCCACCTCCGGGCACCGCCCAGTCCGGGTACCCTTGTCCTCAGTCAACATTGTCTGTCTTCTGCACCAAACACAACAAAGAGCGGGCATAGCCCATGTAGGGGTGAGTATAACAATACTCAGTAGAGACCCCGAGACCCTCAAAGTCTCACAACATTCACCAAGGATAAACCAAAAAACAGGAAATAAACTGACAACTCTACTTAGGTATATGCCCATACATATACCTATGTTATCAAGTATTCCCATCTCAATCATGAGGAAACACAGAGCCCAACTCAAAAGCCCAAACTCAACTATTCTACAAATGAAAAAGTACCACGAAGGTAAGTACCACACAGGTACACCACACAAAATAATACCACCAAGTTATTACCACAAAATGAATGTACCACACAGGTATGTACTCAGATCACACCAGGTATATCATAGGAATAGTAGTATAGATGATTAGATATAACTATTGAATCATCTTATTATGTTAAGAGGTAGACCCACTAAGGATCCAAAATCATCATCAGACCCACACATGATTTTAGTACATCGTCAGACCCACACAAAATCCTAGTTGCTCGTCAGACCCACAAAAGATCCTAGTACATCTTCATACACACACAGGATCCTAGTAGATTGCCAGAACATTGTCAGACACACATAGGATCCTATTATATCGCCAGTATGTCGTCAGACACACACACGATCCTAGTACATCACCAGTACGTCGTCACACCCACGCAGGATCCTAGTACATCTCTAGTACATCGTCAGACCCACACATGATCCTAGTACATCACCTGTACGTTTTTAGACCCACAGATGATCCTAGTACATCGCCAGTACATCATCAGACCCATACAGGATCCTAGTACATCGCCAGTATGTCATTAGACCCACACAGGATCCTAGTACATTTATAGTACATCGTTAGAACCACACAGGATCCTAGTACATCACCAGTATATCATCAAACTCACACAGGATCCTATTTCATCACCAGTACATCGTCGGACCCAAACATGATCCTAATAAATCGCCAGTACGTCGTCAGACCCACACAGGATCCAAGTATATCTCCAATACATCGTCAGACCCACCCAAGATCCTAGTACATCGCGAGTACGTAGTCAGACCCACACTGGATGTTAGTACATCTCCAGTACGTCATCAGGCCCGCACAGGATCCTAGTACATCGTGAGTATGTAGTCAGACCCACACAGGATTTTAGTACATCTCCAGTACGTCGTCAGACCGACACAGGATCCTATTACATCGCCACTACGTCATCAGACCCACACAGGATCCTAGTACATTGCCAGTACGTTGTCAGACCCACACAGAATCCTACTAAATATCCACTACATATTCATACCCACACACGATCCTTGTACATTGCCAGTATGTTGTCAGAACAACATACAATCCTAGTATATCGTCACAGCTAGCTACAGGGTTCCTGCACTAAGCTCACCTGTCTCCGGGAATGTCCACTCCTCAAGACACTGGTCAATACTCCAACTACCATGAAGTCCCATGAAGAAGTATCCCAAAGGACGGCCATGTCATAGGGGTCTCAACGCAATAGACGATGCATCAAACAAATGTGCGGTCTGTATGTTATTATCCTTTTAGTCTCGAGGGCCTGGTTGGATTCGTGATCTATCCAACCCGACCCTTCCCCAAAATTATCCAAATATCCAGTGGGGTATACCAAAGGGACTATCTCGCTCCAAGGTTTCTAGCATCATAGAATTTTCATCAAATGGACACTCAGTGCCAATGTTTTGGCCAAAAGAGCAGAAATGGGTCGGAGCTTGTCCGGGTCTGGTCTGACCCGGTCAGACTGACCCAACCCATTTCAGGTCGACCACGCCTGATAAATCTGGCCCGGCCCGCACTGGATAGCCTGGTCTGGCGGCGTGGAGGCCGTGGTGCATCACGAGGGCTGCAGGCCAGCATGGGGGGTCGTAGGGCGGTGCGGGGAAGAGGGGTCGTTTGAGGGTCGTGGGGCGGCGCTAGGCCCGTGAAGCAGTGTGGGGGATGTGGGGTTGCGTGTGGGACGCGGAGTGGCGCAAGGGCCGTGGTGTGGCAGGGGGGCCGCGGTTCCGTCATCACCTTCATCATGGTCGACAGTGTGTCGTCCTCCTTATGCAAGTCCCACTAGTGCCCTTCACTGGCACCGGTCGACGCCTTCTTCAAATGCAAGGAACACAACACAAACTCAAGAAAATGCAGAGAGGTCAGACCATGTTCGTTGGGCCAACACCCCCCACATTATGGAAGTATCTAGAGACTTAATAAAACTTGAATGAAAAACTCCAAACCCTAAAACATCTGGCAATGATTATTCCCAAACCCACAAAAAAATCATCTGCAGATCAACTTGTTAGAGAGTTGATCCACATTCTTTGTTTAGAAGGGAAGAACATGGAAATCATTAATCACACATAATTAAACCCCTTCATCGAAGGATTTCTGGAAGAGGTCTCGATGAAGAATATGAAGTCATTGGGGATAATGGGGTCGGCGTTCGTCGCTTCCATAAGACGCTTCTGATGTCATCTTGAATTTCATCCTTGTTCTTCAATTACGGAGTGTGTTCTTCATTGGAGGATGTGTTTCTACTTGATTCTCCAAAGCTCCTCCATTTTTTCCAACAATCTCCCAAAAATCCAAAGAGTTAAAATGCCAACTTAAATCAAAATAGGTTTAATGTAATTTGACACCATAATTAAATGAAACTATTGATTAAAAGCAGATTTGGCATAATAAATTTACTCAATTAAATGGGAGGAGTAATTACTAGAGAGTTGAGAGGTTTTGTCCATTAAGGTGGGGTTCGGGTGGTCTCCAAAACCATGGATTTGAATTGGGGGCATTAGTTCAGGGGGTCCCCACCTTTTAACATCCACATGGGAGTTTAAAGTAAAAATGAAAAAGTTAAACAATTTTTCTTTTACTTTTTCCACGAAAAAGTGAAAAACTATCTTTCACCCTCGACCTACTACGGTCAAGGTAGAGGTCTCTTTAAGAGAATACCATTGCTGAGAGTGTAACAGTGTCCCTGGATTTCAATTCCAAACACCGGTTCAAAAGTTACCAAAAACCCTCTTGCATGTTTGCTGAACTTACTTAAAAAACGTTCAAGACTTCCTTCTGGACACACCGAGCCTCATAATCACACAACGTCAATTTTCATGTCTCATAAAATTCCAATTTAATTTAAAAAAATACAAGGAATTTCCGGGTCTTTACATTCTCCCCTCCTCAGGGATTTGCATCCCCAAAATCCACATCACAAAAATAAGAAAACAAGTGGGGGTACTGAGCACAAATCTGAGCCTCCAGCTCCCATGTGTTGTCCTGGAGGTTCCTATGCTGCCAGCGAACATGCATCATTGGTATCAACCGCCCACAAAGGACCTTCTATTTTCGATCCTAAATCTCCACTTGAACCTCAAAAATGGTTCCCCATCATCGATATCCAGCTCACTGTGGTTGATGATGTGAGATGGGTCATGCGCGTATCTCCGTAGCTGGGATACGTTGAAGACGTTGTGCACCCAGTGCAATGAAGAGGGAAGTGCTAGATGATCCGCCACCACGCCAACTCTAGTGAGGACCGAAAGGTTCCGATGAATCTCGGAGGTAAATTTCTTCCCTGGACAAATAATTGAAAACCTCATCGAGATGAGACCAGTAGAAATACGTGGTCTCCATCTTCAAACTCCAGAGGCCTCCATCCCCTGTCATCATATGTCTTCTTCTTACTTTGTGATATCTTCATCCACTACTGGATGATTTTCACTTTCTTTGAGGTAGCACGTACCATCTCTGGTCCCACGAGTGCTAACTCTCCTAGGTCAGTCCAGCACAAAGGTGATCTTCATGGTTTCCCGTACTATTCTCAAAAGGTGTCATCCTAATGGTGGAGTGATAACTTTTTTTGTATGAAAACTCCACAAAGGGAAAGTGATCCTCCCAGCTATGACTGAAGTTGAGGACGCAATCACACAACTTTTCCTTGAGGGTTTGAATGATCCGCTTATTCTATCCATCCATTTGAGGATAGAAGGCTGTTCTCAAATGAAGCTACGTCCCAAAAGCCTCTTACAACCCCTTCCATAGTCAGGAATTAAAAGGTGCATCACGATCCAATACAATCATCGAGGTTACTCCATGTATCTACACAATCTCCTCCACATAAAGGTGTCACAAGCTCTCTACTGAACCCTTCTCTATGATCAGAAAGAAGTGGGCCAACATGGTGAGTTATTCGACGATCACCCAGATAGAATCATGACATCTGGATATATGTAGAAGTCCTGTCATGAAGTCCATGGATATCCCTCCCACTACCACTCCGGTACCTCTAAAGGATAAACCAAGAATTTTGGTACCTGATGCTCTTCCTTCACTTGCTGACAAGTGAGGAACCAAGAGACAAACTTTTCTACTGCTTTCTTCATTCTCGACCACCAGTGCTATCGTTAGAGAACCTGGTACATCTTCACCACTCCTGGATGTATCGCTAGAGTGGATGTGTGGAACTCCCTCAAAAGTTTCCCCCAAAGAGACACTAGAACCATGGTACATCCTTTGAAAAGGATGATGTGCTCCCCAAGATCAGAAAATGTATCAGGTGCATGTCCTATAGATAATGAGAACGTCGAGCCTTACATTCAGTGTCCCCACGCTGCACCTCCATGACTCGCTGAATAAGTGGGGGAGTGACTGTAAGAGACTGAAGAAAAGCTACTCCATCTCAATCCCCAAATGATATATTCAAAGTGGCCAGCTGCTTCATCGCCTCACCTAGTGGCTATATACCAGATATCATGCTTAGTGCATCTTCTACAATGTTCCCCTTCCCAAGAGTATAGACTCTCTCAAAGTCATAGTCCTAGAGGAACTCAATACAACGTCATGGTCTTTGGTTCAGGTCCATCTGAGAGAAGATAAACCTGGGACTCTTGTGATCAGAATACACTGTAAAATGCTCACCCATCATGTAATGTAGCCACATCTTCAAGGTGAAGACCACTGCTGCTAACTTGTGGTCATGGGTAGTGTAGTTCTGCTCGTTCTGTCTCAGATCTCATGAACCGTATGTGATAACTGCTCGCTCATGCATCAGGTCACATTTGAGCCCAGTCCCTGATGCGTCGAAGTGGACTACATACCCTACGCCCTCCTCTAGAAGCCTCAAGATGGGGGCACTATTCACCCTTTGCCTCAGCTCCTCAAAACTCCGCTAGCATTTTTTCAACCCCACAAAGGGGTTCCCCTTCATCGTCAACGCTGATAATGGTGATTCAACTCTGGAGAAATCTGGCACAAACCACCAGTAGTATCTAGACAAAACAAGAAAATTATGTACCTCCATCACACTCCTGGGTGGCTCCCAAGCAAGTACCACCTCAATCATTGCTGGATCCACTGCAACTCCAGCCTCTTAAATGACATGTCCCAAAAATTGAACCTCTTGAATCCAAAACTGTCACTTCGAGAGCATACCATAAAGTTGGTTCTCTCAGTGTGTGTCCAGTACTACTTGAAAATGACAGTCATTGTCCTCCCCATTATCCGATTAGATAATAATTTCATCCATGAAGACCACCACAAAGAGATCAAGGTATGGTTGAAAGATCTTGTTCATGAGTACCATGAACACCGCTGGAGAATTGGTTATGATGAATGGCATAACCAAGAACTCGTAATGGCCATACCAACATATGAAACCCAATTTCCGTGCATCCTCATCTCACACTCTAAGATGGTGATAGCCTGTCCTGAGGTCTATCTTCGAGAACCAATGTGCTCCCTTCAATTGATCAAAGAGGTCTCCAATCCTCGAGAGTGGGTACTTGTTCTTCACATTAACCGGGTTTATGAACCAGAAGTAAACACAAAGCCTCAAGCTCCCATCATTCTTCTTGGTAAAAAAATCAGGGCTTCCCAAGGGGAAACAATGGGTCCAATGAACCATTTCCCCTATAAGTCCTCTAGTTGTACCCACATCTCACGAAGCTCCGCCGCAGCCATCCAATATGCTGGTGTGGATATTGGTGTCATCTTGGGGTACAAGTCAATGTAAAATTCAACCTCTCTGCATGGAGGTAGACTTGAAACACCATCATGGATGACATCTGCGTACTGGTCCACCACAACAGGATAGCTCAGACTCTCCACATCAACTGGTCCAAGGGTAAGGCTACCCAACTGATGAGTGATCGGTTTCACCCTCCTCCGAGTAAATCCATCATGTGTTGCACAGGGTACCTTCTCACCGGTGAAGGTAAACCTTGTCCCATCCATTCTGACACACCGCACATTGCACCAAATACAGTCAATATGAGCATGGACTGTAGATAACTAGTCTACACCTAAGATGACGTGGTAAGGCCTCGACCCCACTACTAGGAGATCACATCAAAATCTCTCAACTCAAAGAGTAAGCTCACACTTCTAAAACCAGTGTGTAATCATTGAATCCACTCTCTTAAGAGTCTCTACATGTAAGGATTGAGCCAATGTCTCCATCGGAATCTCTGAGCTCCGAACGAGGGCAGTGGAAATAAAAGAATGGCTGGAACTTCTTTCTATAAGTATTGAAGCTAAGGTCGAATAGACATGGATCATACCTTGTATCATCTCTTGAGCACCATGCTCATAGGCCTCAGCTTCCTAGATCTAATCTTGCCCCTATACACCTGCTCCATGTGGTCGGGGGGACCACCTAGTGGTGGTGGCGGTAACACCTCGATTCGTCGCCCACCGCTAGCTGCACAACCATCTCCTCTTCCACATCTGTCTTCTCCCTTTGGACCTCCCCGGTCGAACCTCTATCTCTGCCCAGGCAGTCCATCATCCATCCGCTGATCATCCATTCGATGGGTCAGATAGTCATGAGCTCGGTGACCCTACCCACTGCATGAGTAACATTTCATGCTCCTTGCATGACTGGTTGTGTCTTGGGTGCCCCACATAACCGACCCTGAATCATGGGGTTGTCCACCTGTAGGTATGGTCCTCTTAGACCTCGGTGACATCTGTCTACTTCAAGCTGCAGAATAATCCACTATGTGACGTCTGGTGGTAGGTCTCACTACTGGTGACTACTCAGCAAGACAACTATCCACTAAGAGGGCTCACTCTGACACCCCCGCTTGCATTAGGATGCTAAGAGAAATCATTGATGCCCTGATCTCCCAACTGATCCCATATTCGAAGGTATGGGCCCTGAAGGATGGGTCATGCCTCATATCAACGGAGTAGCATGACAGGTCAGTGAACCTCAATGAGTACAAATCTTCAGTCATGCTTCCCTACTGGAGATGAATATGTTATTGTATGCGCACTTCTTGAAGAGTCACCGGAACAAACTCTACCCAAAATTGGATCTCGAAGTCTGCCCAGAGAAGCGTCACCTCATCGTGAACCTGGAATATCAAGCTCCACCATCTGCTTGATGCTTTCTGGTGTTGGAACTCGTGCAACGTGCTCAAGTTCCATTCACCCTCTACTGTTGGGGATGGTGGCATCGGTGGCCCAACGAGTAATGGTACTGCTGGTGCCTCTACTGGAAGAGGGCCATGTACCAAGGCCTCGTCACTCAGTGTGTTATTAGTGCGTACTATATTTGTAACCCTAGATAGTTGTCTGTATGGAGGAATCCTCAAAAGAAACAGGTGCGCCACGGTCAAAAAGTTATATGTGGTGAGCTGAATCAAAGAGATCACAAAGAAAACTCTTAAAAACATACACGCAATCAGGGTTTTTGTGCACTGAGTTGGAAATTAGAAGTCAGAGTCCTGATGTAAGGATATGTCGACCGCCACACCAACATTGGGTTCCCTAAATTGATAAACATACTCACTACACTTAACACTATTGTCATTAAAATAAATATCAGATTCATATGTTATTCGGTAGAACTGACTCCTCTGATACCAATTTTTCATCACTCGTCCCTCAAGACGATGCCGTGACTACCCCAAACCCGCCTTCCATAGGCCAGTGGCTGGTGACTAGCACTGAAATGCGTATTCCATAAAACCATGAATGCATTTTATTTATAACCAATAAATACACACAACCAGGTATACAGCAAGATATTAACACAAGTAAAACTATATAGATAAAAGAGTATGTAAAGTAAGAGGGGCCGGAATACAATCCCAAAAGTAAAGTTAAAAGTAAAACTAAAATACAATACAACTGAAGGAAGAGAAAGAAAACTAATGGGTCATCCTCCGAGGTTCCTACCAGAAGGGTAGGTACAGATCACCTCCTCAGTACTCCATTTCCACTCGTCTCCTCTGTGTACCGACAAATCGTATAGTCCACCTCCAGGCACCGTCCAATCCTGGTACCCTCTCCTCAGTCAGCCCTATCCATCGTCTGCACCAAACACAACAAGGTGCGGACATAGCCCATGTAGGGGTGAGTATAATCATACTCAGTATGGACTTCGAGACCGTCAAGGTCTCACAAAATCCAAAAAGGATAAACCACAAAGAATAAAATCAAATTAAAACCCTACTTAGGTATATGCCCATACATATTTCTATGTTGTCAAGTATGACCATCTATATCATGAGGAAACAAATAGTCCAAATCAAAATCCCAAGATCAACTGTTCTACAAAGGAAGCAGTACAACGAAAGTAAGTACAACAAAGTTATGCCACATAGATGAATACCACCAAGGAATAACCACAAAGGGAAAGTACCACACAGGTACGGACTCAGCTCACACCAGTTATATATTAGGAAAAGTAGTAGAGATGATTGGAAGTAACTATTGATTCATCCTACTCTATTAATAGGCAGACCCATGAAGGATCCTAAATAATCATCAGACCACAGAGGAGCGTAGTACATCGTCAAACCCACACAGGATCCTAGTACCTTGTCAAACCCACACAGGATCCTAGTACATCGTCAGACCCACACAAGATCCTAGTACATTGCAAGTACATCGTTAGACCCACACATGATCCTAGTACATCACAAGTAAGTTGTCTGGCCCACACAGGATCCTAGTACATCACATGTACATTGTTAGACCCACATAGGATACAATTACATCTCTATTATGTCATCAGAACCACACATGATCCTAGTACATCGCCCATACCTCGTCAAACCCACATAGTATCCTAGTACATCGCCAGTACATCTTCATACCCACAATGGATCCTAGTACATCTCAAGTACGTCGTCAGAACCACATAGGATCCTAGTACATAACCATTAGGTTGTCAGACCCACACAAAATATTGGTCATCACCAGTACATCGTCAGACCCACAAAAGATCCTAGTACATCGCAAGTACGTCTTCAGACCCACACAGGATCCTAGTACATTATCAGTACTTTATCAAACCCACACAGGAGCCTAGTACATGGCCAGTACGTCGTCAGACCCACACATGACCCTCGTACATCGCCAATACATCTTCAGACCCAAAAAGGATCCCAGTATATCTCCAGTACATCGTCAGACCCACACATGATCTGATTACAGCGTCAGTACATCGTCATACCAACACAAGATCCTAGTACATCGTCAATATATATTCAGACCCACACAGAATCCTAGTACATCGCCAATACATCGTCAGACCTGAATAGGATCCTAGTACCACGCCAGTACGTCGTCAGACCCACACAGGATCCTAGTACATTTCCAGTATGTCTTCAGACCCACATTGAATCCTAGTACATCTCCAGTACATCGTCACACCCACACAAGAATCTAGTACATCATCACAGCAAGCTACAGGTTTCCCAAACCTAGATCGGTTGTCTCACGGAGGGTCTGCTCCTCAAGCCACTAGTCAATACACCAACTACCACGATGTCCCATGAAGAAGTATCACAAAGGACCTCCATGTCATAGGGGTCTCAACACAATAGACGGTGCATCAAACGGATGGGTGGTCTGTATGTTATTAGCCTTTTAGTCTAGAGGGCCCGATTGCATTCGTGCCCGATCCAACCCGACCATTCCCAAACACTATCCAAATATCTTGTGGGCTATACCAATGGGATTGTCTCGCTCTATAGTTTCCAGCGCCGTAGTCAGTGGGGCGAAGAAGGGGTGGCGGTGCGGGGGCCACGGAGGTGTGGCACGGGGGCCGTGGGGTGGCGGCGAGGGGGCTGTGGGGTGGCGGGGCCGCGGTGGGGCGGGGCGGGGGCCACGGGGAGGCGTGGGGGCCACGAGGTGGCGCGGGGTCCGAGGGGCTGCACGGGGTCCGCAGGGCGGCGTGGGGGCCGCGGGGCGGCGCTGGGGCCGCAGGTCAGCACGAGGCGGCGTGGGGGCCGCAGGGCAGCTCGGGAGCCACGGTGCGGCGGGCCAGCCACGGTTGCATTGTTGCCTTCATTGTAGACGGTGGTGTGTCCGCCGTCGTATCTGAGTCCCATCGGTGCCATTTTCCGGCATCGGTAACCGCCTACTTCCAATGCGAGGAACACAACAAAAACTCAAGAAAATGCAGAGAGGTCGGTCCATGTTCGTCTGGCCCACACCCTCCATGTTAGGGTGGTAGCAAACATCTTAATAAAACTTGTATAAAGAACGACAAACCCTACAACCTCTGGCAATGATTATTCCCAAACCCACAAAAAAGAAATCATCTTTAGATCAACTAGTTAGAGAGTTGATCTGCATGATTTGTTTAGAAGGGAAGAACATGGAAATCATTAATCATACACAATTAAACCCGTAGCATGCAGGTTTTCTGACGGAGGTCATGAGGAACGAGACGAAGTTATTGAGGATAATGGTGTCGGCGTTCGTCACTTCTGTACGATACTTCCGAATCCGGCTTGAACAACGTCCTCATTCATCAATTCTAGAGTGCATTCTACGTTGGAGGATGTGTTTCTACATGATTCTCCAAAGCTCCTCCCTTTTTTCCAACACTCTCCAAAAATCCCAAGAGATGAAATGCCAACTTAAATTAAAATAGGTTTAATGTATGTTGACACCATAATTAAATGACACTATTGATTAAAAGGGGAGTTGGCATAATTAATTTACTCAATTAAATGGGAGGAGAACATATTGGGGACTTGATAGCTTTTATCCATTAAGGTGGGGTTCGGGTGGTCCCCACCACCATTGATTCGAATTGGGGGTTTTAATTCAGGTGGTCCCCACCACTTAACATCCACATGGGAGTTTCAAATATAAATCAAAAAAGTTAAACAATTTTTTTTATTTTTCCATGAAAAAATGAAAAATATATCATTCACCCTCAACCTACTACAGTAGAGGTAAAGGTATCATTAAGAGAATACAGGAACTATGAGTTCAACGTTGTCCTCATATTTCAATTCTGAGCACCGGTTCAAAAGTTACAAAAACCCACCTACATGATTAATGAATGTCCCTAAAAAAATAAGTTCAGAAATTCATTCTGGGCACACCGGGCCTCTGAATCACGTGCCGTCAATTTTTACAGACTCGTAAAATTCCTATTTAATTAAAAAAATTACAAATAATTTTTGGGTATTTCTATTTCACTTACCTCCCACATTCATGACTGACTATTCACAAGCCTTATAGTTCCCCTAGAAGATGATGACAAGTCCTTCAACTTACACAAAGAGAAATATATTAGGTTCACATGATGACATGTTGATGAAATCTCCTACAGATGAGTCACATGAAGATCATCATACATTACAGGTTCCATCACCTAGGGAAGATCCCTCTCAAGCTCATCATACATCACCCCAACATAAAGATCGGTGGTCTAGATACCATTATCCCATTTTCACACCATCGTATGGGACATGACCTCATCATATACGGTTATTTTACTCATTAATTTTTATGTTTTCCATTAAATTAAATTATTTGAAATAATATTGTATTTCATCCCAAATATTGTTTTACTCATATTAAATTGATTAAATTATTTCCACTATCAACCATTTTTATAGGATTTTTAATGTTTTAATTTTCATTTATATTTTAATTACAGTTTAAACATAATTAAATTTATATGTAATCTTCATGAAAAATTAGAAAAAATATTAAATTTCAAGTATGTAACATTAAAATATTATATAATTTAAATCATAAAAATAATCTATTTAAAACAAAAAATATTTTCTAAGCATCTGAATATTTTTTTGAAATAAAATGAATTTCATCAATATAATGAAACAAAATTATTTACATGATAAGAATAATATTGATTAAAAATATAATATTTAAACATTACGAAATATATGCACATAAATTACTATATAACAAAAAGATAAATGAAATTTTTGAATATTGACCAAACATATAAAAAATAATTAGAAATAAGTAGAATGTCCAAAAAAAATTATAAATACCAAAGTAATGTATTAAAACAACAGTATATTATCCCATTAAATTCACATTTTTTCCTTGAAAAGTTTTTTTTAAAATTATTTTTATATGTTTATTGAGTGTTTCAAATTTCTATTAGATTTTATTTTTATATTATTATTTATATACTTTCAGAGCCATGTACTTGAAACATTATTATCATTCATTTATATGAATTTCAAAGCATATAAATTATAAAGTTTATATACAATCTAAATTTAATTTGAAAAAAAGTCTCAACATGTAAAAAACTATTTAAAATATAAAAAATAAAAACTACAATGATCAAAAGATAATTTACATATCACAGACTTTATTTCATAATAAATAACACATGTAATTTAAAATATTAATGGGAATAATTCATATTAATAATTATATTATTAATTTCATTACTTTGAAGTATTAATAAATAATTAATTATAGCTAAATCTAATATTTACATTATCCAAAAAAAATTATTAAATTATTAAATATTTACAATATATAAAATAATATATATTAGTAATGATTTAGATAATTTAATTGTTAATGTAACTAATAACGTTGTAAAAAATATAATTTTAAAATAAATATTAATTAAAATTTTAATATAATTTTTTCAGTAATTCATAATAATGGAATTATTAAAAAATATTATTATATAAGTATATATACAAAATAATAATAATATATATTTAATATATAAATATATTTATAGTTCTTAATTTTTTTAATTGATTTTTTTATTTTTTGATATTTTTACAAAGTGTTTATAGATTTTAACGCATTTTTTCAATGGAATAAAGGCACTCCATCAAGCTATAAAAGGAAAATGGCATGGAGCTTGTTTCAGAAGTTTCAACTCGGACAGACCTTTCATCCTCTCATATCATCAGAGTAGCTCTTGATCCCTCTAATAATATAGTATAGAAATTTCTTGCACCCATACACAAAAATATCTTTATTTCCATACGCCAGCCCATATGAATTTCTCAAATCATATTCCTAAACCTCAGGCTGATCCAGCTAACTAGCCAGAAACTGATCTCATTTCACGATTGTCGATAGTCATTTCTCCCTTGTACGGTTCCACCACCTTTTTCATGGGAGGATGGAGGTGGAATGATTTTTTTTAATGGTTGTTGTCCAATCCTCACCAACTAACAAGTGGGTGAGTGACTGAGTAGGGCTGGGAGCTTCTTAAAGATAGAAAAGAGCATCCTCTCATTTCAACATCTCATCATCTTATGCATCGCCAATAATTTTTCATTGAAGTGTGGAATTTTTTGAGAGAGTTAACCCACATATTAAAGAGATATATTTATTATTTTTTTCTTTACAATAGTGATATATTTTGTGTCCACTTTTACCCATAGTGATCCTACAAAATTCTCGCGGTTTTTTACCCCTTTCATTTTGGGGGTTTTCCAACATTACATCTGGTGTCATTTATTTTCACATTTTTAACTCCATTTTATCTCGTATTTATTATTGCACCAATGGGACATTCATATTAGTTATAAACTAGTAGAATTATATTATGTTTCTAGACTGGTGTAGTTTTCTGTTTTGGGAATTAATAATTTTCTAAAATTTGAGTAGGCTCAGTAACTATGGCTATGGTTTATCGTTCAAATCTGTAAAAAATAGTTAAAGTTAATAAATACATAATTGTGAAATATAGGAGATTCTATAATGATGGTGTGTTCAGATAGTGTTGAAATTTGAGATTGAAAAATTCAATGGGGATAATTTACCATTATGGAAAATAAAGATTTAGGCAGTATTGTGGAAGGATAATTGCCTACTGGAAATTATTTTTTAGAATGGTAGGTGTAATTGTGGGTAAATGTTATTAAAAGGATGATAATACCATTTCTAACACTCATTTTTTTGGATTATGGTTTCATAACATGAATTTCATAGAAAAATATGGTGAACGAAATATGGGATTCTCAGTTGAAACTATACAAAGCCATGTCACAACACAAATAAAGTTTCCTAAAGTAAAAATTGGTCAATCATAGAATAGAATTTTCATCATCAGTGACTGACCATGTCAACACCCTCAATACCCTATTATATCAGCTCAGAGTGCTCAGATATATAATTTCAGATACTGAACATGCAAAGATTCTTATCCATAGTTTCCCAGATTCATATGAACAACTCATCATCAACCTCACCAATAGCATTTTAATTGATATAATTCTAATAAATAATGTCACCTTCATGGTTATTGAAGAATATTTCTGTTTTAATAACAAGGAGTAAAAATATAAAACATGCACTAAGTAGTGTATCTTTTAATAGATAGAGTAAGGGTGATGGAGCATGGATCCAGTAGGAGCCAAAATCATTGAATGTCCAAATCAGGGAGTATGAATGAGAATGTAAAAATGTTATAATTGTGGATAGAAGGGGCATGTCAATAATTATTTTCTAAATAAGAAGTGTAATGAAAATATATCTTAGGGAAATGTGTTGAGATCTTCTAGGAATGTAGATATACTATTTAGTAAATTTGTAATGACTAATTAAAGAAGGAAAAATCTCAACGATGCACTGATATTCAAATCATGAGAAATATAACACATGACATAACAATGGGAATGGTTTGATTAGCTTAAAAAAATTCTCTAAGGACATTTGTACATGGGGATACTTCACATCCTGAGGATCATTTGATCCGGTACAATCAAATAGAAGATGAATAATTTTATTGTTCTAAACATCAAAGGAGTGCACCATGTGAAGCGATTTAAGATAAAAATATTGTCTTATGGACAATTTGATGATATAGGATGCAATACTCACATTGAAAATGGGGTGATTGGAATTGTGAAGGGATACATTTTTTTGGTGAAGGATGAGACGATCTTAAAGAAAATGTATGTTCCTATGGGTGAAACATACAAGGAGGAGAGATATATGTCGCATAAACTACCTTGAAGAGAGTATAGATTCTAAATATTGGAAATATGGAAGAACAAGACCTCAATATTCTTCCAAATCAGAATCATTTCCTGATCTTACAAATTTATCCTTATCATTTTATTATCATTGTTTTTTATCAAGAAATATAGGATAAATTTCAGGACATAAAAGGAAAGAATCAAAAAGAACTTAGATTTTATCCATTCTAATGTTTGGAAAGCACCAATTATATGTCTTTGAGGACCAAGTTACTTTGTATCATTCATTTATGATTATTCCAATCGATGTTTGGTGTATCCAACCAATATGAAATAAGAAGTTTTGATGTCTTAAAAACATTCAAAGCATGGAAGGAGGTTGAATTTGGAAATAAGATTAACTATTTGTGGACTAAAAATGTAAGAGAATATATATGAAATGATTTAGATACTTTTTTTCAACAAGATGGAATTATGATATTGTAAATTATTTCATACACTCCTCATAAGAATGTACTAGAAGATTACATGAATATAACCATGTTTGATAGAACAAGGGTGATGTTTGAGATAACAGTAATTAACAAAACGTTTTTCATTAAAGCTGTGAATACCTCTTATTATGTGATCAGCTAGTCACTTTTAATAGCGATTGATTTAAGGACATCAATGGAGATGCAGACTAGTAAAACCGCAAACGTTTCTCATCTAAATACTTTTGGATGTCAAATATATGCATTATTTAATGACTAGGAAGTATCAAAGTTAGATTCAATATCTAGGAAATGAATCTTTTTGGGATACACTGATGGTGTAATGGGTTATGATTTATGCGACCCCACTACCGACACACTTATCATTACTAGAGATACCATTTTTATAGAAGATAAGATGAAAATGTAAATTTTTGAGGACATGGGGAAATAGAATATAGAGACTACAATAGTTGAGGTGGTGGTAAAATCCAAGGAATAAGTAATTTACAATGTGGCATTATGAGGGAATGATGATCAAGTTATAATTGATTCTTGACCAAGATGGTTAACTCAGGAGAAAATGGCACTACTATGACACTAAGATTATTTCATCAAGTGAAATATTTAGTATTTATTATTGATAGATGATAGAGATCCATATTCTTTTGTGGAGGAAACCTAGAGTCATGATGTATTCTCATGGATTGTGGAAATGTAGGTGTAAATTGAAGCCCTATACAAAAACAAAACTTGGGATCGTGTTATATTACCTCATTAATGGAAGGCTACTTAGAAAAAATGGTTATTTAAGATCATGTATGATAGAAATGACTAGGTGGAAAGATATCATGAATGAATAGTGGTCCAAGATATACTCATAATCAAGGTATTGATTTTAATTTAATATTTTCTCTTATTGTGGGACTGATGACTGTTCAAATATTTATAGATATGTGTGATAAATATTGTTTACATATAGTGTATCTATTTGTGAGGATTAATTTTTTCTATGGTGATCTTGAGGAATAGATAAATTAATCAAACTATAATGATTTAAATAATAAGATAAATATAACATAGTTTGAATGTTGAATAAACATTTGTACGGTCTCAAGCAAGCACCAAGTTGTTGATACAAGATATTTTATTTCTATATCATGAGGGTTGGATACAATATACTTCATTCAGATACTTGTGAATATTTCCAGGGTTAAGATGCTAATAGTTTCATCATTATTATGTTGTGTGTTGATGAAATATTGGTTGTACACCCTAAAAATGATCAAATCTTGGAGATGAAGGAACAATTACATATAGAGTATGATATTAATTACATGGGCCTAGAAAATGATATTCATGGGATGTATATTTGATGATATAGTAATATTGGTTATATTTTTCAATCAAAGATGTATTACTTATGTAATTCCTTAAAATTAATTAACATGAAATATTGTAATACAATCTCCACCCCACTTCCCATAAATTTCAAGTTATCCTCTATGATGAGTCCATACAGTGAAGTAGGCAAGACAGATATGTCTGAGGTATTCTATGCATTAATAATGGGGACTCTGATGTTTTATATGGTTGTCAGTAGGAAAAAATTACGTGTGCAGTATGAATAGTTATTCAGTACATAGTGAATCCAAAACAAGAGTATTGGAGCACAATGAATAGGATCCTAATATACATCAAGGAGACCATTGATTGTGAATTATTTAATGGGGGATCAGATTTCACTATTATAGGAAATCTTAATTTAGATTTTTCAGGTGATTATAATAAGAGGAAATCCATTACTGGTTATGTTATTACTCTTTTATAAGGAGTTGTGAGATAGATTTCAATGTTATAGTCAGTTGTCGATTTAACTATGACGGATACGGAGTACAAGGAATCTATAAGAGTTTTCAAAGAGGCGATGTGTATAGGAAGATTTTTGGACAAGATCGAGAATATAAAAGGTTAGATTACATTGTTTTTTGAAATTCATAGTACCTTTCACATTAAAATTAATATATATTTTCATTCCAGGATGAAACATAGTGGGATACAATATCACTATGTCTGAGATATGGTGTAACAAGGACATGTGGACATGTAGAAAATTCACACTAATGAAAATATGGAAGATTTATTTATAAAGGTGGTTGAATCTGCTAAGGTCATATGTTTTAGATCATCAAGAAACCTTCCAAAGTAATGATCATCATGTTTGGAACATATAAATGAAGTGTGGAGATATGATTAGTTTTCAATCAATCTACTATTGGGAGATATATCATATTTTTTTTCCCAGAGGTGTCTACCACTTGCATTTTCATGGGATGTAGGTAGTGGTAGGAGTGGTTGGTGAAAAAAATTCCCCAACCACTTATTGGGAGAGAAACTATGTAGAGTTAGAATATACCTATAAAAAATGAGTTCCTCCTCTCATTTTAGCATCTCATTTGCTTTAGAATAACCAGTAAGTTTTCATTTATGTTAGGTATTTTGTGAGGTTATTTCCCTATATATTAAAGGGATATATTTATTGGTTTTTTCCTCATATAATAGTGAGGGAGTGAGAAACCACTTTTATTCATAGCGGTCATTCAATTTTCTTAGGGATTTTTACGCCCTTTAATTTTGGTGGTTTTCAAACATTACATATACTATCATTTATTTCCATATTTTTTACATAATTTTATCTCTATATTTTCATTACACCAATGAGATAATTATTGTTTTTCTAAAAAATTATGGCCTTATCATCCATGTTCCCCAAAATATTCTTTATCAACATGTTGAATTGTGTAATATTGTTGATGCTTTTCAAGTTAAAAAATTATAATATGTGGGTCTCATCAATCACCCTGATGAAATCCATGTTGGTGTAACTTAATAAGTATTAGTCATACTAGATAATGGTCCCTTTAGAAGCTAGTATACTTTATTTTATACCCACTCTAGTTCTGAATTGGTACGACATGCAATCCAATATGGAGATTTATCCATGGTAAATCGTCTATATAGAGACACAGTTCTAGTCACGGCTAACCATGGTAGTGGAATAGTCAGAGGGTGTGGATTTGGCATATAGAAGATTTATGGTTACCTTCATGTTTGAGTTGTATGGTCTTTTAGTGGATTAGTTTCAATCCCGAGAGAATAAATGGAATAGAGGGTCAGTGGATAAGCTGGATGGAGAATGATATAAAGGGAGAGGAGATAAATGAGGGCTCTCTTGGGGAGAGTTCCATTATTGAATTTAACTAGGAAACCATAAGGTATGTTGTAATTTTTCACTTAAGTTTATGTAATTTTATCCTCTAAATAGAACTATGATATTATAAAAGAAATATATAAAAAAATGTAATATATGAGGGCCAATTGAAATGGTTGAATTTTTCAAGTTATAATCGGATAAGACAATAATATTCAGCAGATGATAGGCATCACATCTAAAAGATCTCAAATAATCTCATCAAATAATGCATGTAAACATGGGTATTAAAAAAACATAGTCTCAGATTTAATGTATTATAGAATTTTATTTGGGAAATTCTAATGGTGTATGTCGGGGTAGGCATTGAGAGTATGACCATGAGAAAGGCCTAAGACGTTGATTTATACTAATGTTTATAACATATATCTAAAAGTTTTATAATTATAGAATCATTGAAAAACGAATAATTTTATTTATTTTTATAACTAATAAAAAAATAAAAGAAAGAATATATGTTTTTAGATCATTTTGGTTCACATTGATCCTATGTGCACGGTGAGAACAAAACCTTTTACTATCTTTTCTATGAAGAAACAAAAAAATATAACAGATTTGAAAACATTAAAAGAACAAAGAATGTATCCAAGGAAGTAGGTTATGGTACATCAGTAGATCAAATTGATAAATGATGACAAAAGAAAAAGTCAAAATTGTTTCTTTAAGGAAAACAAAATTCCAATACATTTTCACAGAGAGAAAAAAAAATTACTGCATAAATAAAGTCATGCATGGTCCATGTTAATAATAAAACACGAATTATGCATAATGAAAATAAAAATACAAGTATAGTAAATTTTAATTTCAATAATAAGAATGTGGTATGTGGTATATATCATAAATAATCACCTTGTAATAAAATATTTTTATGTATTATGGTGTTCTCCCAACATAAATTATTATATTGGGATAACATTAAGAACCCCAAAAAAATCATAAAATTCAATAATGGAACAAATTTAGAAAAATATTAGTCAGGTTATTGGAATTGTGCATCTTATTAACTCACACCATACTAGTCTCAATAAAATTACTAAAAAAATGTAGACTAATGTTTATATAATTTATATTGGTGTTAGTGTCCTAGTGATAGCCCAAAATATGTTTTAAATTCCCTCTAGGTTACCAAATTTAGAAATTTAAAAAATAAAAAATACAAAGCACTAAACTAAAATGTTGTATAAGAATTGTATATACGAGGTTGAACCCCTGGAGGGAGGGTTGGAGAAAATATCAATTAAAATAAAATAATACTAAAATAATTTGGAATTGTAGGAAATAAATATAAATTACTATAAATTAGGTTTGGTGAAGATAGTGGGAGAATAAAATATAATACTTGTGTCGGGAATCTATGATTCCAGGTTCATAAACTATGAGGTATGAAATAATTAATTAAAAATAATATAGTCATTGGAACCAGGTCATAATAAATCCAATTTCCATGATACAATCACTCCACCCAAAAATCTCCTTTTCTCATGGTCAAGTATTTTGGACTTTAAGGAATGGGTAACCCCAAACCTTATTTATACTTATAGAAAGTAAAATTAAATGGCCATGGGGTAATTCTAAACCCCAAATATCATATTATGAAATCATATTCAATCCACTCAGGAAATGGTAATGCTCAAAGGAATAAATAAATTTAACCCAACCATAACCCCGCTTATAATGGTAATGCAAGAAGAAAATTTGGGAATGGTAGAATTGATGAGTAAAATATTAAATCCCAACATTTATTGAATTAATATTTAAAATACCTCATTAATTCAATCCATTTTCATCACACACGCCTCGATATGAATAAAACACCCTCAAATGCTATCCACGAGTAGGTGTAGAGAAAAATCCAAGATAAAGTGGCAAAGTAGGGTTCCACAGTAGGTGTGCCTTCATCCAAAATTGGTCCTATATCTATATCTCAAAATTATCTTCACAATATCATGTAATCCCACTATTTATAGGCTTCAAATTGGTCATACCAGTCAAGTTTCATAATGTATAATGTGATTACACATTGGGTAATCCCGATCCACATTTTCCTCTGTGTATTTTAAATATTCAAAAATCCCATACATGGATTTGAAATTTTATGGATTTTCACAGAATTATATCATGAATAATGATGAGAAATTCTAAAATATTCAAATACCACAAATCTCAGTGTATATATTCCCTAAAAACCATTCTCAAAAAATGTCACGTCATGTAATTAAGATACAAGACATGTAATGGCCTTTATAGTGTGTTTTGACTACACGGATTCTCCTAGTGGTGACATTTAATTCTAATGAATTAATGATGTACAATAAAGATAGATGACATATAATCATGCTTTCTAGTTTTCAAGCTTCAATCATTCTCAAAAATCTGGTCTCAAACTGCGAGTGAATCTCACCGCACGATGTGACTTTTAGCTAAAAAAATTTCCAATTATCATTCTTTTCTGAAAATGAATTGTATCCTAGCACACCCTAAAAAAAGTTAAATTTTAAAAAATAAATTAGGAAAGAATATTCATTTAATTACACAAATAAATATTTAAAATACCCTAAAATGTATGCATGAAATACATTTATCACCTAGGACAAACTGTTTTCACATTGATTACATTTATATTCGATATGTTGTATATTAAAACTATATATTATTACAAATTGATCATTGTTATATATGACACTAATTTAATAATGTTATAGAGTATACGTCTCATTCACAAGGTCATAACAGTTTCCTGCTATGATGAGAAACTTGAACTTCTATGATTATATTCTTAAATATTGTTATCTGATATGATAATGTGCTCTGATGGGACACATGGTATTTACACTATTAGTTGTAATTACATATAAGAGGATGAATCGTATTCTCATGAAGTTTTCAATTAGTAATATCCAATATGGAAGATTATTAGAACATACCTTCCAGTACGAATTTCCACATGTTTTGGTGTCATTTGGTATTCTTATTTGAGATCATGTGTAATTGTCCATATACTTTGAGATTATCATTATTGCATGTGATGACTCATTCAATTATATTTTTTGATTAAAACTGAGAAGAAAATATTCACAGTGAGGTTGGGTATGTTGGGTGCATCATGATTGATATATCAATAATGTATAAGTCAATGAATGATTTTTCACTTCCATCATTGTGGAAAATGATATATCATCCATTTGACAGGAATGGAACCATCTCCCTAAATTCAATTTACATAGTGTAACTATTTTTTTATTTTAGATAGTCAACGTAATATGTATCAATCATATTGTTTGGTAACACACAGCAATAGAAAATAGACCATTAGTGACCACCAAAAGGGGTTGCTAATAGTCTTGAGCATTTGCCGCCCAGCTACCTTTAGCGGTTGTAGTTGGACCATCGGTACTGGGAATCCGTGACCCCCTTTGGCTATAACTATAACATTTTCCACCTCGGTTGTGGTAGATCTCTCTAGGAAGGACACTAGAAACATCTCATGCAGTCACTAAAGGGTTGAAAAAATAATAGATATAATGGCAGCCATGAGCGGTCGATAATAGTCATGAAAAATAAACCATATAGTGACTGACGTATGAAGTCTCTATTCAGGAAATATTTTTTTTAAAAAAAATATGCATTCCTACAACTAGAATGCAACATTACAGCAATAAATTACCATACTAAATAAAATCCTGCAAAGAACAACTAAAAAATAGATATCATGACTAAAATAGTGATCCAAATAGGTACAAATCCCTTCTAATCTTCTGCCTCAATCAACAAATAGATATGATAAAATAAATTATTCAAGAAAAATAAAAATATTATGCATTTTAGGATGACATACCATGGAAACACATATCATTTTATGTCTTGAAATCCATTTTATACAACTATTATGCCTTATAGGATTTGTCCTTCCCCATGATTGGAAATGTAATTACAATGAAGATAGATAATTATATAAAAGATAATTTAAAATAACAAATGCATCTTTTCTACTCATAACTCATTTATAATTAAATATATCAATAGTGGTTCATAATTCCTTGACATGTATGATCATTTTTCAACCTGTGGATTTTAATGTAAACAACATAAGTAACAAAGGAAAAATTAATATGTTTCAAAAAATAAATAATATTCCCTTTTACTACTGATAAAAATAAGTAGATAAGAATATTTTTGGGTGATTAAATGATTTGATGTAAACATTAAAAAAAATTACATACCTAATGGGTAATCTATGAAAGAATATTTGGGGTATGGATGTAAAATGAAATAAATCAAAAACAGAACTTACCTCTAGATTTTATAAAATAAATGATCTACATGTGTAATAATGTCATCTGGTGGTTCATGAAGATTCAAACTGCCTAGTTTCTTGAATGATTATTGAAAATAGCCACTCATTTTAAATTGTATAGATTGAAGCAACTACACTATCATATTTGATCAAAATAAAAAAGACATGGTTATTATAAAGTTGAGATGTTTCTTTTAATCTATGTAATGTTAACATGAATTATACTATGATGTGATGGGTCAAATATCTCAGTGGAAATGTTGAATTGGTAGGAAGAAAAGATTTCGACCAAAGATGGTTGTACAATGCATCCGAGCATTGATGTCGAGGAATGGTGATATTAATGTTTAGCTAAGACAGTTTGTTGATATGGTCCACTGATATTGCGGGTTCAAAACTAATATATTTTTTAGCCTCAAGAATATGAAAATTAATTTTTAAATCATTCTTGTACGTTTTTTTGTATATTAAAGTAACGAACTAATCATGTTTTTGAAGATTGTGTTTGTTCGATCATTAATTTTTGTCTGATATTGCAAATTTTGGAATTGAATGCTGCCCAATGGTGTACCCACAGTTGAAAATACCAGTGCACAATAAGTTTTGGATAGATTATATCATTAAATCTTTTAAGAAAGGAGAAAACCATTATAGAAGTGACAATTTTAGATAAAATTGTTGTCAACACAAATGAAAAATTTGGTATACCTGGAAGATAAGCATGACCTTGAAATGAATAAGTCAATCAAGGTTGAGATGATATTGATTTATGCAGAATTAATCAAATAAAATGAAGGATATAGGCCATCCGGATGAATTTTATTTTAATCAATGAAGGTATAATAATTTATCATGGTTTAACTGAAGTTCCCTGTAGTTTTTTTATCAAGGATCTTAGGTGGGTGCTATGATTGGAACTAGTGTTGGGATAGAGTAAGGAAGAAAATATTTATCAGAAGGCGAGGTAGTAAGAAATTCTATTAATCTAAAAAAATGTATATTTGGATTAAATTTGTGTGATTAATTGGGTACAAAAACGTAACCCTAGACTAGTATTGGAAACATAAAGATCAACAGGAGGTTGTGTTGCCTATGTAAATGTAGAATATGAGCTACGTTAAAGATACCATGAATAAAATAAGATTACATAAAGGTAAATATGACAATCTAGGACTCATATCATGGTAATGAGAATGTTATGAAATCTATATAAGGGTTATTTTGAAGATCAATAAAAGAATGTTGAGTCATCTAAAGATTACTCTAGTCTACGTAAAGGTATGATTGAGTTATAACAATTAATTTCAAATGAAGGATACTATAAAGAGATTATTTTTGGTTTATTCATTACTAAATAAATAATCAAAATCATAAAAATTTATTGGGATCCTTGATTCATGGTGTGAATAAATTTTTTCTAACGCTTTTCATTGGGCTGTGTGTCCATCATTGTTTGGTCGATTGATGGAATTTGACCCCGCATTCCCTCTATCCAATGGTGGGAAACATTCATCACTTATATGGAATGATTTCTCCATGATCAAAATGGTATTATGGGATGTTGGTTCCTCCATCCGTGTATTCCTCCTCCAAATTCATCTCTTAGTCTGGGACTCCCTTATAGATTATGATTTGTTTAGTGAACCTCATTAATGGTGCCATCTCTTTGTGTATGCTGGTAAATTACATTGCTTCTATCTAGGCATTCCATAGGGTCTATCTATGGTAGAAACCATTAGTTAGGGAATTATTCAGGTTGAGAATAAGAGGCATGTCTAGACGTAGAATCATTGGAGCACCTATATTCTTCCTCAATAAGGGTATTCTCAAGGGTACAGAAACTTGTGGCTTACGAAGTCAATCACGGTGTATCTTATGTTATAGGCATGTCCTTATGGTTTTCTATGGCTTACCATGTTTAAAATGGGGTATACCATAAGTCTAACATCAAGTATAGATAGATTATACTGATCAGAACACTTATGAGGGTTGATCAGATAGGAGGATCCCTAAGAGGGAGCACCTATAATGTTTAGCGAATTTGTGGATCAGAACTCTTGATAAGAGTGTACCCAAGCTGGTTCATCTCAAGAATGAGAATGTTTCACACCGTGAAGGCTGATTTAAATTCCATAAATGGTAGATCTAGAAAAGTGAACCCCAGAAAGTGGGACATGAAGGATTACCATTGGATGGGGTTGATCCCCAGAGAGGATTTGTATATACCTTGTGTAGATGTAAGGGATAAAACCCATGTAGTTCAAAGGGTTGATTTGGGGTTTACACATCCCTAGATCCCCATTGTTATAGGATCACTCTTGGAAGGAGGAATATGAATTGTGCATGGATTATATATAGTTAGCTACCTGGGTTCTATTAGAAGCAGTGATGACATGAATGGAATGATCTCTCTGGGATGTGGTAGCATGGGTAAGAATTACGATGGGTATAGATTATGTCATGATGAAATGGATGGAGTTTGGAGAGTGATGGTCTTGAACCTCAGAGAGGCTTCCTATGTATACCGATGGATAGGAATCAAAGCCCACTTTGTTCAAGAAGTAGGGTGGTTAGTTGCCTATATAGGTAGCCTAGGAGAATGAATGCATGAATAGGGACCTAAATGAAAAGGAACCTCCAAGTAAGTGTATAACCCTCATGAGACATAGCGTCCAAGGGGAAGGGTCAGGATGGGAATGAATGATGGGATTGAAACCCAGAGAGGCTTCGTTAATACCCTATTTAGATAAAAGAGATGAAATTCAATATATTTTTGGATTCAGGTAGAGAATTGGGGTGTAAACATTGATAGTGACTCGGAGAGGTTCTAGGGACTTACGAATGGTTTGAGACTCATCATAAGAGGATCATTATTTTTTGTATAAATGTGATATATTTGGGGCTTACGCATGGTTAGAAACTCAGGAATATGGATTATAACACTTGACAGGGTGGATAAGAGATATGTGTCCCATAAAGGGTATATGTCCAATCAAGATGGTACTTCAATAGGAGGGATCAACAGAGTTTTCCATTGGTTGGTATTGAACCTCAAAGAAGCTTCTTATATATCCTAAAGGGATAGAAAATTATGAAGTTTAATGCATGATGTTTAACGTCCTACAGGATGATTGAACCAATGTGAAATAGATGGAACAAATCCATTTGTGGGGAGTGATGGTCTTGAACCTCCAGGAGTCTCCATACACACCCTATTTAGAAGGTAGGGATCAAATTCCATGTAGTTTGGTGGGTGGGTGCATAGAATTGTGGGAACAAATGGCTAGAAACCTTAAGCATGCTGAGGATGACACATGTTTAGTGGCCAAAAGAGTTGTTGGGGTTACTCATGGTTAGTGGACCAAAGAATAATTCATGGTCACTATTACACTAATCCCATATAAGTCATTCTTAGTGTGAGAAACAATTATTAGCAGTATACCAGACGGTTGTGTCGGTAAAGGTGAAGCCCTGAGTGGTGGTGTAGGGATTATGAATAGATGGAAACCCTAGGAGGTGGATATTGGGACTTGAACTATGAGAGATTCTCAAGGAGGATCTAGTCCCTTTATATGATGATTTCATTCCATGCTAGTAGGGTGAGGAAGATCTCATTCCCGTGGAGACCAGTGGGCGTGGAGAATGGCTAAGAGGGAACAACCCCATGTGAATTGGACATGGCAGGACAATATTTTAACATCATTTTATGTGAATGATGATGCTTGGCAGTTTAAAATCCTACATCTAAGATGGGGAGGATTCACTCATTACCCCTATACATACAAGAGATATACCTACCGTCACATTAGGAAGGGAATCCATCAGTAAGGCCCTACATGAGGGGTGTGGAGGAATGGTCAAGCATGGGGTCCATGTTAGCATGGATATTAGAAAAAATCAAGATCCATTAGTATACATATACCAAAATGAAATAGGTAGGATACCACAATAAAGGAAACCACACAAGTAATTATGAAATCACTACATACGTTCCCAATGGGCCCCATGGGAAAGGGGTTTGTGAAGCAGGAATCTTCACCGAGAGGAGATTCATGAAGCTCTGGTTCTTTTCAAAGAAAAGAAGCATCATTATGGGAGGTGATTCGTGAATCTTGGAGAAAATGGACTTTATGAAGGTAGGAGCCTCGTGAAGCATGGAGACCCAACCTAGGAATGGGGTCCACATGTATTTGGGGGATTCTTCTCAAAGGTTGAATGATCCTTGATGTCTCGAGTGAATAAGAGGGACTCCTACATTCACGATGACCACAAAACATAATAATGGGGAATATACACTTTATGTGGAGGTAGAATAGGAATAAAGGGAAAGATTTTTTACAATTATTAATTACATTGTGTGATTCATTTCTCACTGGTACGTAGAGAATAGATAGCTTCAAGAAATGGGATCTTGGAAGGTGAAAGGTTAAGTAATGATGTATCTAGGTGTCGTTGAGCCACATATTTATATTCATGAGGAATCAATGTTCATTGATATGTTCTGCGAAGGAAATTGATATTCATGAATAGAGGCGATTCCGTCAGACTCACTTAGCATTATGTCAAGTGTCTTTGTGGTGATCATGGATGTGATTGGAATCATGGATGTTTCCATCTATAGGTTTCATGGTGTTCACAGAGAGGATTAGACTCATGGATATATCCTTCAATGGAATCATTTCATTCATGGTTGGGAGGGGCCAGGTGTGGTATATTCATGAAGACGACTACATTGGTGATTTGTTTACTCGTATGTCTTGAATTGTTCCTAGAATTGTCTTCGCCTTCCTCAATCCATTCTGGGAACAAATTTCAGCACCCACAGATGCCCCCCCCCCAAAATATTGGAGTGGAGGGGGAAATTAGGGTCGAATTATGAGGGTAAATCATTGAAATTATTTCGATCATGAAGATAGATAACGATGAAGGGGTGTGGAGCATAGGGTGAGATTCCTATGACACTCACAAATATCATGGGTATCATAAAGATCAGAGGGATAATGATAATAAATTTAGGGAATTGGGGCCCCTTATCCATATCTAATCTCTATGAACACTGTTCTTGATCTCCAGAATCATGAAGCTCTAGCCCCCCCCCCCCCACAATCACTCTCTACGAACAGGGTTCCCCGAACCGATGCTCCATGAACACTGCTTAGAAAACTGGGGCATTTTGATCATTTATTGCTTCACGATATTCACTAAGGCCATCCTGGATCCACAATCTCATTCTATGTGAATTTCATCCATGAAATACCTTTGAAAATGATCTTCATGAACACGTACAAAAAACAACAATGCCTTAGACCAAGTGGTTGATCAATAATGGGAAGAAGCCACTACATGTATAGAGACTACTCCACTTCATGGATGGATGGGTGGAAGCGTACATGTGGGAGTATGAATACCTGAATCTCGTCTCCCCTCCCGTTTCATACATTCAAGCATCCAATATATACACGGTATGAAGTATCCCATTAAAACTGAAACTTACGGTAGTGCTGAAGAAAATTTATAGGAAATCCAAATTCAACTTCCATCCATTCCATTTTCTAATGGGAGTGTTCATTGATAATGGTAGGGGAAATGAAGAGCAGTTGTCATATCTCCTAGCCTTTCTAGGAAGAGTACTAACAGTTTAGGGGGATCGAGAACTCATCTATTAACTGTATAACCCACATCGATTTGTGAGAATGATCTAGTTTTTATAAGGATTAACCCCAAATATCTACCCAGGGGTAAATTATAAGGATCACCCATGCATGACAATACAGTTGTGGATCATGTTCATATGGGGGGGGAGAAAATATAGAATGACCTCCCTCCATCTACCATCACATACAGGCTAGTCTATGAGTATGGAAAGAGTTGGGAGGAATCATAACTGAGAGAAATACTAAAATAATGGACCACCCGATCTAAGGATGTAGTGTCCCCTCAAACTCATGTTCAGGGCCAAATAGTGACAATAATACATCGGGTTCGTAGGGCTGATTCACATTGTGGTGGAAGATCTGGAGCAGCAGGGCTAATAGTTCCAAGGCATTCACCAGCCATAAGTGAAAGACGACCCATGTTAGAAGACCCAGTAGCTCCAGATGGGTGGACTTTAGAGGAAAGGAATCCATCTTGAGGGTTTTGTAGAAAATCTACCCAGGATCCCAGGAAGCATCTGTGTTACATGTATATACCTAAGGATTCCATTTATCTCAAATATTTGGAGTCATGGTACAACATTAGTCAATTCCATAGTCCTTAGGAAATGTTGAATCTTCTTAACCATATCAGATCATTAATTCAGGCTTTTGTCATGCTTGGGCCAGTTTTACAGTATTTGTGACAGAGGGGCAGCTATATGTGGATGATTTGGAGGATTTACTGCACTCTTGGAGAAATACTCATCCAATAAAGGATTAGGTAAATCTATTTATAGACTTGAAATCTCCACCACAACTATCTACTACTGAGCTTGATGAAATCTTTCCTCTACGAGATGAATTAGAATGATCCTGGGGAAAATATTCTAATAGAGGGATCCAACATTAGATGAAACCTATTTGGGAGGGTTCTTCAAAGATATTTAGGTATGATCTAAACCATTAAAATGAATTTCCTCTTTCATGTTTATTTGGGTTTCTCAATTGACATTTGTTATATATAGGAGATCCTATTACAAAGGACCCTCCCATGGGGTCGAAGATGTCACGACAGGCATAGATGACCAAGATCCAAGGGACACAGGGTCCAGAAGCATTGTGAAAACTAGATTGGATTATCAATAATTTATGGATCTCCCAAAAATATACATGGGGGAGGGGCAAAACCAAGGATTCTAATAATAACAACATGAGGGCACGAGAAATCGTTGCATGACCTCTGTAAGCTTCATGCCTAATAGAGTCATACTAGTTAATTACTCAACCATTTTAACTAACATTATCTTAGTTTGGATAGTACTTGAAGAAGTGGGAATTCTATTTTTTAGTATGTTCATGAGTCCTAGGGATCATTTCATCATAGAAATTTGAATTTAAGTGGAATTGGGTGCCCAATCTGATCAGACCATGACAATAGTGGCTACGAGTAGAGCCACTGGTGGGGAGGAACCCGAAGCGAGAAGAAATAATATCATTGATGTGGATCAAGTGATGAAGATCAACCACATAATATATATCTCATCCCTTATGATAAAAATATCCTAGAATCAAATTGGATAACCTAGAAGGGATAAATCTGTCCTTGGATATGTGATATATGTGCTGGAGGGTTGGATGCATGAGGTATGTATATTCATTTTTGGGATTACCTTACTAAAAGAATATTTGACATAAATCATCACTTGGATGTTCCCTAGCACCAAATGTAGTTCTTCAACACACAAAAACTATTAGATAGTGAAGAGGAGGTTCAATTTCAGGGAATTCTGGATGAATGAGTTCTCTTCTTTCACTAACTCCCAATCAGAATTCATATCACAAGTGAGGGTCCAATTGGAAGATGGTGAAGAGTAGCTATCGCACGCACCTAATGAAGTGACCAATATATGAACTAAGAAGGATCAATTATATATCAGAGATAATTATCTTTACTTTATGGTCTACAAGGAATAAAGTTATCTCATATGGATATAACAGATCCTGGAGTCCACACGACAAAGGGTGGAGGAGCTGAAATGCTCCATTGAAGGGTCTAGTCTATAGTTGATGCATTTTTCAGAACTCATAAAAAATATTTCATTATTTCTTGCATTTTTAACTTTATACACATTTCTTAGTTGTTTTAAATTATTTCATGTCAATCATATCATTGAAAAAACTGATGATAAATCTCCAATCTCATGTGGGTCATTCCCGATGTGAGAAACAAGGGACAACCATGTAATTGTTCATTCTATATGAGACTGTTGGATAATCATCCATTACCCAGGGTCATCAATTATTTATAGACCAAATAAGGAATTCAGGATGATAGTGGTCTTTCCTAGATAATATGGATCTCATAATATAAAACATTCTATTCCCAATGTGTGTTGGTGCACGACTGTAACAATGCCAATGGTGCTAGAATCAATCTAAAAAAGGGGGTAGAAGAACTATGAATCACATTCCCAACATTTAGAACACAATGAGGGTGGCATGAATATGGAAGATAACTGATGACCATATTCAAGACAAAGAATAAACATCACATTACCTAGGGATGGAAACAAACAAACAAGGGCCAACCATTCACTATATTCAAAAACATAGGGTGAAACTCGAAGTGTCATCAAAATCCTTGTGGGAAATTGTCCTAGAATAGTGGGTGATCCAAAATTTCATGAGACCATTTCATCAAGGGGTACCTTTAGACATGAATGAGGATACATACCCAAATAAGGCACATTCAGAGAGTCTGGTGGGGTGATGAAATGTTCAAAAGGATTCCAACACACTTGAAATTATGCCACCACAATTGAGAGCACATTAGTGAAGGCGTACTAGTCATAACAAAGATCAAACTTGGATTTGGGAGGGAATCCTCTCCGTTGGGGGCTTAAGATGCCTTTAATTTTTACATTATTCAAATAAGGATGGTGAACACAATGTTTAAAATCATACGTTTATTAGGATACATAGTATAATTTGACATTATATGATAGGGACATGCCCTACAATTTATAGTCATGTGATAAAGAAGTTTCACATAGTTTAATGTCAAACTTCCAAGACCCCGGTAATGTCTCTTCCAACATAGACATGTGATACAAAGGAAATAAACCGTATGTGAAATGGATAAAGAGGCATCCATATCACATGATAGGTAGAAAACAGATAGATAAAAATCACATGATAGAGGGGAAAAAATACCACAGTGAAGATTTATGTTTAAGGTAATGATTTTTGGACTATAAATAAAGATAAACAGTAAAATGGTTGATAAAACTATGGCTGGACCAATGATAAAATGTCCAGGTGTCTCTAAGTAACCCTTGATGACGGGAATAAAGCCTCACGTAGTTCTTTTAACACATTCCAGTAAGAGACAAACACTGGAAAAAGAAATCCTCTAGAGCGAGGAGGAAAAAGAATCCCCTGGTCATCATGAGACATCCTGAACCTGTCCAGGGCATGGTTGAAATTTTACATTGTTCATTAATGTTCATTAGTTCTTAGTTTATATTCACAGTGTTTGTACCATGAAGGAATCTCATAATGAGTGTACGTTACGTGGTTTCCTGACAGACCTAAAATGAATGAGGACTAAAGGGGTATGCACCATGAAACATTTCCCATTAGATAATAGGATTCATAAGATATTAGTTTATGGTAATAGATTTTAGAACATGATCATGGAACACTTATTTTGAGGGTGAGTACACATGTGGTATGCAAGAGGTAAAACCTGAATTGAATGAGGTCCAATGGGATCCCATGTGTCACATGGGTGTCTCAAGATAAACCATGTATAGTTTATGGTCCTAGATCTTGAACTATGATCAAGTCCACGAGGTTGAAGGTTTGAGAGAGTCTATAGACAGACCAAAAAACAAGGTTTCTTGGTATCACTATGTATCCCATAAAGATAAAAATCAAGCCACATATAGTTCTTGAGGATCCAGGTAGTAAATTACCATGTGGTAATGAAAAAGGAAGATCAATATGAAATGGGGAAATAATATTTTGGTTTGACCTAATATAAATGATATAGGTTTCACTATATATCCCATTAATATGATAATCAAGCCCAACATAGTTCTTTAAGCGGAAACATACATGTGTAGGTATAGCCCATATACCAAGAGAGGAACCGTTGGATTTGTCTTGTTTGTGCATTTAGTTGTTTTTATGTTTTTTTGAACAGCCACACCAAGATATAAATTATGAGGTTGCTAAAGGAATCCATCCATATATAGTTCACGACAATTTTCATGGTGAATGACCAGTTCGAAAGGTGATGTCCTTGCAAGATAGAACACTTTGATGTTGTGTTGTTTTCCGTCATACAGTTAGGAGGATGGTTCACGGTATATGGTCATAGACAGGACTTGTAAAGTCACTTTAGCATTGTGTGGTAAGGATTATGGGAAGGGTGTTTGAAGAGGGATGTGGGCATCTTGGCTAATGGTAACATGATATAAGATTAGAGTGATCCACACCACGTAGATACTATTAAAAGAACTATGGAGAAGCTCTTAGTTTAAATGTTTATAGAGTCTAGACCATGGGGACAACTCATCTAATATGGGAATATGTATTTTGGTAGTATAAGAAACCCGATGTGAATGAGGACCAAAAATATCTACACCACAATGCACACTCCCAAGAGGAATAATGGAAAGGATCGTAGTTTATGTTCATAGAGTTTGGACTATAGGCACCCAGTTTATTATCTTGTTCATGATATGTATTCCATACAGTTTAATGTCATGTGGTGAGGATGAAGATGTTACACTAATTATTTTTATGTGACAAGGACATTGAGGGGAAAAGAGGTATCCTGGGGAGAAAGTGCGTGACATGGAAAAAAACCAGACATGAATGACAAAAAAACATCTCACACCATGCCATAGATTCCTACTCATATTTTTAGGTCATAGAGTTTGGAAAAAAAATTAGTGTCTCTGGAAGACTAATGCAGTGTGGGGGAATGAAAATCCCAACAAGAATTTGGGCCATGGAATACCAATCCCATATAATATATTAATGAGAGAATCATGAGGAATCTCTTAGTCAATGGTCGTAGAGTTTGGACCATAGGGTATGTGTAGCAGAATCATGTTGATAGATCCTACAAAGACTCCAAAGACAATGTTATACTTTATTGATGTGGTAAACAAGGAGTGATGGTATAATTTATCCGTAATATGAATGAACACAATAATGGAAAGGAAATTTAAGGTGGTAAAGTCCCAAATGTACTAACATTCCCACTCAACATGTTCGGATGCACGGAGGGGCAATAATGGGGGTGTTGGGGATCTATAAAAAGATAATAAGGGGGAAATGTGATTCATGATACATGATAACTAGAACATGGTAAGGGGTGGTGTGAAGGAGGATAAATGCTGACAATATTCAAGATACATAATCCATAACATGCTACTAGTAATGGGGAGAGACAATTAGGGTTTACCACAAAATGTATTCGAAACAAAAAACTATTCTCAAAATGTTTTCCAAAGTCTTTTAGGGTGTTGTACCAAAACATTAGGTGAGACAATGTCGAATAAGACCATTCTCTTAGAGGGGTCCCTTTAGACATGGAAGATGATGAAGAATTGGATAAAGGTACATGTTAATAATTGGAATGAATTGGGTAAATATCCTTATAGAACCCAACAATATATGTCACATACCACTGCATAGTGAAACATGCTAGTGCAGAACATCCGCATGTGGGATTGGGTCCGGATCAAGTTCTAGATGGAGGCCTAACGCCAAGACACAACTCAGAATCAAGGTACTAGGTGCTATGATTTTTTTAGTATCAACTTTATTTTGTATGAGTTTCATAGTTTATGTTTATACAGTTTAGACCATTGGGAACTTACTTTAGCATTGTATTCCTGGTACGTATCCATGAAGTTTAACGTCATGCGGTAAGGATGAAAATGATGCTCAATTTATCATTATGTGATTAGGATATAGGATAAATGTATCCCAGAGGGGAAATGTGTAGTATAGAAAATAAACTGATGTTTATAAGGATCAATGAGACCATATTCCACCCCACATACTCCTAAAGAGAAACTCGGCCTAATCGGATAAAAGGGTTAGTAATCCTAGGGATGAGCCAAGGACAAAATTTCTGAGTCTCACTAAATATCACAAAAGTATGGGAATCAAGCAACACATAGTTCTATGATATGGCATGATAGATAACAAATTCCAAGAAGAGGGGGGATATATTCTCTCAGACAAGAATATCATGGTTGTCAAGAAGTTTACTATCATACCCCTAGGAAATTGAACCACATTTTTTAAGGTCATATAGATTGCACCATTTAAGGTGGAGATGTTCAATGTGGCACCATGAGGAAAATTGATGGGAATGGGGGGTTAGATTGATCCAAAACACACTATACATTACAAAATGGTAGTATGGCCATAGGTCCAAAGGGGAAATGTCTTCTCAAGTAGAGACATAATGGAAAATTTTAGGAAACTTAATTCTATAAAACAAGGACACAAAAGGTCTTAGATTAAGTACATAGAGCATGGACCAGAGGGTGAGGCTTTGGAAATGAAAATAAGAAGTGTGGTACCATAAAGAAACACCATAAGAATGAGAACCAATCAAGGTCCATTATATAAAAACATGTTTCCAAATAGAACCCCACATAGCTTTAAAGAACAATGAAAGGAAAGTGGGTGGATGTTTTGGATGGTTGGACCCAAAGACATAGTTTTTGGGTGTCTCTATGTATCCCATGAGGATGGGAATCATGCCTCATGTAGCTATTGGAGATCAGTGTAGTTTTATGTCATGCGGCAAGGATAAAGATGCAATTTAATTTATTTCCTGAAAATGAAAGATTTTTACTTTTAAGGTCATGATGAACAGACTATCAATGTTATATAGTTTAGAATCCTACTAGACATTAAAGATCTTATTTTATAGTCATAGAGCTTTTATCTAGGGACATTGATCTCCCAAAACGAAAATATGTAGCATGGTGACATAAGAAAACCGGTGTGAATGAGGTTCAAAGAGATCTATAGCCCACACCACACGCTTCCAAGAAGATCAAAAAGAGTATCTTAGTTTTGGTTCATATAGTTTAGACTGTAGAGGTTATGTTTTCAATGCAGGAACATATAGTGTGGTGGTATGAGAAAACCATCATTAATGAGGGTCAAAGATATCTGCACCACACTACACACTCCTGGGAAAAATTACGTAAAGTTTTTGGTCGGGCATAGGAACAAATTGGTTAGGTGTCACTAAGAATAACATGAGGATGGGAATCAAGCCGTACATAGTTCTTAAAGATCCACACAACTAAAAATCATGTGGTGAGGATGTAGGGTGTCGTTATCTATGACAAGGACATACAGACACATCACATAGAAGAAGTGTATGGAATGGAAGACAAAACCCAATGTGAATGAGGACAAAAGAAGGTACATCATCATATAATACCTTCTTGATTAGGGGAATCTTCCCAAAAGGAAAAATGATCTGTGAATCTATGGCTGGGCTCGGGGGAAAGTTCCCAGGAATCACTATGTATCCAATTAGGGTGCGAATCAAGCCACACATAGTTCATGGAGGTACATGCAGTTTAATATCATTTGGTATGGACGAAGATTGAATTTAATTTCACGTGGGAAAATCATTAGTTTAAATTCATGTGGGATGGAAGATTTTAATTTCCTGTCAGAGGACCTAGATATTAGTTTGAGGTCAAGGATTTTGAACCTAGGTATCTTAGTTTAGGTTCATATAGTTTTTACTAATGGTTTTCTTGACCAAAAATATTTCTTGAGAAACATAGCATTGCTGGGAGGAGTAATTTTCTCACCATCAATGGAAATCAAGGAATATACACCATTGGAATAGACCTTTTGGATGATATAAGGTCCTTCACATTTGTGTTCTAATTTTGAAAACTTCTTATCGGGTAACATTTTCATTCTCAAGTCCAATACCAGATCACCTCGGAGGATGGAGTAAAGAAAAATAGTCTAATGGAAAGCTCCGACTATATCATTCCATGGACTCACTATATTATTAAAGGCCTAAATCATGTTCTCATTGAGTGCTTATATCTTAGAAACATTGAATTTTACTACACTTTCTGGCATCTTCCAATCAAATAAAATAGTACGGACTGATGGAAACTGAATCTAAATGGGTAGGATGAACATTGTTTCATATACTAGGGAATATGGAGTCACTTGGGTGGAGTTATGAGTCATCATACATTAATCTCAAAGAGCATTGGGGAGCTTCTCTGGCCAATATCTCCCATTATGACCCACTATCATCTATAAAATATCATATAGGGTCTTTTTGAACACCTCAATCTTCCCATTTTATTATTGATTTGTATTGGGATGTGTGGTTGGACCAGAAACCATATTGGCCATACAATTTCTTAAGCATGACTACCTAGAAATTGGTATCACTATTGTTGATAATATCAGGAGGAAACCCAAATTTCTAAATGATGTTGGATCTCACAAATTCAACAATAGACATGGCCTTAACTTCCATTAGAGGAATCTCTACATCCAACTTGAAGAATAAATTCGTTGAGGTCAAAATGAAATGGAATTGGAGAGTTGTAGCTAGTGGATATGGTCTCAGGACATCAATTCCCCAGATCACAAAACAAATTGATTAATTTTTAGTGTGGAAGAGATATAGAGGTCACTGTAAAAAATTGACATGGATTTGACACACATGTCACCTCTTGGATAACTCGATACATTCATGGACCATGGTGGGTCAAAATTATCCCAACCTATGAATCTAATGGGAAATAATCATCCCTTCTTGATGATAACCACAAGACATAGTGTGGACTTCCAACATAATTTGGTGAATCTCATCTTCCTAAATGAAATGAAGGGGGCCTCTACTAAACCGATTTTTGTAGAGAGTCATCTCTATTGTTGAACCACTATTGAGGGTGAATTGAATTTCATGATGGTGGATTATCTCATGTTCTACTCTATCTAACTAGATAATTCCATGTTGAAGATACTCAATGTAAGTATTTGTCCAATCAAAGTATTTTGAATCTGTAGGGGGTCTAGAAGACCTAATGTGGAAGCATCAACGGTATGATTATTAACCTGATGGATGTCATTTTTATCAAAACTAATTGGGGTGATGACCCTTTCATGTTCCACATAAATAAATATATCTTCTTAGTTTGAATCTATGAGATAAGTGGCTAGAATAGTGAGGGAATTAGCTAAACCATTTTATGAATTGGGAACATGAGTCACCTATAGTTTGGTAGGGAACTCTGCTAACAGATATAGAGAATGATTGAGAATGGGAAAATGCTGTGGATTTATAAAAATATAATCACCATTGATCTATTTGATGACTAATTTGAATTCCCCCTTCACATGATGGTGGGGAAGATAAATCTCAAGGGCTATCTCGAGACCATTGATGAGAGATGGATACTCTACCTCATTGTTGGTTCATCCCTATGATAGAAAAAATGAATAGAACAGAACATCATGGGTAGGTGTGATGAAAAAAAATCATAGGACCAACCTGTTGAGCCTGGGATTATTGACATTTTTACCAATGGGACTCTAGGAGGCACCATAAAAGTGAATATCCCAATACAGCTTAGGCTAATCCACTAAAAGGATGGTTTCATCATGAAAATCAAGATCCCAGAACTGCTCTATATGGGCCAGATGAGCGACGATAAAATCATTTAACACTTGACCCTTGATTGACTTCTACAGAATTAATATGATGTTTAACTTCAAAAGAATCACATCCCAATGCTCTAGCCAGACTGTCAACATCAGATAGCTCAGACTGCACTTGAGTGAATCCACTCAAGAAACCAACTGTATATCATGATGATGAAGATAATGTTGCAACTTCTTCCCTTAAAAAATCATCATGATGCATATATTTTAAATAGAATATTACCTAGAATCATCACGTAGGAGTATACGACTTAGATAGTATAGACTATTCTCAATCCCTTCCTTAGTATTTTTTGGCAAGAAGGGCATCAAGGGAACATTCGACGGTGGTCACATAAAGGATCAGTAGATATTTAGAGATGGGTTGCAACCGAAATGGAGGCTATAGAAGGTACTTCTTTATCACCTCAAAAGTGGGTTGGAACTCATTATCCCATTGGTAAATGACACATTTCTTCAAGAGTCTGTAAAAGGTATTACACTTACCGGCAATATTTTTAATTAATCAGTATATGTAGGTTAAGTGTCCCTAGAAGCCTCCGAGACACCAGAGGTTTCTTAGAAGGGGAATCCAGATAATAACTATGATCTTATATTGGTCCATATTAAGGCCTCTATATATGACAATGAAACCAAGGAACATGGCAGAGGTCACCCCAAAAGCACATTTCAATGGGATCATCTTCAAGTACCGAGAGAAAAACAAGCTGAATACATTCTCAATATCTCTAACATGTTCACGAATATATTAGTATTTTACCAGCAAATAGTTCCCATTTAAATCCACTAGATTCCCAATAATCATTTTGAATATACGGTGCATAACACGATGGTAGGTAGCTCATGCATTCTTCCAGCGGAAAGGAATTACGCGGTAGTAGAATGTACCTTGTGGTGCACTAAAGGTGGTGGAATACTCATATAATAGGTCCATTTAGATATGATTATACCTATAATACCCATCCTTGAAAGAGATATTCTGGAACTCAGTGGTGGAATCAATCAATAGCTTTGTCACAAGAAGGGGAAAGTCATCCTTTAGAACATAGTGGTTGAGATCCTCAAAGTCAATACAGACTTTGATCTATCCATTCTTCTTTTTGAGATGTACTATATTATCCAACCATCGGGGATAATGAACAACCATGATGAAATTGTCTTTGATGAGCTTATCAACTTCAACCTCAACCATAGAACCCTGATATGGGTGCATCTTCAATGGAGGATGCTTGAACCGATGATGGCTCACAGGGAGACCAAGACGGTGGAAGGTGACCTGAGAGTCCAACCCTAGCATCTCATCATAAATCCAGGATAACACATCATTGTGTTTCTTTATAATGTCTACATACTATTGTTTTTCTTTTGCGGGTATAGTTTTATTGATCAGTGTTGGCCTCAGATCTATCTCAGTAAAGAGTTTTACCTGTACCAACCCATAGAATCCGATAGAGACACACTCTTCAAATATGGGAGGAGCATCTTAAAAATTATATTTTTCAAATTTGGATATAGGATCATCGATAAAAGGTACTAATATTGATATTATTTTCATTGTAGGAATGTCGGTGGTTGCTTGAGCGCTGCTGTAATATTTTTCAAGAGACTCATTTACTGTTGAATCCATGGAATCAAAGATTGTTGACCTAGTTCCATCAGTCCTAGGACTGGGGGATCACACACGACAATGTAAAAATAGTGGTGTTGCTTCTTTCTGTTTCAAATTATCCTGGCTTGGTGTAAAAAGTAGGATTGAGGTATTTTTGTATCCATAGAGAGAACATATTGATACCTTATATGGTTGAGTGGCTTGGGATTCAATCCAACCTGCCCTGTGTAGGAGTATGATGTAATATTTCAACACTCCTTATATCTAGGAACCCATCATCCCATTATCTCAAACACGACAAAATAATGTCCCCTGCCTGGTGCGGTAACCTCCAATCAGTGAATTGGAAGGATGAAAGCATTATTAAAATCCATCCATGGGTCAAAGACAGTATAAATGTTCTCAAACTCATTGGTCTAAACCTATTTTTCCTTTATCATGTAATAGTCACCATCCCAATAGTGGTCTTCACAAGAGGAAAATGTTTATAGTGACCCTATAGTACACCCACTCGATCATTGAAGGATTACTTAAGGTATTGGTGATATGAGGTGGGAACCACAACATGAAAATGGATACAAGGCCATCCAATCAGTGTGTTATAAGATGTATCATATGAGACAACTATGAATTCAATTATTTTAAAAATGATACCTAACTAGGTATTTAGGTGGATCTTTCCACACAACCTCTACTTTATACTGCCATAATCCTAAATCTTTAAGTTAGAGGATCTCATATCTTCTTCATTCAATCCTATCTTGTGGAACATTTGGGTTAGATGAGATCAATACCATAACCTCTGTCAATAAGATAATTGAATACTTCTACACCATTAAACTGAATATTAATTTATAGAGGAAGAATATACCCCTATAAGAGGGAACCCTCATCTTCCCCTGAGAATGAAATAAAGTCCTGACATTCAAAACATTCATCATCCTCAGTATGAAAGGCCTCTACGGCTTTCACCTCTATCTCAAACTCAAGGTAACTCTTTAAGGCCTCAACGAGGGCCTCTCGCAGCTATTCAGGTAGTAGGATATCCTAAAGAATCCAAAACATTTCATGGATGTTATCAAGATTCTTAAGAACATCATATTTCCCTAATGCGTAATGGATTATTCCATGAGGAAGTTTCTCTTTGGCAGAAGATATGAAAAGTGATAGTAAAAAAACAATTGATGCTGGTTAGTGATGAGAATATCATGCAGCTTGATGGTTGAACCATATAGGGTCACAATTAGTTGACCATCATATAGTTGAGCTGCAAAAAATAGGTTGATCATGGTGTGGTCATATTAGCTCTTCTTGGTCAAGTAGCACATACAATAGAGGTTGTGAATCTTTTGAGATGAGCTAAGAGTTTTGTGCTTAATGGGCTCTATAATGAGCTTAATATCTGGTCTCGGTAGCATTCATGTCTTATATTGAAGTAATGGATTAATAATTTTGATGATTCACATGGCTATGGCCTTATTGGCAATGTTGTAGGGTGGGAACGTTATGAGGAATTGATCATCACTCCTCATTGTTGGGAATCACATGTTAATTCACCAACTCGACGGTATTTATAGAATCATACTCTATATCATCATATGGGGAATCATCCAATACATGTCATATTTTTGGGGAAATCCCCACCTATGAAGGTAGGAAGTCTTAGAGAATGAGGGAGGGTTTTGGCATCGGTAGGGGACTCTAATTTTCCTTATGTTGTCAGTGCCTGCTCTTATGAAAAGAATAGGGATGAAATTTAGATGCAAAGGCGATAGATGGATAAGATTCAACTGTTTCATAAGGATTTGCCTAATTCAAATGGGCATAGATGAAACCCTGTATCTGAGAAACTAGCCTACAATACAATGAATTATAATACTTTTACGACCCATGGCTGGAGAATTGCTTCTACTCATCATCATCGTTGTTATCATGTTGTGAAGATACGCATGATACTTGTACTGAAGAAGGACCCAATTTGACAAAATTATATAGATCTAGTTCTTGATCTAGTCCATGAAAATAAAGAATGATCTCATGGTTTGTCCAAGGAACTAGTGATAAAAGGTTGTAGTTGAGGTGATTAATGAGAACAACCTCCCCATGCCTCTTTCATTCTGGAAATTTCAGAATTCCCTGATCGAAGGAACTATGGATAAAATTGGGAACCTGATACTTGTGAAATGGGTAGGTTTGGTTCCTCCTGTCTGGAAGAACATCTCTGGGAGCCTGGCCTTTTTGAGGGACTGGAGGCCAACGATGGGTTGGAATCTGATTATTTTTCATGGGTAGTGGTCATGGCGCATTAGCGGGGATTGCCACCTGTTGAGTTTCAAAATATTTGAGTCGAGTAGTGATAGACACTATCAGATCTTCTTGGGGTGTTTCATGTTTTGATGAGGATTCATGATCAGTAGGGAACTAACGGGTTCATCAATACAATATGTGGGCTATACTTGTGGGGTGGGTGGTAGATGTGTCTGTTGAAGCGCCTAATTAGGATCCCGAGGGGGATTATCATGGTTCTCAGGTGGATTCATAGACATATATAGTGGCTTCTTACCATAGACACCAACATCAACCATATCAGGATGCACAATATTAACCAGATCAACTAGAGGCAGCTGACCAAAATAGAACTTTGGGTACCCCATATTTCCCTAATATCCCAATGGAGGAGGGGAAAGGGTGTATCACAAATCATCATAGCCCAGACGCATTTCTACAGAGCGCTCAGAAACAAAATTTGACCATCCCCATTGTATTGAACATATCATGGTCCAACCTATGTTTGTTCTGCCTTTATCTTCCATGGAAAAGACCCATTCCCTAGCACAAAACATTTGACAATTTTACCCTCACCATTCCAAATTATATTCTGTGGTGAGTCCTTCCTCCTAGTTTTGAATAGACACTCTTTCAAAATCCCATTCCTGCCACCATTACCTCCTGATATCATTTCTTATATGCATATAAACCATATGAAGACCACCATTCCAACATGACCACCAAAACAGCTTCATATGTCATTTCAAAAGTATTGGTTCCCCTTAAAAGGCAATGATGTACACCACCTCAAACCATTATATCACCTCCTAACATCCCCCCACAATATCTCTGTGTCTTGGAAAAAAACTCAAGGTAAAGATCAAGAAGGTATGAATCCTTACATCAGATACCTATCTAACAATTATCATATTCATGAATCAAAACTAACCTATAGAATAAAAGGAAGGGAAGGTTTTACACAACCATCAAATGAGACACCTCTCAAGGATCACAATAAAACTAAAACACTACTACTATATCACACCAACATCAATCAATGTATTTTCCACCTATATATTTTCACCAACATTTGATCCTTCGCACGACCCATGAAAATGAAAACCATATCCATTATACAACATGACCCCAAGAACAAAATTCAAATAAATGAACCTTCTATATCAATATTGTATTTGATTTATGTGCCACTAACCTTACCATAGTATTTTAAAATTTATGTAAATATAACATTTTTTGATTATGAAGGGGTCATACCCTCTTCATATAGTTTATGTTTTAGAAAACTTCATCATCAAAAGAAAATGACATTTTATAAATCATAAAGATTCCATAAAGACATAATCAAAGAAAATAATGTGTGAAAATCTAAAAAAGGATATGGGTGTTGGGTACACATATATGTCTCTTGATCCTATATACTATTCACTTTACCACCATAACTCTATATTATATGAACCATGGGAATGGTTTATCGATGCTACAACTTCCCCCAATGACCCTATAAATCTACTAGCCACTCTATTAAAGTTTTATTTTCTTTAATGTCTAACTCCCCTCAGTCAATGAAATTTGAGTCATCATGAAGATACTAACTCATCTGAGAGATAAGGAAGAAATTATGGATCTTGTACATCTGTGGTGGAAGTCTAACTAATACAACACCATAGTAATATGCTCCATAACCTATATTGGTCCCATGAACTAGGGAGAAAGATTTCCCCAGCTAAACCTCCACTTCCTATGATCAGGAGATAACTTTAATAATAACTAAAACAGTCTCCTCCTTAAATCAGTCTAATAAATGTACTAGTCCTTTGCCACCTTCATCCTCTCATGGACTACTCTAACCATATCTATTGAGATCTACACCACATAGGGACTAAGAACTGATGACTCCCTGAACACATCCCAAATATTTAGAAAAAAAATATAACCCCAATGAAAAAATAAATTGACTTCATACTAATAGACGAGTGGTATATATTGTTATAAGTAAACTCAACCAAGGGAATATAATTTACCAAAAATCCATTGAACTCTAGGATAAATGCCTTTAATATATCCTCCAGTGTATTTATGGTCTACATTATATGACCATCTGTATGAGGTTCGAAATCATTTATGATCCATAAATGAGTACCAAATGTGTGATGAAATCCACTCTTGGACTAATAGGTAGAAATAGTCTTACGATCTACGAAATTTTTTCGTAAAACATCATACAACTGAAAATCCACATCCGCATACCTCCTTTCCAAAATATCTATGAAACATGACGCCTTGATTTCCTAAAAGTGATATGAGTTTTTCAATGGATAAAGGTTTACCCATATGGATTCATATTCTTCCATTGATTGGGTTAATCCTGTGACAATGTCTATTGGGTTACATCACATTTCCATTTTGGAACATTGAAGGGTTGAAAAAAACTGTTGAGAACATCATGTTATACTTATACCTACTAAAAACCACACATTGACCCATAGTCCCTTCCAATATTTGGTCCATCCCAAGGAATAAAATGTACATCCCCAAAAAATGATAAATACTAGAAACTACTGGGTGTACCACTAAAGGTGAGATATGAAACCTTGGAAGGAATCTCTCACACATCACCACGAGAATGAAAAACTTTACATGAAACAACATTTGGTTCTACCCATACTTTTACCACTCCTTAGAAAATCATCATTACCAGTATGGTCATGCATAACCTCCAACTATGAGTCTCCCCCCTAATACTCTTCCACCTTCTCTATTAGAGAAGACCACACTATTGTCTAAAACATGTAACCTCCACTATGAACTACCTATGATTCTAAATAATGGATGAAAACTCAACCATCTCCCTTCATTCGTCTTCAGAATCATGAATAACATCATTTCATGGATTCCTACTCAGGGAATATGACACGAAGATCTCCTCTATTAGGGCTTTGGAGTACTTAATGTCATAGTGTTGGAGAAACACCACCAACCTCCATTTAACATATTTATGTCACACTAAGAAAATATATACATGATTATTTTTATTAGTAAAGGCCATAAATCATTATTTGATGAGGTAATTTCTCTATTGATTCTGTTAAAACACAACCAATTATAGCTCTAAATAATGGTTTTCATAGTTGTTTTAAAGGATACAAAACTACCTGGACATAAAAAATATCACTACTTTTTTTTGTATAAATATACAGGCCAAACCTAGTCATGAAGATTTATAAAAAAACTAAAAAAATTACCCTTCTTCTAAAAACTGATTCATTAAAGCACTAATCAGTTCCCTCTTTAGGTATTCAAACACAATATAACATTGATTAGAATATATGAAATTTTTCCTTCGTATTAATAACATTAAATGGGTCCATATTTCATGATAAGTTGGATATGAACCCTGGGTAATAGCCCACGAGATTTATTAAACTGGGAAATTCAGCTCCCATGTCTAAGATTATAACATAGATAGCATTCCACATAGCTGATAGTATTAAAGAACCTAAAAGATAGATATGATATGATTGGAATTATCCTCCTATAACTTTGATAAGATCAAGATTTAATTTCTGAACAAGACTATGAATTATTCTAGGGAATATCATAAAACAATGATCATGTGCCCCATGAACACAATGTGTGAATTTGTGACAACAATTAACAAAATCGCATACTCAAAGTTCACAAACTAGCATCGAAAGGCAATATTTGGGATATCTTCCCCATTCATCCTCAAAAAATGATATCAAAAACACATATCAATGTTATAGAAAAAAACTATATCCTATTAGTTGGTTTAAAATATATTAAAACCTCAGGAGAGGGTAGTATTCATGATCATCACCTCATTAATCCTTTGATAGTCTTTACACAACCTTAGACTGCCATATTACTTCTTGTAGAATAAAACATGGGCATCCTATAGTGACACACTAGATTATATAAAACCACTCTTCATCATATAATCTATTAAAATCCTCAACTCCTGAAACATAGAGAGTTTCATAATATAAGGATCCGTTGAATTTATAGAAGCACTTATCCACTAATATATCATAAACTAGATATCATGTTAAGGGGTACCACTAAAAACTCCTCAAGGAAAACATCTAGAAGACTCGTGATAACCTTGGGGGCCTATATCATCCTAGTTTTCAAAAATTTCAATAGAATATCTTCCATAATGTAAATAATGGTGTCAACACATCAAATAACAAACTAAAACCACCATTCACTAATGAACATAACATGCTAACAATACCAAAATGAGAACATGACCTTCTACTGGATTCAATAAACAATTTATATCAAATAATTCAAACAATTAGTGTTGTAGATGGCATCTTATAGCTATATCTACTGAAAGAAAATTTCCCCACATGATAGATGTTTCCCCATCATATTCTACACCCCTTGCATGCATAAAATAAATTGTTCTATACTTCAAATGTAATAGAAAATAAAAGGGTTATGAGAATCTTCTTTACATATAGTCCCATAGGAAAAAAATAAAGGTGATACAAATGAGTGAAAATATCCTAATTAAAATAAGACAAAAAAATTGGTAGAAAACAAGTTGATCATACCTCGGATGATCAATGGAACCTCTAGTTTTTTCACATCCATATCACACAACATTTTATTCCTAGATCCCTTAGCAAATTTTTTATGATCACCCCTATATGTATTCTTAGAATGGGGTCCCTAGAGATATCAAACATCCTAAGGTCATCCCCTTCATGACCGAACTCTTCTCAATAAAGCATAGTCCTACATTTCATACTACTATAATGGACTTTCTCATGGTTTTTGTTGAGGCTGGCCAAGAACCTAGACACCACCACTCTACTAAGATCCAAAATCCATGGGGATTTGATGTTACTAATAACAATGACTACTATAGATAAATCCCAATAGTAAAAAGATGATAGGAAAGGAACATAATATACTACCCCCATAATGCTAAAAATGAATCTATTGAGATTGACTCCTCACTGGTCATAACTTTAATGTCCCTGATGCATAAGCTCTTCTACTAAAAAATTTACTTCTTGAGAAGCATAGTTGGTTCCCCTCTCATGGAAACCCTCCTCTAAATTCTATACCCTCAATCACCTCTGCCTTATTCCATACCACCAAATATGTCGATAACATAAAAGGGTTAATTGTAAACTAAATATATGGTTTTATTTCCTCCTCAAGATTCTATTCATGAAGATCCTCGTTAGGGAAAATATTGGGAGAAATTTTAAAAGATAAATGATCCTGATATCATGCTCTATAAGTGACACACATCATTTCAAAGGAGAAATAATATCCTGTCAGTTTTTTTCCTTCTTGGTTGATAATATTAACTCTCCACAAAACTCCTTTTATAATTCTACCCATGAGAAATCTACCTCCTTCTACTCCCCAAGGTACAACGTCCACCATTGATGTGATGAACCCCTCATATGACTAAAAACTAGTGATACTCAGTGTTCTATCTAAGCCCGAATTAGACTGATGGTGAAATATAGCTCCTTTAACCATTACTCTATCACTAAACATGATATGTTTCCCTCAAGAATTGTTGAATCCTTTCACTAAGAGGCACTGAATATATTATTCTATTGATCATCTTCCATAAAATGGTTGACAATCTAGAATTCAACAAGGTTATCAAATTAAGCCTTACCAACATAAACCACACATGGATGACATCCAAGACACCTAACTAAATGGGTAAAAAAATTCCAACATAATATAGTATGTAATTTTATAAGTATTAATTTATATAATTCTTTTTAACTTCCCAAACCACCCAATTTCGATAAGAACACAATAAATCATGATGAAAAAACCTCTCTTATCTCTCTCCCCTGAAACAAGAACCACCTCACTTAGTTGTTTTTTAGGCTTAGATTCCTTTCAATATAATATTGGGGACCCTTAAATAATATTTCCTAGTCACTATTAATAGACTTATCCATGAACCATTGTTGATTCAAATTGTTGAACAACAAACTCATGAAATCCAAATTTTTCTTAACTCCAAATGTCATCATATTTACCAACCAGCCCTTTGACACCACTCTATCATGATCCCCTCCCTCAACGGTACCCCTCTTAGGATGACATTGAATTAAGGGGGATAATGACCCTTGAGGATATGAAAATCTCATATATAGAATTTAATACCCACATACATAATGTAGGATCATGAGATATAATATGAACCAATAAGAAATTAAATGATTTAAATTAAAATGAAAACACAAAACATTCCATAATTCATTATTAATGTAACCACATACATAATTCTCTAAAAAATACCCAAAACAATATCTTAAATAAGAAACCCAACAACAACTCCAAGGTCTATGTTATTAATGTCTAGATCGATCCTTAAAATCCTATTGGAAACCTAAAAATAGATAGTATATATGTGGGGATATCATAACATGTATACTCAGTAGGATCATACCAATGGTATCTCATGAACTTGTGAAAAAAACATACTAATGAACAAGTAGAAAAGAAGAAGAACCAACATGCACCTAATATATTCAAATAACTAATCCCATCGTCAACATGACTCACTCTCAATATAAATAAATCTATTTATAGTACCACAATTTAATAATATTGATAAAAATTGTTCCCCACATCTTTTTCCTATTGATTTTATACACTCGCACTAACACTTTGTACATCATGGCACTCAAATCCCTCCTGTAGGATCCTTGTAGAAGACACATGTGTAACTGGATAATGCCAAGAACTTTACATGAAACTAGCCATCACATCCTATATGAAGACACCAGGGAAACTATATCATACCAAGAACCCCATGTGAAATTGATTATCATATCCAGATCCTCTAAAATTCACTATATCAACCAATGTAAGTAGGGTATCATAAACCTAAACTAAATTAACCTCATTCCATCTTATTACCATGAACTACCCTCACTAAGAACCACCTCATCAATGATTTAAATACCTACTCCATCCTGGTCTATTTTAGTTTTTTATTCGCAATTCATTTCATCGCTACCGAGAAACTACCACAACACAATATAGCACAAACAAACTATCTTCCTCATATCAATAAGCCTCATGTCACAACCACATATCATTACAACCTCATGTCACAACTACTTAACATCACCACCACCACACATCACCACAACTTCTCACCACAACCACTTCAAAACACAACCACATTTCACATATATTATTTCAGTTTATCAAGGTATTTTATGAAATATAATTTATTTGTGATGGAATTATCACCCAAATCATGATTCCATGGGTAACCAATTGTTTACCCTGATATAAAACCATATATAATTTAATAGCAGTGATTCAAATAATCTTTCAAAACATGATTCATCAATTTTTTATCCATGATAAAATATTAATCCACAACATTATCAAAAAAATAGGAAAAGAATAACTAGTTTGATGAAACATATATTCACAATCATAAAAACAAATAAACTCATGTGATTTCTCCCCTCCTCCCTTCAATTTCCAATTAACGTTTTAATTATCTTCATTAAGATATTTAATAATATCTCCCTAATGAAATAAAAAAATATGATAAACCTATATGTACATCTAAATAGGAGAAATAATGGATCCCCTATATTGATTTAAGCTTCATGGATAAACTCACAAAATTGAGGATAAAACACCACCTATATTAAAGGAATAAACACAAGATCCATATACACATAAAACCTCCATAAATAACCACCCAAAATATAGGTGAAAACCACCCAGAGAAACTCTTGAATTGAAAAATTATTGTAAGGAAGTGAGAATGAGAAAATAAAGAGTTTCCTTTACCCAAAGCATATGAATCTGAACAATCCAAACAAACCAAGGGGTTTGAACACCAAGAAAGTCTACTGAATAAGATAAGGGAGATAAGGGGTTGATTAAGAGATAATCCAAAGTTTGATACTCATAAAATGGATGATTTGACCAGTTGTTTATAAATAAATATCATTGTACTTTACCACCTCATGGTGAATAGAAAATATTCCTATGCTGGGACTAGTCAACGTATGATATGAAACTATCATGAAAGATCCTATTTTCCCATTCAATTTAAAAAATATATTCAATAACCACAATGACCATGTCCATGGAATGGTCCACACCATGGTGGTTATTCCATTATCATCCATGTCTTGACTACATTTTTTAGTTCTATACAAATGTATTTTTTACCATCACTATGCCCAAGTCTATGACATGGGGATTTCGCCCCTATTTTATAAAGGAACTCCATCAAAACACCATTCCTTTATCCACACCCTCCTTAGGTTATTTAAATGATTTTTGTAGAACATATAATGACTTCCAAACCAGCACACCTACTAAAATGGCTCCCATGTTGTTTTAGAAGATTTGGGGCCCCTCTAAAGTAAAAGACACCACCTAAGACATATATATAATATATCAAGTCCCCCAAAACATATATAAGATTTAGAAAAACATATGATAAATGTTGGGATAGTTTAGACCCTTTCACACATGAGTTGGGTTGTGCTAGAAAAGTTGAAAACCTCATGCAATCATTTTATTGTGAGGCATGAATGTGTTTTAGGGTAGATGACGCGTGTAAATATAAAGATACCACATGACTGATTTTAAGAATGACATGGATAACCAAATCATCATTAAGTGATCAAGAATTTTTTTTGGAAAATAATGTATTGTATGTTCACTATCATGTATTATGTTTTTAGGTGATTATTTGTATCGCTTTTGTGATAGGAATTGAGAGATAGAGCCAATGCGATCAGTGGCTTGAAAAAAGAGTCTTCTTATATGATATATGATGTTATAGAGATACATGATTCAAGTTATTCATGTTTAGATAATGTAATATATTGTTGGATAAAAAATTTATAGTTATGCTCGGGTAAATATTCAAAAAATAGGCCATCATTCACAACATTGGAGTGGCTTCAGTGTGCTTAAGATATTTTACATGGAAGAAAGACTCAAGAGAAGGAAGCATGTAGATATACCAAAATCATGGGATCTAACCTTGGATTAAGCAATTGGAGTATTTACCTTATGATCACTTGATTTTTGATACATGATCTCAGTTACAAGAAGAGGTTTCACAGAAGGAACCTTGCATGTAATGAGACTAGGTTACATCTTCAAACTTAGGGAAGAATTTTTATCTGAATAAAATTGGGATACAAAGTCTTATGTTTATGGATTACATTCCATAATTCATTTTAAATAGTTAATTTATCGATTCTACATGAAAATTTTCAGGCACTTGGATTCTTATACTTAGGACCTCTATGCAATGGGGTTGTGCGGAAATGGTCCTTCCAAAAAATATTATTCAAAATATCAAGAGTTGTTTTTCCCATCGAGCGAAACATACAGCTACTTATGTGAATGAAATAAATAGGATCATTTTAGTGTGGAATTTTCATCATCTAGAGATGAATTGATACTTGGATATTTTTATAATTGTAAAATACATAAATCTCGCATTAAGGAGACAATATCATATATAATAGAAGAAGAGTAAAATTAAAATTAGATAAATAATAAATTAAATTAAGAGTTATGATGGAAATAGAGCCTCATGTTGGACATAATAATACCATAAAATTAAATATCTATTGAAGATACCTAAAATCCTATAAACTATGGATGTACCTTCAATGAAGATTCATGTGTAAGTGAATTAGAGGTAGTTTTCCTTGGGAGAGCATTAATTGAACCCATACAATTATAAAGGTATTGAGACTAGAATTTATTGACCATGATAAAAACATTGGATCTGTAAATCTTTTGAAGAACATTTGATTTTAAAACATTGATACATTTTTATGTGTTCTGCTTGGACATATCCCTCTATGTTTATCCATGTAAAATCATTATTTTATATGTATTATTTACTTTCTTGTATATATGTGATTGTTTTGGTTGTTGTGCTGTTATGTAATATAGGGTGAAAATAGTTCATTCTAATGTGGGGATAAGATCCTTTAAGAAAGATAAATATATTAAATAAAAAGTTTAATTCAACCAACACTCTTATTCTCCCACCCCATTTCAAGGTGTATCTAGTTAATAAAATATCCCTATAGTCAATCCATTCATATAGAAGAAACCCATTTATAAATTACCTAACATTATATTTAATCGTAAAATCCAAATTTTTTACATCCTATTATATAAAAATCTGTTTTAAACTAGTTAATTTAACATTCTCCTATTTGAACACAATAATCCAGGTCGAATTTTTAAAATGGGGAATCATTTTATCTTTCATAGCATAAAATAGTAATAATATTTTTTGGATTCAATGTATTTATTAAAGGGTTTTGGCCCATCACTATTAATATCCTATGAAATATTAAATGAATAAGTAGTTAAATAAGTGTGACTGAACAAAGAAGTGGGTTTAATGGTCCATATAAATCAATCTCGTGACACCTAATAATTCCTAAGATTATCACCTCCTTCTATATTTCATTCATAATCTGAATTAGAAACACATTGATTCTAAGATGGATGTTCACTAGAGAAAGTGATGGTTTTATATTGTCCTTATAAATCTAGGTGAACCTCAACCCTAAAAGTTTTTGGTGTTCTAGGGGTTTTAGTAATAAAAATATTTTTGTATAAAAAACACTGATGTGTAATAGATTATGTTGTCATCCTTTCGAAACATATTTAGTTGTTTGAAGAGAATTCTTTCTAAAAGGGAATTAAGTAATGATAAAAATTTTTTTTTAGAAGCTTCTTCCTAAAAGGATAGAGAAAAATCCCTAGTGTTAGAGTATTCATGTCACTCACTACAGGATAGTCTTACTCATACATTTACCTAAGACAATATGTTTGGGGGATTTCAAAAAAATATGATGTCTAAGATTACCATTAGAGATAAAAAAACTCTTAAAATTCAGTCATCCTATATTCTCACACATTATTAGTTTTACATTGTTTAACATCCTATATGATCTGTTATCAACACATGTTTTCTCATTCTAAAATGTATGAATGATGTCATACATTTGTTTTATTTTTTAATTCAAAACCTTTCATCTACATTAATCAATAAATTTCACAAATAAATAGCCTCTATGATAATAAATTGTCCTAAAAAACACCATATATATGAATGAACATACTCAAGAGGGTTTAGAGGTCTGTAAATAGACATGTTAAAACTAACATGGGTTTATTTACCATATACAAAATCATTGAAAAAGGTAATTTAATGCCTTCAAATGGGACCTTCTTGATTTTTCCCATGATGAAATTTCTCCATAATTTTCGGGGTGTAGTGGAATTATAATATTAGGTTTTTGAATATATTTTAGGGATGCATGATTAGTTACATGTTTTGGGAAACTATGAAGTATAAAACATGTTCCATTTACAGTTTTGTAAGAGGTGATCAGATGGTCTATGCATAGTTTAGTAAAAAATTCAATGAAACTCTTTGAACTCTATGTTTTCTAAGAATTGGTAGTTGAATGGTCTACACATGGCTTGGATGATGGTGTGAGAAAACTATGAAAACATCTTATTTTGGAGAATTATTTTCAAATTTTCTTCTTTTTTATTTGGGTAATACATCCAATTCCACAACATTTTGATCCCCATATATGAGGCACATATCTCATAGCTATTTAGTTCTTTTATAATCCTCGAAGAAGGTTATTTTATCGATATTTTGTGATTATTATTCTTGATCATGAGGTAAGGAATCCTCCTTCCTTCTCCTCTTATATTCTCCCTTTTCCTTGAATTTTATGTAACCCTAGTGGATATGGTGGGATTGTTTTATTTGTTAGGGTTGTTCTAAATTGTGGAATTTTTTACAGTTGTGATCCATCTCTTAATGGATATTCTGGTGGTTTTTTATGGCTATAGGTTTACCTAGATTAATGTAGGTGTTTCAATTACAATTTCTTTATATAAATATTTTATTTATTTTATGATTTTTTAAAAGTGTTTTTGTGCTAAATTAATGATTAGAATAATACCTAGATTTGTTTTATTAATGGTTTCCCTAGTTTTATAGGTTTTTTTCCTTTTCATAAATTATTTTAATTGTTTATTTCAATGGAACGTTTGTTTTTAATGGCTTTTTAGGCATTCGATGTGTTTGATGAAATTATCTTATTCATTTTTTATAATAAAAATGATAAATTTATAGTCTCTTAACTGATTTGGTTTTATAAATTTATGTGTTATATAATAAAAATGGATATCCTTATTTTCAAAGGATCCCATTTTTTAAAAATAATATACCTTTTTTATTAATATTTTTTTATGCATTATGAAGGGATTTTTTCATATATGTAAAAAAGGGTGTTTCTGGTTTTGAATTTTTTTTACATGTGTTAAAAGGGGGTTTTCGTACATTCTGGTTTGTTTTCCGTGTGCGAAGACATTAATTGATTTTCCCTGTTGATTATTTTTTATATTTTTTAGAATTTAGAATATACTTTGTTTTTAAGGTTATTTTGATAGAGAATTTTCAATGTGGTATGTTATATTATTCATTGATGTTATGGGTAATTTTCATTATATTATTATTTGGGATAAAATTTATTTTAGAATATGGTGGATGGATTTTTAATATTAATGTGAAGGTCCATTTTTCACCTTGGGTTATGTTGGGTAAATGATTGATATTTTCACTCTAATCGATCCCATGTTATTCATTTTATGAATTTTTCAATGCATTAATGTTAAATAAATTGTGATTTTCGGTTTATGTGGTTAGTATTTGCGATATTTATTGAAGGGGGTGTGTCATAGGTAGAATTTATCACTTTTATATGCTTCATTTCCTTTGGTTATTTGTGTTGTTCATGTGGCTGAAATTGGATTATTGTGGAGTACCATTTTTATCTATGTTATAAGGGACACATGGATTCTAGGTAGGGAGTTTGGGATGATGTATATTCTAGTTGAGTGTTATGAATGAACTAGTAACCCCTAGTTGAATGTAAAATCAACATAGTGGTTTCATAAATAAGACATGTTGATAGTGATTTGGGGGATGAGATATGTGGCTATTAACCCATCAATAGTGGGTTATATTTTTGGACATTTAGTACACACACCATCAATCCATATGTTGTTTTTTATGATTTTGATCTTGTTTTAAGACATTTTTATATATTGGAATATGAGTTTATTATCATTTTCTTAATCCTATTTTGACATATTGGTTATGTGTGTTTGAGATTTTTTTTGAAATTCTTACCTTGATTCATTATTAATGTCCTTGGTTATGACCCCTTATGGATTCACGTTTTGATATATTTTTTATTATTTATACATATATTGAGTGTGTGTGAGTGTATAGAGTTTTAAAAAGGGGGAAAGTGCATTTTTTTTAAATTAAATCCTTACAAATAGGTCCTTTAAAAATATATTTTTAAACACTGTGTGGGGTTGGTTTCAAATCTGGGTGTTTTAAGATAAATCAAAAGGATTAACTATTTTATTTTTTACATTAATGTATATTTTTTAGGGGTAAATTTTAATTTTTTTTAAAATTCAGCACCTTAGTAAGTCCTCATTGAAGCATGTTTCACAATTTGTGCACTTTCAAATAGTATATGTAGTATACATTATTTTATTTATATTTTTAGTAAAGGGAATGAGGAACTAATTTTATATTACATTCTAACTACTAAAATTGAATTCATTATAGAATATGAATGTGATAAAACTGTGGTGGTGTACTACTAGACTATAGCTCACACCTTGCATGTTCACATTGGTGGGTATGGAGTTTTCACATTTTTTGTAGGTTATCTGGTTAATAATTGATTGTTGGTTTTCTACAAATATATATTGAGAAGTGGGCGTTTTTATAGTTATGGTGGTGACTTCATAGTCATAGGTAAATGTTGGGTTGTTACCCAGTTTCATTTAACTAGTTTTGGTTTGTGTGGTGTATCTTCCTTTTAGGGAACCTACTTTCTCTTGGATTTTGTTTATAACCTTATTTGTTTAAATTTAAAATATTTTTTAAAAATGAAAATCATTTATGATATATGTTTTCTAAAATAATTTAGTAATTATTTTTTAGCACTTTTTGGATTATTGTATATAATTTCCTCTTAATTGTATTCAGAATCATAATTTAATGTAAAGATAACTTGTTTTGGGTTCTTGGTTGGAACTATTATAGAGCCTAGATTATTTTCGGGTGAAAGCATTCCAACGAGTTCACTAGTGATACCCTAATTCTTGTATCTATCATGAGATGATCAGGAAAACACCTTAGGGATCATAGTGAAATGGATCGGGTTTATGACAGGCTATCTAATGATGATTCTATATAAAATAGAATTAGAGCCCTCTTAATATTTTGAGGTGATGGTAGATAGGATTGAGGAATTTAGTAACATAGGTGGCAGGTCTAGAGGAGTCTGTGTCCAGCTCTTCATTATATCATATATCATGTTTCCATGTTTTTTTAACAGTTTTATTTTCATTTTTGGATTTTTCTGTTTTTATCATGAGATTTTCTGATTTGGTGTGTTTCTAATCAATGTTATAGTAATATACTAAGAGACATCTGGGAAATAATGATTGAATCAGAGTGAAACAAAAGGAAATATAGGGGTGTAGGGTTAGGGTTCATGATTTTTCAATGTATTCACAACTTATGAAAACTATTCTAGAAAATTCCCTTTGCCCTCTCATGTTTGGTACACGGCCTGACAAATTGTGTGGACATACCATTAAGAGTGGTGAATGTTGGAATATTTTGTTAAATTGCCTCTATTATTTATTTTACCATATCATTTGGTTTATGATTATTATTTATAATTGTTTAAGTAATGATTTATGAAATTTTAATGTGTTTAACCCATTTTTTAGAATTAATGAGATGTAAATTGGTATTTCAGATTATTTGAAAACCATGCTTTGGGTGCTTGGGTCACCTATGTGAAAAAATAATTTTACCTCTAGAATTATTGATTTAAATGGATAAAATACTTTTTGGGTAGTAATGGTTTTCAATGTGAAAATTTCATGGGTTTTAAGTTGTAAAATTCTTAGAGTTGTTTGGAGTGTATTTAATAAATTGAATTTTATTTTCATTAAATTTTTAAATTTATATTTAATTTCAATGACGTTAAATAATATTTTATAACCATGCGGTATTTTAAAATGTAAATAAGGTCATGTTAGGTATTTTTTAAATTAGGTTACAAAGTGTTTTTTGAATTTTGATTAATTTGATTTGTTACATTTATCCCTTGTGTTTGGATTTTGGGTTATCTGATTGAATGTTTTGTTCTGTTATTATTTTCACAATGAACCCAAAAAAGAATCAACAAGTCCTAAATTGAATGTTCTAAGAAGTTTTTGTAGTGATCCAGATGTAGTCATTCCCACCTTAGACTCTACCCAGACTCATGATGGAGTTCCAATGAATAATTCATTTTAGCTAGGGTAATGGGTATAGGCATTTGGTTAGTGGTTAGTCTATGAGATTGACCAAGTCAATGTTTTATTTCATAATTTCCATGGTAGTGTATTCTATTTTTTAGCCCTGACTTATACATTGTATAGTCTTTGATGGAAATATAGATCCATGTCATTCCTAGTTGGAAGAAACTAATTTTTGGGGTGTTTCTCTTGGTTTAGTGGATTTAATTGTTTGGGTGATTTGGCCATGTGATATTTTAATGTTCCCCGAGGATTCACTCTCAGGTGGGGTCTCGATCTTTTTTTAGTGGAATCATTTTTTCTTGGATATATTCAATTTTTGGATGCATCTAGTTGACGTTTTCCCATTTTATATAAAATAGAAATTGTCGAGAGACCTTATAACGATCTCCATTTGTTTTCCTATCTCTTGTGAAGTTTCATTCATGATTATTTTTGGTTTGGATGTTCAATTATTTTCTATTGATCAATTGGGGGTATTTCGTTTTGGCCCCTAATATATTTTAGGACATGAAAAGAACTAGTGGGTTTTAAAATGTGTGTTTCATAGAGTTACTAAATTGAAGATTGACCATGGGATTAGAGGACCAAATAAAAATTATGGTGTAAGGAATCAGTTCTCAAGATTCGTGATGTTTTTCTGGTTGATATGTTTCTACTTATCTAGAGTTTATTGAGAAGTAGGCTATTCAAGACCTTTATTTTCTATTCTATGATTGAGGGTTGGTCATAGCCTTTCCCTTTAGTTATTATATTAATGACCTTCTGGGATTTAAATTTATGGGGAATCAAAGTAGAATTGTGGGGAGAATCTGGAACCCCTAAAATGAGACTATATTTCATTTGTTTAGGATATTTATCTATCCCTTGGATATGAGGTGTCCCAAGGTTTCAATTTTCTATTCTAGAATCTTTTTTTTTGGGTTTCATTCTTTGGTACATGGTTCAAGAAACCATACAATAGAAACCATGAACAATATATATTTTTTCACATAGTTGATCACACTTTATATACATGGTTTGTTAAATCATGTGAGACAATTGTGAGGCCACTAATTCTTCTGGTAATTTCTGTCACACATTTTATGAAATTTTTATAAAATTTTGGATGACAATTGCATGTTATTCTTGAGTTAGGGGTATTTTTCAATTTATATTTTTCTTATTTATTGATTCTTTCCTTAGATAACTTATTTCATTCTTAAAATGTAGAGCACCTATCCCATACCTATTTGGCTCTTACTAGCCCCTATATGGTAGATTTGGATTTGATCTTTACTATTTCGTTCAAATCAATTGGTATGGAATATTCCTTGATTATCCTATTAGTTTATACCATTCTATTTAATTTACTATAACCATAATGGTCATGTTGGGCTTATTTTCTTGGTTTCAGTTGTTCTAAATTGAATATTTTAGTTTCTAAATGTTGTGATCCATCTTTTAAGGCGTATTCAAGTGACATTTATTGAATGAGACTTGGTTATGAAATTTGAGGTAGGTGTAGTCATTACAATTAATGTTTATAGATTTATATTATTTATTAATTCTTCAAAATAGTCTTTGAACAAAATTAATTATGAGTATATTGTATAGATTTGTGTTATCAAAGGATTTCTATGTTTTATTTGTTTTATTCTATTGAAAATATTTGGTTTGTTATTTATTTCAATGGGATTTTGGTTTAAAATAGTATTGTATGCATTCAATGTGTTTCATAGATTTCCATTGGTGTTTTTTTGTATGAATAATTATTGGATCATGTTGTTTGAACCAATATGTTTTTATAAAGTTGTGTGTTCTTTGATTAAAATTTGGTTTTCTTATTTTAATAGGCTTCCTTTTTTTTAAAAAAAGATTCACTTTTTATAAGGATTTTTATTTTATTTATTAATGGGTTTTACCATGTTAGTACAAATGTTTTTTTATAAAATTAATGTTTATGTTGTTAAAATGATGTGTGGTTCATTTTTTGGTTTGTTTTATATTTAAGAAGCATTTAATTTGTATTTCATGTTGATGATTTTTTTTGTGGTTTGTGAATTTTTTAAATCTACCTGTTTTGAAGGTGATTTTGATATAATATTTTCAAAGTGTTGTTTTTTATTATAATTTGTAGGTATATTTAATTTCCTTTGGAATTCCATTTTTATTAAATGGGATTTTATAATATAATTTCCAAATAATGACATTAATATGATAAAGAGAAGGATTATTTGGAACCTTAAGGGAATGTATGTTAATGGATGACTTTTACACACTAATTTATGCATTGTTTTCCTTTATTATGATTTAATATATGTCTGACAGTAATATGAGTTGTCATTCATGGTATATCTGATTGGTATTTTGGAAAGGTATTGAAGGGGGTTTTTCAGAGGGTGAAATTATATATTTAATGTTCTTTATTTCCATTGGGGATTTATATTTATCATGTGGTTAACATGGTTTATAGTGGTCCAGCTTTAGTATCAATTTCAAGAAAAACACCAGTATAATAAGCGGGAGTAAGTGTAGATGTCTTTTCTAATTAAGTGTTATACATAGGCTAATAGCCCCTAATTAAATGTAAAACCTGGATATGGGGTTTCTCCAATGAGACTAGTTGAGAGTGATTTTAGAAACAAGATATATCCCCATTAAAATGTTGTTAGTAGGTTCCAATTTTCATATTCAACACTCAATCCATAATTCCCTAGTTTTTTTTCTCATGATATGAATATTATTTTGTTCCTTTTGGTGTCTATTAGCATTTGAGTTTCTTATATTTTTCTAGAGCATATTTTGACATGTTACTTATGTATAGTTTTGAGTTTTTTGTAAGTATTAACTTATTTCATTGTTTATATCATTGTTTATTAATATTTATAGATTCACATTTTGAGATTATTTCCCTTGTTTATACTTATATTGAGTGTGTATCTGTGAGTTTTTTTTTGTTTTGTTTTGTGTTTTATAAAAAAGTGGAATTTTTTTAAATGTAAAAATTGGAAAATAGTTCCTTTGAAAGGGAATTTTCAACCCTTAAGTGGTTTTGGTTTCATAGGTATCTATTTTAAAAGATATTAAAACGTTTAACTAGTTTCCTTTTAAAATTCATCTAGTTTTATTATAAAAGAGTGTATTTTTTTTAAAAAATGCATTACCATGGAAAGTCACTATTGAGAATTTTTTTTAAAATAGTGTCTTTTGAGAAACTATATATAGTATAGTTTGTTTTATTTTCATTTTTATAATGGAAATGAAGACCTACTTCATTATTACTTTTAAACAAGTACTTTTTCTTTTTTTTAAATTACTTATTTGATGGACTCATGGAGGTACCCTACTAGTCTATGAATCACACCCTATATTCTCATATTTATGGGTATGTAGTCCTCATATTTTTCAATATGTTTTAAGGTTATGGCTTGTAGGTTATATTGTTTCCACCCTTTTTTGGGAAGCTGTTATTTTTTAATTTTTGGTGGTGACTTGAGAGATACATAGAGATTATGTGTTTTCAATATGTTTCATCTGCTAGTTATGGATCATCTGTTGTATCCCTCTATTAGGACCCCAAATTCTTTACAGATTTGTTAATTTCATTATTTTTATTAAAATAAAATATTTGTATAAAAATTATTTCGTTTATAAAAGATTTTTTAGAAAAGATTTTCGTTATTCTTTAGGCTTATTCCTTTTTTGTATATTCATATTTAATTTGTACCTTTTTATTTTAGTAATGGTAATCCCATTTGATGAGACCTCATGCAAGGTTTTTGGATGGAATTGTTGTTGATCATGGTGTTTTAGGGGGAAATCATTCTTATGAGATCTCTAGTAATTCCACAGTGATGTTAACCATCCCATGATGATTGGGAATGCACCTCATGACTTGAGGAATAATGAATTGGGTGATATGTCAAGTCATCCCATGCTAGTTCTCCATAAGGATATTTTTGGGGGATATATAAGTTAATATCCCTAATTAACTAATTTCATCCAATCCCTTATCACTCATATTATCCAGACATTAATGTCATATGATGGTTTTATTAGATGCCTGGATGTGGGAAGAATTAAATTTCATTATGTGTGAATTATAATCTAGCATACATAGTCCATTTAAGATATATCATTTCCATACAATGAGGGAGCCATGGGAGATTCATAAACTACTAGATTCTGGCTAAAAAGAGTAACGACCTCAAATTTTATCAATGAAAACTTCCTTCATATAATTATTCCATGTATTAAAAAGCACATACATCACATAGATAACCTAATAAAAACATAATTCTCCTAAATTATGAGTGATTATTTTGTCTTAAAACAAACCAATAAAAATTCCAAATATTATTGTGGGATAATAAATAGGATATAAGATAATAAGTATGGAAAATTTTCTTCAACATAATCCACTAGAATAGTTGCACACACCAAAAAATCTGTAGAAATAAAACATAATGTTAATAATAAAATATTTATTTAAAATATTAATTCATATATAAAATTTAGAGAAAATATAAGTGACCAAAAAAATGGAATAAGAGGTATTTATATAAAGTAATAAACCCTTATTATGGTTAGAAATATGAAAATTGGAATTGTGATCTGACTCTTTGTATAGGAAATTGTTGCATCATCCCTTTGGGATTTTTCCTCTCTACTTTAACTTGTTGACAAAACAAGAACCTTGAAATATATTCCACAATCTCTTTATTCATGTTATCCCACAATAAATGTTCTTGGATATCTTGGTAAATCTCGGTGCTACCAGGGTGGATAAAAAATGTTGAGCTATATGCATTTTATAATAGATTTTTCATTATCCTATGTGATTAAGGCACACAAAGTTGCATTCCAAACCGAATCACACAATCATCGTCAATATAGAACTCGTGTAGCTTCCCTTTCATTACTACATTCACCTTCTTTTGTAACTCTATATCATCCCTTTGTGCCTCCTTAATCTTATCTTAGATAGATGGTTGTGAAATCCTTTGGGAAAGGTAGGAGGTATCCCCTTCCCTTATGATTTACAAATATATCCTTTGAATATCTAGGAAGATGTGGTCTTTCTCAATCTGTATCAAGGATAGAGTAGTAGGTTCTTTTCTATATAGAGCATCAGATACCTTGTTCGCCTTTCCAGGATGGTAGTGAATAGAGAAATCATAGTCCTTGATTATCTCTGACCATTTCCTTTGATGCATGTTGAGTTCATTTTTTGTGAATATATACTTTAGGCTCTTGTGGTTAGTGTATATATATCATAGTTATCACCATAAACGTAGTGTTTCAATATTTTCAAGGAAAAAATCATAACTACAGGCTCTAGATCATGTGTTGTGTAGTTATGCTCATGGATCATCATCTTCTATAAGGCATAGGCTATCACATTATCATTTTTCATGAGTAATCAAACCAAGCCTTCCTTTAAAGAATAACTGTATATCAAAAAAAATCACCACTTTAATGTAGTGTGAATATAGGTGCAGTGATCAGCCTTCTATTAAACACTTTGAAGTTTCCCTCACATTCTTCTATCCAAACATACTTTACCCCTTTCCATTTTAACATAGTTAGCGAGATAGACAATCATGATAATTTTCTCACAAAATGTATGTAATACCCATATAATTCAAGAAAAATATTGATTTTTATGAAACTAAAGGTCCTTGTCCATTCCTCAATCACCTTTTCTTTTGAAGGGTCCACAGAAATTCTCTCACTTGTGATCACATGTCCCAAGAACACGACTTGCTTCATCAAAATGTCACACTTATATAAATTGGTGTACAACTTCTCCTTTCTCAATGTCTTCTACACAAGTCTTAGATTTTATTCCAATTCTTCCATGCTATTGGGGTAGATGAGAATATCATCTATAAAAACTACCAAAAATTTGTAGTGGCAATGTTTAAAGACTCTATTTATCAAATACATGTATCTTTCAGGTTCATTACTAAGTCCAAAGGGAATTACCAAAAACTCATAGTGCTCATACCTCGTATGAAAGTAAGTATTATGAATATCTTCCTTCTTCACCTTTAGCTAATGATATCGAAAACAATAATCCACAATTGAGAAATATTTAGCACCTATTAACTAATTAAACAAGTTTTAAATCCTTGGAAGAGGATACTTGTTCATTATGGTGACCATTCTGAGATCTTAATAATCGATAAACAGCTGCATTGATCCATAATTCCTCATCACAAAGAGCACTGTCTCACCCCAAGGGGATGCACTAGGGAATATAAACCCTTTGTCCAAATTATCTTGTAGAAGCTTTTTTAACTCCTATAGTTCGATAGGATCCATCATGTAAAAAATTATTGAAGTAGGAGTAGCTCCTGGTATAAATTATATTAATAAATCATTCTCAAAATCCGGGGGAATTATAGGTAACTCTTTATTAAATAAATCATTGTATTCCCTAACGATGGGAATTTACATAAGGTTGGCACTTTCCTTTGACTCAACCATTTGGGTGTGGTATGTTTCTTCATTAGGTATCATTACCCACACCATTGTAGGATTTTTCATTGGAGATTCACAATCTTCCTTTCATTTCTAGAGTAGTATGGGATGGTTGAGAATATTAAAAGATATTTCTTTTCCCCAAAATTTGATATGTTATCTATATAATGAGAGCCAATATATTCTCATTATAGCATCGAATTATAACACGAGAAGTATTATGAGATTCTCTGGAAGAATATTCCCACATATTCCAATAGGGGAAGAGTCAAACTCTTGGGTTTCAATGATTTCACCACTTGGTGTTTTCACAGATATCACTACATCAAGGTTTTTGGGCTTCGATTCTATATTTCTAGAAAAATTGATAGATATAAAGAAATGTGTAGAACCAGAATGAAATTATTCTTTTACCATTATTGACAGGATTGGAAGGATACCTTGTACGCCTTCATTATATTTCACAACATTAGTAGTATTGATGGCATGATCCTTCCCTAGTTCTTTTGGATTTGGGGGATGATGATGTTGATTCCCCTCAAGGACTCAAGGTTTAGTGCACTGTCTTGCATATTGCATATTCTCCCTACAGTTGTATCATTGAACCATAGGGGGTCCCCTTTCCTATACTATATTCATCTTCCTTATTATGTATTTTTGACACTCTTGATCATGGTGGACTTCTTTAACACACTTAAATAATTCCCCCATTTATTTGAGGTGGTTCCCATGATGCATCATCCCATATTTTTGGCATGTCATTACATGAGTTTTAGTCCCACCTTTATCATTAGATCCTACAACATGAAACTCCATCATTCGTTTAATAAAGCCATATCTTTGGGACAATTCTCAAAACTCATTCCCCACTTTCATGGAAAACTGAAAAACTTATTCACAATTCCAAAGTCTAAAATTGTAAGATCCTTTTGAATGTGTGGTTTAAATCCACTAAAGAATCTATCATTTTTTCTATCGTATTGATAACAAACAAATGAATCATATATTTAAAGCCTTGTGAAAGCTTTCTTCACAAGTTTTGATAGATTATCCTTCCTTTTTCTTGATCTCTTTGAATTCTACCTCCATCTTTGTAAGAATTGTTTAGGGGAAATACTTGTTAAAAACAAGATCTTAAAGTCTTCTCATGAATTATCTTCAATTTCGTCATTTGGCTTGGTGTTCTTAACCAAATACCATCATTGATCGGCCTCTCCATCTAGATGATAAACCACTAGCGTCTCCTTCTCTGTCTCAAAAAACTGAATCATTGAAAAGATCTTCTCCATGGAGTTGACCCGCTGTTCCAAAACTAATGCATCAGAAGACCCATTAAACGTCGGTGGTTGTTTCCACATAAAACACTCGACAGTTAGTTATCCCTCTTAGGAGAAGGTGGATGTTCAACCTTATTTTGGATATTTTTTGTAACTTGAGATGGTGGGGTAATCATCTCCAGGAAGTTTTTGAACTCCACCTCCCAAAGCATTGGGGATTTCATTCGGGTAATTATTGCATTGGCCCTCGCTTGGGTTGTCCACATGGTTTCTCCAAGTTGCCACCATTTTCTAAAATAGGGATGGTTAGAACAAAACATAAGTCAAAATGTCATGAATAAATAACATATTCATTTGTAAAATTTACCCTAATATCATTACTTATGGGATCCCTATTTAAATCATCTTCTATGCATATTTGTATTTAGTCTCATACTAGAGGTTTTCTCTAGGGTTTACTAATCCTAATTCCCAAATTAACTAAACCTTACCTCTGATACCAACTATAGTGACCCATCCTTTCCTTAAATTACTAATACAACATTATGAAGATAAAAATCATAATATTATTACACCTTCAGGATCCATAGGTTTAGTGTCTTGGTAAAACTAGAAATATACATAAAATTTACAACATCCAGCAGAAACATGTATTTAAGTCATTCTTCTCTATCTTATTATTTCTTTTTGACCTATCCTTAGTACATGTAGTCACCTAAGGATAGAAATCAAAAAGGGGTGATCTAAAATCCCAGAAAGAGGATAGACATGAACAACATTACCATGGGTGAGCACAATCATAACATAGTAAAAGGATCATAAACATGACAAAAAGTATTAATTATAGATTTTAAATGTGGAAATATATAAAAATAAAACATCATGTCTTATTGGTAAACTACCACACATCGATGTGAACAATTAAAGAATCATTTTCATGAATCATTTACCTTTAACTCATTATATTCATCACTATTCCCAATGCATTGGAGCTCTGTATAATTCTAGGTGCACCTATCACTTCATAACATTTTGATTGTCATGCATGCTACATAGAACCTATTTTAAAAATGAACATAAATAACCCATGGAAAATAATGGTTTTCATCTCATAATAACACATTCATAAATATTGGGTTCCTCAAAGAATGAGGGAATGACAAACATGATACCAGAACCATCATCCTTGAGTGAGAATAAAAGGTGTGTTTTTGAAAGAAGAGCCCTTTTGGAAAAATATTTTATGACATAAACTCCAATGGAAAATAGGTATATCATCGAAATTTTTTTAAAATTATGAAAAAATTATTCTTAATGAGTAACCATAAAAAAAATGGAGTGATAGAGGGAGAACCCTAAGAATGTATGATGGGTTCGAGAATTTCCTCTTACCTTGTATCCAAACACGTTCTCCACTTTAAAGGCATGTATAATGAAATTATATTCATTAATTAGAAATTCAAAAACCTCTATACATTAATATGGTTCATTATGATTCCTTTAAGTTCTATTGTGGGCCTTTGGATGAGTTATAGAGTTTAAATTAATTGATCAGGAATGTTTATTTTTATAATTTTCTTGAACGGTTCACTTGTATTAATGAATGGATGTTCATTTAAAATGTCGTTGTACATCCAGATTTTTTAATATAAAATATTATTGAAATTCTAGAGATATAAATGATCTCATACTGAATTTGGATATGCACCGTGAGGATGAATCATTAGACAAAATTTAATGATGATCATTTTTGGTTAATTTCAGTTGTTTTTCGATCACAAAGAACTTGTTTTATTTTATCACTTAGTGTAATGTAAATAAGTTAGTTATATAACATAAAAGGGGAAAACATACAATTTTAAATCTAATTTAAACAATTTTAGTGTTTTATTTATATCCTTGAATACGTTAAAGGAAAATGGAAGTGCATCACCCATGATGTTGGTAAATTAACACATCACAGGCAACAAAATCTTTTTTATTAAAAAATTGAGGGAGGGAAGAGTATAATGAATAATAATTCATTAACATGATATCAAACTAGTATATCAATAATACTAGATTTAACCTGAAATTATGATAAGATAAGTTGAGGATAATAGAAATGAAATTTTAATGGAATTTGAAAGAAAATAGAGTGGGGAATTACCTCTTAAATCTTCCTTTGGAGATCCTCCATAAGGAAACTAGGCTTGGTTTTTGGTGGGACCAAAATATCTTGTATGTGGGGGAGGACTAGGTAAGATGTTTGGGTAGAGGTTAGACAAGGAATGAATCTTTAGAGCTGTTATGTAATGAGGGCTTGAGGGGTGTTATTTATAGTGGAGGGGAGAGGTGTTTTCATAACATTTTAATCATTAGTTTATTAGTTTCTTCCAAGATAATAAATAGTGATGAACCTGTGACCAAAAATTATTAAGAGTGAATGTGGGTTCTTTATTTGGGTGCTTACGGCACTCATTATTTGAACAATAGTGGATTTAAATTATAATGTATTTAAACTGTAAATTAATGTATATTTCTATTCACCAAAAAATTAGGTCTTTTAGAAAACCCTAAAAACATACAACTACCCATTTTCCATCATTTAAAATCCAAAAAATAACTCATTTTTTAAAAAATAATTTTTTAAATATGTTTAATTTAATTTTTAATTAAAATCATAATTCACCTAAAAATATAGATTTTAAAATTAAAACTGACATTATAATGCTTTCAAAAATTAAATATGTTCATATAATATTATCTTAAAACAAAAATTCCTACAATTTTTTATTTATGAACACATTTTAGAGAAACAAATTTTCTTTTAAATTATTTAACTAAATATAAATAATTATTTATGACTTTAAAAATACCAATACTTTTACAATGGTTATATTATCACTTATAAGATGCCTAAATTTTATTTAATCATTCATGGGTTTGGTTAATATTATTTTTGGATGATTTACTATTCATAAGGGTCATATTACTATTCATGATGATAGGATACTATTCCTATGGGTAGTTTACTAGTCACCAAATTTTTTTTGTTCCATTAGACTCCAAAAAACACCCTAAACTCAACCTTGTATGTTAGATTTTTGAAATTAAAAACATAAAAGTGACAAAATTATGTTTTATTGTCACATAGTATTTAGTATCATGATATGTTATTGTGATTCCTAATTTGATTATACTATAAGTAATAATTATAATAAGTGATTTCCATTGAAAAAACTTTGGGTCGTTATAGCGTGAAAACTCAATTATGATATATATATTGTAATTTTATTTTTTTAATATAATATCAATCATTAAATATAATATATTATCGTTTTAGTCTAAAAATGAAATCATCATTTGTGATGTGTCCATTCACCACCTTTGTGGATGATTAGTTTTTATTTTTCATTACTTCCTTCAAGGATGGTCATAAGACCATTTATATAGTTAAATCAGATTTCAATATGTATTTTATAACTTATTTCATGTCGTAGAACCAATATATATACAAAATATTAAAAAAAATTATACTAGTTCTTGATGGTCGTTAAAACCACCAAAATACACTGATCATTTTTCATTAATGATTTATCTAATGAATCATTTGTATACCTAAATAAAATGATATATTGGACTGTTGAAAATTATTGAGTTATATTAATACCATTTCATTACAGTTGTGATATTTTTCTTCCATTTTTTCAGAACATCCATAATTACACATGAGAGAACCTGTGACGACCCAGACCCGAATGCCACTTAACGGGTGCCCCGAGCCCGGTGGGCCTCATGGACGCAAGCGCATCTTCCTAAACACCAGAGGATGCCAACTAGAAGCGAGGTCTTAGGGTGTGTCTCTGGGAAGATTATTCTATCACTAATAGAGTATATCACAACAGAAGGAATATATATAAATAGTATACATCAGAAGAAATATGAATAAATAGAGGAAGAAAACATATGAAATAGACAAACAAGAATCACAATAACTGTATCAACTGGAAGAGTGAATATTTACTGTCATGTCAATAGAAAACTGGAAAAAATGAATATGAGACAATAATCATAACATGTTCAACAAGGTAAAAGAAAAAAAATTCTACTCCAAGAATTCCAAGATCCTACTTGATCATCTACAATCATTCTTTATCTTATCAGCACACAATCATGTATTGGAAGATCAATTATTCCCTTTTTCAATACATGCAACCATATAATCTACTTCATGTACCGAACGGTGCCTGAAGAGTGTGTGAGATAAATCTTAGGGGGTCACCACCAACAATTTCTATAACATCTGGTCCCTGTGATAGAATATAGAAACGTTCCAGAATGAATATATAAAGTAAGGAAAGAAATACAATATAACTAAATAACCAAGTACATGATTCATCCCTTAGCTGGTGTCTGAACATGTAACCAATTCCTGAATTAATCAATTATCATTTAATGTTAATAGGTCATGTGAGGAATATCCAAAAATGAAATCAACTTGTGATAGTATAAGTAGTGCAGGTCCCAAGACATAATAAGGAAACTAGACAATAATATCTAGTGAGGGGGTTCCAGGGTAAAACCCAAGGTTACATAAACTCAAAAAAAGATAACTCACTATTATCTGAGTCTATCTAAGGGGTAAGAGAGTAATACATGGATCGTAATCTGAGGCATTCCACAATATAGAACCTATCGATTCCAAGGTGATAGACCAAGGTAAGATGTGGCTAAGAAAAGACAGGGCCTTATGGGCTTTCTCCATGGAACCTACTAGTCAACGATAGATCCATGGAGTGTATATGAAGAATCATGTAATAAGGAAATGGATCCAACGGTAGTATACCAGTTATACATGTAATAGAAAAGAATCAGAGTCTTGGTCAGTATCAACCTAAGAAAACTATTTCCTTGAATCTGAATGGGGTTCCCAAGACCCAAGGTATTCTCTTCTTATAATCCCAAGTTAGATTGAGTTAGTCCAATATTATTTGATATTTCAATCATGTTATAATTCATTTTGTTCAATTATTGACTTCCATTAGTGTGGATAGGTCAAGTAGAGTTGAATCCATTTATTTATTGATCCAAGCCATGTCTTCCATTATTTTGGATAGGCCAAGCAGTGTTTCATCAATTTAATCAAATCTTAGTTATCCATTAAGGCCTAATCAATTATTGAGGTTCATGTTGCTACCTTCCATCAACATGGAAAGGGGTGATATGGACAAGTAACATTTATTCAATTTCATTAAATAAGGCTTTGTTATGTACTTAGTATACTTCCCATATTACATTTCACTTTTCACTTTTAATAACCATTTGGAAGAACTTAACATAAGTGGTCAAGTGGTGAGCATACATGGTACATGCCATTATGAAATCCTCATCAATAAAAATCAGTTATCAGAATAAAGCTTACCTTTCAGAAGGTCAAGAAAGGGAACAACCAAACCATGGCACAAATGCGTCAAAAACAAAATCCCAACTCTTGAATAACCTTCAACATGGAGTGGATTGAGTTGTGGGTGAAACCACTTACAACTAATCACATATCTAGAAATATCATAACCATACTATTCTAATGAGTATAATCATGGCATCTTAATTTAAGAAATATTATCCAATTAAACTGGTGGGCCCCACACGAACATTCTATCAACAACAGACATTATAGATAAGTTATAGACCACCTGCCTTTGGGTTGTACGACTCTCCTCCTTCGGTATCGGCCCTTGATTTTCCTTAGATCAGAGTAGATATAACAAAACATGAAAAAAACTCACATGGTAATATCTAGGTCGAGAGTGAAAGATAATAAGATTGGATAATGTGGACTCGACTACATACCATTGCATAAACATTGTGATGAACAAAAGCTTGACCAGATACCAGATGATAGAGATCCCTTGATCCAATGCTTAGGCCTAAAAAAGCTCCAAAAGGAAGAAAAAGGATTAAAATCCTGCAGGTTCTTAGATTAGGAGTAATGTGGGGGATTAATAGATCATTAAGAGTATTTTGGTCATTTTACCCATGTTTTTACCCTATCCATTGTTTGTCCACACGGTTTGTCAAACCGTGCACAAACCATGTGAGATAGTTTTACCCAAACATAGGACAAAGGGGGAGTTCACAGGGTTTGGTTGCACAACCGTGCACCAACCGTGTGAGGTGACACTACCAGAAAAAACACAAACCACATGGTTAAGAAAATCAGGTTCTAACCGTGAGAAAACCGTGCGACTTGAACTGTTTCCCCCCAAAAGAGGAGTTTCGAGCTTCAAACATGCCTCAAAGACACTCGTAACCTTTTCTCACTCAATAGGAATCTATACTAGTTCTAAAGTAAAGGGTTAGACCACAAATTAAAGGATCCATACCTATGTTAAAAAATAGATTCTTATAGTCTTTACCCCTTAAAATAACTCTCCCCTCGAGTTCGCCTTCCAAGGGTATGGAAGCAATGACTGATAACAACTCGGGTCACTGAGCATGTACATCAGCATCCATCTCCCACGTCTTATCATGTACCCGGTCGTGCAGCCAATGAACCTATATAAGAGGGGTAGACTTGCCTTGGAGAGACTTCATTATTCGTTCAACGATGCATACTGGATATTCCACAATGTTAGAATTGACATCTAACTCAAAATTATCAATATCAAAGTCATGATATGGGTCATCATGATATTGGAAAAGGATTGAAACATGAAAGGCATCATGCTTGTCCTAGTAACTCTATGGTAGTAGCAACTGATAAGCTACCGTCCCAAATCTCTCTAGAATCGTGATTGGCCCGACATAACGATGCAACATCTTTCCATGCTTTCTTAACCATTTATGATCTAGCTTGAGCAATACCCAAAGAAAACATGATCCCCGGTCTCAAACTCAAGTGGTTGTCGATGGTAATCAGCATAAAATTTATAACTAGACTATGAAATAGTCATACACTTCTTGATCAGCTGGACCTGTTCTAAAGTCTCATAAACAAGATGAGGGCCTAGTAGGGCTACCTCACCAACATCTAGCTAGCATAAGGGTGAACAACAAGACCAATCATATATGGCCTCAAAAGGATCCATCTGAATCACCACATGGAAACTGTTATTATAGGGGAAATCAACAATAGGGATATGATTCTCCCAAGAACCGCCAAAATCAAGAATTCATGATTAGTGAATATCCACCAAAACCTATATTGTCCGTTCTGATTTTCCATCAGTCTGAGGGTGAAAAGATGTGCTTAGAAGGACCTGAGTTCTCACATCTTTCTACAAACCCTTCCCAAAACGTGAAGTGAAATGAGAATCTCTATCTGAAATGATAGTAAACGGAACCTCATGTCATTGTATAATCTCGTGGACATACAATCATCCCTATTCATTAACTGAGAAAGTCTCCTGAATAGGAATGAAGTGGGATGATTTCATTAGTCGGTCAACGACTACCCAAATTGCATCGCTACCCCTCAGAGACCAAGGTAAGCCGACTACAAAATCTATTGCAACATCTTCCCATTTCCATTCTGGGTCTGGAAGTGGTTGTAACAAGCCTGTTGGTATATACTGCTCCTCCTTCACCAACTCATATGTGGAACACCTAATGATGAAGCCTGAGATCTAACGTTTCATTCTTTTCCACCAATACTAGTGTCGCATATCTCGAAACATCTTCGAGAAGCCAAGATGAACTGCCCGCTAAGAATATTGGGACTCTTTCCTCAACTCCTATCTCAGATATAGAGGAACCCAAATATGTCAACATAGAGTTAGGATGTTATCTCTTCCCATTGAACAATCTGAAGGTGGATTATCTCCTAATATACCCTCATGGAGAACAAAACCTTCAGGATCCTAAAATTTCATACTCTTTACCTTCTCAAGGAGAGAAGATGTAACTATTAATTCTAAGAGGTAAGACTGCTCATGACTATCATGAAACATTAGAATAAGTACAAAAAAAGAGGTACATTAGCTTACATTCATCATTGACTTCCTATGCAGTAGGCATTTGAGTTTTATGACTTTGTACATATACAACCACATTGCATTTTCTAGGCATATAGGCAAGATAAAAATCAAGGGACTGTAGATATTCAACCGATATTTTCTATCAGAGGTTCAAGTTGCCCTAAGAAAATATATACTTGAGGATCTTCTTATCTATATACACTAAAATGCACTCACCCCTGAGATAATGTCTCTAGCAATGTAAATCATGGGCAACTGCTGCTAGTTCGAGGTCATGCATCTGGTAATGTCTCTAATGAAGCCTCAACTACCAACATCCATACACAGAAAATTCATCTTCATGCATCAAAACTACTCCTAGGACAATGCCTGATGAATCATAGAAGATGATATGTCTTTTTTCAGGTTCTGGAAGAATCAGAATAGTGGCTGAGAAAGGCCTCCATTTTAGCTCCTGAAATGATTTATCACTTACTTCTGACCACAGGAACAGAACAACCTTATTTGTAAGTCCAGTAAGAGGTGAATCAAGATATGAGAAGTCATGTATAGAATTCCTGTAATATCTATTGATTCCTATGAAACTAGTCATATGAAATACGTTCTTAGGTTGTTCATAGGATACTACAATACTAACCTTTTTATGGTCAATTGATACTTTTTATTCAGAAATAATATGACCCAAGTAGTGGAATTTGTTGATCCAGAAGTCACATTTAGCAATCTTAGCATCAATATTTTTCTCTCTTAGTGTACTTAGAATGATTTCAAGATATTTGTAATGGTTGTTATGAGTGCGTAAATACACCATATTGTTGTCCACAAAGACCACGACAAAAGAGTTCAAATTGGGATGGAAACCCCTATTCATCAATACCATGAAAATGTTAGGTGAATTTGTAGGATCGAATGGCATAACAAGATACTCATAAAAACCTTACCTACTATGGAAATCTGATGAGGTATTTATGATGGTCTGATTCGCACCTAATGATAGCCTGATCTCAGTTCGATTTTATGAAACACCTTGGCTTCTCAGATCTGGTCAAATAGATCATATATTTATGGAATTGGATACTGGTTCATTACCATAATCTATTTCAAACTTTTTTAATCCATTCACAAATAGAGAGTTTCATCCGCCATCTTAGAAAAAAGCACAGGTGAACCCCAAGAGGATATACCTGTCTGTATAAATCTTTTGGCCACTAAGTCCTCTATCTTCCACTTGAGCTTCTGAATATCAGTAGGTTCCATCCTATAGGGATGAATGGACCCTAGAGATGCTCCTGGACAAGCACAATTGTAAACTATACCTCTTTCATAGGAGGTAATCTATAATATCATTAATAAAGACTTCCCAAAAACGATCTACTACTAGAGGGAAATCGATTTGAATAAAACCCTAATCCTCCCTGAAAAGATTTTCTATCTGAGAGGTCACTTCACCTAGCCCATGTTGCTTCGGTCCCGCTCTCCCAATCTAGACATTGCCTTTTAAAAGATAACTGCTTCCATCTGGTGATGTAAAAGAAACCATGAAGTGAAAAGATTCTACAAAGGTGTGATAGTGAACTAACCAGTCTATCCTAAGAATGAAATCGAATCTCTACATCTCGAGAATAATGTGATTTCACAAGAATGGGTAACTGCCTACCTCAAGGAGACAGTCCCTGCACTAGCATATTCCCTCTGTCCATATTCCCAACAGTGTATTGAGGGTCATCACACCATAGTGATATTGTATCACTAGTCTAATACTTTTTATGATAGAAATAGAAATAAAAGAGTTTCAAGCACATGTATCAAACAATGTAGAGACCATAGTAGAGGATACTAGAATTATTCCTTGTACTGTAATGGTCTCACAGCCTGATCCTCGGGTATTGGTTGTAAGGCATGCAACTGACCTAATCCACGACCTTATGCAACAGATGGACTACCACACTCATGACTGCTCTGCTGGCACTACTGGTGATCAGGTATCGGACTACAATGTCCATGACCACCTCCTTGACGAGACCTTCCAGTGATATTCTAACTCCCCACCTGATGTGGTGTAAAAGAACACACTCCTAAAGGTGGGGATGAAGCTGATAATTTTCCACTAGAAGCTGGTGGAAAGGTCCTACAAAAGTGTTGAAGATGGCCTATACAGCCACAAGCCCAGCACTCCATAGGGTCTCTGTCACACTGCAGCTTCTTATTCCCTTGTTCTTCACATTGATGACACACTAGAAATCTATCAAAACGGCTACTCTGGCTGCCACTACCCTGATGATAAACCTCAAGGGAACGTTTCCTACCACTGAAAGAACAACTGGCCTGATGTGGCACTAATCCATTAAAATCAGTACTCACTCTATCCCTCAAGTTACACTCAGTGATGAGGTCCTGATAAACTATTGAATATATGGTTGGTAGGCGAAAGACATTCACCTATGTTTGAATAGTGTATTGGAGCCCATACTAAAAACATCTTGCACGCAAAAGTTCATCACCAGCTAGAAGTGTTTCAAAGCACTATAAATCACTGAAATTTGTTGAATAATCCATAATTTACATAGAAACCTACTTAAGATGAAGGAACTCTCTGGTTATGTCATCTCTCAATTATTGAAGAATCAAAAGATCATAGAAGTCAGTCTGTAAGTCAACCCATAACATGCCTAGATGACGTCCGGCCTGGGTAACAACATCTCACCAACGCTTGGCCAAATCCTAGGGCTTGTATGTAGAAATATTGACTCTCTATTATGGAGGCATTTCCAGATGCTCAAATAAAGGCACCATGGCCTCTAGCCAAGACTCAGCAGCCTAAGATCCCTGATCCCTTAAAAAAGTTGAAGGATTTTGCTACTGTAACTGGAGGGTCAGATCATCCATCATAGGTTCCAACCATGGGGAACCAATCATGGAATGCATCTTATGTAAGAAACTATCATGGACTTGATAATCCATGCTCAGATTAGGTACAATATTTGGTTCCTCAAGTGGCACTCCTGGATGTAAGACTGGTGGCTCAGGGCCCACCATGTCTAGAGTATGGTCATCACAACCCTCTAGGAGAATGATAATGGGAAGTCGTGGAAGAATTGGACTACAAATTACAATCACAAACCTTAAAAAATGAATAGAATCAAGGATATTACATCACTAATGGAATATGAATGTATGAAAACTCACTACCCAAGGAATACAACCAAAACTACCCACTTAGACATCCTGGTATCAGTAAGTTCTCAATTATAAGTTTCATGAAATTTTGTAGTTAATTCTTATGTTAACTCCATTACATTTAATGAACATGATACGTCTGGATATGGATGTGAAACAAATTAATTTTTGATTTTAGGATTTACTTGATAATGGATAGTCATTTTCGATGAATCAGGGTTCATACACCTACCACAAAAAATGATACCCACTTACTTATAACGTAGTGGCTTGACTAGGTAAATTAATCATTACAACTCATGAGGTCCCATACACCTCATGAATTGAGATATAAAATCACTCAATCAAATTCAAATTAATACAAGTACAAGAAAATATATCAACATCACTCAACAATCATAGGCATATTAAGCAATGAAATGCAGTGAAATGCATCTATATGTCATGGAAATATGCATGACATGTGAATTCTAGGTTTCTATTATGATGCATGTAGAAATACTACTTTCACTCATATCATCGGGACAAGGATGAAAAAAACTCTCAAAGAGTAACAATTATAAACACCACACAACATGTGAGTAAACCAACAGTGAAATAATGTCAACTATAATATGAAAAATATAACAAAAATTGCATTATGCGTAACTTAGATTTTACACCGAACATGGTTTCGCGACGCCCAAGAAGGGCTTAAGACCATGTCCCAAGAGTTCCTATTTCCAATATATTGTCTCCAAATTGTTAGAAAAGAAAAGAAATCGCCTTTTTCATGACTTTCTGATGACCCAGACCCATATGCCACTTCACGGCTACCCCATGCCCGGTGGGCCACATGGCCTCAAGTGCATCTTCCCAAATGCCAGAGTTTTCCCAATAGCACAAAGGTCCTGGGCGGTTTCCGTGGGAAGACTATGCCCTCACTAGAAGATTATTTCATAGTGGAAGGAATATAAATGAATAGTATATAGTGGAAGCAATATGAATGAATAGAGGAAGCAATATGAATAAATAGAGGAAGAAAACTGATGCAATAGATAAAAAATAATAACAATAAATTTATCAACTAGAATAGTGATAATGTAATGTCATGTTACTAGAAAACTACATTGCATGGATACAAGAAAAAAAGAATTACATGTTCCCTAAGGTAAAAGAAAACAAAGTCTACACAATGCATCTCGAAATCCTACTCGGTAATCTGCTATCAAGCACCATCTTGTCAACACACAATTAGGTATTGGAAGCTGCATTCTTCCCTTTTTCAATACCTGCAACCAAGTAATATACTCTGGGTACCAAACTGTAGTCAAAGAAGGCTTGTGATAAATCTTAGTGGGCCACCACCAACAGTGTCTTTAACCTCAGGAACGTGTAATGGAATATAGTAGTGTGCATGCATGCATATATAAAGTAAATCAAGGAGTACAATATAACTAACTAAGTACATGCATCAGTCGTCACCCAGTGTCTAAACATGTAACCGGTTAATTAATTAATCAATTTTCATTAATGTTAATAGGCCATGTGAGGCATATCCAACACAGACATCACCTTGTGATGGTATAAGTAACGAACGCCCCAAGACATAACAAGGCAACCAAAAAATAATATCCAGTGGTGGTGTTCCAGGGTAAAAACCAAGGAAATGTAAACTCACAAAATCTAACTTAGTAGTATCTAAGTCTAGCTATGGGTTAAGAGTGTAATCCAAGGAGCGTAATACAATAAATTCCATAATAAGGCCTCTACCAAGTCCAAGGTGTTCGACCATGGTAAAATGGGGCATTAAAAATATTGGGCCTTATGGGCTTTCGCTATGGAACCTACTAGTCAATTCTGGATCCAAGAAGTGTATCTAAGGTATCCTATAATAAGGAAAGGGACCCAAAAGTTGTATACTATGTATATATGTAATAGAGAAGAACCAGAGTCTATGTGGGTATAAACCTAAAGAAACTATATCCTTGAATCAAAAGGGGGTTCTCGAGACCCAAGGTATTCCCTTCTTAGAATCCTTGGCAAGCTTGAGTTAGTCCTTTCCTATTTGATTTTTTAATCACGTTATAATTCATTTGGTTCATTTCTTGCCTTCAATTTGTGTGGATAGGTCATTTAGAGTTGAAACCATTTATTTATCGGTCCAAGCCTTGTGTTCTATTAGTGTGGATCGGCCAAGTAGAATTGAACCCATTTAATCATGTCTTATTTACTCATTAAGGCATAATAAATTATTGAGGTTCACTCCGCTACCTTCCACCAACATGGAAAGGGGTGATACGGACACGTAACCTTTATTCAATTTCTTTATGTAAGGCCAAGTTATATAATTATTATACTTCTCATTTTACATTTCATATTTAATTTTTAATAACCATATGTAAGAACTTAGCTTAGGCGGGTCAAGTGGTGACCCTACATTGTACATGAAATTATTCAATCCTCATCAATAACAATTCAGTTATTAGAAGACGGCTATCCTTTTCGAAGTTCAAGCAAGGGCACAGACAAACGGTGGCTCTAATGTGTCAAAACACAAAAGCCCAACTACGGAATAACCATTCACATGGGGAAGTTTGAGTTGTGGGTGAAACCACTAATAGTTAATCACATATTTGGAAATGGCATAACCAAACGATTCTAATGAGTATAATCATGGCATGTTATTTTATGAAACGGTTTCCAGTGAAACTAGTGGGCCCCACATGAGCATTCCAAAAACAACAAACTTTAGGGATGAGTTAGAGACCACCCACCGTAGGGTTGTATGACTATCCTCCTCTGGTATATGCCCTTGATTTTCCTTCGATCAGGGTAGATCTAAGAAAATGTAAAAAAATATCACATGGAAATTTCTAGTTCAAGAGTGAAAGAGAAGAATAATGGACAAAGAGGACTCGAGTACTTACCGTTTTTCATCCAACGTGATGAACCAATGATCGATTAGATGTCAGATGAAAGAGATCTCTTGATCCCTATCTTAGGCCTTCAAAAAGCACCAAAAGAAAGAAAAAGGCGGATGATTCCGTAGGTTCTTGGAATATGAGGAAGTAGGAGGATTAACAGACCATTAAGGGCAATTTTTTTATTTTACACATGTTTTTAGCATTCCCACGGTTTCTCAAACCACGTGCAAACTGTGCGAGATGGTTCTTCCCAAACCTGGGAAAAAGGAGAATTCATACGGTTTGGCTGCATGGACATGAACCAACCATGGGAGGTTCAACTACCTATAAAAACACAAACTCCACGGTTAGGCAAACCATGTGCAAACCATGCGCAAACCATGCGACATGGCCTAATTTCCCAAAAAGAGGTGTTCCGAGCTCCAAAAAATCCCCAAAAAACATCAAAACCTTTTCTGACTCATTGGACATCTATATTAGGCCTATAGTATAGATTTAGTCCAAAAATTTAAGGATCCATACCGAAGTGGAAACCCAGGTTCTTACAAAACTGACCATTAAACCATGAAAAACCCACTCTAAGAACAATGAAATTAAACATTATAATGAAAAAAAATGGACATAAATAAATATAATAAAATCATAACAAATAAAATATATGTTTAGGGGTTTATAATTTTAATTTTTAATGAATAAATTTTGATTATCTAGTACATTAAGTGCATGTACAGAACACATTCGGACATAAGGTAAGAGATTCCCTCTAAGCCAAACTTTTACCTTTGGGTTATGCTTTTTATCTCTCCTTCCCCTTTAAAATGATCATTGTTATATTATAATTATCCTCAATCCTATGTATATGTTCCCAAAATTTGTATATTTCTCAAAATATTATTATTTAATATGTAAATATAATTTTAAAATGGCCCCTTCTCAATTCTTCCAGATAAGCATGCCCAATTAAAGGGAACTTCCAAATTTCTTACCCATTTTCAAGTACACCACATAATATGTTTTAATCCACTCTTATTTTCATATAATCACTAATTTAATCATGAAAAACTATCTTAATTCATGTCTGGTTATATTCAAACAATTATTCATTTTCTCTATTTAATGACTCTTTAATATATTCTATTAAACTGAGCCAAAGTGGATCACTTTAAAAGTTTCCCAAACACTCTTTTCACATGTATTAACACAACTTGTACATAATAATTCATGAAATATTATTACTTTTAATTAATTATTGTCTATATATTATTTAATAATTTATCTCATAGTTACCATTTTGATAAACCCTTTGGTTATGAGTTATGACCTAATTATGAATCCCATTTATTTTCATTGGTAACCCTTATGTTTATCCCTTATGTCTGATTATTCATGTGGTACACATATGGGTGAACATGTTACGATGGGTGAACCTGGATAGAACTTCAAGGCATTGGGTAATTTTTAGTCTCATGAGATTTCACGTCTGGGATTAGGGAGTAAACCTAATCCATTATGGGTGTTTGTCCACCATATGATATGGTCTTGGAAGTTAGCCTTGACTCATTTTTTTGAAATGTTATATGTTTATGCTGCATTCCCACTATTCCATTATTATATGTTTTCATGTTCTTTGTGATATGTTTAGAAATTATTATTCACAATCCTTGTTTTTTTATATTGTCATGTTATGACTTCTAACCCATGTGTTATGATTTATTCCTATGTTTATTACATTACTGGGATTTTTAGATTTTCCCTTTTATCAGTGTATTCCCTAGATTATCATATGTAGATGTGTGAGCTCAAAGTAAGTTAGGAGTTCATTATGGAAGATTAATATAAATATTTTGTATTCAATTTCAATGTTTTAAATTTTATGTACCTATTCTTCAAAATACACAAGCCATTACGATCCATGTTTTGTATTTTATTGTTATTTCTACTTAAAATAATGTAATAATATTTATAAAATACTATGGTCTATGTAAAAAGTGTAACTCTTCTGGTCAATTATTCTAAGGGAAATGATGTCTATGTATAGCTTGTGTACCAATCTAACCACATCTATAGTTTTAACCTTCCCATCATAAAGTTATAAGGAAACAAAACATATACCCATTATATATCAAATCATGTTTTTTCCTACATAAATGTCCTGAAAACTCTAACAAACTTAATTCAATGAATCTCTTTTTCCTGGGACACAGCTGAAAACTGTATCCTGAATATAAGATCCAACTTATATAAATGGAATATGGTACCATGTATTGTATGTGTTACTGTCCATGTTTTCATTTTTAATTTTGGTTGGATGTAATGCTGACCCTCTTTATATGGGTATGAGGTTTGGTGTAATGTAAATAATATTTTTCATTATTTTATGGGTTGGGTGTTATGAAAAACCATTTTCGTGTTATTATTCTGGTTGGTTGAACTGCCACACATGATTTCGGATGGGCATTTTGGTAGGGTGTAACCCAAACTAATAGTTTTATTGATATCGTTTTATGTGTAATGTCAACCATGTACTTTTGTTAATTTTCTTGGGTGTAATTCCAAACATGGTTATTATGGGTATTATATTTTTGGTACTTCAAATAACATTTATCATTTGGTTATTTAGGCTATTTGTAATGCTAACCCTACCTTTTATTGGTTTTAGGTTGGATGTAATGCCCACTATGTTCTTTTGGTAATTAGGTTGGGTGTAATTCAAGCCATGTTTTATATGGGTTTGAGGTCTGATGTAATTTCAACCATGGTTCTTGTTGGAAGATAGGATGGGTGAAACTCCAACCTAGGTTCTTTAACTTAATATTATTTGTATGTAATTATTACTATGTTACATGTGGAGACTTGACTCTAGCATTGGATAAATCATGAATTTTTCACCCATCAATGTGGATTCTTATAAACCAAGAGGATCAACTTTTGTTGTGCATGTGTTTGTGATTTGGATTAAATTTCAATAATTATATCCACATAAATATATACTAATTTTTATTTAGTCCATTTTTGGTGATTTTTGGTAGATTTTTACTCACACCCTCAGTGCGCATCCCGATGGACATGTAAATTGATGTTGGAATGAAGGTCAAAATATAGATTGTTTTATAAGTAATCTACAAGAGCTTAGGGTATATTATAGGTAGGTTTGTGGCAAGGTTTATGATAGTTTTGTGGGTCTCCTTTTTGTTTTATTTTTAGTTATTCCTATATTGTGTCTTATTCTCATGTTAGGTGATCATGGACTGATGTATAACTATCTAACCTGCCAATGTACCTTTTTATATAGCAAGGGGATTTTTTTAAAAGGATTTCCTTCTCATTGTATGTCTATTTGTTTGAAATTATTGTTATATGTGTTTTATGGATGCCTATTTATTTATCTATTCTTTATAATTTGATACTACAAGGTATAGTATCCCCCACATGTTCTTTTATACCCTCACTTCTATTCCACAACCTCTATCCTCTAAGGAGGTTCTCAGTTGGTCACATTATTACCTGGTCTCGAATTTTCCATTTGATTTTGGAAAGGGATGTTACAGCATCACTCTCACCTCCCCTCATTAAATATTTATCCTCTTTTATCATTAAAATCTCTCAAAAATACTCTTAAGTGTATCAATATATATTATTAATAGAAATTTTTAGTAATAAAATAAATAAATAATTTACTTTTATATTTATATTCTAAGGTATCCTTATTATATTAATATTTTTCAATCTATTTGTTATTATTTTTCCTCCTTGTGTTTTACATATTCTTTAAATTTTTAATAGAAATTAATTTTATTAAACATTATGAAATTAATTTCATATAAAAAATAAAATAAATGACTTTTTTAGAAAAATTAATTATTATAAAAATTATGCTAGTATGTGAGTTTTGAATATAAAAAAATTTAGTGGAAATAAATTTTTTTAACAATATATTTTATATTCTTTATAAAATATATATTTATCTAACTCTTTTTATTATATGAATTAATATAGAAAAATAAAAATTACTAAATTTCTCATTCAATAATACCTTTTTTTTTAAAAATGATGTATATTTAGATATAAGATTACCATAAAAAATACATCTTGAAATGAAATGATATTTCATGTAAAATAATATACTAGATAAAATAAATTAAATGGAAAATAGTACATTTTTACGAAATGAAATATATCTCATGCACGGTATAAGATAAATTTCTATAATAATAGAAATTTTTATATAAAATGAAATATTTATTCCGTATGAGATGATATAAATTTAACATGATATAATATAATTTTAAAAATAGAAATTAATTCATGTATTAAAAGGATAAAATTTCTTATAAAGTGGTACAACCTTTTAATAAATAAATTTATAACATTTAATAGATCAGATAAATTTTATATATAATTATACATTTTTTATAAAACTATTTTTATCACATGTACAATTAGTAAAAAAATTCATGTGTACTAATAAATATTTTAAAACTGAATTTTAAATCATGCATTAAATATTAAAAATTAAAGTTTCAATCATATTTATTTAATAATTTATAATTTATCACATGCATTAATTGAGAAAAAAATTAGGAGAAATGATATATATATATATACATATCTTAAAAAAATTATCTCAAATTAAAAAATATATATTTCATTTAAAATATATACATTTTATGAAATCAAAAAACATCAATATATGAAATTAGATAAATTTTAATTATCAAGTTATTTTATAAAGCATAAAATTTAACACATATATGTGGAAAAATAATTTCATGTTCAATCATAAATATTTTTGAAATATAAATGTGCTAATATATGGGATGAGATAAATTTTATATATTATATATTATGCCTTAAAAAGAAATTTATTTCAAGTATAGGATGAGATAAATTTTCTTGTACAATGATTTAATAATAAAAAATTAAATTTATCTCATATATGAGTTGAGGTAAATATAATAAATAAAGATATATCATTTATAAAATAAACATAATCCATAAGAAAGACATGAATTTTGTCATTTTGAGAGAGGAAGGAGAGAAATAAAGTAGATGAAACACATCAAACAGTATCTCTCAATTCCATTTCAGAGTAAATTTCCCAATTTTGGACAACACCACATAACAGTAACTAATACAATATATATATCATAAATAGTTCTAACAAAAAACAATGATAATGAAGGACCATGACAAAAAAAAGACAAAAAAACATATTCCTTTAAATCATGTATTGTTTTGAACAAGGGATATCTTATTCATTCATTTCTTTATACAATTTCAGTTGAAGAATAGATTCTTTAATTGTGTAGTTCAATAGAATATTAATAAAATTTAATATTAAAAGTTTTATCTTTTTTATAGGTTATCATAGGATTCTTGTTTAAATTATTTGGTGTTTTTGAATTCAAAAAAATATCTATAGAACACCGAAAGGCATTTGAAAAATGGAAAGTAGATCGAGTAAGGGATTGTTACGATTATTTAGAGTTGTATTGAAAAATAGAGAAAATATTTATATGGTAAAATAAAGAATATATACACATATATAGATAAATATGTACTCTATTTTTTGAATCTAAAGTATAAAAAATAAATGATATAAAACATGTAAACATGTTTCTATCAATTCCATTTCGAAGTAAACTACCCAATTCCATACTACACTATATAATAATAAAAAGTAAAATATACATATATACCCTAAAAAGACCCAATGGAAAACAATAATAGAGAAGGCCCAGGACCAAATACATTGATAGATATTCCATCCACAGTCTGATTTATGATATGAGATAAGTTTTATATACAATTTTAAATTTTAGAATCAAAATTTAGATCATATATGAGATGGAATAAATTTCATTTTAAATGATATATATTTTGTAAAGATAAATCTATCGTAGGTATGAGATGAGAAAATTTTAACATATAAAGGCACATAATTTGTAAAAAAATGTAATTTATCTCATATGCCAGATTAGATAACTTTCTTTTATGATAATGTGTCATTTAAAAAAATAATATTTCATAGGTAATGAAAAAAATTAATGTATGATGGCACAATTTTTATAAAAAGATTTATCACATTTATGTGATAAAGTAAATTTCTTTTATAATGATACATCCTTTAAAAAAAGTAAAATTATTCTCACATATAAGATGAAATAAAAATAATATATACATATGTATTTTTTACAAAATAATTTTTCCAATGCATAAAATTAATGTTAAACAAAAAATATCAAACATGGTGAAATAAAATCAAATTTTGGTGACATTAAAAGAAAAATATTACATTCCCCAATAAAAAAAGGGTCTTTCATGACCACTGATAGATGTCACTAAAGGCCTGTAGTGGCCACTCTGCAGCACCCATATGGACTCTATAGAATTCATTTAGTTGTCCTATATTGACCATCAGAAATTGTTCCCAATATGTAAGTATATTTAAAAAATATTTTCCCAAACCATCCCAAAACAGGGCTCATGATGTAACTACTCCAAGACCGCCCCTATAGTCAAGGGGTGATAAGCGCCGAAGGCATAACAAACTCGAGGAGGCATTTTCCTAAGCACCTATATAGACACACACATCTATATCAATGAAAAAATGAAAAGTGAAATAATAAAAGGTGTAACATTGTTATAAAGTATACTAAACCTATGTGAACCTCTAGACAGAAAAATATTATGGTGGTGTAAACTAAATATTAAAGGGGAAAAAAATACCAACTAGAAAAATGTCTCAACTTGATAGAAAAATGGAAATGTAAACAACTAAAAGAGATCCAAACTCCTAAATCCCAGGATATGACCACTGTTTGAGGTCCAAGTACCTTGTATCTCTAAGCTCCTATATAGTCTCAATCAACCATTCCTTCATCTACATAAGACATAATATGTGAGAAAAAATACCATGCATGGGTGAGTATAAACATACCCAGTAGGATGCCCCAAAAGCTGAAGGGGATGTAGATAGAGATACAATACAAGAGAAAAAAAATAGATAGCACAAGGTATAGTGATATATTATCTCTCAACCAAACATCAGTGTGAAGGTATCCTCGTACAAACACAAGGGTATCACCAGGGTGATTATATAAACTAATAATTGTGTCCTCATCTTCTATAGTAGGAGAGTATAATTATCAAACCATAAGAAGATAAACTCATATATCAAGTGGTGTACCCCATGTATCTTCACCTCTTTTATAAGGAGAGTTTAAAAAACCAAGGTATGGATATAAAATATATATATATATTCTTAATTAAAGAATCCCAGATGAGATATTAAGGGTATCTCCATATCAAAACTCGACCCAAGTAGAAAATTAGCCAATAGTTCCAAAATTCCATCATTGATTCTCAGTATTACATCTGTCTTCCCTGTAGTAACCGTACAAGTCTAACCATTCATTGTCACAGTGTCATATAATCATGGGGGAATAAACTAGAATTTGAGGACCAATGACCTAGTACAATAAGAGGGTACTACTCTGATGGAATCGAGAACCCGTTTCCCATCTTAGTTGGAGGGTACCAATTAAGAGACATCAAGGACCTACTACCCAGCCCAGATGGAGGGTACCAATCAGTAGATATTGAGGACCAACTATCCAACTTGGTTAAAAGATACCAATCATAAGATATCGAGGACCCACTTCTTGGCCCAATTGGAGGGTACCACTTAGTGGAGATCAAGGACCCACTACACTACCAAGCTAGAGGATACCACGTAGAAGAATCCTATGGTGATTCTACCTGATCACTATCATCATCAAACACCACCTTAGAATGTTTCATTCTTGTAACATTACAAATCCTTTCTCAAAATCAACAAATGAGGGCACCATCATGTTCAACATAAAGAAACACTCGGGATAGGAAACTCACTGGCCAAAATCAGAGTTCAAACAAATGAGATACATAACTTTTAGGTTTCCTCAAAAAGAGGTATCAGGAATTTCAAGAACCCACATGGTATGTGGTCCCACTCCACTTTTTGGCCATGTCCTCACCAAAACATGTATTTATATCCATGTATGGAGTGGAAGTGTACTACATGACATATCTCAGTAAACATCTCAATGAATGTGTAACATTCATCATTAGTGTGAGGGAAAAACAATAATTTCACTAATATTCCTATTCAAACATCCTTAAATGGAAAAACCGATCACACCATTTCATTCCTCATGGAAAAATTCTTGAGATAGGCTATTAACTTTCCTGAATAGGACATTTGGTGAAAAACTCACATTTCACCGCATCACGTTTGAATGGAGTCTCATGGGCCTGATCCATGAGGTCGAATTAAACACACAAATGTTTCCTTGAAACATCTTCCTTAATTTTATGGTTGCATCACCATATATGGTTCATAATTTCGACGTCGTATGATGGTGATATGTCAGATACAAGATTCCTTAATGATAATAATTTTATTATTATTATTTGCTTCATTGACCTTAGGAAGAAGACTAAAAAAGGTATCCAACATTGGTCTCAAAATGACCGTCTTAATTCAAGAGTCACACAAGCCCTCACAGTTCATCAATATGATCTCATACGGATGAGTTATGTCTAAAATTGTGTTTTTACAACGAAAGTGAAAATAATAATATTTTATATTATTATTACTCTAAAATATCTAAATCATAGAGGATATCCACTCTCAAAATTCCTTCATCATTTTCATGCACCCACCCCTTCAGAATATTTCTTCATTTAAATATTTAATAAATGTTACACATCTCATTTATCGTTTTAATATTATATTTAGTCCAAATGAAGATAGAGGAAACACATCCCCAAGCTTGTGGCTTTATGGTGTACGCTACCTCTATATTTACTATAATTATCATAAATAATAATTAAATAAAAGGAAAAACATTCCCCAACCATCCATTATCCCATTAATTCATTAACATGAATGAAAATGATATTAATTAAAATCATTTAATTAAAAGAATTTTCCTTTATTAAATTTAGAATATTTATTTTTATTACCCCACTCACACACATTATGCCACCATTATTATTATTATTATTTAATAGAATAATAATAATAAAACATACTTATTTTTTTATCAAATTATAACCATCGTTTATTATTTTTATTATTACTATTAATTATTAATTACCATAACATTGACCACATTTGACCACCTCATCAAATATCTGAGTCTAAACACTACCACATTTTCACTGAGCAGCCTTTTCTAAGAGACCTCATGAATATTCTCTGCTCAGAATTGATCTCATCACACCACACTTCCTTTTCTTACCTCAACTAGGAAAATGAGAATAATCGACTCAATCTCAAACCACCACCGATGAAAAACCCACATCCCCAGTATGGAACGAATCCATTTGCAAAACATCATCACACTCATTTTTTAATTCATCCCTAAACCTTCTATTAGCATGTTTTTCAGGTGACTACCATGAATCAAGGGGTTTAATAGTGCTCAAACCCACCCCAAAAAAGTCGAATCAAGACCTCATGGACTAATGATGACAAATGAAAAAATGTTGGGAAAATAATCAAATGTAGAATGTGATAAATATCATTTCCAAAGATTTCAAGGAATGTTATTTCACATATAGGAAACTGGGGTGAGAAACATGGCATAAAGAAGAAAAAAATTAAAAGAATAATTTATTTAAATATATAGGCTCATGTGATGGTTTATTTAATTATAGATAAATGAAACAAATTTGATCATGCAAAATATTTTTATAAAATGGAAGGAAACCACAATGGAGGAGTCTTACCTCGATTATGGATTGATCAATAGCTAGGAATGCATTAGCTAGTGAAGAATGTAATCTGCTACGTCTGGCGTCTGGCAATTCACCTCGATCTGATCAGTGGTTGTTGTCTGATATGTATCCCCCAATGAAAGATGATTTCCTCCTCCTCATAGATTGATCAAGGGTTATGTGGCCAACCCTTCACAAATTGTCATAAGAGGGTATTTATAGATGATTTATTTTTTTATATATAAAAAATAAATAAAATATTTATTTATTTAACTTAAACATACCTGCCAATTGCTCCCTCATAAAAATTTCCCATGCTGACAAACTTTAGATCGTAACTAGGGTAAACCACACATTCCTAACTCAAATGTGGTCTCATATTTTTTATCAAAGTCTCTTTATATGAGTTATTTGGGTTATGGTTATTAAATAAATAATTTTTTAAAATAATTTATCTAATGAACCATCCAACGGCTACCCCTCCCGAACATACCACACCAACCATCTTTAGGTTAGGTTTATGTTAAAATGCACATTTCAGATTTAGCCATGGTATCAGATTTTAGATCTAAGGCTCCCTTTATGAGATATTCAACTTTTTCTGAAAAACAAATCATTTTGAATAAAAATATATTTAATATTTTTATAAATATATTTATCTTCCAAACAGGCCTCAGAATCACACATTATCATAGCTCTTGACTCCTAAAATATTCCAATGAAAATTCCAAACACTTACACTGTAAAACCATAGTATCTACATTATTCCCTTACTCAAATCATTTCATCCCTGAAAAGAACTACTAAGAAAAAAGGTGGGGATACTGAGAGCGCATCTGTATTTTCCATAAATCTTCCCTATATTGGTATGTATTAAAAATGGAAAATTTTGAAACTCCCTCATCAACTCCTATCATAATGTGAATGGAATCACTATTCATCCCAAAAAAGGATGGTTTGATTCCCTTCATTATAAAATCAATCAGGTGAATCTCGTAAGGATGTATGGTTTCCCAAGAGCTCACAGTCTATGTCCCTAGAATGTTGTGCCTCTACATCCTTAAGGTGAATAATATTGATGCGAGATCTATGTAGTGAGTCATTTAGTTCTATTCATAGGGTCTAAACTACCTTGATCCATATGACATAATTATCTACCACTGCATCAAGGTTCATTTCAAACATTCAAGGGTATCAGAAAATTCTAGTTAGTGTACTCATCCAACCACAAGAATCTAGACACAAAAAACACATGGCATGAACCATGCATATTTTCCCCACTTGGAAGGAGATTAACCCAAAACATGAAACTCCACCACACACACTAGTGACATCCCTTGTAAAAAGGGTCAATTAGAAAAACTCCACTGGAAATTCTAGGACATACTATGAAACTTCATCGCATATCCTCTTCCAGAACGTAAAAATATAAGAACCTCATTCACCACACCTCAACACTATCTGGTTTGGGTGGAACTAACTTGCATTCATGGTTTTGGACACATACCAAAAAATTAATCTTGGTGTGGAGAGAATCCATCTTTCTAATGAGTCCAATGCTGGGTCAAACTAGGTCACATCCCCTTTATGATTCTTGATTACAAATTGACACCAAGAACTTGAGGGTAATAACAAATAACAAAGGGATTCCAAAATGCTAAACTGGTTCTTATCAGGACCTCTATTTATAGACGCCAACATGTCACTCAACCCTGAACACACAAGTCAGAGGAACTTATCCACAACACCTAGATACTATCTGCTTTAGGATGGTACCAAATCACCTAAATATTTTTAGATTGCATCATAAGAACTTGTCTCATTGGAGTATGTTTCTCTGTTTCTTGAATATATGACGCCACATTGAAAATCATCAACAGAGGGCTCCACTAACGCCCTCATCACCCTCAAGAATACTCACCATGAATATCACCATCAAAAGGTATCATAACTGAGTAGGATATCCAAACCATACGATCGGGCTTGACCTTAACCACTTAAGATGGGATTCTGTATCAACATGAAACATGGGTGATCCCTATTTTAATAACCTTATATGCACACTCCGCACAAGTGCATCATCTGTTGGTACCAATGGAACCAACTACTACTCTATGAAGAGCTCTATTTTCTAGAGAAACCATTTGATCGTTCAAGACCTTCCCAAGTATAAAAACTCATATAAAAACTCAGGATAATCCCCTAATGCCTGGGGAATTGGCTCATCATGGAACCATAGTGGCCTTTAGTACAAGAACTCACAGGGTGCACTAGGCCTACTCACATCATCATTCTTCTATGTACGTACCAACTACTTCTCGAAATGTGGGGGTGCTACTACCTACCTGTGTAAAAGAAGGGGTCATAGGTTGGACCTAGAATGGGTTCCTCATCAATCATCAGATTGTCATCAAGAACCGAAATAGGTATCCTGGATGGAAGTCATCATGGAGGCATCTTTAATGTTATGAAGATGTAATGTGGTTGGATAAACATATATATATATATATCAACAAAAATGTGGAGCTAAATCAAGAAGGAAAGTTAGAGTCGATCTAATATGATTCACGTACCACTAATCCCTACAAAAAATGTCTTGACATGCCGAGTAGACAAGTACGTAGTCAGGGTCCTAGTGAACAGATACGCCAGCCGCTGCACCATCAATGAATTCATTATCTTTTGAGCTTCACTTGATACACTTATAAAAAATTTTCTTATAGGCACCCAAATCCTTTTAAGGGGATACGTTCGAATATCATACCAAGGAAAGAACTATCTTTCATACCAATATGTCATGTCCCGAACCAAGTTGGGGATCGATCTGCAACTGCCCCAATCCAACCTCTACAGACCATGGGTGGTGAAAAGAGCTGAAGGCATAACTAACTTGGGGATTACTTTTCCTAAGTACATATATACACACATACAACCATCTCAATGAAAAAGTGTAGAGGGTATGAATAAAAGATTCAACCTTTCTATAAAGTAAATCAAGAATGCATGAAACTCAAGATAATACATAAGTATGGAAGTGTAAACTGAAATGTAAAGGGAAAAAATACAATCCTAACCAGAAATGAATCCCAACCAGATAGAAAACATGAAAAGAAAATATCTAAAAGAGATACTAGCTCCTGATTCCCATTCTAAAACCACTTTATTCTGTAGAAGAACCCAATATCTCTAAGATCCTCTATAACAATGGTCGACCTATCCTATTTCTATATAAGACACGATACGTGCGGGCAAAGCCCATGTTGGGGTAAGTATAAACTTACCCAGTATGATGCCCTGAAAGATGAAGGGGGAGAAATACGATATACAATAGAAGAGAAAGACAATAGATATCATAAGGTACAGTGAATTAGTACAGATCAACCAAAAATAGATTTAATGTATCCTCATCAAAACACAAGGGGCTCATTACAATGAGTAGATAAAATACTTGTCACGTTTACGATGCTTATATAAGGAGAGTCAACTCATCAAAACCTAAGAAGTTAAACAAGGAATTTACCTGACATACCCCACACATCTTCACATCTTCTAGAAGGAGTGTTTCCAAATCCAATGTGTGGTACATAAAAAGGATTGATATATCTGATCAGTTAAAAATCCAAATTGAGTGAGTAATAGGATCTCCATCTCACATCTCTTCCCAAGATGAAGAGTATACAATAGTTCTAAATGTCCTTCTACAATGAACAACATCTCTCATGACTTCTTAGAAGTAACCATAAAATTTTAACCATGCCTTATATTTGTGACAAATAGTAAAGGTGAAATAAACTCAATGTTAAGGAAACATGCCCTGATATAACAGGAGTGTGCCACTCTAAGGGTGTTGAAGAATTTCTTCCCAGCACAGCTGGAGGGTACCACTCAAGAAGATGTTGAAAACCCACATCCTAGCCCACCATGAGGGTACCATTCGGTAGACGTCATGGACCCACAACCCAACCTAGCTAAAGGGTACCGCTTGATGGACGTCGAGGACTTACTGGATAGCCCTGCTGGAAGGTACCACAAGAAAGACATTGAGGACCCATAGCTCATCCCAGTCTAGTTGTAAGTTACCAATCAATAGAATTCTAGGACCCACTACCCATCCTTTATGGAGGGTACCACTAGGAAAGCATCAAGGATCCACTACCCATCCCAGCAAGAGGGTACTAAAAGGAATAATCCTATGGTGATCCTTCATGATCACTATCTTCATTGCGCACCACCTTAGTAAGAATCATTCTTAAAACATTAACCATTGTATCGTTATGCATATAACCAAGGGAAACATTTCATTATAATTAGAAAAATCTCAGGATAGTCTACGCGCATGCCAAAATCCATGTTCAAATGAAGGACAAATAAAACATTGATGTTTCCTTAAAAAGAGGTGCATAACAAGCTGGGGACCCACATTGTTTGTGGTTCTTTTCTACTATCGAGACATGTTCACCCTAGAACACAGCTTTTTGGTTGTGTATCACTACATGGGGTGTAAGGGTACTACATAAATTGTCTCAACCAAAATCTCGACGAACACAGGAGGATCATCACCAATCTGAGGGAAAACACATAATTTCACTAATATGCCTCTTCAAGTAGCCATGGATGTATAAACAGATCCCACCACTGTGATCCTCGTTGAAAAGCACTAGAGATATGCTATCCACTTACTTCAATCATATAACCGATGAAAATTTACATTTCACCACTTCAGGATCAAATAGAATATCGTGGTCCCGAGCCACAATTCAGAATTAAACACACGAACAAGGTCTTGAAACATGCACCTTAATCTCAAGGTTACAGAATCAGATATTGTTCATCATTTAGACTCTGTATAAGGGATATATGTTGGGTACCAGATTTTTTAATGATAATTATTTTATTATTATTGTGTGTTTCATCGAACTACAACATGATGCCAAAAAAGGTATCCAACTTTAGTCATAAAAAGATCATCTCAACTCTTCGGTAACTCTACTGCTGACAGTTCATCAATATGATGTTGTATAAAGGAGTTCTATTTGAAATGATTTTTTGAAAACAAAATTAAATATAACAATATTTTATATTGTTATTATTTTAAATCTCACTATAAAAAGAGGATATCCATGCTCAGAAGGCCTTCTTCATTTTCTTTCGCACACCCCTTCCACACATTTCTCCATTTAAGCCTTTAATAATTCTTCCACATCTCATTTATCATTATTATAATATATTTACTCAAAATGGAGGAATTAAACCCCCCTACCATGCCTAAGGATTTATGGTTCTTTCCACCTCTCCATTTACAATAATTACTATTAAAAATAATAATAAAGGAACGCCACATCCCCAACTTCCTTCATCATATTAATTTATTTATTTTAATTAAAATGATATTAATTAAAACAGCTTAAATAATATGATTTTACTTTATTAAATTGAAAAAATTTAATTTTATTAATCCAATCACAAACATTAGGACACCATTATTATTATTAATTAATGGAATAATAATAACAAAACCTCCTTCAATTTTTTTCTCAACTTATCAACATTATTATTATTATTGTTAATTATTAACGCCTTCCACATTGACCACATATGAAAAACTTGTTAAATATTGGAGTGTGGCCACCATCACAACCACACTCAGAAGCCTACACGATGAGACCCTGCACACAGTCCCCACTCATAACTGATCCAATCACACCCCACATAATTTCCTCGTGCCAACTAGTAAAACCAGAATTGTCAACCCGATCCTGAACCACCTCCAATCACAAAAGATCACTCGCAATATGAAACAGATCCGATCACAAAACACCATACCGCTCATTTATCAATTGATTCTCAAACTATCAATTTTCATGTCGTTCATGATACCACTATGAATCTAGGGTTTAACATCACTCGAACCCACCCTAGAAAAGTCATATCGTGATCCCATGGTCCAATGATGAAGAATGTAAAGAACGGTGGGAGAAAACCACCAATAATAATGGTGATAAAAATCATTGACCAAACATTCTTGTCCAATGATATATTAGTTGGGAAACTAGGGTGAGAAAAATGGCATAGAGAACAAATAGATTAAAAGAATAATTTTTGTTGATACACAGTCTCATAAAAAGTTTTACTTTAAAGAAGATTAAAGAAACAAATTCGATCATGCTCAATTATTTTAATAAAAGTGGGTAAAAACCACAATTGATGAGTCATTCCCCGATTATGGATTGATTGATGGTTAGGAACACGTTCTCTAGAGAATAAGGTAATCTAATATGTCTTCCCCCTATCGATTCACCATGATATAATCAACGGTCACCGTTCGGTCTCAATATGTCAATGATAGATGCTCTCTTCCACTTCTTAGATCCAGCAAGGGTCATGCATACAACATTTAAAAAAATTAAACAAAAGGGTATTTATATTGAATTTAATTAGGTTTTTAATATAAAAAAATATATAAGTTATTTATTTATTTTAATTAGACATACCCACCAGTAGATTCCTCATCCAACCGCCTCGTTCCAATAAAAATTAAGATGCATCTAGGGTAAACACCACATTCCAAACCCAAAGGTGGTCCCTGATTTCTTATCTGAGTCTCCATCTATGATTTATTTGAATTTTGGTTATTAAATTAATTAATAAAACTAATTAATTTATCTAATTCACCCACCAACGACTTCCCCATTCAAAAATCCGATAATGAAAAACTTTAGGATGCGCTTTGGGTAAAAACCACATTTCATATTCAACTAGGGTCTCAGATTTCCAAAATGAGACTCCATTTATGATATATTACAGTTTTTAGCAAAACAACATGTACATGATGAAAATATATATTATATTTTTATAAAATTAATTCTAGGATCATTGGGCTCGGAAATCACGCACTATCTCGGCCTCTGGATCCATAAAATATACCTAGGAATATTCCAAAGTCTTGCACAAAAAATAGAGTCTCTAAAAATATATAAAATCAATACACTACTGAACTAATATTACACATCCAAAAAATAAAAAATAACCGTAACTTGAAAATCAATTTATATATACATCCAATATAATTTTAAAATCATAGATTTAACTTCACCCAAAAGTTTTCTGAGATCTATAACCATCATCTATTAGAAATGAATATCAAATAAAAAAATATTTTCACTATTAAAAATACAAAAAATAATAATAATTAGAAATCATTATATCATTTAAATTTAAGGTTTATAAAATAAATTGGTTATGTTTTTCTATTTTTCAATATAATATTTGTTTTAATCGGTTAGTTAATCGAAAATTTCTTATTAATTTGGTCTGAACACACTACACAACCAATTGATGTGACTTTTACTATTTCTCTTTATAAAAAATTCAAAGAAACTTATCTATGATTTCACATCAAACCAACTATGTTTCATCAGTTTTCACCATTAACCACATGTTTTTATGTTTCAAAACAATAAAAATATATTTTCTGTTATTCTAGAAAAACAAAAACTGTTATTAATGTGAAATTAATTCATAAATTTTAAAAATAATTTTATGGTTCCTTTCTTATGATTTCATGGAAATCATTGGTCAATTTCTCTATTTTTAATTCTAATTTCGTGTTTTTAAGTACTATAAAATTATAAAAAAATTGTATTCAATAAATCTAAGGACACCACACAACAGATTGACCTTTTGTCAATTTGTAGACATAAAAACTAATTAATATAAAATTTTCTATCAATATAAATCCATACACGATCATTTTTTATGGTTTTTATCATTACATGCACATTTTAGTGTTTTAAAACACTAAAAATGTGTTTTTAGTCATCATGGGAAAGTAATAGATCTTATTGAAACACTATTAATTCATAAATTCCAAAAATCATGCTCTATATGGTTTCCTATAATTTTCGATAAATTTGAGGTAGTTTTATTACTTTTGGTCTCCCACTGTATGGTTTTTTAGATTGCTACATCTTTAAAAATAGCTTATTCAGTTAGTCTGAGGACAACTCAGGTATAATTAATTTGTCTCTTATTATTCAATGCCAAAAAAATATTTGTTTAATATGGTATCACATCTATCTGAGGTCATTTTTTATGTCATTGACTGTTCCACACAGGTTTATGTTTTTTAAAACACTAAAAATATGATTACAATCATGCATTGAAAAGGAAAAATATGATTCATACACAATTAATTCCATAATTTTAAAATCAAGGTTGTGGTCATTTTCCTTTTATTTCATGGAAATTAGGGGATTAATGATTATTTTTTCCCCTCAATCATGTATTTAAGGACAATAAAATCTTTAAAAACTGCTTATTTAGTCTGTCTGAGCACACTACACATTAGATTGATGAACTATCTACTCATACACATCAAAAATAATTCAAAAAAAATTTTCCTAGTAATTAACTTCAAATTAAATTTTTTATATGTGTTTTACAAAAATATTAATGTTTTAGTGTTTTAATGGACTAAAATGTGTTTTTATTCATTCTATGAAAACAACAAAACCGATTGAGACCCGGTCGTTTACTACATTTAACCAATTATTTTATTGTTATGTCTTCTAATTTCAGGTAAATTAGAAGTCATCTTATTATTATTCACTCCACACCAAAAATTTTTAAATTGTGTAATGTACTTATAATTTTTTTTCTAGTGAATTTGAGGACTCCTCATATCGGATTGATGTTACCCATACTTTTACACATAAAAAAACAAATATAGTTTTATTATGATTTCATGGTATATTGGGGTCATTTTCAATGGTTATGACCATTCAATGCATTTGTTTGTGTTTTAAAAAACTAAAAATTATTTTTTTATTTTTCCTAAACAAATGAAAACTCTTTTTAATTAATAGTTAATTACTATACTTTAAAAATAAGGATATGGTTATTTTCCATTTATTTCACCTCAATGGGAGGTCCTTTATATGATTTTCACCCCCCACCCATATTTTTAAGGATTCACAAATTTTTACAAGATGCTTATTCTTTTGGTCTAAGAAAACCATACATTCATTTGAAAGGCCTTATAATAATACAAATAAAAATAAAATATAGATTACCTAGAATTTCAAATTAATATAAGATATTTTTCTATGATTTTTACTATTATATAAGTGTTTTAGTGTTTTAAAACACTAAAAATGTGTTTTTGGTCATCCCATGAAAACAAAAAAATTGATTTATGTGCATTAAATTCCTTCATTTCAAAAATCATAATATAATCTATGTTCGCTGATTTCATAGTAATCAAGTGTCGTTTGCTTGGTTTTGATTATCTACCACACATTTTTAAATACTATCAAATCATTATAAGTGAATTATCTGGTTAATATGAGTACACTACATATCATATAAACTTGTCACATACTGATAACCATAAAAAATAATTGAAAAACTATCTTATATAATTTAATGGTAATAAAAGGTCACTTCTTATAGTTTTGATCATTACATGCACATTCTAGAGCTTTAACGCTCTAAATATGAGATTCCAGTCATCCAGAAGAAACAAAATCATCGATTGATTTTAATTAAATTCCAATATTTTTTAAATCATGTTATAGTTGATTTCCTACACTTTCATGGAAATCAAGGGTTGTTTTCTTGGTTATGACCCCCCCCCCCCGCCATGTCACACATTTTTTTGTACTATCAAAAATTTAAAAACTGTTTTTTAGAATTTTCCAACCATGCCACACATCATAATGATGTTCCTTATTCTTATACACATAAAATATTATTTAATGTTATTTTACCTATGATTCCACATCAATCCCAAATCATTTTACATGGTTTTGGACATTAAACATATGTTTTAGTGGTTTAAAATAGTAAAAGTGTTTTTATAGTCATCCTAAGAAAATGAAATATCTATTTGATTTATATTTAGTTCCAATATTTAAAACATAATTTGATGATTTCTCCCCTAGTTTCAGTGTAATAAAAGGTCTGTTTCTTCATTTATACCCCCTCCATGTATTTTTAACGAATATCAAATATTTTTAAATAGATTATTAAGCCTGTATGAGGACAGCGCATGTTGGACTGATGTTCCACATACTAATAAACATACAAAATAATTGAATTGTTGTTTTCCTTTGATTTAAATTCAATTTAATTCCATTTTTATAACATTATATGCTTATTTTAGTATTTTAAAACACTAAAAATGTTTTTTTGGATCTCTGAGACTATAATTAACTCAAATTGATGGGAATTCATTTCTTAAATTTAAAAAACCATATTAAAGTTGTTGTCTATTGATTTCTCAATAATTATTGTTCATTAGATTGGATCCCTCATACTGCTTGTTTTTAAGGATGGACATGTCTTTAAAATTACCTATTCAGTCGGTCAAAGAAAAATGAATGTTAGATTAATGTTTCATGCACTGTTAAATATAAAAATTTCTTCAAAAATGATTTTCATATAATTTCCCATTAATGTTATGACATTTCATATGGTTTTTTACATTTCACAAACATGTTAGTGTTTTAAAAAACTAAAAAGGTTTTCCCTCATGTCAAAAAAATGAAAATTCCAATTGATGGTCAATAATTTCTTAAATTTAAAAAATCATGTTATGGTTGTTGTACAATGATTTCATGATAAACATAGGTCATTTTCATATTTAAAAACCCCACGTGCTTTAGGTTTTTAAGGACTATCATATCATTTAATTCAATTTTTTTTGTCAGGTCAAGCACACAACATTCCATATTAATGCTACCTCTATTCAAACATATAAAAAATAATTCAAAGATAGTTTTCGAAGTATTTCACACTAATAGAATTTCATCTTCTATTTTTTTTACTCATACTTACAGGTTATACTATTTTAAAACACTAAACATGTTTTTATGTCCATAACAAAAAATAACACCTCTATTTCACACATATTTAGTTATTAAAATTAAAAAATCATTTTACAATTTTGTTCCACATATTATATGGTAATGGGTGGTCATTTAGTTGGTTTTAACCTATCAACACATGTTTTTAAGGACTATATAATCATTAAAAAATTTCTAATTTGGTTGATCCGAGAACACCACCTGTCAGATTAGAATTTTTTCTACTCATACAAATAATAAATAATCTGACAAAAATTTATTTATTATTTCATGCTAATCTAAAATCATTTTCCATGATTTTTTCCATTACACGAATGTTTTAGTTTTTCAAAATTCTAAAAATGTGTTTTCTATATATCGAAAAAATGAAAAATAAAATTCTTGAAAATTTAACTCTAACTTTTCAAAAACCATGAATGTTTTTTTTCCTATAATTCCACAACAACTAGAGGTCATTTTTTGTTTTGACTCCCATATTATGTTTTTAAGGATAGCTAAATCATTAAAACTGCTTATTTGGCTGGTATGAGCACACCACATGTCATATTAGTACGTCGTCTAATTTTACACATGAAAAATAATTCATATATATTTTTACTGTTATTTCAAGTCAATATGAGGTCGTTTTCTTTGGTTTTTATAGTCACACACACTTTTTATCAAATTGAAACAATAAAAATTTGTTTTTTTCATCCTAAACAAACAACAACTCTAATTAATTCAAAATATACTCATAAATTTCAAAACTATTTCTACAACTTTTTCCATTGGATTTCATAAAAATGATAGGATTTTTTTATTTACCCCCTTCCATGTGTTTTTAATGATTTTCAAATCTTCAAAAACAACTTTTTTGGTCATTCTGGGAACACTAAGGTTCAATTAATGCATAATCAACTCATACATGTTAAAAATAATTCAAATATAGTTTCATTATTATTTTACTTCTATCTGAGGTTTCTTTCAATGGTTTTGACCATTACGTGGACATCATAGTGTTTTAAATTAGTAAAAAATGTGTTTTTAATAATCCTGGAAAAACGAAAACACTCATTGATGCACAATAAGTTCTTATATTACAAAAAAACATGTAAGGGTTTTTTTTCCAATGATGTCATGGAAATTAGAAGGTTTTTTCTTTATTTTGACCTCCTCCCCCTGTATATTTTTAAGGACATTTACATCATTAAAATGTTCTTATTTAGTCAATCTATGTACACAACACACCATATTGTTGCATTGTATCCTAATTGACATTAAAAATAATTCAAATCCAATTTTACTATGATTTCACAACAATATAAAGATGTTTTCTATAGTTTTGACCATCACACACATGTTTTAGTATTTCAAAACACTAAAAAAAAATTTAGTCATCCCATGAAAACAAAAATTCCAATTGACACGTCATAAATTAATATTTTTAAAAAATAAATATATAGTTACTTTCCAATTATTTCATTGGAGTAAATTTTCTTTTTATTAGTTTTGAAAACCACTGTAAATTTGTAAAATTTTTAAAATCTTTATAAATGGATTACTCAATAGGGATCAGCGCACCACATATCAAATTGATGCACCATATACTCATACACCTGAAAAATAATTCAAATTAATATTTTTTATGATTTCAAAATAATATGAGTTTAGTTTTTATGCTTTAGACCATTGCAGGAATGATTCATTTTTTGAAAAATAGAAAAAATTTATTTATTATAATTCTATGAAAACAAAAATTTGAATTGAAATGATGTAAATTAATATATTTTAAAGTATAATAATATTTTGTTATCTATAATTTCGTGGAAATTATAGTATTTCTGCATAATTTAGACCCCACGATGAAGGTTTTTAATTACTCTAAAATAATTAAAAATTACTTATTCGGCCAGTCCAAGCACACCTCACATCTGATTGACATGAATACACATCACAAATAATTTTTATACATTTCACCTTTGATTTCACATCAATTTGAGGTTATTTTATATGATTTTGGTAATTAAACACACGTATTAGTTTTAAAAAACACTAAAAATGAATTTTTGATCATCCTAGGAAAACAACTACTCAGGTTGACACACAAGCAATTCCTATATTTCAAAAAATCATGGTATGGTTGTTATTAATAGATTTTACAGTAATAAAAGGTTGGTTTCTTGATTTTTACCCCTCACTACAAGTTTTTGAAGGCTAACAAATCATTCAAAAAATAATTTGGTCGATATAAGAACAAATAACAACAGATTGATGTTTCATATACTGATGAATGTTACAAATAATTATAAGACATTTATTCTATGATTTCACATAAATATGAGGTAATTTTATATGGTTTTGTTGTTTTCACACATATTTTAGTATATTGACATACTAAAATGGTTTTTTTCGATCATCCTAGGTAATTGACCACTCAGATTGATTCACTATCAGTTCCTACATATCAAACATAAATCAACGATTTTTATTCTATGATTTCCAGGAAATCAAAAGTCATTTTCTCTATATTGCATTCCTAGTTCATGTTTTTAAACATTATAATGTATTTATAAATAGATTATTTAATTAGTATTATCATAATACACATCGAATTTATGTGTTTTCTACACATATAAATCATTAATAATTCTAATAATGTTTTGTTATGATTTAATATCAATAGAACATTGTTATCAATGGTTTTTATTATTACACACATGTTTTTTCTGTTATAAAATACTAAAAATTATTTTTTCATTGATCTTAGGAAAAGGTCTACTAAAATTGATGCACCATCAATCCCAACTTTTTAGAAACAAACATATAGTTGTTTCTCTAAATATATCAGAATATATATTTATATATCAAAATTTAGAACATGTTTTTTGTTAGAATAGAAATTTAATGATACTATATGTATACAATAGACACATATATATAGATATCAGTACTTGAAATTTCAAAATAAATTCTAGAATACCACATAATCATTAAAATAGTAAACAAAGGCCGGAAATAAATGGGTAAAATACAAAGCTAGAAATGGTGTGAAATGATTATATTTTTACCTTGTAATTGAAACCTCGTTGTTCTAAAATTCATAATTCAGTAACCAATATATTCCATTTCATCATGTATTGATCTTACTCTATCTCTTTATAATATATATATACATATATTAATAGTTGTTCTGCAAGTGACAAACCTTGTATACAAATATATATATACACACATCAAAAAATGGTCATCTAAAATTGTGTAACCCTATAAGAATGAACTATCGGTGAAGTTATTTATTGCATCAGATTTGACATGCTATGTGGAAATAAAATGGGGAAATAGTGAATTAAATAATTACTATAAATTTTTAAGAATTTTATATTGCAATAAATTTCAAATTGGATTTTACTACTTCTAGAAAGGGAAATTTGTTCAAAGTAGTTATTTTTTTTGCTTTACAATTTAAAAAATAGAATCATAAAAAATTCGTGATAAACATTGAAATTCAGAGTCAATACACAGATCACTTGTATACTAAAATTAAAACTTTTTTGTTTCCAAGATTTATAATTGGAAACAATCTAATGTGAAATAAAATAATGGGGAAAATCTAATGATAAATTAGATAAAAAATATGGTAAATACAGAAATGTAAATGAAAACCTTATAAAATCATAATTACGTCAATGAAATATATCATTGATAATCGAATATATGTTTTATGAAAAAAATCTCATCCATGTAAAGTTAGAGTTATAAAATATTTACAAAATGAAAAGAAATTTTTACCAATCAATTCAGGATTAGGTGATAACGAATGCATATAATTTGAAACCAACCATGTCAAGACTAGTAAAATTTTAGTGATGAAATATACAGAAAAGTAAATTACAAGATGATGGTTGTTAATAGATTTGTTATACAAACATTTTAATTTTTTTTTCAATTACATTTCTCTCACATATTAAATTCAAATCAAAAATTTTCACCAAAAATTTGAATTAATTTATAGAAACTTAAATCATCAAAATGAAAAGCATTCAAAATATCCATCAAGTAAAAATGTTAAATCCCAGTGTTGAGGACTAATATAAAGAAATATTGGTTTATTTTTTTTATTTTTTTTATTAACTTAGAAGAAAAAATCAAGAAACTATATACATTTATCAATAAATTAAATAACATTAATATATAAAATATACCCATTTACTAACCAAATAAGAAGTTTTTAATAATATTTTCTAAAAAAATATTCCAATATATAACGTGTTGAATTGTAAAAATGTAATAAATAATGGAAAATTAATGATATTATATTATTCTAAAGATGACCTAGTAGTACATGAATATAATTTTTGACTTCATGATGTAAAATTACAATCAAAATATTCACCCACTATAGATGTTACCACATTAGATGCTGGATTTCCAGTCTCAAAAATCACTTTACTAGAACTAGAAGTATAATATAATTAATTCCTAAAAATAATTTCTACATCTAACCAAATAATAAGAACAATTAAATAACAAAAATTATATCTAACCTTTCCTTATATAGTTAAATTTAAAATATAACAACAAAAGTAATTAAGACAAAAATTATATAACATACAATCATAAATGTTTTTTAAAAGTCTCATAGAAAATAAAACAGTGAAGTTGTTCCAATCATATATGTTGTTTTTATTTAAAACATAGAATAAAAGGTTTTTTAATCCTAATTGATTTAGTAGGATTATATATATCTATAAATTTTATGGTAGACCTATAGAAATTTATTTTTTCGATTAAAAAAACATTTAAAAGAATCTTGAGTCATATAAATATTACAGTAGTAAAATAGACACCAAAAATAATTTGGTAAAATAGTAATCCTGAAAGGGGGAGATATTGTTATATGGATACCTTGTAATAGCAATATATTTCATGAAAAACATATAGATCATTGACCAACATAATCTATTTCTATGAACATTTATCTTACTCGGGTGGATTATATTAGATGTTTAGAGTAGACGGTATATAGGTGAAAACCTGGTATAAAAATATATTGATAGGAATATTGTAAACATATTTATATAGTAGAATACATATATATATATATATCTATAAATATATATTTACATAATATATATATATATATATTAGAATATATATTTAAATATATGTACTAAATAATTGAAAATTGCAGATATCAAACTTTTGTAAAGATAACATAATAGTACTTGAATGTAATGTTTGAGTTCAAGATATAAAATTACAATAATACCAATAATTTATTAAATATCTTATTACATTATATGTTATAATTAAGATCTCATAAATCACATTAGTTATATCTGAAATATAATACTATTAAATCAGAAAAATAACAATTAAATGGGAACAAATAACAGAAAAATTATATAATAAAGTTACATATAACAACTCCTTTCATAATTAATTTTAAACAATTTTAAAAAAATAATAATTAATATATGGTATTATATATATGTATTCAGAAATTGTATAAATTCCCATAGATTACATATATTTCTAGACAATAATAAGATACTAAGGATTCTATTTTTTATAATACCAACTTTTAAAAATTATTACAAAGAATTATATATTTTTAATGATTGTATAATAAACTATATTTTAGTTATATATATTCCCATAATATACAATACTAAAAATCAGGACATTATCAATATACAAAAAGGCACTTATTAGTACTAAAAAAATTGATGTAAAAAGAAAATTTAAAAGTCAATCTCTTTTATCAGTGCTAGGAAATGTTCTGATAAATCCAACATTCATTAGTGCTAAAAAAGGGCTCATAATGGGATCCTCCATCCTCTTTTTTTATTTCTAATAATGGGTGCATTTTACAGATCCATCTTTATCAACACTAAATAAATAGCTTCGCAATGCTCCCTCACACCACCACCTTTATCCGCACTAGAAGAGACCAAGCCAAACATCTCACTTGTGATGCCCAACGAGGATTTATCAATGCTCTCCTACCTTCCCTACTATTCGTCCATTATTATCACTCCCTCACCCCTATCCATCAAATCGCATGCACATTTTCTTGGATTTAGACATAGGATCTCCTTCCATACACGTCTATTCCCTTACCACTTTTCTATATTTATATCTTCTATATTTTATGATATATTTCTTTATTAACATATATGTTTAGATACATCTTTTTTATCCATATATTAAATTAGATATCTATATATATTTATAAAATTATTTTTAAATTCATTTATAAAATATGTTTTGTGTGTGCATATTTGTGTTTTTGTGTTTTAATATATATATTTATAAATTTATTATTAATATTTATTTAAATATTATTATAATACATGCATAAATATTTATATTAATTTATTAATATAGTCACATGTACATATATATATTAATATATTTATATATAACATTATATATACATTTTTAGAAGAACATACATATTCGTACATTTTTATCTTTAATAAAAAGGATAATAATTATTTCTATATGGGTAATATATTTAAAAATATACTTTATATGTAATTTTTTTAAATATTTGTTTTTAAAATTACATTTATATATATAAATATTTAAAAATATGTAAATATATGTGGGTTTATAATTATAAATAAAACTATAATATGAAATGTGATAAAATATGAAAACCATAATATCCATATGAAAGTAACCACAAGGAATAAATTTAATCTTCCTCGAAAGAAGTGAAAAATACCCTCTTAGAAAAATCTATACTTCTATAAAATATTCAATAATATGGGTATCACAACTAAAAACTATGTTCCATATGCCTTACATGCTTTTTTACTAAGAAAAAATAAAGACCAGGCCCCCTTTTCTAAAGGGAATAGATATATTCCAATGATTCGATATCACATATCATAGAGCCCAAGAGGTTGAAAATGAAATATAGTGGAAATTAGAATCATCCATTTGGAAGTCGCAATTTTCTGGTCTATATTGGAAATAAAGACTATCAAATGGAGGCCTTTGTACGTTGGCTTATGGTGCGATATAGTTACTTACATTTGGAGGTCACTATAGCACCACACTATTTGACAAATAGAAACTTCCAAATGGTGACCCATATAGGTACGTAATTATTAATTAAAAAAATAAATTAATTCATAGTGGAACAGATATTTTAAAAAATAAAAATTAAAAAATAACTATAATTCATAATTTTAGTTTATATCTACATGAAATATAATTAAACAACCTCACAACTAACCTCATCCATTTTTTCTATGAGTCGCACCCATCATCTCTTATAAGTGAAAATAAAATAAAATTTCAAAAAGTTAGTACTATAAAAAATAAAAAAATTATAATAATTAGAAACCACTATATTGTTTAAATTATAAATTAGTAAAATAAACAGTCTCTTTTTGTCTGCTTTCAACATATTAATTGTTTTTAAATGTTTTGTTAGTCTAAAATTTATTATATAGTTGGTATGGGAACACTTCACATCAGATTTATGGTCCACCTCATAAAACATATCATAAATATATCAAATATGTCATTATAATGATTTCATTTTAATTTGATATAATTTTCTATTTTTTTGACTATAAAACACATGTTTTAGTGTTAAAAACACTAGAAATGTGTTTTAAGTCATTTGAGAAAAATTACAACTCTTATTAATGTTTATTTACTTTATAAATTTCAAAAATAATGTTATGGTGGTTTTCATATGATTTTAATTAAATTATAGGTTGTTTCATTGGTTTTTACTGCTCACTTTAGGTTATAAGGATTATCAAATCCTTTAAAATTGGTAATTCGGTCAGATAAAAAACAATACATGTTGTATTGAAAGGTCATCTTCTAATAAGCATCAAAATTACTTTATATAATATTTTAGTATGATTACACTTTAATATAAGATCATTTTATATTTCTTTGACCATAAGACTCACATTTTAATGATAAAAAATATAAAAAAAATTCCGACATCCTGGAAAAATAATAACATTGGTGGAAATGCAGTCAATTCTTATATTTAACAAATAACCCTAACTGTATTTTCCTTGTTTTTCATATAAATTAGAGCTCATTTTATTTCCTTTAATCTCTTTATAAATGTTTCTAATTCCATTCACATCATTAAAAATAGATTTTTACGTCTTTCAAAGCACACCACAACTTGTATTGATTAGCCAACTATTATTAAACATACAAAATAATACATTTACATTTATATATGATTCCAATCTAATTTGAGGTAATTTTTTATAATTTAGATCTTTCCACACATGTTTTAATGTTTTAAAACACCAAAAAAAAATTTGTAATATTGAGAAAATGAAAACACTATTTCATGTATATCCAGTTCCGTAATTTCCTAAATCATGTTATAGTTTATTTCTTATCATTTAATGGAAATCAAAGTTTTTTTTGTCCCCCACCACATGTTTTTATGGATCGCTAAATCTTTAAAAACCCATTTTTTTGTCCTCCCAAGCAATTCACATTAGAATGATGCATCGTCTACTCATTCACATAAAAAAATCATTGAAATTTAGTTTTCCTCATATTTCACATAAACACCAATTCATTTTCAATGGTTCTGACCATTAAAGTCCGGTTTTGGTGTTTTAAAACACTAAAAATGCATTTATGTTCATCTTAGAAAAACAAAAACTTTGATTAACTCACAACGATTTACAATTTCATGGACAATAACAACAACAACCAAAACTAAAACCTCATTCAATGGGGGTTAGCTACACATATAAAATATCTCTCATTATCTCTATTGAAGACCATATTTTAATTGAACCCATTTAGAGAAAGGTCATCATAAATGATTTGTTTATATAGGTATTTCTAGGTTGACCTATATTTATTTTTATATGTTAATTTTAAATTAATTTTACTCTATTAATAGGAGAATCCATATGTCTTATAGAAAAATACTCAAATCATCCTAATCTAGACTTAATCATTTTATCATCAATCCAACACAATCTTTTTTTATCTCAAACATATTTATTTCTAATCATATCAATATTATTATACCCACATTTCCATCATAAAATTTTCATTTTTTTCTACCTTTATTTTTTGGTCAAGATGTCTCGTTAATAGAAACACTCACTACCAAATAGAATATATTGTCTAATGGAAGTATTATAAAATATATCATCCAATTTCAAATGAAAATTATGGTAAAAAATAACACTATATATTTTTATCCATTTTATTTATCTATTTGGAATCTTAAATGGTACTTTTGAATTAATATATCCATCACATTATAGAAATGAACCTAAATATAAAAACAATTAACTTTTTATATAACATTGTCTCTTAATATCACATCCTTATAATTTCTAGAAAATAATTTACTAAAATAAAACTCCATGAATTTTTTATTATCCCTACAAATATGGAAACCATTGGATTCTAAAGACTCCCTATAATGATATACTAGTAAATTGATTGTCTCATTGGATTCCTCAAAGAGAACTATATCATCAGAAAAAATAAAATCACATGTCTCATCATGAAAATACTTTGTATGTTTATCTAAGAGTAAATAAAAATATCTTGGTATTAATGTTAAACATTTATGAAATTTTAGTTACTATATATTAAAAATTATATCTTTATTGTTTTCTTATGATTTCATTGAAATCAAATGTCATTTCTTGGTTTTAACCTCACACTGCATGTTTTTTAAGAATGAATTGTTTTAAAAATGAGTTATTCAGTCAGTATACACACAATGTAAATCAAACTAACACAACTCATGATCTAAACCATAAAATATAATTAAAATATATCTTCCCAATGATTTCATTTCAATTAAAGGTCATTGAATATGGTTTCGACCATTACATGAAAGTATTAGTGTTTTCAAACAATAAAAGTGTATTCAAGGTAATCCTAAAAACCCATCTTTGATTGATAAATTGTCAGTTCCAAAAATTAAAAAAATCATGTTACTATTATTTTTCTATGATTTCACAATAATTAGAGGTCTTTTTAATAGTTTTTACCCTTTTCCACATGTTTTTATGGAATTTCTTATCCATAAAAACTAATTATTTGGTGGTTTGAGAACACCACTTTTCATATTGACACTCGAAAATATCATACACATAAAAAATATTTCAAGGAAAATTTTCATAGTATTTAACTTCAATATAAGGCCATTTTATATAGATTTAATCATTTTATACATTATTTAGTATTTTAAATGATAATAACACATTTTCAGTCATCCAAGGAAAATAAAAACATTGAGTGGAAGAAAAATATTCCTAAATTTTACTAGTTATAGAATGGTTGTTTTCATCCAATTGTTTAACAATTAGAGTTCATTTTCATAGTTTTTCCCTCTCTTATTTATAATGAATATCAAATCTTTATAAATTATTTATTTGGTTAGTGTAAGAATAATAGAATTAAAATTGTTGTGCTTCCTACTCATACACATCAAAAATAATATAATGACATTTTTTATATGACTTCATGTCAATCAAAGGTTGTTTTCTTTGTTTTTTAAAATTAATCAATTGTTTTATTGTTTTAAAACACTAATTGTGGGTTTTCGGCCACCCCAGACAAAAAAAATTAATTTATGTTCATTCACCAATTATATTGCATAAATCATGCTATGTTTTTTTTCAATTGATTTAATAGTAGTCATATAACGTTTTATTGGTTTTAACCATTTCCTACATGTTTTTATGGAATATTAAATCATTAAAAACTACTTTTTCAATAAATACAATCACACCATATGTCAAATTGATGCACCATAAGCTTATAAACATTAAAAATAATTAAAATATAGTTCTTTATGGGATATAATTTAAATCCCAGTTGTTTCTATGGTTTTTACCACTACATGTACATTTAAGTATTTTAAAACACTGAAAATGATTTTATAGTCAACTCATGAAAAAATATATTTATTCTATGATTAGTCAGTTCCAAAAATGGAAAAAACTTTGTTTTGGTTTTTTACTTTCCTTTCATGGAAATCAATGGTCATTTTCATAGTTCTCGCCCTCTGCCACACATTTTTAAGGAATTCCGAATCATTATAAACAACTTGTTTGGTTGTTCTATGTATATTACACATTGTATTGATCTATTTTATTCTCATATATGTCACAAGTTATTTAAATAAATTGTTTTTTTGATTTAACAACAATCCAAGTTCATTTTCTAATGTTATAACAATTAAATGATTGTTTATGTGTTTTACAATACTAAAACTGTGTTTTGAATCATCCCAGACAAATGAAAACTCTAATTTATATGTTTTATGTTCCTACATTTCAAAAACCATGTTATAATTTTTCCCCTCATTTAATTCAAATTACATGTACTTTTATTAGTATTGTACCCCACCACATTTTTTATGGATGGATATATCTTTAAAAACTGCTAATTTGGTTATTTAGATCTCACCACACATGATATTGATACATTATCTACCCCTACACATGATAAATAATTCATTGAACGTTTCACTAGATTTCATATCAATCTAAGGTTTTGTCAGATTGTTTTGACTATTATACTCTGATTTTAATTTTTTAAAACACTAAAAATGTGTTTTCAATCATCTCAAACAAATAAAAAATCTAATTGATGTGAAATAAGTTTCAATATATTGAAAATAATGTTGTTTTGTTTTTAATTTTATTTTATTTAAATCATAGGACATTTGATTGGTTTTGACCCCATGTTGCTTGCTTTTATGGACTACCATATCTTTAACAATGATTTTACATAAATACATAGTCTTTTCCTATGGTTTTGACCATTTCAGGCATGATTTAGATATTTAAAACACTAAAATTGTGATTTTAGTCATCTAAAAAAACTCTCATTCATCTGATGTCAAATATTAAAATTTAAAAATGATTTCATTTTTATTTTCCTCATAATTCAACATAGTCAAATGTTTTTTTCTTACATTCAACCTCCCTCGGTATATTTTTTATTGTTGTTAAATCATTAAAAATCACGTATTGTGATGGTCTAAGCACCCCAAACATCATATTAACTTGTTTTGTACTCATAAAAATATAAATAATTGAAATAAAATTACCCTATTAATGTAAATCCCAAGTTTTTTCTATGGTTATGACCATTACATGTGTGTGATTGTGTTTTAAAACACTAAAACTATGTTTTCAGTCATTCTAGACAAAAAACCCCAGGTGATGTGCAGTAAGTTCCCACATTTCAAATATTATGTTATGGATATTTTCATAGGATTTTATATAAAATCTATGGTAATTTACACTGTTTTAAACCCTCATCATATGTTTTTAAGGAGTTTTATTTCTCTAAAAACTAATTATTAATTTTTCTAGAGCACACCACATTTTGGATTGATGTTTCATCTATTGAAACACATTAAAAAATAGTTCAACAATAGTATTAATATGATTTCACATTAATATGAGGTTGTTTTATAGATTTTTTACTATAACCCACATGTTTTATTATTTTAAAACAGTAAAAGGCCTTTTGACCATCCCATGAAAATGAAAATTTTGATTTATATGTCCCTAGATCCTGCATTTCAAAAATGAATCTATAGTTGTTTTCAAATTGTTTCACGGAAATTAGTGGTGTTTTTTTATGTTTTCACCCACTCCACTGCATGTTTTTATACATTATCTAATCTTTTTAAGTGGTCTATTCAGTCGAAAATAGGAAATTTCAAATTTTATTGCTCCACCCTCAAGTCAGACTCCTAAAAAATAATTCAATGAAAATTGTCCTATTATTTTTGGTCAATTCATTTTTTTCTATATTTTTCACTATTTCACACATGTTTTAGTTTTTTAATACAATAAAACCATGTTTACTATAACTATTGGAAAATGAAAAATTATATTGACATTATTTTCATCATAAAATTTTATAAAACTTACTTTGGTTGTTTTCCCTTTATTTCATGAAAATTGGTGGTTGTTTTCTTGGTTTTAACCTCAGACATATGTTTTTAAAGACTTTTAAATATTTTAAAAAAATTTATTTTTTATTGGAGTTCACAACTTTTCTAATTGAGATAAATTTTATTATTACACATCATAAATAATTTGGATACAATATTCCTATGAATTCACATCAATTTGAGGTCTCTTATTATTTTTTTTATCATTAAATGCATGCTTTGGTGTTTTTAAGTAATAAAAATGCATTTTTCTTCCTCCTAAAAAATAAAAATTTAGATTGGAAAACAATCAATACATATATCTAAAAAATCAGGATATGTTTATTTTTCTCTAATTTCAATGTAATTAGATGTCTTTTCACTATTTTTGACAATCAACACATGATATTAAAAGACTAATAAATCATTCAAAACTTATTATTATTTTATTTCAAGAACACCACACATCATATTGATATTTCATATTCGTATAAACATGAAAATAATTACAAGATATCTTTATTATGATTTCACGTCAATCCATGGTCATTTTCTTTGGTTTTGACTGCAACAAACACATTTTATTTTTTTGAAATTGTAAAAATGGGATCTCATTCATCTTAAGAAAAATACAATAAAAAGTTATGTGCCATAAGTTAAAATTTTTAAATATAAATATAAGTTTTTCCCCTTTTTTCATGTTAATGAATGATATTTTTTTATTTTGACCCTCTGGCGAACATTTTTGAACATTATCTGGTCTTTATAAAAGGTCTGTTTGTTTAGTTTAAGCACACCAAATGTCAAATTGATACAAAATTTTTCCCTACATGACAAAAATAATTCAATGAATGTGTTATAATTGTTACATATAAATCTAAGGCCATTTTCTATGGGTTTTTCCATTAAATTAATTTTTTAGGGTTTTAAAACACAAAAAATGTGTTTTCATTCATCCTGAGAGAAAAAAAACATGGATTGATTCACCTTAAATAAATATACTTTAAAAATAAACCAAAATTTATTGACCTATATATCTATATCATTGTACACACACACATATATATATATATATATATTAATTTGGAACATGTGTGTTTGTTTGATTGTTAGAGTATATATATACTAAGAACATATATATAACACATACATATATATGTATTCAATATATAAAATTTTAAAATAATTATTGATGAACACATAATGATAAAAATAGTAAATTACATGATATAATTAAATAGAAAAAATATTAATATATAAGGGCAGTGAAATGATGATAAATGTATCCTGTCATTTTATCCTATTTGTTTAAAAATTCAGAATTCTTACCCAATATATTTTATTTCTTCAATAATTGATTATACTCATGTTGTAATAGAAAAAAATCTATATATTATTTAGAATATATGGTATATGGGTGAAAACCTAATATATGAATATATATATATATATACACACCAAAAAATTGTCACTATCCATTCTACAAACTGATGGAAATGATCTTTTGGAGAATTTTATTATGTGGGAATTTACATCTAAACAAATGCCCTATGATGGAATAAAGGGGAAAAGTGGGATATGTCCACTTAATATAAATTTTTAATTGTTTTTTATTTTAATTCAACAATAATTGGATTTTACTAGTTCTAAAAATTGAAATATGGTTAGAATAGTTACATTGTTTTATGTTCTGCAATTTAAAATTTGGAATTATAAAAAATAGTGATAAAAATTAATATTCAAAGCCAATTGGGGGATCACATGGGTATTAAAAATTAAATACATCATTAACATTATTGATATATAGAGAAAATATAATGATAAAAAATTAAATTGGAATAATATAATGAGAAATTTGATAAAAAAATGCTGGTAAATATGGTAATTTTAAAAAACCATTATTAAATCAAAATTGCATCAATGAAATACCTCAAATATAATCGTGAATAAAGTGTAATGAAATAATTTCATGCATTTTAAGATAAAAATAAATAAAAATATATGTATATAATGTGAATAAATTTTTACTAATTTAATCATGATGATGGGTAACGAATCCATAGTTGTTGAAACCATCCCTGTTAATAAAAATAGAATTTTTGAAATGCAATACTACAAAATGTAAATTGTGTGCTGAGGGAGGTTAAGATTTAGGGAGAACATGAATTTTTATTTTTGAGCCACAATATTCTCACTTATTCCATTTATTTATGATTCCTTATGTTAAATTTTTAATCAATTATAGGAACTTAACACATCTGAATGAAAAACGTATCGAATATCAATCTTGTAAAAAAAATCAATTGTTGGGGACAAATATAAGGCATTATTGGATTGTTTTTAAATGTATTCATTAACTTTGAAATAACAAATCTAGAAAACATATATATTCATTGATTAATTAAATGTCATTAAAATTAAATATATACCCATTGTAAGAACCAAATTTATTTTTTCAATAATATTTTCAAAAAAATGATTTCTATATATAAAGAGATGAATGGTTTCAATGTACAAAATAACTTAAAACATATAATATCATATTTTTATAAATATAACATAGTAAAACAAGAATGTAATGCATGATTTTGTGATGTATAATTACAATCATAATATAAATATTATACATTTGTATTTATATTAGAATCTAGAAATCTACTCTCAAAAATCATTTTTCTAGTACATGAAATATAATAGAATTAAATATAAAAACAATAATTAAATCAAAAAAAATATTTAAATAAATAAATAAAATAATTACATATAACCTTACCTTGAATAGTTAAATCAAAATAATTAACAAAAAATAATTAATTAATACATAAATTTATAATATATTACCATTACCACATTAAGAAAAGAACCATAGATAAATAAAAGTGTGAATTATTGTCAATCATGTAAATTGTTTTTATTTTAAAAAAATAATTAATGTCATTTATATAATTATTACTTTATTATAAAAAAATACATATAAAAATATTATTTTAAATATACCGAAATATATTTTTTAGAGTAATACATGCAATTTTAAAATATATTTATTCTATAAAATGATTAGAGTAGTCAGACAAAGACCAGAAATAAATGTATAAAATTGTAACTTTTAATGGGAGAGAGATTGTTAATTTTTCTAAAATATAAAACAATCATTAGATCCTTGAGAGGGAAAAAATTACTATGAAGAAAGAGAAATAATGTAATCAAGAAAACTTGATAAAAAAATAGAATGAGAAGTGGGACTCCAAAGAGAGGAAACAAGATGTGAAAATGGATTACCCAATCTCTAGAAAGTAACTACAAAAAGGATAATCCTGAAGATAAAAAATGAAGTCACCTATGAAATGGAAAACCAGGGGAAGTATTGAATATCAATAAAGAATTATAGAAATGGGTATGGGTAATCATATTTGATGATAATTTTATCCCAATGTTGAGATTCAACCCATTCCAAACCCAACAAAATTGTTTTTTATTTTGATAGCATTGGGTGCCCCGATGCTATAAGCTCTACTAATAATATGAAGAGAAAATGACTCAAACAATCATAAGAAGCACACCAAGCCCCATCTGAATCACATTTGAAATATTTATATAATAATTGTTCTTTAAGATCCCCAAGGGTGGTTCCATCCAAGGAAAACCTAATTCAAATAAATTAATATGATGATAAGGAATATATTTGTAGACCCAAATTTTTATAAAGATCCTAATGCACCCAAACCAATACAAATAAAGAAGATAGATATTATAAAAATAAATATCACTATGTTTCACCCATTGGAACTAGGTGAAGGTTAAATATATATGAACATTATAGGAGGAAATATATTGTGTCCAGTAACCCAAGGTCCTTTTCATACTCAGATCATCGTGATTTGTTAAAGGGGGAGGCTTTCCCAAATGGACCCACAATTTCAAAGATTCAAAACACATAAAGATAACATGGAATATTTATTCATAACTAACTATGTAAGAGATCACATACCATCGTATAGAATGTATGGAGGTGATAATGGAAATCCCTTATTGAGGGGATATCACTACAACACTACCACTAAGATATCTTATCCTAAGGATAATGCTAGAGCCACTATGAACCCTACTAAAAGGGATCTAACGAACCTATTGATTATGATAGAGAAATTCATTGTCCAACATTCACTAAGTTGAAACTAGATAACATAAAATTAAAAACCAAATAGTCATATTATAATTATGGAAATGTTATAAAAAGAATGAATTTTATATCCAACTCATTAAAGATCTAAAAACAATATCTGTTTTCCATCCTGATTCATCCTATTTGATAACATACCATCACTAATAAAAATATGATATTTAACATAATGTCAAAAGGCCTTTAAAATGATTTTTTATCTCAGTTCTGTTAAATGGAACCACCGTTATCAGCGCTAAAAGTAGGACTGATAAAGGCCAAACCTATTGTAGTGTGATGTTTATAAAACAACACACTACCGCAAACACCTATAATGTGTTTAAAACATATACACTTTTATTGAAAAAAATATGACATCAAGAAAACAAAAAACACTACTATATACATTTCAAATAAAGTTTTGTATAATTACATATACAATTAATACCCACAAACATTTAAAAACATTAATGTGTCGTCATCTTTGGCACCTGTGAACCCCACTCAAAAAAGTCCTCCCATGGTACTAGTTTCCAAAAAAATCACCTCAACCAAAGGAAAATAATCCACTTATATAAGAGAAAAAATATTAAGTTAGTAATACTATAAATAATTAAATTTTATATTAATATGAAATAATACATTAAAAAATGGCAATTTTAAATGAAAAGACACAATTTGAGTTATAACGGTCACATCTTGCATTGTATTGAGGTGAAGTTGATTCCTAAATGTCACAAAAGATTTATGAATCATTTTTAGAATGTATCAAAACAATATTAATGTGTTTTACTAGTTTTTAGTTTGTCACTTGTTCTTTTTTGTAAAATAAATGTCAATTTAAAATAAAGACACACTTAGAGTTATATCAGTCGCATTGTGCATCATATTGAGGTTTGAATGGTTATTACATGTAAAAACCTACATATGGATCATTTCCTTAATGTATAAATACAATATAAATGGGTTTTACTGGTTTTCTGTATGCCACTTGTGGTTTGTACTAAAATGTTATTATAGACTAGAAACACGCACATTCGGTCATACATGTCACATCACATGGTGGTTTGATGTGAGACTTATTACCACACATAAAAATGGTCTAATAAACCATTTTCATAAATTATCAAGGAAATCAGAGATCATTTTCTTAGATTTCAGTGAGTGACACACAATTTGAACTAAAATTAAAATTTTAAAATGATAACAGACACTTTAAGCTATACATATCAAACTATGCATCATATTTAAGATAAGTTGATTCTTAAACATTAAAAAATGACTCATGGATCATTTTACTAAAGTATCAAAACAATTTGAATGTTTTTTCTTGGTTTTCAATATGTAACTTCTTCTTTTTACTAAAATTAATGATAATTTAAAATAAAAAGACACACTTGGAGTAATGTTGGTCATACTGTGTTCCTTATTGAGGTGTGTTTCATTCCAACACATCATAAATGTCTTATGAATCATTTTGAAAAATTATCAATACAATATGCATATTTTTATTGGTTCTCATTATGTCACTTTTTATTTTTACTAAAATTAATACTAATTTTAAATAAAAAGGAACACTTTGAGTTATACTTGTCACACCGTGAAACATATTAATGTACGTTAAATTCATACATGTTAAAAATGACTTATGGATCATTTTCCTAAAGTATCAAAATAATATGAATTTTTTAAATTAGTTTTAAGTATGTCACATGTTCCTCTTAATATAATTAATTTCAATTAAAAATAAATAGACACACTTGGAATTATACTCACCACACCATTCATCAGATTGATGTGAAGATGATTCATACATGTCGCAAATGACATATGGATTATTTTCCTAAATAAAAAAATTAATCTAAATATGTTTCTTTAGTTTTGAGTTTTTCTATTTTATTATATATTAAAATATAATTTGAAAATTAAAACAAGTACATTGAGTCATATCGGTGGCATCATGAGTCAGTTTGAGCTGAGACTACTTCCAACACATTACAAATGACTTAAAAATAATTTTCCTAAATTATCAATACAAATGGAGGGTGTGTTCTTGGTTTTCATTGAGTGAAATTGTTTGAACTAGAATAGATATTCTATGCCGATAACATACATTTTGAGTCATATTGATCACACCATACGTCGTATTGAGGTGTGGTTGATTCCTACACATCAAAAATGACCTATTGATTGTTTTAATAAACTATAAATACAATAAGATTGTATTTTCTTAGTTTTCAGTAAGTCTCTTGTTCTTTTTAATAAATTAATGTCAATTTAATAGAAAAAGAACCAGATAGAGTTATACCGGTTACAATGTGCATCATATTGAGGTAGGGTTGATTTTTACATCTTATAAATGACGTATGGATAAATTTAATAAAGTTTAAAAACAATATGAATGTGTTTTATCAGTTTTCAATATGTCACTTGTTCTTTTTATTAAAATGTCATTTGAAATTGGAAACACATACTTTGAGTCATATCGGTCACATTGTGTTCCATTTTGATGTGAGAATACTTTTTACACATCAAAACTGACTTATTAATTATCATTATAAATTATCAACAAAATCATAGCACGTTTGGTCTATTTTCTATGATTAAAAGATGTTTTGAACTAAAATGATGTGTTTAGACTAATAACAGGCACATTGTGTCCCACTGGTCTCACCATGACTAGGAATGAGGTGCAGTTGATTCTTACTCATCAGAAATGACTTATGGATCATTTTCCAAAAGTATAAAAATATGTTGAATGTGTTTTCATGGTGTTCAGTTTTTCAGTTCTTCTTTTTACTAAAATTAATTTCAATTTTAAATAAAAATACACACTTTGAGTCATACTAGTCACACCATACGTTAGGTTGTCGTGTAGTTGATTCTTATATGTAACAAATTATTTTGATCATTTTCCTAAAGTATAAAAAGAATAAGAATTCATTTTATTGGTGTTTAGTATGTCACTTGTCATTTTTATTAAAATTATTATCAATACTTAATATATATACACACTTACTGTCATATCTATTTCATCGTGCATCGGATTGAGGTGTGTTTGAATCCTGCACATCAAAAATGATTTCAGGATCATTTTACTAATGTAACAAAACAATCCTACAGTGATTTATATATATTGAGTGTGTCAATCATTCTTTGATACTAAAATGAATATCAATTTGACATAAAAATACACACTTTGAGTCAAATCAGTCACACCATGCGTCAGATTGAGGTGTGGTTGATTCCTACATGTGAAAAATGACTTATGGGTCACTTCCCTAAAGTATCAAAACAATATGAATGTGTTTTATTGGTTTTGATCATGTCATTTGTCTTTTTTAATTAAATTAATTTCAATTTTAAATAAAAATACATATCTTAAGTTATACCAGTAACACCATATGTTAGATTAAGTTGTGGATGATTCCAACACATCCAAAATAATTTATGGATTGCTTTCCCAAAGTATCAAAACATTCCCAACTACCAATGTTACCATCAGTTTCATTTCCTTATTTTTCCAATTTCCTACACTATATATTGATTTGACATTATTAGCCAAAAAACCATCATCTTATCTTCTGGTTTTCAACAAAAAAAAAGGTTTTTCAGCTATGAACATCAACTCAATATGTATTGTTTGATGTTTGAAAAATAAATACAATGAAGAGAATGGTTAAATTGGTAGACTTAAACATGTTTGATCTTTTACAGATTATTGGATATAGTTGAAAAAAAATGTGACTCCCAAAAAGATCTATGAGAAAACTTAAATAAGTATTAGATAAAAATGATAAGGAAAATGACTTAAAAATATTAAATAAAATGATGAATTTATTAATTATATAATTAGTATAAATTCACCTTTTCATAATGGTTGTGAACATTCTTGACTCATGTCCTTGTTTTCATTATCTAAGTTGCATCCTTGAATCATAATCTCTCATGAGCATGAGTAGCTTCAAACAAACCACCCCAACTCAAAAAAATGAATCCACTTTTATAATAAAACAATTATTATGTAAAAAATATTAAAAATAAAAAAATTAAAATTAAATAGGGAATAATTCAATACTTATATGAAAGTCAAAACTTCATGATATATGTGTACATTTTTCCATCAATTTTGATTTCCATTCATTTCAAAAAATATATATTTCAACTTATGAATTTGAATTTTTTTTATAGTCATAGAAGTAATTGAAAAATATAAATACATAGTGGAATAATTAATATTTACAATTAAATAGTAATTGTCATCAGAAATACGTCTTTGGGATTCTAGTTTGTTGCTGGTATATGACCTCTCTCATAAATTTACAAACACAATTACCATAATCTTTTCCATTTTTTTGTTTTTTACACTACATAAGCATTGATAAAAATAATTAATATGTTTTGATATGTGTGTTGATAGTGAAATATTATTATATATACTCTGATAATTTTCCAACTGTAGAACATCTCGGACTTTTTTTGCGCATGGGCTGTTATCATGCCATTATATTCATGATATTTAATCATCACCCTATCATAACTTATTTCTCATTAAAAATAATATAAACTATATAACTTGAATTATAGTTCTAAAACATTGGATTATTTGTATTAAAAATTGACTAACGTCATTATGTGTGGTTGGTTTTGTTGGGTATCCATGCAGTGAATCCCAAACATAAATATTTAGAGTTTCATGATTAACTATAATGAGTGTCCAAGGTTTTATAAAAACATAAAAAGGAATAAGTAATGAAAGAAATAAAAAGATATTTTATATGATTAAATTTTAGAGTTTTAATCTAGCATCATAGGTATTTAAAAGATTATATCATCTATAAGTTTAGTTTCAAACGATTTGTCCCATTTTCCCACTATTTCATTATTTTTTTATTCAATTTTTTCTGTAGAAGTAATATGATGAATAATTAGTCCAAATTTATATTCATAGGGTAATCCCTTTATTTTTTATTCATATATACACATGAGAAAAATGAAATGTATTAATTCATAATTAACATTGTATGTCATCTATTGGAAAAATAAATCAATAAAACACGCCTCATGTATACATTTACAACTAATACTCATAGCCCTTCATACATTAGGAATTAATTAACATTATAAAAAGAAATTTAGTCTATAATGGCCTATCTGTACATTTGTTCTTCAAAATAAAATATGTGATTACTACCACATAGTAAATTTTTATTCGTATGAACATTCAATGTTAGTAAATACAGATATTTAATGTGTGAGGTAAAGGATCATTCTAAAGGTCTTTTTTGTAAGTTGGATGATCCTTTAGATGGTTTGGATTCTTCCTTTCATTTCAATCTCTTCACTTTTCCATCTATAATAAAATTCATCAGTTTGTACATTTTCCATTTATTATTAATGTTTTTGTAGGAAAATAAATTTTAAATGAATTCCTCCTTGTCGATATATTTTTTATAGGATATGACATCTATTTTGTGAATTTTCCAACATCTTGGTTGACCATATGAATATCTACATCATCAAGTGGAATACATAACTTGGTACTTGACTCTTGAGCTATGCTAATCACCACTCTCACATGACTTGTTGGAAGTTTCATGTTGTGTAGAGTGTATTTTTTTTATATTGAACATGGTAGCCATTGCTATATGGTGATTAGTTGGTTTTGATAGATATAAATCATAGTTATTTTCACCCTTTATAGTATTAGGATAATAATGTTTTAAATTTTCTCTTAATTTACATTTCATAGAAATGATTATGAGAATATTTATTACCTCGTATAGGACATCTATTTGAGGGGAATGTCGCGCCTCAAAAATTGTGGGGGTATGGGGGATGGATCATTAAGAAATGGTTGTTCTTGAGTTTTTAATTCTATTTTGCCAACATAATATTTTCTATAAACTTAGAATTCCAAAGAAATTTTTCTTCAAGTGTAGATAACCATAAATTCATCTATTCTATTTCATTATCTTTATCCTACTATTGTTTTCTTTTATCAAAATATTTTTAGGGTATCACCCCAAAGCTCACAAGTATGATGTAACCATACTGTTCAGATCACTTCAAGGTCACTAATAATAGGTATTCATCTGTTATAAGTGTTTATGATTCCTATGACTATGTCAATTAGAAAATATAGGAAATTACGTAATCATTGTTATGTAATAGTGATTTAAATAATTTTTATATCATATTTACACATGTTTCTCACACTTTTTGTGTGTTTTATCTATTAGTTTCCCATCTTTATTTACGCATGCCTCCTTCTATAGCAGAAGACATGGGATGGAAGTTAATTTGGATTTAGACTCATCTATGATTATATAAATAGAGAAACATAATTTGGTTTTTGTATCATGTCACATAAAAGTATTATGGTATATTTAAAATATGTATCATTTTTTCTTCAAGTGAAGCAGACCTCATCCTTGTTTTACAGTAGGGGTACATCAGTTTAATTTCCCATCCCTTATTTTTTGCACTCAATTTCTATTTGATAAAGAAAAAATTCTCAAATAAATTGATGAATACACATATTATCAAAAAAAATGTATTACTAGACACAAGGTAGATGAAATAATATCTCCCCATGATAGCTAGTAAACACATCCCACACTGTTTCTCTTATCATGTGTTAATACTTAAGTGGTGGGTGTGGATTTATTTTCCCTTCTACATATTTAAGAAAAAATTTTGTTATAATTGTGTGAAATCCTCTATAAACTATTCTATAAATAACTAATATATATTTCTTATAGTATTCATCTACTATAAATTCACTATTTAAGGTATGATGAAGAGTAAGTTAGAGTTTCATTATTTTATTTTTTAGTAATATAATGAATGGATAATGTTGCAATAATCTCTTCCCAAATCAGTTTATTATGCATGGTCACCAAATTTTTCCATGAATCTACATCAATCAACACATGATTTTGAGTGATGATCCCAATGTAACTACTTATCTTGGCCTTGTCGGAGTTAACAGGTTTTCTGCACACATTTCATTCGACCTTGAATTTTATGCCTTTTCTTTTTTCCTTTATAATTTTTTTCTATCACTATCGTGCTATGGTGATCCTATTTTCTTGAGCATTGGTTCTTGTCTGTCTACCAATTCCTTAGATACAAAAACATCAATATGTTGATCCTTAGGATTGGTAGAATTAGAATGTATATAAGGCCATTTTCCATCTATATTGTGAGCAATAACAGGTCAAGAAACCTCTTATTTCTCAGGATTGGTTATATGGACAAGTGTAGAAGTTCATTGTTCCTCAACACTGGGAGTATCATCATGTTAACACAATATATATTACAGAAAAATATAACCTGATTACTGAAATCTATTTTTTTAAAGGTTGAAGGAATTTTACCCCTCTATTAAGTATCTAAATCCCTTCATTTTGGAATACTCTGATGTAAGAAACAATATCTACATTAGTACCACTATGAAATTATTGTGATGTCCCAATTAAAGGGTCATCCTCAGTTGAATTTTCATCTACACTTTATTAGTTATAGCTGATAATAGAAAAATTGACCACTTTCAGTTTTCGGGATCTAGATTTTAAAATAATTGTACTTCTGATGATTCTATTATAAACATTTTTTCTTTGTACCCTTCCTTACTGAAATCGAGTTTGCTAAATCCCAATTCATCTATTTTAACAGCACTCCTATTATCATCTCACTTTCATCAAAAAATCAGCACATGGAATTTCATATAATAGAACTTCCATATTTGTTTTATGATGCCAAAGTATGAAATATTCTCATAAATTGAATTTATTTCCTTAGTAGTAGAAAAATGAATTGCTTCATCCACAAGTGTAACTCCAATATTTTGTATGGTACTACCTTCATCTTGATTATTTAAATAGAAGGTATAATAATTAACTACATAAATATTTTGAGATAATACATACACAATTGGTCTTATGGGTATCCATCAATGTCGTGTTGAAATTGAATAATGATTTTCATTAAAATAATTAAAAATATAGTCTCAAAAACATCCTATAAACATTTCATTAAGTGTATTTTATATCCATCTTTCAGGCCTTGATGGATTTAAATGCTTAAAAGTTTCTTTGTGGGTTTAAGCATATGGTAAAACCTCTAAAGTGTTATGAAAATTGTAAAGGTGGTCCTACTTCTGATAAACAATATTTATTTTTACAAAATCACTTACAAAACTTTCTTCACCCTAAAGTCGCCCAGTGTGATAAAATTTTGTTAGACCAATGATTTCTACATTGGGCAGGTAGTATGTAATGATTTTAATAGATTCCTAAAAAATATATCACTCTATAATAAACCCCTCTTTTAGACTTCAATTTTTCACATACCCTTTCAAAATCATCATTTACCATTTAAACGGGTGCATCTATCTTTAATGTATAGGACCACATAGTTCAATATCTCTCACTAATTGAACCATTATATCAATGATTACTGGTAGGAATAAAATTTAAAATTCCCAAAATATCAAGGCATTTTCCTTTTTCATAGTTGGAAAATTTTCTTGGTCTATAAATTTTCTATATATATATTTGAAAAATAAATAGAGCTTGGTTAATGTTTGTCAGATATTCTTGGGAAAATTCAATGTAAAGATCTAGGAATTATATCATGTATAAAAACAAGATAGTCATGTGATTTTTACCCATTAAATTTAAAATCAGATATTAACATGATATTCTTGAAATTTTATGATTACCCATATGGAACATTTACATCATTAAATAAGTTAAAGAACTAATATCTCTACTTCCTGGGAAGAGTGTAAGTAGTTGGGTGAATAAAAATACATTTTTCACCCTTTATTGGAACCAACTCATCCCATATTCCCATGTGAATCATGTAAAACCTTTCCTTAATTCCATCCTTTTTTTGTTTAAAAAAATTATTAATGTTCCAATTACACTATCAGTTACATTTTTATCAACATGCATAACATAGAAAAAAAGTATAATGTATTGACAATTCTAGTATGGTAGTTAAAAAAACAAATATCCTTTTCCAATCAGTTTTTGTAAGTTTTTTTGAATTTTGTTAGCAAAATTAGTGTCCATACATTTTACATTCTCAAATATTTGATTACCTATTTGTGGATATGATGTTGTACATTCTTTTGAACTTCCATTGAATAATGACATCCATGATCGGTACTTATGTCTTTAGTGTAGAAATATGTGATTTCCTAGAAATAGAGTCTTCAATGAATGTATCAACCTAATTAATTTTGTACCTTATTATAAAAAGGGACATCCATGAGTTCCATTAATTCTATATCTTGTAAATTTAACATAATAAAGAAAGTCATTTATCATCCCATACAACTTGGCTCTCGATGTGAAATCTTCATTTCCATAAGTATCATACAATGTAACACATGAATTCCACAATAGTTTCAAATCATCGATCAATAGAGAAAAAAAAATCAATATCATTACATAGTTTTTATGGTCCTCATATAAGAAAATATTAAAAAAATTGTTTCTTGCATAACCATGGTGGAAAGTTATAAATTTTCAACATAACCGACCATGTATTGTGAGTGATTCTTTTAAACCTGAATGGATTCACTCCATCATTAGATAATTCAAGAAAAAGTATTATTGGTTCATTTCCAAATTTAGGATACTCATGACCAAATATATTCTAACGAGAGGAGTCTATCAGGTGATGAAGTTTCCTATCATTATTTCTTTTATCTGCGTTCCATGTCAATTAACATGCAGCATCCTCACTTAAATATAGCTTCCTACAACTTGGAATGATTCGTAAGTACCATATAACATTTATAGGATCCAATTCTTCATTCTTGTATCAGGAATCACAATACTTTGGGAATTATTTAAGTGATTTATTTTCTTTTAGAAACATTAAATAGTCATTTGGATAGGAATGTATTCTTTCAGAGATCATACTCATCAAACATAACATTCATATAGAGTCATAATTTTGTCTAGGGAGATCATTAAATTATGGGAGCATATCATTCAAGAGATATAGTAGTTTATTAAAACTAGATTCACTCCATCTACTACCAAATTTTAAATTATACAGCATTAGTATGTCTGAAAATGCTATATATTTAGTGAAAATAACATATAATGGAGTCCTAACATAACTCTTTATGTTTATTTTTTTTGGAAAATAACAATGATTATCTTTAACTGCCATTGTCATTTCCTTTATATAGTCTTTTTTATAATTCACCCTTGTAATCACATCCTCTATACAGTATTTTTCATTCTCCACACATGTAATCATATCAGATGATCCATAAAATGCAATGTTATCCCAGTTACTAGCAACATTTACATTTTCCCCATTTTTATTCTATCATTTATAAATTAGATATATTCCATGATAGATCAAGTGTTTTTCCAACTCCTCTAGACTAATAATTTTTAAATAACAATAGCTTAAACATAGAAAAAGGATTTGAGAATGGTTATATGCCTTCTCTTTGGAAAACATGATGAACTCTTTCACCCCATCTTCATAAACTTTTTTCATACAATTGTAATCTATGAATTTTCATTTCATAACCATATGATATGATTCTATAATATTAATATATAAGAATATAAATAAATATATAATAATGGGCCTATCATATAAGTGAAACCCAATATTTTAATTTTTCAAATAATTTCTTCATGGTTTGAAGGAAATGGGTAATTGAATTTAAGAAAAAAATTTCTCCACTGGTGGTAGGTGTTTTCCTATAAATTCATCCATAATGTTCACTGGTACTTAGTATGGGATGACTTATATTTAATGTAGTTTAAGTAACATAGGTTCAATTCTAGAAGAGATGAGGAATGAGTATTTGGTAACAAAATGACATATTAATTATTCAGGAAATGAAGCTAATGAAGATGATAGTTATTATTGAAATTTTTACTAAGACTCATTCTCTTAGATTTCAACACCTAATCAGATAGAAGATGTAGTTTTAGATGAAATAGGTATTTCAAAAACTAAATCACTAGAAGCTTGCCTAAAGTAAGAAAAACTTAAAATGACAAGGATTTGATATGATGTAATAATTATGTATTTAATATGAATATAATGAATATTAAATTTTTGAGACCTTAACACAAACCACTTTTAATATTAAGTGTGATATTACTTCCAACGATAATGTTTTCAATTCCTCAATCCTTCAACTGGGTATTGTTAATATCAACATGAATGCCCTTAGATTAACTTACATGAGTAAATAAAGTTATATTTAACTCAAGATTTTCATGTTGGGTATTGTCTATCTTAGCATGACTATCGTTTGATTTTACTATGTAAACTTATTCTTGAAGTTTGATTTGGGTCACACTAACTATGAATCCCTAACAATTAGGATACCATAGGAATAGAGTTGATTGAATCCATGATAGATTTGGATTGATGATCTTCTTCTCAACTGTCTAATAATTATAACTTTTATGATTAGGATGATTATATATACAAATAATAATTTTTTACTTACATGATTACTAGTGTATGTTAGCATGAAATGTGTATCATAGCTCACTAAATGTATATGATGTCTAAGGACGTCATTTTTTATAGTTCTTAGGATATAAATTATTTTGAAAAATAACCTTATAAAATCTCTAACATTTAATAGATGATTTATAAATACACAAAGAGTTTTATATAATAAATAAATTTACTATAATTGTGGAATGTTTTTTATAAAATGAATTAACATTTTGGATTCAGTATGTAAAAAAAGTATATGATTAAACTTGAATCAATTATAAGATATAATATAATATATATTCAATTTTTAAATTATGATATTTATATATGATAATTCATATTAAATTTTTTTGATTAAATTTAATTATATAATTTTTATATAAACTTTAAATTTTGAAATCCATAATATATTTGGATAGGTTATCTTATTCTCAGCTACGTAATAATTATAAATATTATTATTAGGATGATTCAATACTCAAATAATAATTTTTTCTTGCCTGATTACCGGTGTATGTCATGATGAAATGTGGATCTTATCTCACTAAATATATATGATGTCTGAGGTCATCATTTTTTATAGTTCTTAGGATATAAATTATTTTTAAATATATCCTTATAAAGTATATCACATTTAATATATTATTTATAAATACAGATAGAGTTTTATTTAATGAATAAATTTATTATAATCGTTGAATGGTTTTTATAAAATAAATTGAAATTTGGGATTCAATATGTAAAAAATATATAGGATTAAATTTTTATCAATTATAGTAAATTATAAAATATATATTCAATTTGTAAAATATGATATTTATATATTATAATTAATATTACGAAATGTTGATTAAATTTAATTATATAATTATTGTAAAAACTTTAATTTTTTAATATACAAGTCACTATTCATTGGAAAAAAATGTTTTCCCCAATATTATTAGAACCATTGTTGAGATTATAATGGTTCATGTTCTAATGAAATTAAATTGTATTTTTTATTTTCAATTGGTTTTATGTGCTTAAATATGACTAATAAAAAGGTTGAAAGAATTATGAGAATGAGTTGATAATGTTTAAAAAAATTATATAAAAATTAATGGTATTTTATTTTCATTAATATTTTTTTGTATTTTATTCATATATTTAATATGATGAAAATATATTCCATTAATTAATAGAAGGATCCAATAATAACATTAGTTTTAAAATTTTGAATCTTTTTAAAAAAAATATTTCATTATTATGAAATGGAAAATTTAAACACATCTTATTAAATTATTATTAAGAAATAAATATACATGTAGAATAAATGACATATATTTAGATACATTATATTTTTTTCACATTTAAATGGTGTATATAAAACATATTTTATAGGATCAAACTAAAGTTCACTTCACTAAAATTATTTTGTTTCATTAAAATATTATACAATAGTAAATTCAATTTAGTCCATCAATACTAAATTTTAACTATAATTCTTAATTTCATAAAATTTAAAAATATCATTGAAGTTATATATATTTGGAAAATTTATATGGGATGAAGTATGATGAAAATCGAGAAAAGTTGACTCCATGCTTCATTTGTGTGATCGTGTGATATCATTCCAGCCATACAATCATTGAAAAATATAAATTCCAATTGAATTTAATTCAATATCATGGACTGGTATAACCATAACGTTATTTTTAAATAATTAGTATGGTTCTACTAGTGTGCAGTTTTCCAAATCGATCTTATATAGTTTATGGAAAATAATCTCATTTTAGGTTTAGGTCAATCAAAATCTAGAGGTGAGGCCACATATCACACATCTCATGAACAATTCATTATACATATTGAAACATTATATACCACTAACCTCAATATAGAGTTATCCCTTGATTAAATATAGGATAACCAATGCCTAAGTTCATACAAGACCATAAAAACTCAATTGGAAAACCTTTGATCTAATAAGGCTACAAGACCATCAAATATATATTTAAATTATTTATATTAACAATTAATTAATTAAATTAATTTATATAAAATAAATTAGTCATAATGGATGGATTACTCATAAAAATCCATAACAACACTATAACATCAGTAAACATGTTTTTATCACCCCTATCACACCCTGGATCTAGAATCTAAATGGAGTATAATATCCTATCCTTTGTTTATAAAAGGATTATATTCCATATTCATGAGAATTTGAATATAAATAAGGGTTATTGACTATATTATGTTAAGAAATAGGAAATTGAAATCATATAAACTCTTCAAATCTATCTTAGCTAAAAATAACCAAATACTCATCATCTAAACCATCATTCTATCTGTGGTTCCACCAAACCATGTAACCAATGTCCTTTATCTACCAGTTTCTCTGATTCAACATACTCTTGATACTGCGAAACATTCTTTATATGACATGCAATGAATCTTTATCATTAGAAATATCCCATATTAATTTCATATGAGTAAACAAAATTCCAAATATTATTCTTAGACTATTTATTATGGATATCTCATAATATTAATGTGATTTAGTATAATGTGGTTGTCTTTCCCCTATGTTGGAACATTTCAGGGTGATGATGAAATGGTAAGATGAGAATCATCACTTGTATCACTTTACAGAGATGATTTCTTGTCCAATTAACCATTTCATTTGTTTCAACTCATTCTGCGTCATTATCCCGTAAAGGAAGGTTGGATTTACCCCCTAGGGACTGAGTAATTTACCCATTCTATATTGCGAAGGAGATTCCACAGTCAGATAGTCCCAAAGGGAAATTTTATGGGGTCATGTACTTGTGCAATCAGTTCACTTAGGATATAACTTCATCAGACGGTCTCCAATTACATTATTCATGGAGCCAAAAACACCCAACAACCCTGGTATCCATGATTCTTTGACCTTCTTTCCAAAGCTATGTTCTTGTTGGACATTGGTTTGGCCAACAACATTTAAGGGCTCCATTGGGAAAGAGGATGGGAAGTCGAGCTCACCACACTCCTTTTGGGGGGAATTATTTCCCATTATGGGACTCTCTTATAGATTTAACTCTTGTTAATATGTTCATGAATCCTTGGTTCATTCTTAAAGAGTGTGTCCATGGGTTACCCTTGGTTTGCAAGATCATCATAGGCATACATGGATTTTTATCTACATAGGTAATGTTGTCTTGAGACATACAATAAGGCAGTCTGGAGTTTATCGTCATCCGGGGAGGAAATAAGGTGAATTGATGTTCGGATCAGAACCATAATATGGGTTTCCTATGTATCCTTAGGGTAGGAATCACAACCCACATAGTTCAAATGAGATAGGGGTTATGCATGGAAGCTTCCCATTTTGGGGGACATTGTTGAGTGAGCCCTTTTGGAAGGACACCCTTTTGAGCTCGGTCCATCAAGTAGGCATCTTGTATATACTGGTTTTTATTAGGAATCAAAGTTATCATAGTTTAAAACTATTGGGGCTTAATCATAGAATCTACACATTTATGGGGACATGATTGAGTGACCCATTTCTGGGAAGGCCACCCTTTTGAGATCAATAATTCATGTAGGAATCCTATATATCATGGTTTTGATCAGGAATTAGAGTTCTCATAGTTCAGAACTGTTGGAGAATACGAATAGAAGCTTCCAATTTAAGGGGATAGGATTGAGTGAACCCCTTTTGGGAAGGGCACCCTTTTGAGCTCAGGCCTCCAAGAATATGTCCAATGTATCTTGGTTTTGATTAAGAATCATATTCCTCATAGTTCATAAATATGTGGATGTTGTAATCATCACATATGTCTAAGACCGCGTGAGTCATTCTTGGTGTGAGAAATAAGAGTTTGTGATAGATCCAACCAACCACACACATCCTCTCCCACTGACGGGAGAGGGAGAGCCTACGATGAAAGATGTCAGGGAAACAGTGCCCGAGGGCACAAAGCGGAGAACACTATAATTTAAATTGACCTTAAAGGTCATGCGGCCCGATCATAAGAAGATTGGGGACTTACCTTAGTGGGAGTGCCCAAGAATGCATTCTGAGAAGGGGAAGAGTTTCATACCCATCACAAGAGGAAGCGAACGTAATCCCTTTGACTAATCACCATTACTCATTGAATTGAAAATGAGGTGATCACCCTTAATATATAGAATGGGTAAGATCATGTTAGAATCCTAAGGTTGGACTCTAGGTTACCATGGGAATGTAGACCAACAGAAATCCCGGGAGTTTGAACTATTGTGGGTAGAGACATTGTGACACTGCTTACAATGGGTCTGTAGACTCGTGGGGGCGTGCTAATGGTCCCGATGGTCTTATCATATGGGTATGATGGCTTTGGAGGAGGGTTTTCCTTGATATTGAGGGACTAGTTCACAAACATGTGGTGGAGGACCGGATGGTAACATAGGGGAACGATTGGAACCAAATGAAAGAATACCGAAAATACCCCATTCCAAATACTCTTTTCTTATGCGGGGTGGGGGAAGCTCCGCATACCGTAGGGGTAGGCGGGCAAAGGGATCATCCATATACCAAAGCTGTATACGGGCATGACATGTTCCACCATGTACCATAGTGTTACACAGTCTTGGATGCAGCCTATCACACTACTATGGGTTCCATCCACGTACTGATATAGTACACGGTGCCGAGTTAAATCTGTGTAGTGATATACTATGAGGAACACCATATTTAAGGTTGGTATGGGGGATGATCATTCACGTGGAGTTCATCCTTGAGAAATATGTGGTTTATAGATTCACTTATTAGGTTTTTGGTTCACTAGATATTATTATGTCTCCCATTTTGTGGTTCGCATATGGTTGTACCTAAGTAAAACGTGGTTTTGAATTTGGGCTTCTCGTATGATTTAATAATGAAGTCGAAATCTTATTTGAATTATTTCTTCCAACCTCTAGGGTCCCCTTCAAGTTTTCTTCATCTTTCCCCTCTCAATTCCTTCCTTGATCCATTTATAGAGAATTGGGGAAATCGTATATATTGAATGCATAACCATTTGTTGAATCCCATGAAGAGATATCTTGACCCACAGAATACAAGGTCAACCGAGATTTGGACAGGCTTCGATTCACGATCATGGTTCAAAAAACCTTTCGGGTTTGTTTCTTCTGTGAACAGCTGAGTTCACGAGACGATATACAGATGTATTTTTCGCAAATGATTCTTTCAATGACATTTTTTGTGATGTAATGGGTTTACATGCCATTGGTATATGGGCTAGCACCTCACGGGTCATTCTACGTATCGGTGGTTTTCGATCCATACATTTTGTGAACCCTTCCAGGTGACGGTAGTGAGCCACTTAAATTCTTTTGAAAACATGATTTTTTACAAGTTTCTTTGGATGTTTTTAACTCAATTTGAGTCCATTTTCTTTATAGACTTTCAGGAATACTTTATTATTTCTGAAAAGTGATTGTGAGATCATTTTCGTCCCAAGGAAGAAATTCTAGGACCCTACAAATACCCCCCCATTAGAATGGGGTCTTTTCGGAATGAAGAGGAGACTATTATGATTTAGATGTGGTCCTAAACTGAATTTTTTCACAGTACAATAGATTATTCCATTAGGATGGGACCAAACCTTTATATAGGAGCCCATGTCATTTTCCTTTTACTGTTTTCATAGTAAATGTTGTCCTGAGTCTCCCTTAGCATCCTCTAACTTCATGTACCATTTATTTTTCCAAAAGCGTACTCACGAACCGCTTCGTACGTGCTGTGAACCGAAATTTTCTCCATTTATCTTCCCAAAAACAAAATTTGGGATTTTGTGAATACATTGTGGATTTTTAAAACTAAAATATGGATTCCACACACTAGAAAGCTACACTGCTTGGGTGTCTCCACACTGCGCTTAAACTGGAAAACCGAACTCTAAACCATAATAATCTGAACATTAAACATTGAAATTGAATTTTTTTAAAATAAACATGGTGAGACCTTGCTTCTTGGAATCCACCTTATGTGAGCCCTTCTATTCTCTAGCCAATTCTCTTTGGTCTAGTACCTTGTGGATGCTTCACATACCATGGGTATATGTTATGTAATGCTTATGAATACCAAAATAGTATGTGGTGGTTTCATCTGTACACCTTGCAATATGTGGGATATGCCTACCGTGTACCATTTCTGGTAACAATTTGCAAATCCCTATACAGATATATTTTTAATCCCTCTATCCATTTTTCCGTAGCCATTATCAAATAGCTTTCACTGGACTAAATTTTTATCGGATTTTGGATCTTCTTTGAACAGACTACAATGGATCTTTCACAGGTGTCCGCTAACGTCACTGCTTTATCTGAGGCTCATACTACATCCCCTATTTCCGCATCTGAAAAAATATCGATGAACATGGTGGCATTGATTGACGAAAAAGTTCTGGTCATTAAATTACACCAATCTCTGTTGAAATTGTTTACGACATGTCAAAGTGAATACCCAGCTTTAGAAAGGCTTCTTTCATATGGGTTTGGTTTGTTGTCTGATATAAATATTCTATTTCCAAATCTAACTGATCTGCCTACTACCTATATATTTAACACCTCTATCTTTAAGGAATTGATTTCTTCCCAGGGGTGGTACCCTCATATGGATATTTCCTCAGGGTCCTTACTAAACTATGCACCTCAAACATTAGAGGAAGTGTAGTGGAAGCCCGACCAGATGGCCCACTGCTACCAAAGCATTGCACAGAAAGCTACAGTGAATGAGCAACATAGTCGGTCATCCCGACAGGATCTTTTCTCTAGAGGCTCGCTAGGCTTAGAATGGGGGTGTCCTTTTTGGTTTTTCTAGATCTACAAAGAATTTTGAAATGATCTGCAGACTATGGATCTATACAACGATTCTTGGGTTTCTCAGACATACACTCACAATCCCACTGCCCTTATCCAATAGTTCCTAAAGAGCTGGATCCCATACACCAATACCTTCCATTTATCCCACAAAAATGTTGGAATCAGTCTTTGGGGAATCTGAATAATCTTGGGAGTCCCTATCATTAGGGACATGTATGATGAATTCCTACCTCCCTCCCCTATATGGGATGACGAGGAATGAACCCCTCTATTCTCTAGGAAACTCTTCATTCAATCGAAGACACTTTTTAATGAAATGGACCCTTGTCTGAAGCAGGACGTTCCTTTTGATGAGTGATTTGGTGCTTTTGTTAAAAATACTAGTATAGATACTAATCCATGGATACACCAGGAATATCATACCAAAACCACTCGGAGGTGAGCGAGTACCTACTGGCCCACCCTAGAAGAGCGTAATTTTCAAATATGGGGATGGGGGCTCATCTCATATATCAATAAATTATTTCAACAAGAGGGTTTCTTAGCCATGTTTCTGGGTGGTTGGATCATACTAGTGGGGGAATCAGGTTGTGTAAGATCCTCATCTTTTATCATGGCCTCTCAATTGGACACTGGAAAATGTATCAATATAGATATACTAGTGATGGACATGATTTACCACATACTGGGTTGAATTAGCGAGGGCGTGACCTTACCGAATGATTGGGACCTTCAAAATTCATTAGGGCGGGATGGGAGCCCACATATAATGTTTTTCCTTCTTCAATTCCTTACCAATTCTACATTCCATCCTCTGAACATATCATCAGAGTACCGGCGGAGTCATGTCGGTGGCTTGGGCTTCACTTGATAAGAAAGACAAGCAAACCGAAAAGAATGTGCAAATCTTAATGGATTATCACAATTTTTATGAACATTTCTCTTATAACCCTTATGATTCCCCTACTAGTACTATTAAAAATAATGCATCTAAAGACTTTTTCAATCGACATTACTTATTTTATTTTAGACAAGATTTTCTAGCTCTCGTATTGGAGGGGAGTTTATTTGCGTGGGATATGCTCCCTGCATATTTAATCGTCAATTTAATTGTGTCTAGAATTTGTGTCCTTCTACTCCCAAAAGTGGTCATCAGAAGAAGCATCCGATGGTATCCCGTCAACTATGGATGATTTTCACTCGGGAGGACACCGAGTGCTAGTCTATACTTCTGAATCCTGGGAATTTTGTGCCCTTCATTACCAACAAATATATTGAGTGCTCGGTTAAATCCTATCTCGACGGCCAATTAGTCGACTCGGTCCCTATCAGGAAAACATCCAAGGAACCTTGGGCAATGGGAAAATAGAATCAAAAGGTATTTATTGAACACTCTTGACTAGGAAATGTCCTCTAAATCCCTCTTACCCACCTGAGGAAATTTGTGAAGGATAGGGTCGTGATCTCATGGGAGGCCAAACGAGCTGTTGATGTTGCTACCAGGAGTCCACCATCCATTCCCCACGAAGCCAATTTTACAATGTCATAAAAGGTATTTGGCCTTTTGAAAGCCCATCCATCAACTAATGACCAGTCCCATTATGATTTATGGAAGCTTCTCTGAACTAGTGGAGTTTCTCTTACTAGCATTGGTTATGTTTTAGGACCTACTGAAGATTATTTTTATGGGGGTCCAGAGAGGGTGGATCATTACCTTGAGGACCTTGACAACCTCATCCATTCCTGATGTGGTTTTCAAATATACTCACATCAGTTACTTGCCATGCTTTGGTCAGAGACTGATGATGAGGATGACAACGTCGCTGGCTAACCTATTGTAGCTTCCATGGTAAAATCTTCTTACTTGCTTTCAATTTCATGTAAATTCTCATATTCTTGAGGTCATGAGTTTACAAGAACACCCTGGAAGCACTTTAGATTGTCAAAATATACTCCTATCCCCTTCACAAATTGTTAAATTCTTGTCATCACAGTTATGGATGCATTTCCAGATGCCTGAAGAGTCTGGGATGAACCGAGGGAAAACGCTTCAAATAAAGACAAATGTAGGCTTCTTAATGGGGTATATTTGGAACTTGTGGGTTTTGTGGGGAGACATTTCTCCTACCAGTATTTTAGAAAATGAAGTGCCTAAGGAGTTGTCTGCCTACTTAAATGAAGTTGAAAAGTGTCTCCACACTCTTGCAAATAGTCATTACTGGTCAGACCCTGTGGCACTGATGGCAGTACTCCCGCAGCTAACAGTATAATTTTTATATCTGTAAACTCTGACCTAAAATTGATTTTATGTAGAGATTCTAAAGGTTCCTCATCCCCTTTTTATATTTCAAGGGCCTGTAGGGTCTCGGGAAATTTTTCTTTTCCCGATTTATTCTCCGGGTGGTAATACAGCTGGGGGTGGGCCCTATCAATGGTAGGGGTGCTGCGGATGGATCCCCTGAAGAAAAATAACACACGGAATTTTCATTGTAGACCATTAGAGTGAAATTACACCTTCATCTCCTCTTGTTTCTCTTATTTAGGATCCATCCTACTAAAAATAAAAAAGACACAAGCAATCCTCCCAACTGTCAAACCGCATTAGTAGGGGAATTGCATGTAATCGTCAGTTCACATGGGGATTGAACTGAGAACCCATATATTGTCGAATCACTGGTAAATTTATGTATTTTATTGTTGGGACTACTAGTAACCAAATGAAGATATCTTAGGCACCTATAGCTCCTTTCCCCTTTAGGACAGAGGAAGGGACACCATCTTTTATGGTTGACTAAAACTGGGAAATAGGGCCAGTTGAAGAGACCAGGGGTACTATTGACCCCTCAGATGTGCCTAATCCTACTCGAATAATCTCTACCCTAATAATGGAAGTAAATCCAGATGTTGAGGGATCACTAGACCATGTTGAGCTGAATCTCATGGGGAAAAATGGGGTGGTCTTTATAGCAGGGGCTGAGTCTAGTGGTGAGCCCCAAGCCCTACTAGATTTTGGGGGGGCTTCAAATCTTGATGAGACAATAAATCTTGATTTAATAGATTTTCCCCTATAGATGGAGTCACTTCAGAAATTGATATTCCATGTGCTCATAGTGGCTCTTGAGAAATCACAATCGGGGAGGCTGATGTACCAACCCCTGAAAATTTGGCACGGGCAGTCATGCCATTTTTTTAGTTCTGAGAGAAGTTTTGTTTTCCACCCCCTAAATCACTAAACTAGTACCACTGTATGGAAGAAATATTCCTACATGCCTTATATTAATATGAAACCTTTAGAGGGCCACCTTGAGGTCTACTATTTTGGTCGAGCATGGCCCTAGGTCTTCAGTACTCTTGAGTAACCACAGAGTGCAACTGATGATTTAAGATGTAGTGCCACATTTTTTAGATAATGGTATTGTTGTAGGGGTGGGATGTACTAAATTTGTTTCCTCCCTATTCTCCAAATCTCAATCACAATCCTTAACAATAGAATCATACTCCCCCACTCTATCCTCAATTGTAATTACCACAGATGAGGTTGTTGTAGGGTTGAGCCACACTATAGTCGTTGAATCATGTCCCTATCTTTTGACATTTATTCCTGACTGTATTTCATTATCTGGGAGTAACTTAGAGACTATTCTATAAGGCTTGGTTTATCTTTGTCCCATTCATCAAAATCCATGGAGGAACATTTGGAGAGTAATTTCTTAGACCCCATTGGAAGAGATTCCAACAAAATTTCCAAAATTGCACCACTATTTTACGATCCTAGGATTGGGTGGATTTGACTATCATGGTATTCATGATATAGTGAGGTCATTGGTCACTTCATGAGAAGTAATGGGTATGCTTGAATATCAACTATCCACGGTAGATTCAACAACTCAGCTTTCAGCTGCATTGAAAATTTATATTCATGAAGCTACCAATCACGCTGGAGTGGTTGCAAGGTTTCAAGATTAAATCATGAAGAAATCATCTTTGGTGTAGCAACTTGACCAAGAATTGGAGAAAAAAATCTGGAAACTGGAGCAGCTTCAATAGGAGAAGACCCGAGACACATATGCCGTTAGGAAGGGGTGATGGAAAATGAAAGAAGGATAAAGGAATTGCCTCAAAGTCATGAAGGACATGGAGGTTCTATGATAACGTGTGGAGGCTGAGACTTAGAATTTATTAAGTAATAGCCAATCCAACAAGGAGCTGCATCAATCTTTGATGAAACTCAACGACTCCATCGAACATCTCTTGTAAAGATCATCTCTTGATTATGGTGAGAGGCTCTAGGATATGGATCCACACCATATATTTTATGAAATATGATGGAACCAATTTTCCCTCAAACTCTTCTTCTTCCCCTTTTTTATCATATCAACTAATCACTACCAGTCTTACAAACATATTTTTGATCAGGTATTAATTTTAAACCATGATTCGAAACTAGTAAGTTAAAATAATTGAATTGGGCTCAAATTTTTTACTGGGCTATGGCACAAAGTGAGCATAATTCAAATATTTCTAGGTTTTTATAGAAGTCCTCATGAACGTTTGTGTACTTTTCATTGTTATGATAATTTTTTCCTAATCCAACTTGACACAGGATTAAAGGTTATAACATGGATTTTTCTTAGGCTTCCCTTTGGAGGTTTTCAACATAACAACTTTAATGAATCTTTTAATAGCTCAACAAACACATATTTTTTAAATCATGCATGTTATAAGTTTTAAAAACTGATACTCGACTTTTATCCAGAGGTTCCCTTTGTGGATTTTTACTCTAGAAAGTATGGTCTAATTTTGGCTGGTAGTTCACTATCCTGCCAATGAATCTTATTACTAATGTTTTAGGTCAAACAATTTTGACCCAACTTAATTGGGAAGGGGGCCGAATTCTGGATTTTTCAGCTGGGAATGTTCTAATATCCTTCACATGTAGATTAGGACACTGGCCTTCCATCTCGTAGGACACTGGCCTTCTGTCTCTGATTTCCTAGTACAATTTTCAACTATTTGAATTTATTTTGATTTTGGGATCTAGTGGGGGTGGATGTTCTTAGTGTTGGTGTCCGAAAATATTTGGTTCATTCATATCCTCTTTGACCGAGAAACTTTTCCCATATGATTATTACTTGCAGAAGGGAGAGCTGGTCAGTGGTCATTTCAATTAGAAATATTTTTCATGTTAGGGGAATTTGAAAAGAGGAAGGTATGTAATCCATTATCTAGAGGTTTTCATCAAATCTAGTGTGATATGGGACATCAATGTCATTTTAGTGTACTGAAACTGGAAAGGACTCTCCTAGGAACAAATTTTCTTTTGATTGACAGACATTTTGTAGGTGGTATATGAAGATCCTCTAGGTCATAATTTTCATAGTCAAACAATGGTGTATGCAAGAAACTGGCCTTCTGGCTCTAATGGCCTGGTAGGATTATTGAGATGGTACCTTTCTAAACACGGTATATGATCAATGACAAGGGTTGCACTAAAGCACAAAAAGAGGCTTTTCTTTTAACTAAACATCTCTGGGAAGCCTAGAAATGATTAGGGGCCTCATTATATTTTATGCAGATCAACTCCACACATATTGATGGGGTATATTTATTTTATAAAAACCTCAATAGAGACCAAAGTTGAGTCAGGCCCACATGTTTTAATATAACCAAGATACGAATAAGGAGGATAATATAAACTGTGTATTTGAGGTCCCTTGAATTAAGAAGAATATTATGGGGCTTGGAATCCAATTGGGAGTACTGAGATTGGAGAAGAATATGATGGGGAAAAATTTTCATTTGTTTGGTGGTTGTTTTGTAGGAAACATATGCAGAGCCTCCGTGGCATGATGTACATTTTCAAACAAAGGTGTTAACATGATTTTGGCCATCCATCTCATATGGAAATGGAATATTATGGGGATTCAAGATCACTAAGATCATGGAGTGTGAGGTATGGAAGGATTGCATCCAGATACAATAGAGACATTAGGGATATGATTTACTCATGCAATCAGGCATCCCTTACGTATTTCGGACCCACATGTAGGGTGAGGCATTCATCCCATATTTGGGTTACCCAATCATTTAACTCTGTATGGTCAGGACGTGGGGTTTCTAATGGGGAACGGAACTGTGACATTCCTTTTTGGCTCATGCTACTAGGACCAGATTCTTAGATTTTTTCCATAATATCATGGTGGATATCTCTCTAAGATCCCTGAGCTCACATGAGCTATGCTCTATATAGAAAAACAAGGGATTACGAGGATTTCGTGTCACCACCATAGAATAGAAAAATTACCATCAGTGAAAACTTTAGTCTTAAACCAATGCTATATAGTTTAACATCATATAGAAATGATGATTTTGGCCTCACATTTTAATGTCGTGTGCTATGGAAATTAGGATATCACAAAGATCATTAATTTCTATGGGTTGATCGTGATCAGGGTGTCCTTGCATTCCTTAGTCATGAGTGATTATTGAAGGAGTAAACCATATTTCTAGGGGAAAGATGAATCAAGATGGATGACATGGGTCTTGGAAGCCATCAGACATACCAAGGTAGGAATAGACTTTCCTGGGGACGAAGATTCCTTTATTTGATAGTCATTTTTTAGGAGAAATATGCAGATCCATCGGGGCATGATGTGCATAGTCATACAAAGGTGTCCACAAGACACTAGCTTTCTATCTCATAAGGCCATTAATGTTTACGGTGATCCATGTTTTCCTAGATTATAGAGATTTACAGATGGGAAATATGTGTCTATGAAAGTAATAAATACCCATACTGTGATTTGCAATGAACTACTAGATATTCTATATAGATTTGACTCATATGTATAGGGGGAAGCATGATCTTTTAACTTCTTATAAGTGGGGGTCAAGTGTTGGATATAATAATATTGAGAATTGGTCCATACATGACTCTTGAAGAATCCCCCGGTTTACTATAATGTAGTCAGGACCATTCATGGACTCCCCACACAAATCTGGCCTACGCACATGGGAAGGGTAATTTTCATCTTTTTTTATGATCAATGGTCCAGGATACTAGATCTTGGCGTCACTACTTATACTTAAAGGGAAGGAATAAAGGTATATGTAGTTCTGAACCTTCCCTAAAATTGTTGGGTCCATGCATAGGGACATGAGAGGGAATTTTTTTTCAGTGTCTAGGCCAGGATGCCAAATCTGGGCATCACTACATATCCTGCAAGGGTAGGAATCAAGTTGCACGTAGTTCTGAATGTTCCCTGTAATGATCTTTCTCAGACATAGGGGCATGATCATTTTTTATTCATCTGCTATAGGTTCCGAGTCATCCATTTTTCCCTATAGTTTTTTTCCATAAGGTAATCCTTACCACTGATCATAAGCTCACATGAGTTATACTTGATGTGAGAAACAAGGAGTGACAAGGATTTTCCTCACCAGTGTGGGTAGATAGAAGATATGATATAGGTATATATTTTTTATATGGTGGGGGTTGGGCCAAGATCAAGAATCAAGGAAACACTACGTGTCCTGAAAGTGAAAGATTCAAGACATACATAGTGCTCTGATAGATCATGTAGCTTATCATCATCTGATTAGGATGATTTGTTTTATACAGTTTAACATCTTGCTTCATAGACTCTATGTTGTGCAGTTTAGAGTCATGTACCAAATATATGAGTTTCATTTTAATTTCATAATTCATGGATGAGTTCCTTACAGTTTAACGTCATGTGGATAGGACTATGACTCATAGTTTAGGGTCATAGAGTTTGGACCATGACATCATAGAACTACAACTCATTGATTAGGGTCATAGAGTTTGGACCATGGATTTTCATTTCTATTAAGTGAAATACTTCTCTAGAAACATCGAATTTGTGAGAGCCATGATGAGTTTTCCTTCCATTGATATAAGGGTGTATTCTCCATTAGAATAAATCCTATGTATGACATATGGTCCCGCCCATTTTTGTTCAAGAATTGTGGGATTCTTCCCATGTATTATAGGGGTTCTGAGGAATAAAAACATCTCTCCTTCAAGGAAATATCGAAGGCCAACCTTTTTGTTGAAGGCTCCTGTGATCCGATTTTAGTAAATTGCCAAATGGTGAAAAGTGTGCAGTCGTTTCTCATCTAGACTACTACAACCCGTCAAACTGTATCGGTGATTGCTTGTTCATGGATAGTTTATTGCAAATGGACACAAAAAGTGATGGAACATGAATTTTGATTGGAAAAACACATATTCCCCATATACTAGTGAGTACAGGGTCGCCTGGGTGGTAGTGTGGGTCATGGTTCTGTTAGCCCATAAAGAATGAAGGGGATTGTATAGCCATGATTTTTTATCTTTCTCTACCATATTTTGGAGTATGTTTGACATAGTCTTGTTGAAAGCCTCTATTATCCCATTGGCCTCTGTGTGGTAGTGGGAAGAATGGTTGAATTTTATTTTATTCTCCTGGTATAACTTTTCCAACATAGTAGAGAAAAACATGGTGTCGTTGTTAGTTAGTATTGTATGAGGGACACCAAATTTGGTAATGATGTTGTCCTTCACTATGCTAACAATTCTTTTCTCCCTTATATCATTAAGGGGTATGGCTTTAGTTAATTTGGAAAAGATGTTGGTTTCTGTGGGTATGAACTTTAATTTTATGGATGTGGTTGGGGGATATGGTCCCACAACATCCATCCCCCAAGAGGCAAATGGCCAAAAGTACTTATATGTATGAAGTTACTCTGGGGGTCATCAAAAAATATTAGCATGAACAAAGAAGGAATGGATCATCTTGGTTAATATGGAACAATATTTTATCATAGTGGTCCATTAATACCCAATCCTTTGTATATGATGAGAGATCTTGGTCATTGATTGGTGCACTCAACATGATCCAACGTGTACTTCTTTCATGATGGCAATAGTCTCTTCTCCATCAATGCACCTGATAAGGACACCATCAAGGCCTCATTTATAGATAACCGTTTTCCTGATTTACACCATTTTACAAGACAAATTAGACTGCCCATCTTTAGATGTTTTCCCTTCCATCCCTATCTGGTAGAGGTTCCCCCTTCTGAAGGTAATTTACAATGGGCGTCATCTAGCTAGTGGTGTGACCATAAGGAACCAAAAGGGGGAAAATTTCATCAATCTCCTCTGTATTGTTCTGGATAAATTGAAATACCATCCGATGATGAGAAAAGATAATGACTGTTTCATCCTGGTTTAGATCAACCAAGGTTGTGACTGCATTTACCAAAGCGTTGACTTGAGCATTTCTTGAGCGGGGGACATAGGTCAGCATTGGTTTTGATGATAATTCGTTCATGAGTTCTTGATCATGGTTCATCAAGGGGGCCAATACTTTTTATTAATGTAATAGTCACCATTTACCTATTTGATGACTAGATATTAATCACCTTTAATATTTAGGCGTTTAGCTTCTGCATCGACTGCCAACTCTAGGACAGCAATGAGGGCATGATGGTCTGCTTCATTATTTGTACACCCTTTCGAAAGAAGGAAAGAGTAAAGAAAGATAGAATTTTGAGGGGATACATGTATAACTCCCATCCCTACTTTTTTTATCTTGGGATCCTCCAACATTTTCCCTTTCAGTATTCTGGATGCACCATCGATGTACATTTCCCCTACCCAGGGTTCCCCTTGGATGGAGAACATTTCTTCACCCATATGTTCAGTATCCAATGGTGTTGTTTCTTCAAAGGGTTGCTCTTTCTGGATGTCTTCTAACACCAGAACTTTTATGGACTTCCAGGGTATGTACCATATTCCAAACTATTGTAGGATGACTACCCACCATGATAGGAATCCAGTTAGCATGGGACGATCAAGGATATATTTGAGTGGGTTGTAGTAGAAGGCTTTGTAGATCTCATGGTTCTACAGGTAATGATTGAGTTTCTGAATGGCAAAGATTAGGGCAAGTAAATTCTTTTCAATTTTTGAATATCGAGTTTCAACATAAATCATTGATCAGATGAGGTAATAGAGGTTGTTCTGACTGCTAGCATCATTCTTTGATTCGAGGAAGGAACGCGATGACCATTCCAAGGTGGTTACGTACAAAATGGTTGGTCTCCCCTAAACTGGTAGCATCAAAAACATTGTTATTAGTGGATATGATTTGAGATTGTCAAATTATTTTTGGAAATCATTATCCCACTCATACATAACCACTTTCTTCTTTAACATGGTGAATGGTAAACATTTACACGCTAGGATTCCTATGAAGCACCGGATGTAGGCCAGGTGCCCCAGGAGATCTCTTAACTCGGTGAGTTAGTGAGGTGGGGACATTCCAAGGATGGTTTTTGTCTTTTCAGGGTCTACATCGATGCCCCAATATCATACAATGAAGGCAAGGAATTTCTCAGAGGTAACACCAAAGGCGCACTTTAGGGGATTTATCTTTAAAAGGTGAAGTTACAATTTTTTAAATAGAGTTTGCAGATCAGCCAAGTGGTTTGAGACCTATTGTGATTTAATCACCAGATCATCTACACAACACCCAACAAATTTTCCCTTGAATGGTTAAAAATGGGATTCATTGTGTGTTGATATGTAGAATAGATATTTTTTAGTCCAAAGGGCGTCAACTTATAATATAACACACCCTATGAAATTCTAAAGGAAGTAGATTTTTCGTCTCCTCAATCCATCTAAATCAACTTGTATCCAAAATAGCTATCTATGTAAGAGATGGCATCACAACCCTCATTTTCATCGATCAACAATTCTATGATCAGGACCGGGAAATCATCTTTCAGTAAATAGCGATTATGTTCCCTAAAGTCAATGCACAATCTAATCTATCAGTTCTTTTTTTTATAGGGACTATGTTTTCAAGCAAGATCAGGTATTGGACTTCCCGTATGATGTTAGATCTAATCGACTTGGAAACTACAGCCTCTATTTTGGCAGCATGCGTTGCGTGGGTCCTAATGGCTGCCTTCTTGTAGCCCCAGTGATCTTCAGGTAAACCCATATGATCAGTAGAGATATCATGATCAAGGACTGAAATTTCTATGTAATTCCAGGAAAACACATCTCGATTATTCCTTTGGAAGGATGTATATGCCTTATGCTCCTTGAAAGTCATAGCCACACTAATCAGGGTGGGCCAGAGGTCATCTTTCGTGCCCATATTTATCTCTTGAAGTTCATCGATAGTTGTAGAGAAACTTTCTATGAATGTAGGAGTGGAATCATTGAGTTCTTCTTATTCTTCTTATTCTTCTTATTTTTCATCTTTTTCATCTTTTGATAGAGATAGTATTCTAAATATGAACTCTCCAATGTTGGGAGAGAAAACTTATTTTTCCTTAGTGAGTAAGGCGAGGGATGTTTTGGATTCCGAGGATGTGTTAGGAGCATCTCTGTTAGGGCTTTTCCTGACATCATGGGAGTCAGTCCTCTCTTCTTTGTCTTTGGAAATGGAGGTCATAATGGATTTCATGCAGATGATTGAGTATATATCCGGACATTTACTTATGAATTTAACTTGGTTGATGGGTAATTCATAATCTTCCCCAAGCTATTGTAGGGGGTCAGCGAGACCCATTTCCAATCATTTCGGGTCAGTAATACGGACAGCGTCATCGGCTAAAGACTACATCTCTTCTGATTCATAGATCCATGTGTCAATGTAATGTGACTCACATCACTCAAATGGGAATTTATTGGTGTGCAATGTCCCATTTTTTCCCATGAGTGCAATGTTTGACGCACTCATGTTATGATGACAGAATTGCAGCATGTTGATTCATCCAAGGCCTCCATAACTGGATGTTAAAGGACGTACTTTTATACACTACTAGGAACATAGAATATGACATGAGGTCTCTAATCCAAGTTTTAATCTTGATTCATCCCAATGTTTTCTATTCACTTTTGTCATATACCAGTAGAGTTTTGTTACATGGTGTCAAGCTATCATTATCATAACCCAACTGATGAAAAGTTCGTAGCAGGAGGAGGTTCACTCCAGAGAAGTTGTCAATGAAAATCCACTGAAAATCGATTCCATTTATCTTTCTAGACATATATAAAGGTTTGATTTTCCCTTTCATGATGGAATCTACATCCCTGTCTGTAAAGATGATGATGGCTTGACCTTCTTCTGGAATGGTCTCCATCCGATAGAATTAGGCTTCTACTACTTCACCATTTAATTCGTAGGGACTTAGTAAGGCTTTAATGAGAACTTCTTTAAGATCAAAATACAGACTTAATTCATCCAAGATTGAATTATTTGATGGTACTGAAGCCAACTACATTAGAATACCATATTTCTACTCTAATGGTCAGTGCTTCCCAGCTTGGGGTAGATCTTTCATAGTAACCTTAGGTCCTTTGGCATTGGACATAGATGGTTCAACCTCTATGACAAGAGTTGGGGGTGGTGCATTCATTTCTAGGTTTTTTAGAACTAGTCCACCCATATGCCTTGGGAAATTTGGTATTTTTTCTTTCTCTAATGGATACTCCAAGATAATTGGGCATGGATTTTCTGCGGTGCGGGAAGATGATCATTTAGGTTCCCATTGTTTCTATTGGATGTTCCTTCCACAGGTTTTCATGAGGATAACAATTTGAGTTATGGAATGGCTGGGAATTTGGCTCCTACCATGGTCATGCCTTCCATGAAAACTTTGTCCTCTGCGGCCTCTTCCTACATCTCTTCGGTTGGGTGGGGATAATTCGGGTTCATGGACCTAACTTTCATCAGAAAATTGGTCCATAAAGTGAATTACATTAATGGGTTTGAATATTATTTCTTGATCTAACTATGTTTCCATCCGACTGCCTCCTTATGGTGGTTCCATTTGGCTGGGCGGTGCCCGTTTTACCATTTGGTGGGGCAGTGCAAGTTGTACCGTTAGGCCGAGAGGTTCTCGTTGTACGCTTTTGCGGGGTGTTTTCCATTGTTCCAAGTTTGTTGCTATGATGTCTGAAAGTGTCAACACTATCATCAGCTCCAGTGTCATCCCATCATTGTTCTTCTACTTTCTTCCCTTCTTGCTCTTAGAGAACTACGGGGCTAAGGATGATGGTCATGTTGCATCAGGAGCTTTTGGGGGAATGATTTTTTGTTTCAACTCTTCCTGGAGGATACCATGAACTTGGTTGACAATTTTTCGTGTCATCCAACTATCAAATTATTTCCCTTCTTACTAGAGATTTTTTTCCATTACTCTTTCTCTCTGAAGTGTGAGGTGGAATCATACACCACTTATGCTGGTGGTTGAACCAACATAACTTTCTAGGAATCCACCATCATTGGTAGGAGGTCCATGAAGATGAATCATTTATGAATGGTGTTTCCTATTATCCAGTGATGGGGAAAATAATTTGTACGGTCATTGGGACCCGATTTATCGGCTCCCTTTAGCTCTGGTTGCTGTAGAAAGTTGAAATTGATGGTGGTTATGAAGAAGTCATGTACTTGGTCATCTCAGAATGAGTAGGATTTATTTATCATCTCTTATAAATGATTTCTTTAAGCACCTCATCGTTCATCATGATGAATTTTGGGTGGTTTTTGGCATTCAGGGGGTCCTACAAGGTTTGGTAGAGGCCTCCCAACTGGAGATGGTGCAGGGGGGATTAAGCATGATAGAAGACATTTTATCTTTTCCTGTAATTTTTTCTAGGGTAGATGGGGCCACTCGGGACATGATTTTGTTTCATTTCAAGGAGTACTTTATCCTTTGAGTAGTGGAAGTGAAATATTATAACCCACTAGTTTACTTCATCGGGATGATTGGTGTTCGTAATTCATCATGAATATTTCCGATACACATAATGAGCATTTCATCATGGAGAAATGGCAGGTTCAAGGAATAAGTTAGATCTTTCCATCTAGAAATTAAGTTTGAGACTCTTTCATTCTCTCACTTCTTACAGTTCAGGAGGTCATTGACCATTGTCTAAGGTAGAGTTGAACTAAACTGGAAGATAATCTATCACTAGAGGTCCTCCCAGCTTGTGATTGCGTTGGATGGAAAGATAGTATACTATACATATGTCGAGCCCTATAGTGTTTTCACGAAGCACCTATGTTTTACTGCTTCTTGTTGCTTTGGAGTGCCCATTATCGGGTCACAGAAAGTGGCATAGTGCATTAAATGTTGTTCTGGGTCCCCAAAGCTATTGAATAATGGAAATATTGGGTTTCTGAAGTTTGGCGGAGGTAGAACATTTCTCACCCAATCAGGGTAGGGTTTTCATTATGGTTTTTTTTTTGAGTGTTCCTCTCCTTCATGACTTCTAGTCGAGGTGTTAGTTTTTCGATGGTGTTCTAGAGCCCTTGATTCATATCCTTTTGGGCTTGAGATTCGGATGGTGTGATAGTTTCCAAAGCTAGGTGTGTCGGCGTTGTAGGAATTTGGGATGGATACCCAACTGGGGGAACCCTTTATTGGTTTACCTGAATATATTCTATCTACCTTCCCAGTGTGGAAAAGTCTTCATGTCCTTCTAGGGTCAGTTTTAAGTAGTTTTACAGTCCTAGTTTTAGATTAGATAGGCCTTAGAGCTTGAATTAATTCACCGGGATGAGTTCTTGTGTCATGGTAACCTCTTCTAGTAATACCTACTATCATTCCATAGGGGGAACAAATTCGTCAAGGTAGATCCCTCGACGCAGCTTGACATTAATTTTCCTGAGCTCTTTCATTTTTTTCTTTCTGCTTGGATAATCTTTCCTTGAGAGTGAGGGGAGCATTCTGAGGGGGAGGAGGAAGCAGTTCATAGATGTCCAATGATTTATTCTTCTCCTTATTGGGGTGTCGCGAGGGAGGTACTGATGGATTAACTAAAGGGGGTTTTCAAATTTAGGACCACTCTCTGGTTCTGGGTATTCACACCAGTAGGCTCTTTGTGGGATTCCATTTGGAGGGAACCATCTTCCCTTGTGTTATCTCCCTCTATTATATTTCCTATGAGATCCATGGGGATAACATTTACCACGTTCATCGATGCATACCACATTGGGGGTGGTGTACCCATTGTCGAATTGTAGGATGGATTTTTAAGTCCTTCGTTTAATTTCCTCCTTCCATTCTATAGTATTCTTTGGGTTTCATGATGAATACTGACCCAAAGGGAGCCCTGATCTGACCATGTAATGTACTATTGTCTCGGAGGTTGTGATCCATGATAAGGGGTGGAATCGGTGAAACATTATCTCATTGTTCCTCCAAGATGGGAGAAGGAAGATGCCCTTTGGGCGGTCACTTGAGTTAAAAAATGCCCCCCAACCCTTTGGGATGGGGTTGTTCCCATTCTTCTTATTGATGTTCTACGACCTGAATTTTTTCATCTTACGAGATAATTTTATTTTAAAATTCCCAAGCTCAGTGGGTTGGGGTTGTTCAAAATCGAGTCAGTGGCTGCTGATATTGCCACTATTTTTACATAACTCACTACCATGCTGGTGTGAGTTGAGTATGGCATTGGACTTGCATTGAGTCTATGTGATTTTGATGATATGATCACTACTTTATGGATAGACTCCCTTAGGCAGGAAGATTGTTGGATGTTATCGGTTACCACTCTTGGAATCTTTTTAATGACTTGGTCTCTTCAGTACTGATGCTTTTGAGAGATACATTAGGCTGGTTTTTGTTGATTATCCCATATTTCCTTATCATGGATTTCATTTGATTACTTCCATTGGGTAATGAAGTTGAAAGATGTCATTTCCAATAACGTTTGTTGGATGAGATGTGGGGTGAAGTGTAGAGGTCCATGTTCTCCCCATCCATGAATATGAACTCCAGCTGGGGAATTTCTAATGAGGAAACACAACTTGTGTAGTGCATAGAGGAAAGCCAGTTCAACGTTTTCCTTCTAGATTTCTGATCATGGTTGGTGTGACTACGCTAGGGATTCCAGGTTGATTAGATGTCAAATATCCCCTAACATATTTACATGGTCCTCATACCTTTCATAGGGTAGGAACTTTTCTCTTAGTTGGTGAAGAGACATCCTTATATTGTGGTGAATGTCATGCATACATTACCCGAACAACTCCTATGGTATGTCGAAGTGAGAAGTGGTCGTAGGTTAATACATCCCTGTAATATTATCCTTATCTTATGTTATTCTCGCAAGAAACATATCCTTTTGTTGTTCTTCTAGGGGCCCCTCTACGTGATATGCCTAGCTTGAATACTTTTTAATAATTTCATTCTACGAAACTATGTTGGTTGGAACTCGCTGATATATGAACTGCGTAGGGGTGGCTCAGATGATATGTGTGCCCTATACCATCCTCTAGTTGAGAGAAGATATCACTCCTCATAAATAGAGGGCTTGATATTTATAGATCCATCTTTCGGAGACCCTCATCATATGAGGGCTTTCTCACATTTTTTCAGAAAGGGGATGACCTTCTTGCTATTATGAATTTAGATTATGGGGAGGGCCTTCTCAATTTGTACTACAATGGTGAGGGAAAATATTGCAACTAAATACCCGACCGTATAAAATTTCTTTACGGAATTTACCCTTGGGTGTACAATTAGGGTTGGCTACTGCGAGGGGTGGAACTTCTCAATGACTTATATGATGGAGAGGACTACTATCACAGATTGATACCTGGCTCCAGGTAGAATTTTGGTTGTGTACATGTTGGGGAGGACCTTTAGGATGTACTTAAATGAGGGTAGGACCTTATCATTGATTTCCAATACTATGGGGAGGGTATTCGTATAAACTGCCATTACGGGGAGGGACTTCGCAATGACTATCATTATGGCGAGGACAACCATCATGACTTGATTTCTAACTATAGGAAGATGCAAATCTGTAGCGTAAAACCTTGGGAGTACCATCAGGGTGGATGAAAGTAGAGGGAGTACCTTCTTTCTATCTGAACATTAGGTCTAGGGTTGGGAAACCATGCCACACATCATGAGATAAGCTTTCGTGATCGATCATTTCTGGCCCACGGAGTGCGCCCCTATAGGTTCTCTTGGGAGAACCTTTATATCTTCTAGTAGTGACTTTTCATGGAGGGCCTTCACAATAGATACTTCCACTTATATAATTTGATAATGGATTGATAGGTCTTTGATCGTTTATTGATATATGCTTGAGGGCGTCAAGAGCCCCATCTTCCAGTAGAGCAGGATTATGTATGTGCTCTCCATTTTCCAGTTTCCTTTGGTGAATTTTACTTTGAGCACTCACTTATGGGTAACCAGGGCCACCTGCTATTGGTAACAACCTTTATATATGGATCCATATCTTGTCGGGTCCTGTGATGCCACTGGGATATTCTGACAAACATCTTTAGTTTTGTAGGGATATATGCCTACCCTAGAGTGGCCACCACATCGGACTAATGTCCCCCAATTGGAAAGGGTATTTGTTCTTGATATGGTTGTCTATGCATCATAGTATATTGTTTTATACCTTCTTGGACATGAGCAGAGATGAAAAATGGCTCTAGAGTGACTAACCTATTTTGCGAGTAAGTCATTCGGTTTGAGGAAACCGGGTCATGGGCATGGTTTCTCGTTGTTGTCGCCGATGCAATAATTTCTTTTTGTATTTGGATGATATGTTATGGGATCAACATTTGAACTTCCATCATTTCTAGAATGTGTTGAGATATATCATTGGATGGAATGGGTATGAAGTCCCATTTTTATATCAGAACAAGATTATGTGCCTACTCTGGTCCTCCATGGGCTTCTAGAAGGTATGGGAAGTTCTCTTGCGTCAGGATAGAGGAACAAGTCAGCTTTCGGTTTCCTTCTCTGGTTTCCACCATATATGACTGGTGGGATTCTTATTCATGAGTAAGGATTTTCTTCTGATCACTTTCAGTTTTATTTTTATCATGGTCATTGTATGCATCTACAGTAATTTTACATTGCTCATAAATTCCTGCCGCCCTATTTAGATAGCAGGATTGATATGTATCAATAGTTATTTCTGCCTGCATATAGCTAATTTCCACCCTTTTTGGTTGAAGGTATTGATATGAATTATTTGGTATTTATGCATGCGTATAGCTAGTTGCCACCCTATTTGGATGATGGGATTCATATGTGTTAACAAGTATTTGTGCCTACATATAGGTGGTTTCCACCGTATTTGGATGAAGGGCTACTTGGACATCGGTAGATAACTGCATCTGTCTATAGTTTTCCACTCTGTCTATATGGTGGGACCAGTGAGCACTAGTAGGAATGTGCACGTGCTCTTATTGTGCCAACCTATTTCTGTGGTGGTCTATAGTGGAGTAGACATCGTCGTAAGTTTTTCCATTAAATACTGCAATGTTTGTACAGAGGAGTTGCTCCTTAGGAACCTGGGTGATAGCATGTTTTTTATTATACATTTTCTAACCATGGTGGGTTTCCCAAGGGGCCCGGGTCTCTTGGACTTTAGCCGGATCCCTCGTCATAAGGTCCTCTTCGGTGTGAGGAGGCATGGTCATCTGGTGCCGGTGGAGACCCTCTCTAGTAGGGGATCGTTAGTAGGAATCATGTGCAGTTGAGAAGAAGTTTTGAGCATTGACTTCATGGGCCTACCCAAGAAAAGGGAGGTACTCATTGTCCCATTTTGAGGATAGGATCCTGAAACAGATTGAGATGACCACTTGAGTTTTCTGGTGCGGGGGTTCCAGCTGCAACTAAGGAGGAAATCGGTGAGCCTTCACAGATTTTTGGTATTGTCTCTCATCCTCTACTATGGGGAGAGTATCATTTTGATGGTACTATTTGATCAACATGTTGGATACCCAGTGTTGAAGATGTTGGGTAGGAGAGGGGTTCTTGCACTTCGTTGGGGCCCCAACCACCTGCAGGATTGTTGATGTGTGTATCTTCATTGGTCGAGGGGATGTCATTTTCATCGAAGGTTGCTTTGTGGGAACTTTTGATATCAATATATGACATATAGACCAAAAACCCCCATTAAAGTATAATTCTTTTTTACATATGTAAATTTTATGATTCTGCATGGGCCCCTTCCCCATTTTTTCTATTGTGAGGAAAAGGGTCTTGAGTGGGGTAAGACAATCACATTGGTTAAGGATTCACTTAGGGTTCACCATTTATGTTTTTCTAGAGATGTGGTGCATTCCAGGTGATGATGAAATGGTAAGATAAAAAACCACCCTTCTCTTTTTATAGAGATGGTTTCTTTTCAAATACTCTATTTCTTTTGTTTCGACTCATTCTACATAAATATACCTTAATGGATGGTTAGATTGACCCCACAGGGACTGGGTCATTTACCCATTCTATATTATTAAGGATATTACATAGTCATATGGACCCAGTAAGTGATTTCATGGGGTCAAGTACATGTGAAATCAGTCTTCATGGGATATAACTTCCTTAGATGTTCTATAATGGGTTTATTCATGGAGATAAAAACACCCAATGACCATAATATCTATGATTCATGGGTGTTCATTCCAAATATAGGCACTCGTTGGACAATGAATTGGCCAATGATACTTAAGGACACCATTGGTTGAGAGGATGGGAAGTCGGGCTCACCACATCCCTTTTGGGGGGGATTATGGCCTATTTTGAGACTCTCTTATAGATATAAGTCATGTTCATACATTTGTTAATCCATGGTTTATTCCGAAAGAGTGTGCCCACAGGCTACCCCTAGTTTACAAGATCATCATAGGCATACATGGATTGATGATACGGAGGTAATACTGACTTGAGCCATACAATAAGGCACTCCAGAGTTTATCGTCATCTAGAGAGGACAAAAAGTGACTTGATGTGGGGATCAGACCCATAAAATGGGTTTCCTACGTATCCTTGGGAGAGGAATCAGGACCCACATAGTTCAGATGAGACAAGGCATACGTAAAGAAGTAGCCCATTTGGGGGGACATTGTTGGGTGATCCCTTTTGTAAGCACACACTTTTGAGCTTGAGACTTCAAGCAGGAATCCTAAGTATCCTGGTATTGATCCGGAATTAGAGTTATCGTAGTTCAAAACTATTGGGTCTTATCTATAGATGCTTCACATTTAAGGGGACATGATTGGGTGAACCCCTTTTGGGATGAGCACCCTTTTGAGCTCTGACCATCAAGCAGGTATCCTACATATCCTAGTTTCGGTCAATAATCAAAGTTAAAATAGTTCAGAACTATTGGGGATTGAGCGTAGAAGTTTCACATTTAAGGGGACATGATTGGGTGAACCCCCTTTGGGAAGGGCACCCTTTTTAAGCTCAAGCCTCCAAGAAGGCGTCCTACAAATCGTGGTTTTGATCAGGAATCAGAGTTCTCATATTTTAGAATTGTTGGGGATTATGCATAGAATATTTTCATTTAAGTGTACATGATTGGGTGAACCCCTTTTGGGAAGGTAACCCTTTTGAGCTCGGTCCTTCATCAAGGCATCCTACGTATCCCAGTTCTGATCCTGAATTAGAGTTCTTCTAGTTCAGAACTGTTTCAATGTTGTAATTGTCAAAAATATCTATTCCCACAAGATTCATGATCGGTGTGAGAAACAAGAGGATGTGATAGATCAAACGAACCACACACCTCCCCTCCCACTGATGAGAGAGGGCGATCCTACGATGGAAGAGGACATGGTGACAGTGCTCGATTATGTGGAGCGATGAACCTTTTAATGTGAAATTACATTAAATATCATATGTCTCATCCTTTTTAAGAGTGGGGACTTACCTCATTGGGAGTGCCCCAGAACTCATTCAAGGAAGGGGAGGAGTGTCATCCTCATTAAAAGGGGAAGTGAATATAACCCCTTTGACTGATCACCATTCCTCATTGAATGGAAATAAAGTTCATCACCCTTAATCCATAAAATGGGGAATATCTCATTAACATCCCAAGGTTGGCCACTGTGTTACCATGGGAATGTTGACTTATAGGCATCCCTGGAGTCTGATCCATGGTGGGGAGAGCCTTTATGACTCCACTTAATATGGATATATAGACTCAAGGGGGTGCACTGATGCACCTGATGGTCTGATCATATTGGTTTGGCGTCTTTGGAGGAGGATTTTCCATGATGTTGGGGGACTATTTCATCGAGAGACTATAGAGGACTGGATGGTAACAAAGGGTAGAGATTGGATCTAGAGGAAAGAATATCCAAAAACACCCCATTCTGCTTACTGTTTTCTTATTTGGGATGGGGGAAGCTCCTCATACCGTAGTGGTATGCGGGCAGAGGGGTCGTCTGTGTACTAAAGCCTTATGCAGGCATGTGTATGGTCCACCATGAACCATAGTGGTATGTGGTCCTGGATGTGGTCCGTCACAACACTTTTCCTTCTATCGAAGTACAGATGTAGTACGTGGCACTGAGTTAAATCTTTGTAGCAATATACTACACAGAACACGATATTGAAGGAGGGTCTTTGGGACTGTCATTCGTGAGGAATTCATCCGCAATAAATATGTTGTTCACAACTTTGCCAATGGGGTTTTTGGTTCTCTTATTATTATTAAGTTCTCCTATTTTATGGTTCGTAGCTGGTTATACCTTCGGAAGTCATGGTTTAAAATTTGGGCTTCACCAGTGATTTTTGACTAATGTCAGAATCTTCTCTGAATTTTGTTTTCCAACCTATGGGGTCCCCATAAATATTTCTTTGTTTGTCCCCTATAAATTCCTTATGTGCTCCTTTTATAGTCCATTGGGGCAAGCGTATCTATTTGAATGTGGCACCATTTTCGGAAGCCCGTGATGTGATATCTTGACCCATAGAAGACTTGGTAAACCGCAGAAGATGCGGTTCGCAATCATGGTTCATGGAACCCTACCGGTTTTCTTCGTCAGGGAACTACTAATTTTGAGAGATGGTATTCAGAGAGATTTTTCACACATGATTCCATCAGTGATTCTGTTCTTGATCGAATGGGTTTGTCGTCCACTGCTCCGCAGTCCATTGCCTCATGGGTCGTTCAACGTACCAGTGGTTCGCGATCTATGCGGTCTAAAAACCCTTACTAGTGATGGTATGCAAGCCACTTAAAATATTATAAAAAATTAAATTCCTTAAAGTTTCTTCCAATGTTTTTCACTCAATTTGAGTCCATTTTCATTGCTATAATTTCAAGAATATTTTATTACTTCTAAAAAGTGATCATGGATAATTTTTTTCCCTTGATAGAACTTTAAGGACCCTATATTGGTGGATGGGTGTGATTTGATGCAAGGATTCATCATGTGCATTAGATTAAGAGAGGAACGATTCATTGGAGAAGTCACTGAAGATCGATAGAAAAGACGATGAAAGCGGTGACAAGAGAAGAAGAATGACAGATGATCAGTAAGAGAGGCAATATAGTAGAAGATCGGTTAGACTGGGACAAGATTGATGACATGAAAAAAGATCAATAACATCAATGAGCGGTGACGAGAGCGGTGGTGAGAGCGGTGACATGATAGATGTAGGGTTTCATGATAGATTGAAGGTGGGATAGAGAGAAGCTTCATGTTTGAATTCCATTATAAAATCAAGTAAATCGTTTATCATGCACTCCAAAAAGCATTGATAAAGAATATTTTTATCAATGTTAAAATATAAAGCACTTATAATACTAGTATTTATCAACGCTTTTTTATAGCTTATTATGATTCCCCTTTATTAGTGCTAAAATTCTACCACTGATAAAGATATATTCTTAATAAATTATTTATATTTTTATATATTTTTATGAAATTAAAATATATATATATAGATAAATAAATATTTATTTATATTTATAATTATAAATATATATTAAAAAACTATTTATATATAAATATAAATATATAATTATAAATATAATGAATATATTTATTATTTATATATATTTATTGTAATTTTAAAATTTTTTATATATGTATTTGTTTATTTGTAACTATAGTTATAAATAAATATATTTAAAAAGTATATATCTAAATAAATATATTCATTTATATATTATGTAACTATTTAATTAAAATATTAAAATATTGTTTTTTATTTTAATTGTATACACATTTTATAATCAATGTATTTAAATAAACTATGAAACATTTTGACTAATATAATTTTGATAATTTTATATATATATATTTATTTAAAAATATATAAATATTTATATTTATTTAAAAGTATAACTATAAATAAATAGAATTATATATATTTTTATGTAATTATATATATATGTATAATTTTATATATTTATAAAATTATAAATATAATAAATATATTTATTTTAATTTTATAATTATTTAATATATATATAATTATAATTATAATTATAAATAATTATATTTCAAAATACCTGCATATAGTTTTTAATATATTTATTAATATATAAATATCAATATTTATAAAATTATAATTAATGTATCAATTTTAATTTTATAATTATTTAGATATATATATATATATTATTTAATATTTATAAATATAATTAAATATATTTAAAAATATTCCTATAGAATTATTAATATATTTATATAATATTAAATAAACATATTTGAAGAAATTTTTCATGACCCATCCTAGGTCGAGCCTAAACCGGTCACCCAAATTGGTCTGTGACAGGGCCAAAAGGGTGTTCTCAATCCCCACGGGCTGGAACAAGTGCCCGGGTAACAAATAAAATACTTTGGGAATGATTTACCCAAATTTACCATATTAAAATTACCAATAAAAAACAAAAATACAGATCTAAAAAATTTAACCAAATGCACCTTTAATAATTTTCAGATTTTTAATTTACAACTAAACAAGACCTAGAAAAGGGTACAACATAAAGGGAAACTAAAACAACACAAAAAATCATTGTGCAATAAGAGGAGAAAAATCTTCAAGACACCCCCACCAAGATCCACAACCAATGACACTAGAAACCCAACCATCCAATACTACATGCCTTGTCTCAACCTGAAACAAATAGATAACAAAATTTGCACACACCCAAAAGTTTATGCTGGGTGTGAGGAGAAGCCCAGTAGGATTTCTTCTGGATAAAGGATTACATGCATTAAACATTAAATTGAACATAAACTTGCAATATTTTTAGGTAAATATATTCTAGTAAATTTTTAAATAAAATAACATTAAAGAAGAACACTTCTGAATGAGTGAAAATTAAAATATAAAATAGTTTCAAAGAACACAATTTTTAAATGAAATAGTTTCAAACAATTACACTTTAAATATAACTCACTTACTTTTAAAATTACCATCCCAACCTACCGCATGCTGAGGGGACGTGAAAAATAATAATTGAGTACTAGTCATGGGAAATTCCACTAGGCACTAGCTAACAATGGGACACTAGGTACATTGTATCTCGATGAAAGGTGGAATAGGAACCACAATAAGATAAATTCACAAGCAAGATCCACTAGTATAGAACACACCAATAACCTTGTGGTCTCCAATCAATCGTAATTATTTTGTTAGTGTTGTCATCGTCGATCTTTCCAAGTGAAAATGGTAAAAATCCACTTCTGAATCACTAGAATACTAGTCCAAGTCCACCCACCTAGATAGCCAAGCATCCCTTTTGTGATCAATAATGTTTCACATAACATATAACACACGAATACCACATTATATCAACTGAACCAAGCATATCATATCACAAGCCATCATTTCACACTAAAAATCCTTTTTTAGAAAACATATGAACATCCAAATATTTCCCAAATAGGCTTCACGCCATTAAAATAATTGGATAAGCCCTTATAGCAATTTATAAATTAGTTTCAAATAAACACCCCAATGCCAACACACCAAAAGTGGATACAAAACCCACTTTAAAAATTAACTGCACATCAATGCTACGTCCGAACAAAATTTTCAGGAAATGCATATTTTATGAAAACAATTTTACCATTTATACAACACTACCATGTGAGGTAGTGTGGTTTTACACCTTAAAACACCCCATTTCATGTAAAAATTTGATTTTAAAATTAATTTCATATCTAATCATATCAAATACCACTTTATCACCACACGAATAATTTAATAAATCATTTAAACACATTATAAAAATATAAACAATGGTGCAATAAATACATACAACAAAAACACACCCAGTTTCACATAATAATGACACTTTTAAAAATAACCTCACTTTCTAACAATTCCAAAATATAATTTTCACCATTTAAAAAATTTCAAGAATCATTCAGAAAATTTATATCACTAATAAAAAAAGGGTATAATAAACATTGAGAACCAAAAACACCCAATTTCACGTAGATCAATTATTTTCAAACCAAATTAACATAAAAATATTCCAAAAACCACTCTGAAACCTCGCACATAATTTATAGAACATAAAAAATACAATCAAGAATAATCAAATCATAAAAAATGGATAAACACAGAATCACCTATCGAAGTCCGAGATGCTCCTAAAATATTGTGTGAAACCCATTCACACCTCAACCAAATCCTAAATGAACCACAGGAAGCCCACAATAATTATTAAACCACAATACTAAAATCAAACGATCAAAATTGAACCCCCAAAACCAAAACCCTAACCGATGGAAACCAAACCCTAAATAAGGTAGAGAGAAACCTCACTCGGGTATAGATCACACCACGACAAAGGAAGAGGAGAAGCAGTGAGTGACCATGGAGGCCAGCCGCACAAGAAGAGGCTTCCATAAGGTGGTCACATTCCAGAGGAGATTGGGGTGCCGGTGAGGGGTTTGCGGGGCTGTGGGGAATGCGCAGGGGGTAGGCGGGGGTTGTGGGATGTCTGGGGAGGGTGGCTCGCTCGAGAAGAAGGCCAGATTGAGGATAACACAAGGAGGAGGCACACAATGTGATGGATCACATGATCTATAGAGAGGTGGAGATGGGGGGTTCATGGAGGAAGATGAGGGAGGGGGAGAGAGTAATGAAAATAAAACCTTAAAATAAAAGTAACATAATAAATACAAGAAATCGTGTGTGGACCATGTGGTGGCTTCTTCCAATTCTAGAAGTGACCACATGGACACTCGACTGACAATATGGATTTCACTAACAGTGTGGGGTTTGTTCACCAACCTAAAACATATAAATTTTCCAAATATTAACAATTTAATCCGAGACACAAACCCAAACATTGTCAACGCTATCTCGTTACCTCAACCCCATCACTCTCAGTTCTCAAGAAAACCCACCAAGACTCGAGTCAAGCTAGGTCTGAGACTAAAATAAAAAAACATGGAGTGACAATTCACCCCCACCGTAAATATTATCAGCCCCCAAGAAATTCATCATATGATTACATTGAAAACAAAACATGTACACCCTCTCAACTCAAAGAGGTTCCTGACAATCAACAGAAAAGAGAATCAAGAACACTGACAATAAAGAGAAAAGACGTAGAAAATAAAATTAGGAGACCCCAAATGGACTCCTCATCAAGTGACACCCACCCCCAAAATTCAAGACACCTCTAGATGATAATCAAGAAAAGGGGAGACTCACAATTCATCATTTAACATTCCAAACAAAACTCTTTATAAATTCCCAAAGAGGCTCATTCATTTTACCAAGAAAAAACAACGAACTCAATGAGGTTACCATAATATTACTTCACAATACCAATGGGCATGCATCAACCCCAACATTTTTTCAAGAGAAGGGATTATAATAGGATAGCTCCGAACAAGACCATGAACCACCAAACCGATACTAGGGATAGAAACAGGCTACTGATATGTGGAGGTCCAAGCGAGCTCCCCACCATAAGCAGAAACTAACACCTATGATGGGACCAGTATACCAATAGGGGGAGGCCAGAATGTAAACCCACCTTAAATAATAGGATATCATTGATTCACTTCCATGGAATTTTAGTGAGACCAGTTGTGGGTTTCCCCACCATAATTAACAACTAGATTATGTGACTAGTATAGACTAACATAGAAAGGCCAACATGAGCTAACCCGGGAGTTTCCTGCATAACCTAACACCCCGCCTCAAGGGCCCGATCATAGAAACACTAAACAACATAGAAGAAATCACACAATTCAGGGAAAGGAAAAATGGTCCTCACAACCCCTCCATCCAACATGGCTACGTAGAATATAGCGGTTTCCAAAACAACATAAACTATCTTAATTTCCATAATTGAAGAGAGAAAATGGTCTATGTTCCCCCACAACCCTAGGTGTTTTAGGAATATTCTTCATCTTTAGTTTGAGACCTATGTCTAGAGCTCTGATGGATGAATAATCTCCTTCCTCGCAATCAGGAACTGAAAAAACCCCAATCTAAACTTCTTCTAACTGGTGCCACAAGTAACCACACTGTGATACAACAGTACCAACATAACATAACACACCCCACAATCTATTTTTTCCCAAAATTGAACTTCATCGTGATAGGGACTTATAAGATGTCCATGCATCATCCCTTTCAACTTCGAATGAGAAACATAAAAGAAAGGGAACACAAAATTGGCTTCCACCTGTAACATTAAAACTCGTTATTCCATGAATGAAACACACATTTCATATAAAACATTGGCTCTCTAAAAGTTCCAAAACATATTCATTCTCATTTAGGTACTAACATTACTTTTCAAAATGCCGTGAAATAAGATCTTTATAGTTTAAAATACCATATTAGGGGAGGGACCTTAAACTGAGTTAGGAACAACATGTGGTTCCTAAATATGATCATAACGACCTCTTATAACTGGACTTTCCACATTGGTGGCCTAACATGAAACTTCTATTAGAAGAACCTGATGAGAGGTCCAAAGGCCCTTTCAGACATAACCAACAACAAATAACCTTGACCTCTTTCACCTTTTCTTACAGAGATTCCCTTCACTCCTAAAAAACATTATATTTAGACATGACAACATCAAACTGAACCATTGACGACTTAGAAATTCTTTTAAACTATGGTCTCCTTAAAACTTCTGCAGCCACTCTTCTACTAAACAAGGATCAATATAAGTGAAATGAATGGAAAATGACTTAACCGAAGGAAGTCCTTACATTGATCAACTATAGGGTAGGCCAATGGTGAATCACCCATGGAAGCACTTCAAACATGCATCAATTATATATAGGGGCATGCGCTAACCAAGAAAAAATCTAATGATCCAATCAGATTGGTCCACTGTCTAATACATACCACAAGAGAACACCAAATGTAAAATTGTAACCACTATAAGGTCTTCCCAATGAAATTTTCAGAAAAATCCATTAACCATACATTTTCACAACAACTTACCAACAAGAACTCAACCTCAAGACACAAGTCAACTAAAAATAATTATAGGATTGAAATGCATCACAAAAACATTCCCAAAATACAAAAGACACCTCACACAATCCCCAGTTAATAAAACACCCAATTTATCTTTAATTTATTTTTTCAAATTAAAAACAAGTTTTTATGTTTCCCAAACACCAATGGTGTCCCATGGGCCTTACACATGAATGTTATTATGCCACATCAGTCACCCACCTTATGTACATCCACGAACTCCTACACTCATTCCATTGACCATCCACCTTTCCATATATTCCCATGTAAGTGGTAACCCATGAAAATACCAAAGGACAAAACCAAACCTTTCCATTTTTCAAAACTATAACATTCAACCCACAATTTTAAAACCATACACAAAAGTTTCAAAACGCTTCTTTTCATATGACTTTCCACTTACTCAAAACCAATTCAACTTATGTTAAAAATAAAATTTCCATGATTCCACAATAAAGAGACATAGAACGATGTAAGACGAAACTCGTCCCAGTGGGTTACTTGGACATATGGTTGATGACCAGTCACCAATCACTCCAAAAACACTAAGTGTATTTTAAGAAAATGAACATGAATGCACATGGCTTACCAAGTCCTACAAGCCCACTGACGTTGTTAAGACATCTCCCATTTAATTTACCAAATAATCAGATACGATAAGGGTGAAAGAACTCAGATGGAACCTGGATTCCCCTAGTAACACAAGTCCCTCCATGAGGGGTGCCATCCAGGCACCCTACTCCTAACCAGAATTTCAAGTCCTAACAGTCCTAGCTCTTGTCTACCCAGAATCTACCCTAAGGAGCAAGACTTAAAAGAGCATGTCCTTCTCTAATACCATTTTTTCACAAACCAACCCAGTTTGACCTAGAACCGGTCACCCGAATCGGTTTGCGACATGGATCGAATGGTTTTCTTGACCCCCATGGGCAAGCACTAGTGCTCAGGTATCAAACAAAATAATTTGGGAATGATTTACCTGAATTTAACATATTAAAAATACTTACAAAAACCAAAAATCTAAATTGAAAAAATTCTACCTTATGCGCATTTAATAATTTTCATATTTTTAGTTTACAGCTAAACAGGACCCTAAAAGATGTAAGAAACAAATGGAAACTAAAAAAAGGCCCCAAATCTCTATGAAACAAGAGGAGAAACATCTTCAGGATACCACAACCAAGATCCAAAACCAAAGCCACTAGAAACCCATCCTTCCAATACTATATACCTTGCCTCAACCAGAAACAAATAGATAATAAAATCTATATACACCCAAATATGTATGAAGGGTGTGAGGTAAAGCCCAATAGGATGCCACCATGATACACGATTCAATTCATCAAATTTTGAATGAAAAATAAACATGCATGGTTTATAAGTAATGAAATGCTAGAACAATTTTTAATGAAAATTACATTAAATCCTAAAAATTTTGAATGAGGGAAACTTAAAGTATAAATGAGTTTTAAAGAATGCAATTTTTAAATAAAACAGTTTCATAGAATGTCACTTAAAATAAAATGAAATTTATTTTAAAATTACCAACCCGACATATCATATGTCGACGACAAGTGAAAAATAATTATTGACCACTACTCATAGGAAATACACCTAGTCACTAGCTAACATTGGGACACTAGGTACACCATATCATAGTGAATAGTGAAATAGGAAACTCAATGAACTGCATTCTCATACACGAGCAACTAGTAGGAAACACGCCCATAATGTAGTGGTATCAAATCAATCATAATTATTTAGTTAGTGTTGTTATAGTAAATCTTTCTAAGTGAAACTGGGAAAAGGCCACTTCTGAATCACTAGAATACTAGACCTAGTCCTCCCACCTAGATACACGGGATTCCATTTTGTGCTCAATCAAGTTTCACATACCACATAAAACACCAATTCCACATAACATCAACCAATGCAAGTATCGCATATCACAATCTATCATTTAAAACTGAAAATTCATTTTTTGAAAATGTACACACACCAACATATTTTCAAAATGGGCTTTGAACCTTTTAGATAATTTCATAATCCTTTATTGCAATTTATAAAACAGCCGCAAATAAACATCTCAATTCCAATACACCAAAAGTGGTCCAGAACCCCTCTTTAAACATTAATTGAACATCAAATCTATGTCAAAAGACCATTTTCATCCCACACATATTTTTATAAACCAATTGAACAATTTATACAACATTACCAAGTGATGCAATGTGGTTTTACTAATGATAAACACTCCATTTAATATAAAAATTAAACATTAAAATTAAACTCACATATAATCATATCCAATACAACTTTCCCACAATATGAATAATTGAATAAATCATTTGAATGCATTATAAAAATATAAAAAATGGGCAAACAATGTTTTTCACAAAAAACACACATCGTTTCATATAAAACGACACTTTAAAATTAATCGCAAATCCTAACAATGACAAAATATAATTCTCACCATTTTGAAAACTTCATTTATCATCTAGAAAATTTATAAAACAAATCCCAAAATGGTACAATACACATTTCACACCAAAAAATTCAATTTCACATATATAAGTTATTTTCAAACCGAATGCACATAAAAAACTTTCTGAAACCACTCTGGGACCTCAAATATAATTTATAGAACATAGAAAAAAAAAGAATAATCAATTCCTCAAAAAATGGTTAAGAATAGAATCACTTACCTCAGACCAAGAGCCTCCTAGAAAAATGGTGTAAACACCCTTCTCACCGCATCCAAACCCTAGCCTCACCTCAAACAGCCCGCAAAAAACCCTAAACCAAAAGACTAAAACCAACAGATCAAAATTAAACCACCAAAAACAAAACCCTACCCATTGGAAATCAAAACCCTAAATAAGGGAGAGAGAAACCTTATTCGAATATAGATCACACCGTGGCAGAGGAAGAGGAGAAGCAGCAAGAAACCTCAGAGGCCAGCCGTGCGAGAAGGGGATTCCAGAAGGTGGGAAGAGGCAGGAGGAGAGTGGGATACTGGTGAGGGGTTTTTGGGGCTACGAGGAGCGATTAGGTAATGCACGAGAGCTGTGGGATGCCTTTGGAGGGTGGCTCACCAGAGAAGAAGGCCAGGGGGAGGGGCACACAAGGAGGAGGTGCACCATGGGTGTGGGTCATGCAAGCCATAGAGAAGGGGAGAAGGGTGTGCATGGAGGAAGAAGGGGGGAGAGGATAGTAAATAAAACCATTAAATAAACACCCATTAAATAATTAAAAGAATAATTACAATAATAATTATAAAAATATTACTAGATTCATAAAAATTAGATTCATAACACTAAAAATTATAAGAATGTTAATATTAATGATAACATTAATATGATTTATACTAAGACTAATAATAATAGTAATACTATTAATAATAATAATATTATTATTATTATTATTATGAGAATTATTTAAATTCCATTTCACTTATTTTAATTTATTTAATCACCACTTCAATTAAATTTATTTTTTATTTTATTTCACTCATATTTTAACGCATTAATTATTTTTAATTTAGTGAGACTGTATGGTCACCGTGCATGGATCAAGTGACAATGTCCAGACTTTGTAATCGATTTTCCCCATTCTAGAAGCAACCGCACAGGCACCCGGATGACCTCATGGATTTCGCTAGTCGTGTGATGTCCATGCACTGGCCTAAAACCAACATAATTTACAAACATTACAATTTTAATCTAAGACTCAAACCCAATCTTCAACAATGCTATCTCGAGACCTCAACCATGTCACATCTGGTTCCTAAGAAAAACAATCGAGACCCGGCCTGGGATGCGTCCAAGGCTAAATTAAATAGCCAGGTTGGGAATATTTCTATATAATTATATCATATTTATATTATTATACCTCATGGTCTGCACCGATTTGGAATATTTATATATTTATATGTATTTAAATCAACATATAAATATATATTTATATATATATAAATACAATAACAACATATAAGTATAAATATTATATTTATATTTATAATTTTATAATTATTTAAATATATATATTTATTTGTAATAATAATTATTAATAAATTTATTTAAAAGTATATATATATATATAATTATAAATATAATAAATAATTTTATTATTTACATATATTTATTTTAATTTTATAATTATTTATGATAACATAAATATGTTCATGGGTATAACATGATTGAAAAATATATATCATATAAAATTAGTCATCACACACATGGAAGCATAAATAATAAGGGTGTCAATATAAAAATTAATATTTAATGAGTCATGATTACATAACTTATGCACGTTTCATCATTAAAATAGGTAATATAACATTTGGAACATATATAGAAACTCCGAATGAAGTTCAAAAATAAACAAATGATTATAACTGGGGTAAATTATACCCATGCATCAATATTTGAATATAAACATGTCCATGAATATCATCATTGTCTCATGATATATATATATATATATACATAAACAATTTAGTGAAGGAAAATATTTATTTATAAATATAAATATATAATTATAAATATAATAAATATATTTTATATTTTATATAATTTTTTATAATTTTATATTTATATTTATATATAATCTTATAAATTTTTTTAAAACATTATATATATATATATATATATATTTGAATTATCAAAAATATATATTAAAATATCATATTTATATTAATTATAAACTTGTGTATTTTAATTATTGTCTATAAATAAATATTATTTTTTAATATATATATATATAATACTTTTATATATATTAATAATATTTTTTATTAAATACATTTATCAATGCTAAGAATAGTACTGATAAGGAAAATCCTTTATCAGTTCCTTAAAAAGTGAAGATTAAGGAAACACCTTTATTAGTGTTTTTTTAGCGCCGATAAAAGTTAATTTATCAGCACGTTTATCAAGTGCTAATAAAGATAAAAAAAATTTAAGCACTTTCTATTTGGAACTATTAAAAGAATGTACTTCCCTTATACTGTTTTTTGGTAGTACGTAGCTAGGTCACTACCATGTTAGGATTTGGGAGGTTGTATTTGAATAACACATATAGTATTTTGTTTAATATCAATTTAATGGGATAATAAGGGAATTTTTTTTAAAATTGATGGCCTTTTATAGTTAATTAAATAACCACCCATGAAAACTATTTTATCTCTATTTAATGGTTCATTTCCTTTCTAATTAATTCCCAATTAAAATTCAAGTAGGTTCCATTAAAATTGTTACCGAATAGAGAGTAGCCAAAGGATAAAAATCCCTTTAGGTGGGAAAAAATCAAGGAGATTCAAATCCAAAAGGGTCAATGTTTCAAGGTTTACCATTTTTTTCAAATTTTATTTATCAATATATGTGGTAAATATAGATTTAAAGATCCTAAATTAAATGAAATAACTTTACATATTGTATCAAAGAGAAGTATAGGAAATCTATGTTTTTTTATATTTACATTTATTATGTGTTTCATTGAATTTACAATTGGAAATCTTATTTAAAATCATAATTAAATGATGTTTTATATTTCACTAAATATGTTTATTTTATTTTAATTTCATGTTTCATGTAATGGATTTTCTTCTAAGATTGAAATATGTACATTTTTTGAATTCTGAATCTATTGTCCCATTTTTCTTGAAATCCAATGTTGTTGTTCGCTTTCTAAATTATAAATCCACTATGAAAAATTTTGAAATCCAAATATGTTGTGAAAATTTTTAAAATCCTATTAGGATTCATCTCCTTTAGAAATTAGACTTTGGTATATTCAATTATTATTTTTATTAATTCATATTAAATATGGTGAAGTTACAACTTTTTTCAAACTATTTTTCTTTTTTTCTGGATGAGGGGTTCTAAAATGCTTTTCATATTAAAAGGTTTTCCTTTATATTCAGTTTTATAATTTTAAATCACTGCTTATATATTTATTTTTAATATGGGATATTAAATAGGATAATTTGGATGTTTAAAAAGGGGTTAGTCACTTTTTCACAAACATGTAATTGTTTTATATTGGACAATATTATTATTATAAAATTTCCAGTTATAGTTATTGATTAACTTAATGAGTTAACCATTGAAGAAGTTAAATTTTGTATTATTATGTTATTTAATTTTTTAGATGATCATTACTCTTAAAAAATTATTAATTTTAATTATGATATTTAAATTGATTTACTTAAAATTACTACTATTTATTATAGTTATACATTTTAATAAATAAATAAATAACATTAATTTGTATGAATATGTTTTTTTAAATGACTAGACCTTAAAAAAATTTAAAAAATTATTTTTAATTATTTTAAAATAATTATTAGAATTTAAAATTTGATTCCAAAACAAATTAATCAATGTACAAAAAAAATTGGATTTATGTTTATTAAATTTTATTTATATTTATAATTATGTTATTTTATGTAGTTTTTTGTTTGGAACATTTCTGCATGATATTTGTTAATCACCAAAGTGGTCCAATCATAGAGTTAATTTTATTCCCAAATTATGTTAAAATGATATAAATTGATTCATCCTATATTTGATTCTATTATGATATTTTATGGGTAGTTGTAATTCATTATTATTATATATTTTGTAATTCCCCAAATGAAATTTTCATATTCTTATAATTAATTAATATAATTATTGGTGACTGATATTTATTATGATATATATTTATATATCAAATGATAATGAAAAAATTTAATTAATGCATACATTATTTACAATTAAATTTAATTTTATTGGTATCAATTTTGATTTTTTGTTAGTGTATCGGCCAAAGGATAAAACTTATAAAAATTTTGTGTCAAATAATTTTTTTGAATCGATGTATTATTTTTATTTTTATTCAAATCATCAATTTCAATCATGTATTTATTGCAGTTATCCTTCCATCATCATAAAACTCACATGCATTGATTATTTCGATCCTTAATTGATTAAATTTCACTATTTGGAGTGAGAAAATAAAATTCCACCTTGGTGTATTGGATCATAATTTAGCACTCTGAGTATAGAAACCTGCTACTATAACAGATGATAGTATTGATACTGATAGGTAATATTATACAACATGGGAATGATAGAAAATGTAAATTTTTATGTTTATGAAAATGAACATAGTATTTATCATCATGACTGGTCTCCCTAAAACTAAATGTTCTAATGAAATTATGAAATCTATGGGAGACATATCTCAAAATGCTGAAAAATCTTTTGTCGGTACATTAATGAGTACATTAACCACAATGATGCTTGATGGTTATCGTATTACGCATGATCATGTCATTGAAATGAAAAATATGGCCTCAAGACTTAAATCATAGGGAATGGAAGTGGATGAAAATTTTTTGGTACAATTTTTCATAAAATCATTACCATCTGAGTATGAACCATTACAAATGAACTATTACACCATGAAAGATAAATAGAATGTTTTTGAATTTCATTGTATGCCAGTTCAAGAGGAAAAAAGTTTAAAAGAGTCAATAAAACCATGCTATCCATTATTTGAATCATCAAGGAGGAAATAAGCATAGTATAAAGAATCATGGAATTATAAAGGGGGTGTGTAATGTTAATGTGTCCTCTAGAAAGAACTAAAAAAATAAAAATAAAGAATTATGGGATTTTTGTTGGAAATTTGGACATTTCCAAAAGGATTTCCTAAAATGAAAGGCTTTGTTTGAAAAGAAAGGTAGGAAAAATGAGTACACATGTTATGAATCAAACATAGCTGAAATTTCACATAACACATGGTGGATTGATTATGGTTGTATGACTCATGTTTCTAATATGATGCATGGATTCCATTCAAACAATATCACAAGACCAACTAAAAAGTTCATCTTCATGGGGAATATAGTAAATTTTCCCATGGAACCAGTCCGAACATTCATTTTAATCTTTGATAGTGGATATATTTTTGATTTATGTGAAACTTTTTATATACCTAGTATATCAAGGACTTTGGTTTCTTTATAAAAACATAATGCTAATAAACAATCATTTAATTTTGTGAATATATATTTTAGTTTTTGTAATCATACACACATGATTAAATCTAGCTTATTTAATGTTGGTTTATATAAACCAAATCTTGATAATATGTATGATGAAACACTTATGTCCTTGCATAATAATTTTAGTACTAAATATAGTTTATTAAATGAATTTTTTTTATTTATGGAGTAAATATTTATGTCATAATTACAAATAAATATTAGAGAGATTGATTAAGATTGACATTTTCCAAAATTGGGATTTTACTAACATCAACATGTATGTGGATGGTATTAAAGGAAAAACACAAAAAGTAAGGTTCCACAAGAAGTCCTCAACTCCTTGAGATCATACGTACCGATATATATATGGAACTTTTGATATCAATTAATTTGGTAAAGAGAAATACTTTATCACCATTATTAATTATTTTCAGGTTATAGATATATCTATTTATTTCAGGAGAAATATAAAAAAATAAATGCCTTTGGAATTTATGTAAATGACATTGAGAGGCAATTAGATAGAAATGTGACGTTCATAATGTATGATAGAGTGGCTAATATAATAGAAGATTTTATGAAAGTGGACAATACCTTGGTACACGTGAAATGTTTTGGAAATTCGTGGGATTTGTGAACAATAGACAATTCCAGGTACACCACAACAAAATTGTGTAGCATAAAGACTAGTAGAACCGTTAGGTCCACTAGATCAAATACTCATTGAGGGTATGGGTGAATCAGGGTATGAAAGATTAAAAATACTTCCTCGTTGGATCTTGTTTCTTTTAAAAAAAAACAAACTTCTCTCTTTCTACTGTAACAATATATGAACAAAACTGAAATAAAAAATAGTACACATTGATTTTACTTGGTTCTACCTCACAAGGGTACATCCAAGGAGCATAGAATAACGATGTAATAATTTACCGGATCCACCAAAGCTCACTTCCAATTAAAAGGATTAGGCTAGATCACTTCAATTCCTAGGCTCGCTTCCTTTACAAGATTTAGGGTTTCCTCACTATATTATAAAGGTTCACTACCTATGTCTCTTTCTTTGGTTGACTACCAGTGGAAAGGATCTCCATCTTCCAATATCATTGCTCACTACTATTACAAGGGATCCAATCCAAGTTTATAGAATTTTAGGTCCCATCATTTCCATGAAACAATGCATCCTCAACTATAGGTAGATGCTCCGTTGAAGTCCCTTTTTCACCTATAGATTAAATCCACTTTTTTGCGTACTATTTGGTTAGCATAAAATGTTTTTCAAACTATTGTAGTGCTTTTCAAAATTCCTTGAGTCCTCCATGAACCACCTTGATTTCTCAATGATCTTTGTAGCGGGTATGATTCATGGGTCACCTCTTTTGTAAACTTTATATGGTTTCATTTCCACTTACCACAGATGCATAATATCTCAGAAAACTACTTACACTTTCTGATTCTACATATCGCTCCAGTGAACCGCATCTGATTCTTTGTAATTTCTTCTTCCGTGGACTACTCATTATACAAACTATAACATCCCTAGTCTATATTACACATTAAAACATGATTTAATACATAGAATTTTACCTAATACAACCAAGAATATTGACAATTATAGTTTCTTTAGTGATTATAAACATTACATGACAACTTAAGATATAAAATACAACATCTTTATTGTTAACTTCTCTTACATGACCACAACATTCCTTCATACATAGCATTTCATGGGATAACATGAGGACAAAAATAAATAAATGGTGAGCTATAAATCATATTAAAGGAGTAAACAATGAATAAAATGAAGAATAAAATACATGTTAGTAAATATTCATATCAATAGATCACAATAGATACATGAACATAAAGTCATGATATAAAAATATTTTCATAACATAGAAATGTGGAAACAACTTAAAACACTGCATCATAAACATTAATGAAATAGGTAAAACCCTTTACCAACATGGTGTACAAATTTATTAAAAGGAATAAGGTAAAACATTGTCCTAAAATGATGTATAATGATACAAAACATTACTGAATTCATTAGAATACTATCATGGAAGACTCTTCATAATCATTTAAATCTCATGCTTAAGTGTGCCACATTGATCATATAATATGAATAAATTAAACATCATAATTTATTCCATGATAAAATAATTTGGAATATATACATTAAAAATTATTTGTAATAAGTATATGTAGATAATGGTGAGTACCCTTGATAGATAAATGGACATGGTATTCACTACATGATGATTTTACCATGGAAAATCACTGTGAAATTTAGGCATCCTAACAGCATGACACAAAAGTTCATAAAAATGGTTAACGAGAGATAAAGGGGTATCTCATAATATATAAATGATGTTTATAGTAAAGGGGTCTTATAAATACATTTCCCCCCTCAAATAATTGGGAAATAAAAGGCCTAACATAATAATGAAACTTAAAGAAGGAGGAGAAATGGAATAACACTTATGATATTTAGACATGGTAAAGGGTGTACATGGGAGATATTAATGATTTAGAAAGAAATATCTCATCATAAAACATAATAAGGTAATTATGGTGGGGTGAGAAAACATACCCCATTATTTCTAATTGAAAATAAAAGGGTGTAACAATATAAGGAAACAAGGATAAAAATGAGAAAGGAAGGAAAGTGAGGATCCCTTACTTGGATGTGTGATCTCAAAGGTTTGGGAGAGGCTTCTGGAGAGCTTGGGGGAACCTTGGGAAGATTATAATGAGTAGGAGTAGAGTTAGGACGATATTCAAGGAGTTTCAGTGAAGAGTAATGGGTTCTTTGTTGGGTTTATATAAGAAAGTAGAGGAATTCTTTATTATCTAGGTTTTTGACACGACACACTAAAATATTCAAAACAAAAAATCAACCCATGGTTTATTCCCATGGATTCTATAAATGTGGAGTGGAAAATATTACATTATTATAAAAAGGGCCTAAGATATTAAAATATTATCCTTGTTTATGTGGAGGTGAGTCACACAACAAAGGAAATGAATTTAAAATCATAAAATATATTTTCCATTTTAGAGGATTCACTAAGGCCTTATAAAATAATTTAAATAAATATAAAATTAAATTATTATAAATTTAAAACACATATTTTTTATGAGATCCATTTTATGGTATTTATTAATTAACTATTGTGTTATTATTTTATCATAAAACACACTATATATTTAAATATTATTTAATTTTTACCCAAAAATTGATTATCTCGGAAAATTATAAAAATTTCACCATTGTATAATTTAGATTTCCTGATTCCAAAAATAATATTAATTTTGAATAAATAATTTTCTAAATATGTGAATTCTCTCTTTTAAAATTAGAATTGGCATTTATTTAAAATTGACTGGTTTTGAAAAAAATTGTTTTAAAACCTTAATAAAAATTATACTTGACTTCTGTTAGGTCCACAAGGCTGAATACCCTAAGAGGGGGGGGGGTGAATTAGGGTATGTCCAATTTAAAATTAACGCCCATTTTGATCTTGTTTCACTGTTAAGAAAAATACTCTTCTCTATCTTTCCTATTGCACAAAGTAAATAGAAAGTAAAGCAAGCACATGACACAGCAATTTTACTTGGTTCACCGCAAAGGGCTACATCCAAGGATCATACGCCGACAAGTTGCCAGTCATACCAATTCCACTAAACTTCACTAGCTGTGGATTACAATGTTTGGTCTAGATCACTACTATTCCCAGGCTCACTGCCTTTACAATGTTTGGGGTCAGCTCACTGCTTTCCCAAGGGTCACTCCCTATTTCTCTCTCTCTCTGGCTCGCTGCCGGTGGAGAGGATCACCTTCTTCCTCTTCCTAAGCTCACTGATCTATGAAGGGATTCACTCACAGTTTATAGACCTGTAGGTATCTTCATTTGCATGAATGCACTCATCCTTAACTGATGATGGATTCTCTGTTAATGTCCAAATTTCATCCACTGATGAATACCACTTTGCCTCTAAACACTGGGCAATTCCTTTTGGAAACACCTTCACAAAGCACCCTACTTCGCGAAGCTCCCAATTTCGTGAAGCTCAAACCAGACTTCGCGAAGCTCCAGCCTTTTTGCGATGCACTTTCACGAAGCTCAAGCCATCTCAAAGCAACGTCCCTCGTGAAGCTGACTAAGCCAACGTGGAGCTCACAGGTTTCGCAGAGCTACAATAGCCGTCGTGAAGCACCTCTTTCGCGAAGCACACTGGCTCCGTGAACCACCTTTGCAATACGAGAGAAAAATATTTTCTCTGAAAATTCTCTCTACTGCTCTCGAGGGGGTCGGCATCTATTTATAGGGGATTCCACTGACCCTCGATCTTTCTGCGCGAAGTCAACGCCACATCATCTCAAATCGCAATGCTCTGAAGTTTCTGCCAGAATTCTATCCAAATCCCGAAGCACCATGGAAATTTTCCGTTCGCGGAGCTCGTCGTAATCACAAAGCATCACCGTCAACATTCTTTTGCGCCTTCACCGCGAAGCTCCCTCACAAGTCCCTTCACCACCGTGATACACTTCAGCCTCTGCCATTTGTGAAGCATTGACGTAATTGCGAACCATCACTACCTCCATTTTTCTACGCTTCGTGAAATCCAATCCATGCATCATCTCTTCGCGATATTCATGCCTTTTCTATATTAAATTATGATCTTCATGAAAATCCTATTTTTAGCGATGCTCACCAAACTCCAAATTTTGGACCCCAAAAATTTGGCAATCACTGGGAAACGACAGCACCTATTACTGCTCTTTTGTACAGCCTCCAGATCATCGTTTCCTTTTTCATCATTCTCTGTCAACATGGATTGTCAACAACTTCTCGGGAACTTGACAAATATCCTTGAAAACCTGCTTTGTCAACGAACACAATCAACCCATAAATACTGCAATGCTACCTTGAGGGATTTTTTCCCAACAACTTCATAAAAATTATACACTCATTTATTATAAATAAAATTAATTTGATAATAATATTTTATTAAAATATCAAGTATTTCCAAAATTCATTAATCCCTTAAAATAAATTCTGTAATTAAAAAAATAAATTTTATATTTTATCGTATAAAAATATATCTCTAATCAAATTGATTTCTTAATAATTTGTAGTCATGGAATTTATTTAATCATAATTTATCATAAATGTTTTTTTATTATTATTAATAATAACCATAATGTATATATATTAATCAAAAGTACCATTTTAACATGAATAAATCAATTTATCAAATTTATCATTTTTTTAAGAAAGACTATTATCATTAATGATTTGTGGAATATGTCTTTTATTTATAAAAATATATTACACAATAAGTAACAAATAATTTGTTATATAACCCCTTATAACACCTACATAAGACTTAAGGGTATGGTGTGCAATACTGACAAACTCTTGGGGCGGCTAGGATAACATCGTCTGGGTAGTAATCTCTATTAACTTGAACTTCTCTTGTAGGAGATTCCGTTCAAGCTTAACATGTTGAATATTGGATTGGGCTTGTTCAAGAGGGAAGCCCAGTGATGCTACCTATATTACAAGCTCTGGCAAGTGATATTCATACCGCTCGAGTCTACTAGATGAGGGAATTATCTCCTTTGTCTATGTCGGAAGGATTTTTTAAAACCATATATTTATATTACATGAAGGATCACTATTCAAAGTCTATATCATAAATAGTAATGATATATAATATTAATTTAAAATAAATTTGAAATAATAATAAATAAGGATTTTATGTGTTTTCTATATCCATAAGAAATAAAAGAAACACAATTTTATTCATAAATGTTTAAGTCGTTACAACCTTCTCCCCTTTAAAAATTTTCCCTTGAAATTTCCTTTTGTCACAGTAAAATAGATGAGGGTAACTCTTCCTCATTACATCCATCGATTCCAATGTTTTTTCTTCTAATATTTGGTTTCTCCCCAACTATTTGAGGTGGGGAACTTTCTTATTGATTAGATCTTTTTTCCTACAATCTGAGACCTTCATTGGCTTCTCCTCATAAAAGAGTTCATTCTCCAAGGGTTCAACCACTGGATTGAGTACATGTGATGCATCAAGTATGTACTTCCTTAATAGTAATACATGGAACACCTCATGTACTTGAGACAAGTTCGGTGGGTATGCTAGTCGATATGCCACTGCTCTAATGCGTTGAAGGATTTCAAAAGGGATGATATATCTTTGACTAGGCTTTCCCTTGTTCAAAAATCTCGTAAATCTATTCCATGGTGATATTTATAGGAATGACATGTTTCCAACATCAAATTCTAGGTCTCATCAATTGTTTTCATCATAACTCTTTCATGGAATCTGTGCAGCTTTGATGTTCTGCAATATGGTCTTAACCTTCTCCACAATTTCATTGACCATTTCTGGATCTATAATTTTTTTCTCCCCAACTTCATCCCAACATGTTGGTGTTCTACACCACTTCCCATAAAGGTATTCATAGGGATCCATTTGGATGCTTGAGTGGAAACTACTGTTGTAAGAGAACTCAACCAGAGGAAGATGTTGATCCCATCCACCTTTCTAGTTCATTGAGAATTCTGTCAACATATCTTCATGTATTTGGATATTCTACTCATGTTTTAAATTAGTTTGAGGATGATAATTCATACTGAAGTTCAGCACAGTATTAAAATTGTGTTGGAGACTCTTCCAGAACATAGAGTTGGATATTGGATCTTGGTTGGATATAATCAAGAGTGGTACATAGTACATCTGTACCACTTCTCTGATGTATATTCGTTTCACTTGATCCAATGAGAAATCCTCTATAATTGCGATGAAGTATGATGCCTTTTTAAGAGGATCCATAACAACCAAGAAAAAAATTCATTTGTATGTATTCGGAAGTCTAGTAACAATGTCTGTGGTTATGTTCTCCCATTTCCATGTTGGTATGGGTTATTGTTGCATCATCCCCTTAGACTTCTTCCCCTCAGACTTCACTTGTTGACATACCAGGAACATTAATGGATATTTGATGATCTCCTTTTTTATGTTATCCCACTAATAATGCTCTTCTAGATCCCAATACATCTTTGTATTTCCTAAGTGAATTGTAAAATTTGAACTATGTGCATCATAAAATAGTTCCTTATTTAACTCCGCATTTGATGAAACACATAGTCTTGATCCAATTCATACAATTACTTATTCATTATCATTGAAATTTTAGGATTTCCCTTTTTTGATAACTAAAAATTTATTCTGAATTCCAACATCATCCTTTTGAACATCCTTTAAACATTACAAAAGATATAGTTGAGAAATCATTTGTGAAAGGATTGTTGATGTTACCTTATTTAGGATTCTCATGAATATCTTAACCAAATATAAGATGATTGGATCCTTTTCAATCATCATAAATGATATAATCTCTTTGTCTTTTCAACTTAGAGCATCTTCCTCCTTGCTCGCTTTCCCAAGGTGGTAATGGATTGGGAAATCATAATACTTGATGAAATCTAACCATATTAATTGGAACATGTTCATCTCTTTCAATGTGAATATATATTTGATACTTTTTTGATAGATATATATGTCAAAATTTTCCCCAAAGAGATAATACCACTATATTTTCAATGAATATATAACAGCTTCCAACTCTATATCTTGTGTGGAATAGTTTTTCTCATAAATTTTCAACTTCCATGAGGAATGAAAGAGTAATTTTTCATTCTACATCAACACATATCCCAGGAACTTCATCATAGTATCATTTAAGATTAAAAAATGCTTCCCACTTGTGGGTAGTGTCAGCATAGGGGCAGTGATAATCCTTTTCTCTAAATCTTAAAAGATTCATTCACATGAATCATTCTAAGAAAACTTGACTCCCTTCTGAGTTATCATGTAAATAGTGATTGCAAATTGTATGAAATTTCACACAAATCGGTGATATATCTAGCTAACACTAGGAATTTATTAATATACATCACAGATGTCGGCCTTGTCCATCCATGAATTGATTTTTTAAGAAGGATCCATATATATACCATTGTTTGTGTTTATTTTCCCCATGAATGAGACTTCCATTAACCAGAACTCACAATTGTTTTAATTTTCATAGATCTTATCCTTTCTTAAGGACTCTATTATAGTTCAAAGATGCTCCTCATGCTCCTCCTTGGGTTTGGATTATATTATAATATCATCTATAAAGACTACCAATAATTTTTTGAGGTAATCTCTATATTCTCTATTTATCTTGACCATGAAGATGTCTAGATAAAGTGAGAGTTCGAATGGAATTACTCCGAATTCATAGAGTATATACTTTATATGAAAAATAAGTCTTGGGGATATCCTCCATCTTCACCCTTATTCAGTAATATCCGGACCATAGATCCTCCTTGGAGAATTATTTTTCTCCACATAACTGATCGAACAAGTCATCAATTTGTGGAAAATAATACTTGTTCAGTATCATGATTTTTTTGAGCTCACGATAATCAATGAAAAGATGCATTTACCCTTCCTTATTTTTGATTAAGAGGACTAGTTTACCCCATAGTAATGAACTTGAGCGTACAATCCCTTTATCCAGATTCTCCTATAGTTGTTTCATTGTATCCTCAAGCTCCACAACAACGATTCTATATGAAGTCTTGAATATTTGAAATTCCCCAAGTATAATATCAATAGATAAATCAACATTTATTCGAGGAGAAAGACCAAGCAATTCTTTGGGAAACACATCAGTGAATTCCATCATAATAGATTTGTCTTGGAGGATGGTTCCATCAATATACTCAATCATAATAAAAAGATATGAGTGATCATAGGGAAGTAATATCCATTCTTGAGATTATGGTGCTAATGAAGATTCATCCTCCTCTTTACACTTGTGTAGAATCTGTGGTCGATTCACCATATAGATAGTGATTTCCATCTTGTGACAATTTAGGTTGGTTCTATATAGGGAAATCTAATCGATGCCAATAATTTCATCAAATTATACCTAGGTAAGTATGATAAGGTTCTTATAGGAAGTTCAATTCACAAATTGGGATAGGGGAGAAGTTATATTCATGGGATGCAATAATTCCCCATTTGTTGTTTTTACAAAAATCTATACTTCCATTCTTGGTGGTGATGTTTGGATTGTTCTACTACACTTCTAGGATATAAGAGAATGCGTAAAACTAGAATCAGAATGTATAATTATTATTCATTAATGAATAACCAGAATACATGTCACCACTTATTCGTCATTATTTTCTTCAGTAGTAGTGATGGAAAAAGATCTCCCTTGTTTCCCTGGAGGTTGTTGGTTAATTGAAAAAATCATTGGATAAGGGAACTGGTTTGTAATATTACCTGGTTATTTGTAGTTGTAAAAATGAACAATTCGTTGATGATCAAACAAAGTTTTCCTTTCCTCTATTGTAGTTGCAGGTTTTTCTTACTGGAAATTATTGGATAGGTTCCCTTCCTTTCAGTACCTAAAGAATTTACTCTTCCACTTCAGGCAAGTTATAGGGTGCTTCTTTCCTCACCTTAAGCAAGTGGGATGCTATAACTTCTTAACAACATTGGAATTATCCATCAGACCACCATAATTAATGTCGACTTTCTGATTCTTATCTTAATGATACTCCTGAGATTCGTTGATCTCAATATAAACTTTGGGAGCACATCAGACAATATCCTCATAGCTGTCAATGTCACGAATCTCCCTAGATTTTTATATGCTAGTTTTTATTTCAACAAAGAAGTGGTCAACCATGAAATCAGGGGTAATGACAAAACTAGAGGCATGTCGTGCATGTCTGGTGATTTTTGCCTCATATTCCCCAATAGATTCATCATAATTTTTCTTGAGTTTAAGGAAATCAATTTTCATCTTAAGATGGAGGGTATGAGGAAAATATTTATCAAAATACATTTTCTAGATATAATTTTATTACATTGCATTGATCTTTTCCATAGGCTTCGTATTTTTTTATCAATGTCCACCATTGATCAACATCACCCTCCATATGATAAGAATCCAGAAGAACCTTCTCTATTTCATAAAATTAACGGATGGGGAAGATCTTCTCAATGGAGTTGTTACATTGTTCGTAGATTGAGGGTTTAGATGATCCATTGAAAGTAGGAGGCCTTTGTCTCATGAAGCTCTCGATTGTGACATGTTATCTATTGGGGGGTGGACGTTCCACTTTATCCATGATTCAATTAAAAACAAGAGTTAACTAGGAGAGTATCATGACAAAGACTGCGATTCTCACTTCTATCTGATTGGGAATATCATTAGAATAGTCATCACATTGGTCTTCTCATCGGGTGATTGCTCGAGTCCTCCTATTACCGGCCATTGAATAGAATAAAATGAAAATTAAGGGTATGTATTTTAAACTGTTAAACACTTAAAGAGGAATCTTATGAAAAAAGGGATAACTTATAAATTACATTTATCTTCTTAACTTATGAATTTATAAATTTTGATATAATCTATCCATTATCTACTTCCTAACATATTTTCTTAGTGGAATTTTTTTTGTTCCCTTAATAATGGTTCATATAAAGATTATGAATTTACCCAAAAATATCCCTTGGGATTGTCGAACCAAGAGTGCAGCAAGGCCTGTTGTCGTGCACCAGTTCCTATTTGATTCAAGCTCAAAGTAGTGTTTTCAGGTATTACCCCTACATACATCTGTGCCAAAGCCACACTTGTTCATATCTAGACAAGGATATAGTTTCATGATAAACCATTTACTATATACTCACCAAAATATAGGGATTAATTTCTTATACTTAGTCATATCCCTAAGGCATTCACTAGGGTTTTCTAGTCCTAATCCCAAAAATAACTAAACCTATCCTTTGATACCAACTATAAAAACCCTGGTGATTGTTACACTTTTAAACATGCCTAATTACATAAAAATGCACTTTATACAACCTAGGAGATTTATAGGTCTAGTTTCTTTAGGTTTTAGGAACATTATATGAAAAATTAGGACATCAAATTCAATATATTTATTGAAAACTTATTTTACATGACCACAACATTCTTTTTGTACTTAGCAATGCAAGGTATAACCTGAGGACATGCGAAGGAAATGGGTGATAAATAAATAATAGTAAGGGAGTAAACAAGGTATAACATTAATAATACAATACATGTTACGCAATAGGAATATCAATTAATTATAAGAGAAACAATAACATAAAGGCATGATATAGTGTTATTATCATAACATGGAAATGTGGAAAAAAACGTAAAGAACTTCCTCATGATCTCAAAAGAATTAGGTACACCCATATCCCAACATGATAGAAAATTTTCCTAATAGGAATCTGGTTAAAACCTTTCCCAACATGACATATCATGATAGTTTTTATTACCCAATGCATTAGAGTTCTATCAGGGCACACCCTTCACAATCATTTCAATCTCATGCATAAGTGTGCCACATAAATCATATAACATGGATTCATTCAACATCATAATTTATTTCAAGATAAAGTAATTTTGAATACATACATGAATTTCTATAATCAATAGGCATATAGTAAAAAAAATTAAAACCCTTTATAGATAAATGGGCATGGTATTCACAACATGATGATTTAGGCTTGGAAAATCGTGGTGTAATTTCGACAACCTAACAGGGTGACCTAAAAATTCATATAAAATGTCGATAAGAGAGAAAGGTGTTTCTAATAATATATGGAAAATTTACATTAAGGGAGTCATATAGATACATGTCCCCCAAAAATGAATTTGGGAATATAAGGGGTAACATAATAAAGAAACGCGAAGAAAGAGGAGAAATGGAATAACTCTTACAAAATTTTGGCATGGTAATGTGTGTAATGGGAGGGATTAAGGAAATATAAAGAGGTATATCATCATAAAAAAATAATAAGGGAAGTATTGGGGTGGTTTGAAAACATACCCCATTTTTTTAATTGAAAATAAAAGGTTTTAACAAAATAAGGAATCATATATAAAAAATAAGAAAGGAAGGAAAGTGATGATCCCTTAATTGGATGTGTGATCCCATAGGCTTGGGAGAGGATTTTTGGGAGCTTGGGGGAACCTTGGAAGGACTCTAGTTAGGGTATATAAGTGTGAAGATGAGATTAAAGAATTTTTATTGAAGATTTATGAGTTCAATGATAGGATTATATAGTAGAGGAGTAATTCTTTATTATATATGTTTTGGACACTACACACTAAAATATTCAAAACCACAAACCAACCCTTAGTTTTTCCCATGCTTTCTGGATAATGGGAGTGTAAAATATTATTTTATTAATAAAAGGGGAGAAGATATTAAAATATTAGACTTTATTATTCGGAGGTGTGTCACACCCTCAGAGAAATGAAATAAAATCATAAAATATATTATAAATTTTGGAGGATTAACTATGGAATTATAAAATAAGTAAATTAAATTAAAAATAAAATTATTTTAAATTAAAAAAAAAATTTGGTTGATGATATATTTTATGGTATATATTACATCACTATTGGTTCATTTTGATGTCATAAAAGACACTATATATTTATATATTATTTAATTTTTACCCAAAAATTCGACTGCCTCAGAAAATTATAAAAAATTCCCCATTTGATAATTTTAACATCCTGATTCATATAATAATATTCCTTATATCTAAATAAGATTCTAAATATTTGAATTTTCACATTTAAAATGAGAAGCAACATTTATTGAAAATTAACTGGTTTTGACAAAAACAATTTTTATACGTTAATAAAAATTACACTTGACTTCATAAAAATTATACAATCATTTATTATTAATAAAAATAAATAGTTATTAATTTTTTATTAAAATATTAATTATTTAAGAAATTCATTAATTCCTTAAAATATATTCTGTAATTAAAAAAAATTATTTTCTATTTTATCCTATAAAAATATAACTCTTATCAAACTGATTTCTTAATGATTTATAGATAAGGAATTGATATAATCATCATTTATAAGAATTTTTTATAATATTATTAATAAAAACCGTAATGTATATATATTTCCCAAAAGTACCATTTTTACCAAAAATATCAATTTCTCAAATTCATCATTTTTAAGAAAGTCTATTCTTATAAAGGAATTGGTTGAATAATAATTTTATTTAAAAAAAAGTGATTACAAAATAAATATCAAATAACTTGTTAAATAACCCCTTATAACACCCACATAATACCTAAGGGTATAGTGTGTGATGGTGATAGACTTTTTGGGTGGCTCAAATAACATCGCCTAGGTGGTAATCTCTATTAACTTGAACTTCTCCCGTAGGTGATTTGGTTCAAGCCTAAAGTGTTGAAGCTTGGCTTGTTCTTGGTCAAGAGAAAAGCCTAGTGATGATACCTCCTTTATAATCTCTGAAAAATGAGCTTTGTATTGCCTGAGTCTATAAGATGAGGCCACTATCTCCTTTTTCTTTTTCAAAAGGGTTTGGTAAAGCCATATATATATATTAGTTTTGTGCTCACTGTTCAATGGCTATATCCTCAACGATAATGATACAAAACGGTCGTTCAAAAGTAATTGGATATAATAATCCAAAATTAATTCATGAGTTTTCTATATCCATAAGAAATTAAAATAAAGGGAATTTCATTCATAAATTTTCGGGTCATTACATGTACCACTTCTTCTTCTTTTGTAGAAGCCTCCTCATGAAATTCTTCACCCATCACATAATTCTCCCTCGTGAACCGCTTTCGAAATACACTGAATTCCAAAAGAAAATTGGCTTTCTTATGAAAAATGTTATTAAGTAATTATGGGATTATGGATACTTATATATATAAATAGATATTCATAATCATCTAATCAAAGATTTACCAAATATTGGATGTGGTAAAACCTTGACCACATATCATGTATCCTCTATGAAACAAAATCATACTATGAACCATTTTCCCTATGTGGTTTATGTACCACCTCTCTTCATTCATGGAGGCCAAAATATGAGTCTTGTTTTCACTAGAGACAACCCATCCCATCATATTTTCTCTAATGAACACCTATCTTTCAAACCACAAGTCTTCCACATACCACTATCCTTCTCACGAACCGTTATCACCCTATGAACCGTTCTTCCTATATGGTATGCATACTGTGATTTGAAATCCTTATATCACTACATTACAATATGCATCCTTTGCTGATTTCCCAATTCTTCTCCTCATACCACCTTTTTCACTCCACAAACTATGGTTCACGGTCCGTGTACCGTGTACTCCTATGTGATAATATTTTTTTTCCAAAGGCCAAACTCCTGATTTTGCGGCCCAAAAAATTGGGAAACACTAAGAAACAATACCACCTTAAAAAACTACTTCATCAAACACTAACCATACTCATACACGGTCATCTATATTTTTCAAAAAATGCAATAATACCCATAACATACCTAGAGGACACCTTGAGGTATTTTTCCCATCAATATCCACCTTTGGGTTTGTTGGCAACACATTCATAATTTGATATCTCATTAAAGATCATTCATTTGGCTTACATCATTCACTTTTTAAAACTAAGATAGTGATAAAATATTTTCTCAACACACAAAGCTGACATGAGTAATTATCGGCGTGAGAAATAAGAGTATATTGTAAAGTTCATCATTGAATCCCAATAATTCATTGCAATACCACCCTTCTACTTTCATCACCAACCTCACCTATCTTCATATGTATCATATGATAAATCACATCTTGTATCATCAAATTTAATGCTTCCTCTACATCATTTCTCCCACTAATAGCTTCAAATCCCCCTATCTCGCTACTCCACCTAGAAACGTTTCCTCATGTCTTAACTATGAAATTTTCTCCCCTTTAATATCATAATTTCTCCCCCTTTTCTTAACAAAGTCGAAGTCCATTCCTTTGAGGCCTATAATAGGTTAAAGAACCTAAATTAACACATTAAGGGAAAACACACACCATACCTTGGGGAGAAGGGGTGGGTCCTATATCCACACTCTTTAAGTGTATGGAGTTGACTAAACTCCCAGAACTAGTCGATGCCTTTCAAATGCTTCATTGGGTAATGCCTTGTTCAGAATAACTGAAACTTGTTGTTCTATTAGAATATAATCCATCTTCATAAGCCCTTATTCCACCATCTCATTGATAAAATGATACTTGATTTGAATTTTCCTTTTCTTGTAGGGATGGACTGAGTTTTTTCTCATATTTATAGCACTTGAATTATCGTAATGAATTCTGATCGGAGACTTCACTTCAACCCCCATATCCTCAAGATGTTGTTTCATCTACAATAATTTTGTGCATACTTGAGTGGAAACAATATACTCAACTTTAATGTTGCTCAATAAAATTCAATCTTGTTTCATTCTTATTCATGAAAAACAAAATACACCAATATAGAAAGAAACTCCTAGAATTGATGTTCTAACATCAGTTGATCCAGTCCAATTTTCATTTGAATATCCCAATAACTTTGGTTGAGATTTGTCATTATACATCAAACTGAAATCCATAGTTTCCTTGATTTACCATAGTATTCATTTTTACATCAACCATGTGGCTTTACTTTGGATTACATTGATATCGTTCTTCTTGACACGTAGAAAAAAATATACAATCATTTAATTATAAGTATAACTGACATCCAATGATCTTCTTATATTCTATGACATTTACCGATTTGCCTTCATCATTGCGAGACTGTTTCATCTGGGAAGCCAATAGATTATTCATATCCTTGTAATTATCTTTTCTAAGCCTTTTTAAAACTTCCTTGGTATATTTTTACTGATAAATGGGTGTTTTATTCTTTCCTTGTGTCACCTGTAGACCAAAAAAACACCAGTTCACCTATCATTGACATTTATAACTCACTTTTCAGAAATTAAAAAAACATTATACATTTCACTTCTTCTAATTATCCAAATATTATGTTAGTGACATATACCTGCATCATAATCCTTTAATTAATCTCATGGTTGAAATATATATTATAATCAACTCCACCATGTTGAAAACCAATCTTTTTTATAAACTGATCTTTCCTTGAATATAATGATCATGGTGCTTGATTCTAACCATATAAAGCCTTCTTCATCTGAGAAACTCTATTTTCATCTTCTTGAATTTGAAAACCATTTGGTTTCTCATTATAAAAGTTTTCTTCCAGAACCCCATTTAGAAATGATGAGTTGACATCCAACTGGAAACCGTTGAACTTTATTTTCACTTCTATGGCCAAGAATTGTCTTATTTTATTTTTCCTTGAAATATGTGAAAATGTTTCTTCAACATTGATACCCTCTATCTAGGAGTACCCTTTTCACATTATCTATGCTTATTTTGGATCACAACACCATCTTTATTCAACTTGTTATGAAAGATCCATTTAGTTCTAATGAAATTCTTGTCTGTTTATCTCAAAACAATATCCCGTGTCTGGTTATTCTAAATTTGGTGAAAATCATCATTCATAGCCTTAACCCAATTATCTTCACTAGTTGCTTAATCAAAATAGTTGGGCTCCATCTGTGATAAGTATAAATATTTTTATAGAGTCTTCATCCTCCTTGTCTGTATTGGAGCTATATGATCACCAGTTATGTTATATATTTCAATTTCAACTCTTCTCATGTTTCTTTGTGTAGAGACTAAATTATTCTCATCCTTTTAATCATCTGAATATTCTTCTAAAACATCCTTTAGGACTGGAGAATCCCATGATCTTATTATTTTTCATCACAAACCTCCTGATATAAGTCATGTATTTGCTAAAGATTCTACTCATTCTCCACTATAGTTACATCATGAATTTCAATTACCATTCCTAACTGCTTGTTGAAGCATTTTTATGAATTTATTTTCTTTGAATAGCTAATAAATATACCTTCTTATCCATAAGATTTAAATGACTTATGTTTCTCATTATTTATAATGATACAATTAATTTCAAAGACTCAAAATTAGTTAAATGATGGATTTTTTCCATAACATGTCTCATACATATTATTTTGTTCTTTTGTACATAGCATTGCTTTATTTGAAATGTCGACTACTATCATCAATGATTCTTTCCAAGATTTCTCTCGAAGGACTTTCTCAATTAGCATTGTTCTAGCCATGTTGTTGATAATCTAATTTCTTCTCTCAACTACTCCATTCTACTATCATGTTCTCGTGGATGAAACCGGATTCCTTATCACATATTTTTTATGATAAGACTCTACTTTAATATTTGTGAACTCGGTTTCATTATCTGTTAATATCTTCTACATTTACTGAACTAGCATTATTTCAACTAACCATCGATATATTCTAATAAAACTGAATATCTAATATTTGGGGGTAATTAGTGATACCCATGCCATTTTTTATAACCATCAATGAAGAGAACATAATTTCTCCTCCCATCAAGAGATCTTGGTGAAATTGGTCCGCACATATCAATATGAGCCAACTCATGAAATCTTGTTGACCTTTTATCTTTTTCCATATATGTTTTACGATTGGTATTCCCTTGTTGGTAGGATTTTAATGTATGTGTATGATCACATGATAATCTAGGGATATCTTGAGTACCATCATATTTCAAAAGACCTTCGATGGATGATTGGCTCACAAGGCCACGACATTTTTTCCACGACTTATTTTATTCTTCCTTTGAAAGAAAAATGATATCTCCATCTCCACTAATGAGGTAGAGATTCCCTTTTGTATATTTTCCCTGTAAGACAATAGCACCATCTTTTTCCTTGATGACACACAATTTCTTCGATAAGCATATGGCATGTCTTGAGTCACAAAAATTACTAGAACTTAAAAATTTGTGATTAAGTCCTTCAACAACCAATACATATGCATGAATCATGTCATTTCACCCAAACCTTACTTTCCTAGAGCCAATAATATTCAACCATTCATCATTTCCAAATCATATGATATCTTCTTTACCGTACCGCATTCACATCACCATATTATTGTTTCCTGTCATATGGGATGTGTATCCATTATAAATGATCCATATCCCTGTGCGATATGATGCTTTGAATGTAATTTATGAAACCACATCCAGCTCAGATGTTTTATTTTTTTATCCCTATTTTTACTTTATACATGGTATGGATTGATACTGTTAACAATCCTCAGAGTATGATAGACCAAATTCATCTTGTAGAGATTCAAATTGATTTTTCATTTTCAACTCATTAGAAGATACATTTTTCTACTACATATAACCATGCTCAGTATTCTTAGGAAAAGTATTCAATATTGTGGATGAGCAATATCATTCCTTGTGTCTGAATCACCCACACCTAAAACAGTGACCATAAAATGATGATCTAGAAAATTGATCTCTGTATGAATTCCTCTCTTGATCATGTACCCTTATACACCTATTTTATATGGAACAAATATTTTGTGAGTGTCCCATATTTCCAATACAATAGCATCATTTTTGGGGTACATTCCTGGGAGGCAATATAGAACCACTGGTTATCCCTTGGGTTCACTGAATGTTCACATTCTACATTATACCCAAATCGATCTTCAATCTTGGATTGGGGGCTTGTGGTTTAAAATCAATTTTTACTGCTTTCTATTTTTGATCCAGCCCCACTCCGTCTGTATCATTTTCATTTGATTGTTTATTCTATTCTGATAGACAAATATGGTCCACATTCATCCTTTCTATTTCTCATGTTATCAGTTTTCTTGATATTGTTTTATAAGATAGCAATTCTTATGGATCCTTAACACTTTTTTAGAGGATGAATACTTCCTCTTTGATGTTATTTGATATGTTTGTTTTGATCTTTTATATTTTTAGTGAAAACTATCCATCTCTCTTTTCCTTTTAACAATTTTGATTTGGTATTCAACCTCATTTTCTGAGCTTTCTAGCATTGAATACTTTAGTTTTTCAATTTATCCATCCATTTCAGTCTTCTCTTATTCATGTTTCTTTATATAGAGTAGCTAATCATGAACCACTTTGTTAGCTTTATTTGTTAGGGCTCTGTAAACAACTATCTCTTTGAGAGAAGATTCTAATTTATCCTGAAGGTTCTCTATTCCTTCAACTTCTCCTTCTTCATTTTCTCTTTCCTATTTTGTTGTGTAATTTCCGATAACTACTACCAAAGCATCTAACTCATGATCCTTCATTTCCTCCAACTCTTCTACCTCAAATACTTCTGAACTTCCATCTTCTTTTGAAATCATATTCTTCTTTTTGAAGAACATTCTATTAGAAATTCTCCTATGTTTCACAAGGGATGAATACTTATTTTTGGGTAATTTCACCATTTTCTTCATGATCATCTTAAAACTTCATAGGAAACATTACTAAAAAATGTATAATATTTCAACATTGGAAGCATGCATGTGGATGTTTACCTTTAAAATTTATTCTTCCTTTTTGTAGATTTTAGGAGTGAAATGAAATGATATAATCTAAATTATATTTATCAAAAAAATCGTAAAAATAGAGCTTCTTTATGACCTTGAATTCCACTTCATTGGACTTAAAATTTTCCACATCACCATTATCATAATTTATCATTTTCTAACAATACAGAAACATTCATATGGAACCGAGGTGGTATTTTTCTCAAGATCCACTTGAAAATTTTTATGTCTTCAAGGATTTCTCCAAGACCACACATGCCTTCCAAAACTACATTCACATGATAATGTATAAATATACTCATTAGGGTTCATTCTAGGATCTTTATATTTTTTTCAATGAACCTAAAGCTTTGCTTCTCCAACTTTTGAGTCACTCTTACTAATATTCAGCAACTTTTCCCACAGATCATGTGACATTTTACATGGAATTAGCTTCATATAAATTTAATTTTTTAGGGATCCCCCTAAATCATTGATCCCTTTAGCATCAACCTAATATTATAATATTTCAGATTTTGATATATATACACCGTCAATACTAGCTGAAATACCATGCATTGTTGTTGTAAAGACACCCATTCTAAAATAAAAAAAGTAGTGATGCATTTGATTCTTCCATAGTTGAAAATTGTTTCCATAAAATATCGGAATATATTTTTGATTTACCTCCTCCATTTCTTTTACAGAGATGTATTTAATAACATTCAACATTTCCCACTGATTCCAATTGTTAGGTCCACTAGGTTAAATACCCTGAGAGGGGGTGAATTAGGGAATGATAGATTAAAACTAATGCCCCTCTGGATCTGGTTTTGCTATTAAAACACAATTCTCTCTTTCTCCAATATCAATATATTAATTGAAATGACATCATGCACATGACACAACGATTTTACTTGGTTTACCCCCACTAGGCTAAATCCATGGAGCATACAACGATGATGTGCTGATGTACCAAATCAACTAATGATCACTTCCAATTACAAGGTTCGGGATAGATCACTATTATTGCCAATATCATTAGCTTTACAAAATTTAGGGTTCTCTCACTACATTCCAAAGGGCCACTCATATGTCTCATTCTCTAAATCACTTCCAGTGGAAAAAATCACCATCTTCCACTTCCATTTCTAACTACACTTTGAAGGGATCCACTCAAAATGTATGGACATGTATATTTATTCATTTGTATGAAAGAATAAATCCACAACAATAGTTTTCTTCCTTATTAAATCCAATATTTCGCCAATAGATGAAATCCACTTTTCCATGTACTATTAAGTTAGTTGAAATTGCTTTCGAAAACTGTACTAGTAATTTTTCAAGATTCCTTGGGTTCCCTTCCATCCACCATGATTTATCCATGAACTATGTAACATGTATGCTTCGCAGATATTCTCTTCTATGAACTACCTCTTCTTTTTGTATTGCATACCGCCTCTGTGCATCATCCCCATAAACCACTTCTATGTGAAACTTCCATATACTACTCCTGTAAATCGTATCATATTCTATGAAATTCCTTCTTCTATAGATTACTCCTTCATTAGACCACAAAATCACTTTTCATGGAATCCTCATCACAAACTTCTTCACCCGTTATAGAATTCTCCCTCATGAACCACTTTCATACTTTACGGAATTCTTGGAGCAACGAAGTTTTCTTATGAAAAAAACTCTTAAGTAATGGTGCGATTAACAATCCTTATAATGTAAAATAGATTCTTATAATCTATTAATATATGATTTACAAAATCCATCATACAGTACATCCTTGACCACATACTGCACATCCTCTAAGAATCATAATTTTTATGTGAACCATTTTCCATACGTAGTCCACGTACCACCTCTCTTACTTCACGGAGCCCAAAATCACCATCTTTTTTTTTCACCAATGACAACCCATATCATCTCATTTTCAACAATTCCAAACTATACAACGAATTTAAAATCTTCCATGTAACTCTAGCCTTCCTGTGAACCATCATATTTTCATGAACCATCATCGCTTCATAAACCGTTCCTCCAATGCGTTCTGCATACCATGTTTCATGGTTCTCAGACCACTACTATATGGAATCCTTCCTTTTCAAATTTCCCAAATCTGTTCCATGTACCAACTTTTTTATTCTGTGAACTATGGTTGACGATTTTGGTATTGTGTACTCCTATTCCGGAATATTATTTCTCCAAAAACCAAACGCCCAATTTTGAGGCCCACAAATATTGAAAACACTAGGAAACACCACCACCATAAAAACCTTCTTCGACATGTATTTATTGAAATAGGTTCCTAGAAAACCATATCTAAATAATACTTTTGAACTTTCGAATTTTTGGAAACCTATTTTGAGACACATGTATGTATGGGGTTTTCAGGTAGAAATAAGAGCATATAATCCATGACAAAGAAAACTAAATGAAAGAACAATTAGTGGATATTTCATTGGTTATACAAATAAAAAAGGGGTATATATTTTATTTTCATAATCATATTATGAGAATTTTTTAAATTAAAAATGCTATATTTATCAAGAATAGTGATTCCAGTGGGTGTGAAGTTACACAAAAAGTGGAAATTAAAGAAGTTAGAATTCATGTTCCATTTTATTGTACACTATGTTCACATTTTTTTGTTTCTAAAATTATTTCAATATTAAATAATCATGTAGAACAACAAAATAGTTTTTCCCATATTCAAAATGAAGAAATTATTGAAGTACCACAAGAAATAGTGGTTAGAAGATCCCAATGGGAAAGAAGGCCATCTATTTCTGATAACTATGTTGTATATATATATGAAATTGAAATTGATTTTGACCATGATAGTGATAAAATTTCATATTTTAAATCCACTAAGTGTGATAATTCTGATATATGTAATGATTATATGAAATTTCTGTTGAATTACATGGAAAAAAATAAAGTATGGGACCTTATAGAATTTCTTGATGGATGCAAGAGAGTTGGATGTAAATGGGTCTTCAAAAAAATCATGACTCCAATGGTAACACTAAACCTTATATAGCAAGACTTTTTGATAAAGGATTAACTCAAAAGGATGGTATACTCTATAAGGAACCCTTCTAATGAGTTTATGAGAAAAATCCTTTTAGTATTATAATGGAATTTATAGCTCAGTATGATTTAGAGTTACATAAAATGGATGTTAAACTACCATTCTAAATTATAAATTATACGACGATGTATACATGGATCAAACAATTGGGTTTTTCCATTAATGAAAAATAAAAAATGGTAAATAAATTAAATAAGGAAATATATTGAATTAAAAAATATTTCTGATAATGGTATTTTTGGTTTAATGAAACCATTGTGTCATTTTTATTTTAGGAAAACATCATTTAGCGATGTATATACCCGAAGATCAGTGAGAGAAAATTTATATTCTAGATTTTATATATTGATGAAATACTTCTTGTTTCAAATGATATTGTTAGGTTATGTGATATGAATAAATTCATCTATAGTGATTTTGAAATGCAGACATGGGAGAAGCCATGTATGTGATTGAAATAGAAATATCTCATAATATAAATCATGTTTTATAAGGCTTGTGTCAAAAGTAATAAATTAATAAAATTTTAGAGTGGATTAGGATAAAAAAATATTTGTAATAATCTGATCCAATTCATAATGGAGAAAATTTAACCTCAATCAATGTCTGAAAAATGATTTGGAATGGAAATAGATTAAAGGAATTCCTTGTTAATCTATTTTGGGAAGCTTTATATATACTCAAACATGTACAAGGATAGATAATAGATTTGTAGTTGGTATTTTGGTAAGATACCAAAGCATTCCGAGACTGGATCATTGGATACCGTCAGTGAAATTTTTGTGATATTTACAATGAATAAGGGATCACATGATTACATTTAAATTATCTAGTTTTCTTGAAGTGATTAGATACTCTAATTCATACTTTTACAATTGTGTGGATATAATAAATTAATATAATTGTTATATGTATCTCCTATTTGAAGTAGAAATATCATAAAAAAGTTCACAACAATCAGTTTTAGTTGCTTTGACCATGGAAGCTGAATTTGTAGCAAGCTTTGAAACTACAATTCTAGGTATGTTGTTGCAGAACATTATTTCAAGGATTGGAATTATCAAAATTATTTCCAAGACCAGGAAAATTTATTATGACAATACCATAGAATTATTATTTTCACATAATGAATGATATTCTAAATGTTATAAAAAATTTCATTAAAGCACTTTCCAACTTAGGAGCAAGTTAAAAAAATGAGGTGTCAATTGAATATATTAGAACAAATCTTTTGAATATATAGCTTTAAAATAAAGTGTTTCTATCTAAGACATTTACTAGACATTTAAATGCATGGGTATTGTTATTGAGTAGGTTTCATTGTAAATATTGACTATTATTATTATCATATTTGACACTTGGACTTGTAAATGTAATGATCACATTTCCTATTTCCAATAAGTATACATGATTTAATTTAATAGTGATAAAAAGTATAGTCTTAACTTAATACATTATCATTGGAACAATTATATATATCCCAATTTAATTATTATTACAAAAATTTCAATATTTTAGTACATGGACAGGAGTATATTAATAGAGGATATATGACCGCCATGACTCATGTGGACATTATCCTTAATTTAGATGGATGTTTTTTACATGATATAATAGATATAAATGAACATAATTATGGATTTAATTTATTAAAAATCATAATGTAATAACACATGAGTTAAGTGGTGGCGTTTTTGAATAACTTACATAATATTATTTTTAATATTATTATGATGGAATAATGAGGGATAAACCTATAAAATTAATGGAATTTGATAGTAAGTTAAATAAAAAACCATGAAAACTATTTTATCCCGATTTAAATGGTCATGAAATTTTCAATTAAGTCTCAATTAAAATTCTAGTAGGCTCTAATAAATCTATTGTGGATGTGTGAATAATAAAATGATAGATATAAGGACCCTACCTTATTATATTACATAATATTGAATTTTAGGCATAAAATCACTTCCATTTAAATTGAGGATCCTTTCAAGTTTAAAATTTTTGTTAATTGGGATATAAAAAATACATAACATTCCACATTCATATAGAGAATATACCCCAAAATAGTATCCATTTCTTCCAAAATATAAAACTTTTCAAATAAAACATGTTCTTTTTGATAAATTATCATAACATTTAACTTAGATTCCTTCTTTATCTTACACATCCTTATATACTGCGAAAATTATTTAAAAATATGGGATAACCACAAATATCTTAGTAAGGGATATAAAAAGAGGGAAATGAAACATTATTATTTGAAACCATGTAATGTACCAAATCATTTTAAAAAAGACATACTTGTCACCCATATAAACATAGTTTGTGAAATTTAATATTTCCATGATATTAAAACAATACATATAGAACATAAATATAAACATAAAGGTATCTTAGGTAATTAATTACTTATATTTTTACCCTCACATATACCTTATGATTTTTAACCCTCATGGATACCTTACAATGTAACCCTCACGACTGCCTTATAGTGTAACCATCGTAGCAATACATGGATTAACCATATGACTGACCTCTAACATACACATACCAAATATATTTGGGGGCGATATATGTCCCACCCTTCATCATAAAAAATTTTCATGAACCATAACATAAACATACAACATGAATAATTTCTTAAAAACATTTCTTTTGAATTTTTTAAAATAGAATCTTAAAAGATTATTTTAAAAGAAAATCCCCTTACAAATCTCATATAATTGAAGTGATAAATTAATATAATAAAATTAATATGGGTATAAACTGTAAATAAAAATAATAAAACATAATATAGATGAAATACGCCACAGAAAAAATTTTAATACCATGTAAATAATGATGTAGAAGGTTTACCCAGAGAATGGAAATTGGGTTTAGAATTCCCTTACCTCGGGTTTTTATTACTTAAAACTTGTTTAAACATCCTATATAATGGTTAAAATGGTGCTATTAATATATTATATAAATATATTCATGTCTATAATAACTTATATGGTCATTTCAAAACATCATTTCACCTTTTAATTATTAGTATTTTAATCCTTCCAGTGTTTTGGGAGCGTTCTTTACATGATTTTCCTAGCTGATTTGTATTTTATTTTCTTCTCGTATGGAAATGAAATTAAAGAAGTGGAATGAAATGCTATTAATATGTTTATAGAATATAAAATGATACTATAAATTATTTTTTAATCATATGGGATGATGAATCATTAGATAAAACATTAATGATATTTGTTCTGATCATTTTGGTTGTTCCTTGATAATCATGAACTTGTTGCATTATATAATTTAATATAATTCATATAAGTTCATAACATAACATAAAATATGTTAAATAATAAAATTTTAAATTCTTTTTTAACCATTAAAATGGTTTTACAAATAGTTTTTAAGTAATGTAAATTGTAAACACATCGTCCATGATTTTGGTAAAAGAGACATCATGAATGATGTCTTTATGAAAGGGGGAGATAAAGTAAGTGGAGGAATTATTTCCATTCACATGATAACATAAAAAATATAATAGATTATATATCTTTCATTCCTCTTTAATAATGGAAAAAATAAGATAGTATAATAAAACAAAATAACTGAAAAGAAAACACAAAAAAAGGAAAATGATTTTTACCTCTTGATATCTTCTCCTTGTGATCCTTCATAAGGCATTTGGTTTTGGAATTTTGGGGAGACTAGTAGGTCTTGGATGTGGGGAAGATACTTGGGTTGGATATTTGGTACAACATAGATAATTCTCAATTCGTGAGAGGTTTGAGGGGATGAGGAGAATGGGGGTGGTATTTATAGTGGAGGAGAGTAAGGATTTTACATTATTTTAATCATTATTTTATTCATTATTTTAAATTTTTGTCCAAAACTATGAATAAACTTCATTCTTGAGATAAAAATAGTAAATAGATAATGAGAGTTCGAAACAAGTGGTCTTATAGTAGACATGAAGTCAATAATTGTGTACTTAACTGATAATTTGAATATATAGTATTTTACAAAAAATCACTATTTATAAAAAATTCAATAATTTCAGAAAAATACCAAAAAATGAACTCAATTTTTTGAAAATAATTTTCAAAATATGACTAATTTAATTTTTAAATAAAATAATACTTTATTCAAAAATTAGTAATTTTAAAACTATAACTCTTTTTTATTACCTTGAAAAATTCATCAAGATGTCATTATCTTATAGTCTAAAAAAAATAATACAATTTACTATTCATTGGGGTCATATTACTATTCATATTACTACTCACAAGGGTATGTTACTATTCACCAAAAATAATGTTGGTTCTATCAGAATCCAAATAACTTACTAATCACAACCGTAGATGACCATTTTTTGAAATACAAAACATAGAAGTAGTAAAATTATTTTTAAAGGATAGTTATTACTATATAATTAAAACAATGTTTTATGCATTTCAATTTATTTTGAAAACCTTTTTGTCTAACAATAGAAATCATTTTTAGTGGGAGAAAATCAAGAAGAATCAAATCCATAAGGTTCAATAGATAATGGTATGCCTTTTATTTTTAATTTTATTTATTTAAATATTTGATAAATATAGATATTAAAGATCCTAAATTAAAAAAAAATTAATTTATAATTACATGATAGATCTGTTCAAATCACCCCCCATACATGGATTATGAAATATATTATTGTGTTTATCGATGGAAACTCCCTAGAAATTCACATTCCAAATGGGGGGGATATAATTCCAAATGATGTTCCACAAATAGCTCATTCCCTATCATATTTTAGAACAAAGAAAGTTAGAACTATGAAAATATTTGGCTGGTAAAACATGAGTGCATAGGGACTAGTTATTATGAGGAAGATGCAAACCAATATTGGTGAGAAGAGTCCAATTAAATCTACCTAAATAGAATAATCCAAGGCTTCCCACCACCTTATGATAACAAAAATCCTCCCTGGAGAACCAATGATCAATTGTAATTCCATCACATGACCTCTACTGGATGTTTTTGAATGGGAATTGAAGATAATCCCCAATAAAGTATATAATTTTAAATGTCACATGACATACATTGAGATGGACTAAGAAACCTCCTTCATAAGAACTTATTTCCAAAATATTGAGATTATATAATGGGACCAATCTTGAATCTTCCTTAAGAATCCTTCCATGACTAGTGCCAAAATATCATTCTTGGATCTACCCACAATAGTATGAAGAATAATATTTTTTGATGCATTTAAAATTTATTAAAACCACTCAACCTATATAAATCATCTTTCTTATCATAATCCACTCATCAGCTAAAGAACATATCATATTTATGAGAGTTCAAAAATATAACTTGAATCCTCCTCATAAAAATTAATGATATAAATAATATCTTGATATTCATTAGTAATATCTATATAAAATTAGTGGTTTCCATCAAAAAAATAAAAGGTTTGATATAATAGGGATACTATAGGACACTATTGGGACGTGAAGAAGTCATTTACAACTTACATTATGAAGCAATTTGGAGATAATATCATCCAAAAGAATAAAAATGAAGGGTGAAAGAGATTATCCTTTTCTAAGCCCTTGATAAGGAAATAAGAACTTATAGAAAACACCATTTACATTAATTATAAATGCAACTGAGGATATATAGCCTATAATTGTTTTAATCCACTCCTAGAATAACCCCATTCAGTTGATAATAAATTCAATGTGAGACTAGTTGAATCTATCAAAGGATTTCAATATTTAAAGCTTAATATCAATGGTCCCCATTTTGGAAACTAATATCTTCTTCATAGTATAGAAAATATCATGTGAAATTAAAGGGGTATTAGTAATTAATCTATTAGTAAAAAATATTGATTTTTGATCTAAAAAAATTTGGGTAAGAAAAATCAAAGGCACTATGAAAAAATCTTAGAAAAAATATTATAAATAGCATTTTAGGCACTGATATGTCGAGAATCAATTATAACTGAACGATTGGGAACATTTAAAATAAGGGTGATAAGGGTCTCATAAGAGGAATTAATCATCCATATTCCTTCTCTAAGATCTAAAATCATTCAGGAATAATCCTTCCCCACAATATTCAAATATTTCTTAAAGAACATCACAATAAGACCATCGACTCCTAATGGATTTAATGCAAGAATATGATTCAAGGCTGATTAAAATTCATTAAGGGGGTATCACATGATAAATCCTCATTCAAAGCATATTAAATAAACTAGGAAGATGTTGTAGTGTCCTTGAAAAATATTTATGCCTTGAATTTGATGAGATGTGATAGAATTCATACGTTTTTCTTCAAGAAATATTGGAATACTTTTCAGCCAAATATTTCTCATATGATTATAGATCATTTTGAAGGAATATTGAATCTAAAGGCCTTATGTGAAACCATTGTCACCCTTATTTCTAATTTTCCTAATACCCTATTTGGATACCTTTTAATTTCTACATATTTCTTGGAAAATTCATAAATTGCTGACGAATATAATCTATTTCCATGAACATTGATATTTCTCAAATTGATTATATTATACTATTACAATACATGGTATATGGGTGCAAAAGATGGTATGAAAATATATATTTCAAAATCTGGTATACTAATGAAAATAATAGAATATATATATACAACAATATATATAAAAACACACAGAGACATATATATTTATTTGAATTATATGTAATTATATATACTAAATATATAAAAATTGAAGATATCAAAATGTTATTAAGCTTACCTAGTAGTGCATGAATTCACTATTTGAGGTCATGAGGAAAAATTAAAATCAGAATAATCTTATATTATATATTTTATTACATTAGACATTGGACCAATTTACATGAAATTGAAATAAAACATAATTAAATATGAAAATACTAATCACTAAAAAGGAAAAAATATTAAATAATAAAAATATAGCTGACCTTTTCTAGCACAATTAAATAAAAAAATATTAAAAAACAAATAATTAATAAATAAATCCTATTATATATAATCATTGAATTTTTTTAATATTTTAATAGATAATAATGTTTTCTAGACAATAATCATCCATTAAGGATTGCATTTTACAAAATATCATAGATTGAAAAAAATATTTCAAAATATTATATATATTTAATAATTAAACATGAAACATATTTTTAATTATATATATTTTCATAATATAAACTAAAATTGAATATTATTTTTTCAAATTGAAAATTGATTTTATTAATGCAAAAAAATGATAACGTTGTAAGTGTTGTTAAAAGACCGTCTCTTTTATCAACAAAAAAACAAATAAAGGAAACTTTTTATTAGAATTTTCAAAATTAATTGATAAAGAAATAATTTATTAACACTTTTTTTAGTGTTGAAAAAGGGTTCCTTTTCAATCACTTATTTTATCATCACTTCTTTTAGATTTTACAAACACACTTGTTATCAATTCTAAAATGGGTGGATTAATCAAGGGTTTGTCAACGCTATGTAAATATTTTTTCAAAGCTCTCACCCACCACCTCTTTTATTATAACTCATATCCCCTACCCCTTCTTATTCATGATTCCCAATAATGATTTATTAGAACTCTCATGCCTGCCCACATGCCGTACCTTTATAACAACTCTCCCCACCCTCTACCCAGCCACCTATGCATGCCACTGCTTGGATTTGAACCTAAGAAACCCATTTGTGCATGTCTATGCCCTTACCAATACTCTATGTTTATTTATTCTATATTTTATGTTATATATATATATATATATTTTTTGATATATATTTTTTATCCATATATTTATTATTATATTTATATATATATTTATATAATTATTTTCAAATACATTTATAAAATATGTTTGTGAGTTTGTGTATTTTTGTATACATCTATCTTTATATATATATATATATATATATTCATGTTATTCCCTTACCACTACTCTACATTAATTTCTTATATATTTTATTTTATATATATTTATTTTTATATATTTTGATACATCTTTTTTAACAATATATTTATTCATATAATTATATATATTTATATAATTATGTTCAAATACATTTATAAAATATATTTTTGTGTGTGTTTATTTTTGTGTATGTTTGTATGTGTGTGTTTATATATATATATATATGTTCATATATATATAAATCTAATATTTTTATTTATTTACATATTATATGTTAATATTTACTTACATATTATTAGAATATATGTGTAATTATTTATGTGCTTGTAAATACAAATAGACACACACATGTATATATATATATATATAAACAATATATATACATTTGTATAGGTATATAAATATTCATACAATTTTTTTTAATAAAAAATAAAATTATTATTTCCATAAGTTTTATATATTTAAAAATATATTTAACATGTAAATATGTTTTAATATTTGTAAAAAAATCAAATTTTTATATATAAATATATACAAATATGTAAATATATATATATACTTTATTATAAAAACAATACAAGATTAAAAATGATGAAATTTAACTATCACAATATTAATATGAAAGTAATAAATGTGAATAAATTCAATACTCACAAAAAAAACTAGAAGAAACTCTTTAAAGAAGCTAAAATTACATCATATATTTTAAAAAAATGGTATCCCAACTAAATACTAAGTTTTAAATGCCTTTTCGGCCTTTTTGACCGATAAAATACTTGGTTGGAGGTCTCTCTAAGAATAAACAATGTAAATATATTTGAAATATTTTATTTTACATCACATTGAGTGAAATAATCCACTAAAGGCCTTTAGTATACACTTAGAGACTTTCTAATGGAAGTCATTGTTGGTCGGTCACCGTTGGATATAATTACCCCACTACTTGACTTGTAATGAAAATATAAATGGATGCCCCTATAGTTAAGTATATTTTTAAAGTATAATTCATACACTACAAGTCTGATATTTTAAATTTACAAAAACAAAAACAAAAAAATAGTTTATAACTATATCAAATATAATTTAACAACTTCCAAACAAACTTTGTCAAATTGTTTTTGAAGCTCCACACCAATTATTTTTTATTACAAATGAAATTAATTCTTAAAAAGTTAGTTTTTAAACAAGTAAAAAAACAAATGATTATAAAACTTTAGAAAAATAAACAATCTATGTTTATCTATTTTTCAAAAAATAACTTGTTTTAATCGTTTTGTTATTCTAAATTAAATTGATCAGAGAAAAATACACATAAGATTGATGTACCACCTAATTTTAAATTTAATATGTAACTCCCCAACCCCAGCTACCCAGAGTCGGTGCACTACTTCGTAACATTGGCATGATCACAAAAGATCAAGTCTCGAAAGACCGATTAGTTTAGTGGCCTTGGAAACACTAGATACATTCATAAATGTTACATTACATCATAAGGTGAAAAACTAAAATAACAAAGTCTCCATAGTCCACACTCATATCCTCTTCTGACTATCCCGGCAGGTCATTCATAAAATACATCTTCAAATCCTGGAAAATATTAAAACATTGAAAGGGGTGAGCTCAGATGCTCAGTAAGGATAACAATATTGCGGAAGCTTTCATAAATAAACATAAACATTTAAGGCAATGTATAACTAAAACAAAAGCCTTTTAAACTTGAACATAAACATAATATGGAAAAAGTAAAATGAGATAATGCCATTTACTTCTTCACATGGATATTCTACTGGTCGAATAATCACATGCAATATCAATAACCACTTTCATAATGCTGGAATGCATAATGCCAGACTATCATAACCACGTAGTCAAGGCCTCGTGCCAAGACCACAAATAAGATTTTGTCAAGGCCTCGTGCCAAGACAGTAGTTTGTCTCATGAGACCTGCCGATGCATCGAGGAGCTATAGAGGGCTCCACCCGTCACTTATTAATTCCAATGAATTCCTCATATGAATAGGTTTAAACATATCATAAACCATAACATAATCGTATCACATAAAACATGCGTAAAGGAAAAATAAAATTTCCACATTTCAATCACAAGATTGTCAATACAACACATTGATATAATAAAAACGCTTTCAAAACCATTTTCAATACCAAAATAAAAGCAAGTTAAAACATTGTATTTATTTTTCATTAAAAAAAGTGATGGCTTGTAGAGGAAGCCGAAACTCAAATAATGGTCACGGCGGCGGAGAAGTCGTTGTCTTCGCATAAGTACGGAAAGGAAAACATTCCCTTTTTTCGTTTAGTAAAATGCTTCGTATAAAAAATATTCCTTTTGAATAAACGTAAAAGTCAACGGGGTTTATACACCGTATAAAAGAAAGTTGTGTATAAAACCAAATATGCCTCAATGAAAGGGGATTGAGACGAATTCCTTAAAAAGATCATTTTTTTAAATAAAGTACATCTATAATTTGTATTCACTATAAGTACACATAAATAATGTACAAATACAAGATTGGACATAATAATAACATGACATAATTTGAAAGTAGGAGATTAACCCAAAGAATAGAAATTGGGTTAAGAAGTTCCCTTACCTCATGTCTGACTTGACTCAACCGTTCATTAACATCCTGAATAATAAACTAGAGTTAATATATACCTTATTAAGAACCATTTTCAATTTCATTATCCTTATTATTTCACTTATTACAATGATATGAACATTATGTAATTATTTAAGTTAATAACGGTGGTTTTGTCGATCTTTGGTACTTCAGTCAATCAATAAACTTCTTATAATGACAAGTTGTTTATGTGGTAGAATATCCATTATCTCCATAATTATATTCATTATTTAGATGTCATATATATCTTATATATCCAGTATATACATTCATTTATAATATTATGTAACATTTAGAGGTATGAAATGAAATGCACCGTTCATGGAGATGGTAAGCCGTATGTACGCATGAACGCTACTTTCATTTCTATTTCGTATTTAATGGAATGAAATCATAATGATATAAATGTATAATATAATTCCACTATAATATAGTGTATAATACAATTTACTCCATCCTTTATACATCCCACATATGGCATTAACGATTCAAATCACTTTGAGGGGGCGGTAGTCCACACTTCCTAAAATGAAATTATCGCGTTTTACCCATAATGGAAATCATAAAGTATGCCATAAATGAGAAATACAGAAGCATAAGTAAAACATAAACATATTATATATCATATATAAATATAGTTATATCTTAATGTCCACCTTTGAAGGTGTTATATGAGTGTTTAACAATCATCGTTTCGTGAGGCAGAAATTTGCCATCCACAGAAACCGTATGTTATTTAACCATTAGATGTAGGTGTGTGTAAGTGTAGATCTAATCCTTCTTATAACAACATCCTAGTATATTTAGGATACTGGTTTTGTTACAAAAGAAATGAATAAAAAGATTTTAGGGGGTTGGAGAAGAAAAATAAAACCAAACAACATTAGAGAAGACATTACCTCAAAATCGGGTATCTCTTTTTGATTTGAGCCAAAGACTTCCTTGGGAAGAGTTCTGCCCAAAGTGAGGCTTCTAGTAGTAATAGGGGGAAGTTGGGAGAGTATTTGGGTAGAGTTTGGCCGAGCCAAATGGATTGAAAGTGTGAATGAGGTGGTAGAGGTGGGGGCCTTTTATAAGATGAGGGGAGGGGCACTCTTGGAAAGTAAGGAAATTTTACATTATTATACAATGATTTTCGGATTCTAAAGGTCCCAAACTTATATAATTCGTGGCTAAGGTGATAAGGGTTTGAAATATACCCGTCCAATAGTCTTTGTAGAAGTGTAAGCTTGAGATTTTACATTATCGTTTCCATTTATTAAAATCGTTAAATAATGAGGTCATCGCTGCATCATAATGATGTCATAAATAATTTAATTTATTTAATGTCTAAAAATTATAAAAAACTTCTATGATTTAGGAAATCTTTTTATCTTTCCAAAGACTATTTATAGTCAAAAATATGACTTGTATAACCCCATGTAAAAATTGTTTTAGTAAAACATTTCATGTTTGTGTCATTTTTTACTTTAAACATTAAATAAAAGGTATTTTTGTCATTTTCCAACTAATGTGGCTCCATGGGGTCCCCAAGTTGACCCATGGATTGTCTTGGTCGGCCATGGAACATCCAATGAGGGTAGGACATGTGTCAAGCTCATATCATATTATTAAAACATTGTTTTTACCTTAAACTGCACTAATTACCTCTAATCACGATTAAGAACTTAAAAGTTACTATTTACCGAAAAATTATTTTAATCTCATTGAACCACATTTTACTTCTTAATGACAACCATGTATGTCGGATTTTTGAAAATCAAATCACAGAAATGGTAATATTTCATTTAAACGAAAAATCAGTTATTTAACTACCACTTAGTGGTTTCACTATTCATCAAAAAATGAAGTTTTTCAGAACAATGCCAAAATTTCACCCTAAGATATAATTGATATTCTGAATTCAAAAATGATGTCTATTTTACAAAATTTCAAACATATAAGTTGAATTAATTAATTTTATAATTAATTCCCGCTGTCACAACAAATAGCGTGTTTTTAAGAAATAATTTATATCAAAAGATTGGCAATTGTTTATGTCCAATTTCAATGTTAAATTAATTCTAATGACCCCCATTGGATAAAATGGTAAAAATATATTCTAATTATACATTAAAACCACTAAATAGTATAATTTATCACTATAAATTATTTTGATTAAAAAAGTTGTTTTTATGTATTTTTCACTATTCATAAAAAAATAGTTCCCAGAAAAATACCAAAAATTCAACATAGGCTAATTTTGATATTACGAATCCAAAAATGAAGTCCATTTTGAAATATAAAATTTCTATAATTTTAAAAATTTGTTATTACTATTCATAGTGGCTACTTTGATTAGTCGCGGTCTGTTAGAACTCGAAGTTGCGTACAATGAAAGCTATTGCATTATTGAATGAGAAGTGTATCATGGAAGCTAGGGGTGTTACATTCTCCCCTCCTTCAATAAAATGCGTCCTCGCAATTTGAATTTTTTCTTGGAAAATAAAAGGTTGAAAATAGAAAATACCTTTGTCGAAAACGCACAACAGAAATAAGATTAATAAAATTTAGCCTTAATAAGAGGGAAAGGGAAATGAAAAAGTCACCACCCAATTATGATCTCGATTAAGAGAACATTGGTGGAAATTAGAGACATATAATTGGAGGGAAAATGTAAATATTTGTAGGGAGTGATTGAGGTCATCAATCACAATCAACTGTCAAATTGAGGGCCTCAAAGCCTTCAATCTATGTTGATTTAAAATATCATCAGTTCAACAAGACATAAGGTATTAGGATAACACATTTTTTTTGTTTTAATATCCCTTTACTAAAGTTTAAGAATTAATTTATTCTTTGAATAAGAGATAGGTATATATATATTTATGCTTGACAGTTAGAGTTTCAACCTTCAACTCATCTTTCACTCAAAAAGATAATAGAACTCAAAAATATTATACTTATCCTAATTGTATAAGGTTCCAAATATTAACAAATACCATTTAGATTAGTAAAATTATTTTTTAATAACCAGGGACTTCCTGTATGCTAGTGGTAGGAAATAAGGGCCTGTTGTACAATGGTTGTGGGTTCGATTCCTGCAGCTTTGTCCGACGCGACGGGTTATGCCCCACCCTGCAGGTTGTCCTTTTCCTAAAACTATAGTATTATATTATTCCAAAAATAATCTTAATAAATGTTTTAACCTTAAACAATACTATCCAAATATCAACTTAATCCATTCCAACCTTTATAGTTATCCAAAACACCTCCGTCAAGACTTTCTCTAAAAGGTCTCTAAATTCCAAAATCAATTGTAACCTCAGATTCCCCAAACAAAGTAAAGTTTTTCTTATTGTCAAATATTAAAAATATGATTACCTTCATCATATTAAATCCTTAATTAAATCAACATGTACTACAGTAAAATCCTTATATATATATCACATTATTCTAATAATCAGAATATAATCCATGAGTCCAAAAGCACCAATACATTAATTATTCTGCTTCAACTGTAGTAACAACATAGGATTTTCCTTGATCCCTTGGCCTTTTCTAAGGTAAGTTTCCCTAACGCTTAGGATATTCATTTGCATAATTCCCCATTTCCCTACAATTGAAACATTCAACATTGATAGCCTTTTTCTTTCCCTTGCAATCACGAGCCTGGTGACCTTTTTCTCCACATTTGAAACAAACTCCCATTACCTTTAGGCAAGTACCAGGGTGATTCTTCCCACAATTATAACATAATGGAAAATCCTTCTTTCCCTTTTTCCCTTTATCTGTCTCTTGTTCCACTGTTCTCTTCTTTTCTTTCTTTTCTTTAAAGTCATGAGACTTATAGAATTCCTTTTCCGTCTTGATTGCACACGAAACAATATCTTCGTATGAAGAGAAGGTTTGTGATACTAAATCTCGACGGAGAAATGGTTTTAACCCATCAAAAAACGATCAATCTTACTCCTTGGGTTACATATATAATCGACAGCATGCCTCGCTAACCTTGTAAAGTTAGCCTCATACTTTGCGACATTCTCATCCTCCTTCTACCTCAAACTCAGAAATTGCCTTTCCATATCTGCTCGATGGTCGCGAGGAAAGTATTTTTCTAAAAACAGATCTTTGAACTCCCTCCATTCCATATTCGATACGTCATCATCTTCCTTTGTGTTTTGAATCAGCGACCACCACTGATCGGCATCTCCAGTGAGGCGGTAAACTACCATGACAACCTTCTACCTTTCGCTACTCCCCAAGGCATGGAATATTTTCTCTAAGGAGTTTATCCATTGCTCAGCTACTAACAGATTTGTACCCCCATTGAAGGTTGGTGGTTGTTGCCTCATGAAACGGTCTAGCATTGATCCTCCACGTTGCAGATCAGGGTGCTCCATACGAGTAAGGTTATTATTCATAACCTGAGTAAGTTGTCCCAGTATGGTGATTAGCTGATCGGCACTAGTTGCATCACCAGCCCCACTATAATTATCTTTAGAAGGAGGGAAATCCCTACATGGAGTGCGTGCATTGATACGGTTTCCATTTCTTCCACTAGGCGCCATTTCTAAACAATTGCATAAACTAGATTAGTTTATGAAATAAAATACATAATTCCATATTTGTAAAATACTTTACATAAATTGACCTATTTATGGATATAATCCATAATCATAAAAAGAAATGTTTCCTTTGGGGAAGTATATACTCATAACCCTTCATAGTGGTTTGTAAAGAAAATGAGAATTATCCTAAGCATATCCCCCGGGAGTGTCGTAACCAAGAGTGCAGCAAGGCCCGTTGTCGTGCACCAGTTCTCGTTCGAGTCTTGCCCAAAGCGGTGTTTTCGGGTTTTAACCCTAGGTACATCTGTGCCAGAGCCGCCTCTACCTGCTCGTATCCAGACAGGGATGTATTCCTCGGAAAACTCACAAAATCTCTATAATACCAAAATTCTAGGAAGTTTTTCTATACTAATCCTCAAAGTCTATCTTCGGGCTATGTGCTCTAATCAGAGTTTATCTAAATATAGCTTCCAAGGTTAGTACTAAACTGCCTCTGATACCAACTGTAACGCCCCGACCCCAGCTACCCAGAGTCGGTGAATTACTTCGTAACATTGGCATGATCACAAAAGATCAAGTCTCGAAAAACCGATTAGTTTAGTGGCCTTGGAAACACTAGATACATTCATAAATGTTACATTACATCATAAGGTGAAAAACTAAAATAACAAAGTCTCTATAGTCCACACTCATATCCTCTTCTGACTATCCTGGAAGGTCATTCATAAAATACTTCTTCACATCCTAGAAAAAATTAAAACATTGAAAGAGGTGAGCTCAGATTCTCAGTAAGGATAACAATATTGCGGAAGCTTTCATAAATAAACATAAACATTTAAGGCAATGTATAACTAAAACAAAAGCCTTTTAAACTTGAACATCAACATAATATGGCAAAAGTAAAATGAGATAATGCCATTTACTTCTTCACATGGATATTCTACTGGTCGAATAATCACATGCAATATCAATAACCACTTTCATAATGATGGAATTCATAATGCCAGACTATCATAACCACGTAGTCAAGGCCTCGTGCCAAGACCACAAATAAGATTTTGTCAAGGCCTCGTGCCAAGACACTAGTTTGTCTCATGAGACCTTCTGATGCATCGAGGAGCTATAGCGGGCTCCACCCGTCACTTATTAAGTCCAATTCATTCCTCATATGAATAGGTTTAAACATATCATAAACCATATCATAATCATATCACATAAAACATGCGTAAAGGAAAAATAAAATTTCCACATTTCAATCACAAGATTGTCAATACAACACATTGATATAATAAAAACGCTTTCAAAACCATTTTCAATACCAAAATAAAAGCAAGTTAAAACTTTGTATTTATTTTTCATTAAAAAAAGTGATGGCTTGTAGAGGAAGCCGAAACTCAAATAATGGTCGCGGTGGCGGAGAAGTCGTTGTCACCGCATAAGTACGGAAAGGAAAACATTCCCTTTTTTTTGTTTAGTAAAATGCTTCGTATAAAAAATATTCCTTTTGAATAAACGTAAAATTCAAAGGGGTTTATACACCGTATAAAAGAAAGTTGTGTGTAAAACCAAATATGCCTCAATGAAAGGGGATTGAGACGAAGTCCTTAAAAAGATCATTTTTTTTAAATAAAGTACATCTATAATGTGTATTCACTATAAGTACACAAAAATAATGTACAAATACAAGATAGGACATAATAATAACATGACATAATTTGAAAGTAGGAGATTAACCCAATGAATAGAAATTGGGTTAAGAAGTTCCCTTACCTCGTGTCTGACTTAACTCAACCGTTCTTTAACCTCATGAATAATAAACTAGAGTTAATATATACCTTATTAAGAACCATTTTCAATTTCATTATCCTTATTATTTCACTTATTACAATGATATGAACATTATGTAATTATTTAAATTAATAACGGTCGTTTTTTCGATCTTTGGTACTTGAGTCAATCAATAAACTTCTTAAAATTACAAGTTGTTTATGAGGTAGAATATCCATTATCTCCAGAATTATATTCATGATTTAGATGTCATATATATCTTATATATCCAGTATATACATTCATTTATAATATTACGTAACATTTAGAGGTAAGAAATGAAATGCACCGTTCATGGAGACGATAAGCCGTACGTACGCATGAACGCTAATTTCATTTCTATTTCGTATTTAATGGAATGAAATCATAATGATATAAATGTATAATATAATTCCTGTATAATATAGTGTATAATACCATTTACTCCATCCTTTATACATCCCACATATGGCATTAACGATTCATTTCACTTTGAGGGGGCGGTAGTCCGCACTTCCTAAAATGAAATTATCGCGTTTTACCCATAATGGAAATCATAAAGTATGCCATAAATGAGAAATACAGAAGCATAAGTAAAACATAAACATATTATATATCATATATAAATATAGTTACATCTTAATGGCCACCTTTGAAGGTGTTATATGAGTGTTTAACAATCATCGTTTCGTGAGGCAGAAATTCGCCATCCACAGAAACCGTATGTTCTTTAACCATTAGATGTAGGTGTGTGTAATTGTAGCTCGAATCCTTCTTATAACAACATCCTAGTATATTTAGGATACTGGTGTTGTTACAAAAGAAATGAATAAAAATAGTTTCGGGGGTTGGAGAAGAAAAATAAAACAAAACAACATTAGAGAAAACATTACCTCAAAATCGGGTATCTCTTTTTGATTTGAGCCAAAGTCTTCCTTGGGAAGAGTTCTGCCCAAAGTGAGGCTTCTAGTAGTAATAGGGGGAAGTTGGGAGAGTATTTGGGAAGAGTTTGGCCGATCCAAATGGCTTGAAAGTGTGAATGAGGTGGTAGAGGTGGGGGCCTTTTATAAGAGGAGGGGAGGGGCACTCTTGGAAAGTAAGGAAATTTTACATTATTATACAATGATTTTCGGATTCTAAAGGTCCCAAACATATATAATTCGTGGCTAAGGTGATAATGGTTCGAAATATACCCGTCCAATAGTCTTTGGACAAGTGTAAGCTTGGGATTTTACATTATCGTTTCCATTTATTAAAATCATTAAATAATGAGGTCATCGCTGCATCATAATGATGTCATAAATAATTTAATTTATTTAATGTCTAAAAATTCTAAAAAAATACTATGATTTAGGAAATCTTTTTATCTTTCCAATGACTATTTATAGTCAAAAATATGACTTGTATAACCCCATGTAAAATTTTTTTTAGTAAAACATTTCATGTTTGTGTCATTTTTTACTTTAAACATTAAATAAAAGGTATTTATGTCATTTTCCAACTAAAGTGGCTCCATGGGGTCCCAAAGTTGACCCATGGATTTTCTTGGCCGGCCATGGAACATCCAATGAGCGTAGGACATGTGTCAAGCTCATATCATATTATTAAAACATTGTTTTTACCTTAAACTACACTAATTACCTCTAATCGTGATTAAGAACTTAAAAGTTACTATTCACCAAAAAATTATTTTAATCTCATTGAACCACATTTTACTTCTTAATGACAACCATGTATGTCAGATTTTTGAAAATCAAATCACAGATGTGGTAATATTTCATTTAAACGAAAAATCAGTTATTTAACTACCACTTAGTGGTTTCACTATTCATCAAAAAATGAAGTTTTTCAGAACAATGCCAAAATTTCACCCTAAGCTATAATTGATATTACGAATTCCAAAATGATGTCTATTTTAAAAAATTCCAAACATATAAGTTGCAATAATTAATTTTATAATTAATTCCCGCTGTCACAACAAATAGCGTGTTTTTAAGAAACAATTTATATCAAAATATTGGCAATTGTTTATGTCCAATTTCAATGTTAAATTAATTTTAATTACCACCATAGGATAAAATGGTAAAAATATATTCTAATTATAAATTAAAACCACTAAATAGTATAATTTATAACTATAATTTATTTTTATTAAAAAAGTTATTTTTAAGTATTTTTCACTATTCATAAATAATTAGTTCCCAGAAAAATACCAAAAATTCAACATAGGCTAATTTCGATATTCCGAATCCAAAAATGAAGTCCATTTTGAAATATAAAATTTCTATAATTTTAAAAAGTGGTTATTACTATTCATAACGGCTACTTTGATTAGTCGCGGTATGTTAGAACTCGAAGTTGCGTACAATGCAAGATATTGCATTATTGAATGATAAGTGTATCATGGAAGCTAGGGGTGTTACATAATAAATAATTAGAGGTTATATTTTTAATGAGTTAACATCCAAATGACATCTTTTTCTATGGTTTTCATCATTAAATGGAGGTTTCAGTGTTTTAAAACACTAAAAATGAATTTTTTGTCATCCTAAAAAAAATCAAAAACTCTTCTTGATGTGAAGTATGTTCGTACAGTTTAAAAATAATTTTACTATCATATTTCTCTAATTTAATGATTATAATAAGTCATTTACATGTTCTTGACTACCCAAAACAAGTTTTTATGGATGATCAAATCTTAAAAAATAGCTAATTTGGTCAATCTGAGTGCTCTGCCTGTCAGATTGATGGGACATCTACTCATTCAAATAATAAATAATTTGATTATTTTATTTACCTAGGGTCTCACATCAATATGATATATTATTATTTATTTTGACCATTAAATGCATATTATAGTGTTTTAAAACAATAAAAATGTATTTTTAGTCATATTAGTCAACCAATAACTCTGATTGATGTGACGTTAGTTCCTATATTTAAAAAATTATTTTATGGTCATTGTCCTATGATTTAATATTAATTATAGATAATTTTATTAATTTTGATCTCCCATCGAATGTTTTTAATGATTCTCAAAACATTCACTACTACAAAAAACTCATTCAATCGTGTTAAAATAGTCCTTTTTGAGGGCCAAAAAATAGATAAAGGGTTCCTTAATCATTATAAAACACCAATGATAATGGAACCTCTTCATTAGAGATTTTATGTAGCTAATGCTATAAAATTGGACTCTAATAGAGCCAAAATAGGCCTTTATAAATGTTTAAAAAGAACATATAATAATTGCACGGTTAAAAGCCCAAAGCTTTTATCAGCACTACAAAGTCATTATTAAATATAACCTTTAACAGCGCTTGATTTTAGTGCTATTAATGGGACCTTTTAACATCTCATTTTTTAGTTCTTTTAATGGAAGTGCTGAAAAAGGGAGTAAAATTATGTTTCCTCGAGCATCCATGAGCCCAATCACTTCCATTTCCAATGCTTCTATGACACCATTAACAACACTCCCCCTTCTTTATCAGCACGTTTCATCCCACTGCCCCTTTTATCATTGCTTTGGGAATTTCAAGCCTCATGTGTGACTTCCTAGATTCAAACATTACACCTCTTATTCAAAGATGGAATACCTTTACCACTACACCATGTTTTTTTGTTTAATGGTTTTTTTTATTTGTATATATATTTGTATATATACTTTTTATTCATATTTTATATAATTATTTTTAAATAAATTTCTACAATATATGTGTCTGTGTCACATGTATAAAAACATATATTTATTTAAATATAATATATATTATATTCATTTACATATAGTAGAATATAATATAAATATATATATATTTATTAATACAAACATATATGTAAATATAATCATTATAAATATATTTTGATAATGTAAAAAATGGTTAGATATTGTTTTAAATGCATTTTTAGAATATGTATTGATTTAAATATATTAAAATATAAATTTTTACATAAATATGTGGATATATGTACTTATATGTGTGATTTATTATAAGTAAATATAAGAAAAATGCATATATTTTATTATAAATAAAATTACATTATGAAAAATGATAAAATTTCAAATCCATAATATCAATATAAAGGTAATAACTGGGAATAAATCCAACCTACTCTAAAAAAAATTCCCCCTTAAGTGGGGCTGAAAATGTATTGATTATTAAAAAATTAGGGTACCTAGACCAAAAACTATGTTTTGTAGGCCTATTAGGCATTGTTTGTACTATAAAGAGGTGACAAACGTTTACCTATATCACTATGGGAATAGAGCTAATTTGAGGAGTTTATTTGATATGTGGTAGAGGCCAAACAAACACATGGATCAAACGTCAAGGACTTTTGATGTTTGTCTTACATTTTCAACTTATTTTAAATATTTTATTATTATTACTTTATATATTTTTATTATATTCAAATTGATTTTAAATGACTATTAATTAGTAATAACAAAAAAACTATTAATTACAAATATTTTTTAATTTATTTTATAATCCATCTTAACTAAATATCTTATATATTATGTGTAAATTACAATTTACCTTATCTAAAACTTATTTTTTTTAAAATATTTATTATATTTAAATCAATATAAATATATTTATATATAAAAATATTATTTTGAATGAAATATTTTTTTTTTGAATTATACCATTCTCAGAGCTACTAAAAAAGTGTTGTTAAACGTGGTCTTTATTAGTGCTTATCAAAAAGCACTAATAACATTCCCCCTTTAACAGTACTTTTTTAACAATGTTAAAGACCCCATTTAACAATGTTTTATTTAGTGCTGACAATGGGGGTCTTTAATAGAACTTTTATCTAGCACTATTAAAGCCCTAGCACTAGATGAACCCAATATTTTAAAAATGAGCCTAGATAAAGGGACCCTTTATCAGGGATACAAAAAAGTGTTGATAAAGATATCCTTTATTAGTGCTGATAAAGGTCCCCTTTCATTATTTTGAAAATCACTAAAAATGGTCCTTTTTACAATGATTTTATATCACATATAAAAACGAATACTACTCTAGTGTGCTATTAAAATCAAATTATACTATATCAGAAAAAATAGAAAATACATGAGAAAATACATGATCAAATATAAAGGAATTTAAAGGATAAAATAATGGACTTAAATTAAATAAAATTTAAAATAGAGAAACCCAAAAAACACTATATTATTGACATTTCAAACATTGGTTTCTATAATTTCATGAGTAAGTAAAAATTATCACATATTTTAAAAAGAATCAATGTTCAATTATATTTTTCCCCTAACCGTGTTTATTCTATTAGTTTTCAAAAAAAACACCACAACTCCAAAAAAACTATACACTTGTATAAGAAAAAATATTCTCATGTTGGTAATACTATAAAAAATAAATTAAACACAAATTTTCAATTTTAAAGTAAATATGTATACTTTGAGTCATACTAAGTACATCGTACATCATATTAAGTTACATTTGATTCTTACACGTCACACCATTAATTATTGTTCTCAAAATCATATTTTATTGAATTTTATTTCATTTGTGGTGATAAAAAACTCACTATAGATAGGAATAGATTAAAGAGGACTTTCTTTCTGAAAATGAGGCTTCAACTGTCTCATCATTTCTTATTCATCTTCAACAATTATATTTGTGAAAAAATAAATATATACGTATAAGATAAAAACTATAAAGAAAATTATTTAATATCAGATAAAATTATAAGAAACAATCTAATCTCTTTTTCTTAGTTTTGGATATTTAATGTCTACTATAAACTAAAATAGAACCTTTTTATTAAAAACACTCACTTCGAGTCTTATCGACCACATCATGTCTCATAGTTATTTTTAATCTGTCACTATACATTAAAAATAAGTTATGATTCATTGTCCTGATTTTAAAAAAAATATCATATATCTTTTTCTCTGTATAGAGAATTTTATGTGTCTTTTAAACTAAAATGGCACTTTTATATTAAAAGAACACACTTAAAAAATATCAACCACATCATGCATCGTATTGATGTGTAGCCAATTATTACACCATAAAATTGAAATATGGATTGGTTCACTAATGATTAAAATATACCCAAGATCATTTTCTTATCATTGGAAATTTGATTTGTGTTTTAAACTAAAATGGACATTTTTTATTGAAAACAACTACTTAGAGTTATATCGATCATATTTTGTTTTAGATTAATGTGTGGTTAATTACTACACATGAAAAATAAATTATGTATCATTATCATAAATTTTTAAAACAAATTTAGCTTATTTCAATTATTTTGGATATTTTAGGTTTGTTTTAAAATAAAATGGAACCTTTTTATTGAAAATAGAAGCTTTGAGTCATATCCACCATATCATGTGTCAGATTGTTCTAAAGCCAATAACTACACATGAAAATTGAATTATGGATCATTTTCATATTGTTTGAAAACAATAAATGACCATTTTATCAGATTTGTATATTTAATTTGTGTTTTAAACTAAAATTGCACTTTTGTATTGAAAACATGATTGTTATATCATATTGACTGCATCATGTTTCAGATTGATGGGTGTTCAATTACTTCACATAATGAATAAATTATGGATTTTTTTCTAAAAGTTAAAGATATTGATCTCATTTTGTCATTTTTTATATTTCATTTGTATTTTAATATAAAATTTCAATTTTGTTCTAGAAACATGCACTTCGAGTCATGTCAACCAAACCATGTGTCTGGTTTATCTGTGGTCAATTCCTATACATGAAAAAATAAATAATGATATTTTAAATATTATTTTCAAATAATATGATCTCATTTTTAGTTTGTGGCTAATGGATAAGTTTTTTAATCTAAAATGGAACTTTTGTATTGAAATCATGCACTTTGAGTCATATTGACCGCATCATGTGTCATATTTTTGTGAAATAAATTTCTTCATGTGAAAAATTAATTATAGATCATTTTAATAATTTTTGAAAATAACATGATCTTTTTTTCTTAGTTTAGTCTATTTGATGTGTGTTGTAAACAAAAATTACACTTTTGTATTTAAAACACGCACTTCGAGTCACAACGTCAATATCATATGATGGATTCATGTGCAGTCAGTTAGTACAAGTGAAAAGTGAATCATAGATCATTTTCCTAATGTTTCAAAAAAATATGAGCTTATTTTATTAGTTTTGAATATTTTATGTGTTTTTTAAACTGAAATAAAACCTTTATGTTGAAAACATGAACTTAGAGTAATATCAACCACATCGTGTCTCATATTTATATGCTGTAAATTAACACACATGAAAAATAAATTATGGATAAATTTCCTATTTTTTGCAGTCAATCTGGTATCGTTTTTTAATTTTTGGAAATTGAATGTGTGTTTTAAATTAAAATGTCACTTTTGTAATAAAAATACAAAATTTTTGTCATATAAAACACATCATGTGCATAATTTTTGTTTGGTAAACTCTATTATATAAAAAAATTATAGACCATTTTATTAAATTTTTGAAAAACAATCCATGTTTTTTCTCAGTTTTGAAAATTTGATGTCTGTTTTAAACTAAAATGGCACTTTTATATTGAAAAGATGCACTTCAATTCATATTGACCACATAATTTTTATATTTATTTTATTCAATTCCTAAACATGATAATCTTAATTTAGATCATTTTCCTAACGTTTGAACACAATCTGAGCTCGTTTTCTAGGTTTTTGCCTATTTATGTGAGTTTTAAACTAAAATTTCAATTTTGTGTTGAAAACACACACGTAGAGTCACATAGACCACATCATGTTTTAGATTTATGTGTGTTAAATTACTGTAAATGAAAAATTAATTATGTCTTGTTCTCCTAAAGATTGAAAAAAATCCAATCTTTTTTCTCAATTTTGTCTATTCGATGTTTGTTTTAAACTAAAATGGAACTATAAAATTGATTACATGTACTTCGAGTCATATCGACCATATCATGTGAAATATTGATGTTAAATCAATTACTACAAGTGAAAAATGAATTAAGGATCATTTTCCTAATGTTAGAAAACAATCAAAGCATGTTTTCTTGGTTTTGGATATTTGATAAGTGTTTTAAACTAAAATGACACCTTTGTTTCCAAAAACATGCACTTCGAGTCATATTTACTCCGTCATGACTCATATTGATGTACGATCCATTCCTACACATGGAAAAATAATTAGGTATTGTTTTCTTAATTTATTATAATAATTCAATCTTGTTTTCCTAGTTTTGGATATTTTATGCATGTTTTAAACAAAAATGGCACTTTTGTTTTGAAAAACCATACATTGAGTCATATCAACCACATCATGTGTTAGTTTGATGTTTTTCAAATTCCAAAAAAATAAATATGTATCACGCATCATTTTACGAATGTTTTAAAACAATAAGATCTTGTTTTCTTGGTTTAGGATATTTGATGTGTGTTTTAAACAATAATGTAACTTTTGCTATGAAAACACACACTTTGAGTCCTATCGACGACATCGTGTGATAGATTGATGTGTGGTAAATTCCTACATTTGAAAATTTAATTTTAGATCATTTATTTGATGTTCTAAAACTATTTGTTATTGTCTTCTCAGTTTTGGATATTTGATGTGTGTTTTAAACTAAAATTCAACTTTTGTATTAGAAACAAAAACATCGAGTCACATCGACCTCATGATGTCTCGAATTGATGTGTCGTTAATTTAAAAACATCACAAAAACAATTATGCACTATTTTTATAAAGTTTTAAATTAATATAAAATTATTTTCTCAGTTTTTCATATATGATATTTTTTAAACTAAAATGAATATTTTGTATTGAAAACACACACTTCTTGTTATTTCAAATACATCATGTATCATATTGATGTGCAATAAATTCCTAAATGTGAAAAATTAATTATATATCATTTTCCTAATTTTCTAAAACAATAAAAAAAATTATTAGTTTTGTCTATTTGATGTGTAATTTAAAATAAATGGTACTTTTAATTGAGAACACACACTTCATGTTAAATGGACGACATCATCTGTCAGATTAATGTGATTTAAATTACAACTTGTGAAAATGAATTTCAGATCATTTTCTTAATGTTTAAAAATGATCCATCCTGATTTTCATAGTTTTGGATATTTGTTGTGTGTTCTAAACTAAATTGACACCTTTGTATTAAAAACACACACTTTGTATCAAATCCACCACATCGTGTCTCAAATCTATGTATGATCAATTCCTATAGATAAAAAATGAATTATGGATCATTTTCCCAATGTTCTAAATCAATCAATTCTTTTTTATCTTGTTATTGGCTATTTGATGTGCCTTTTAAACTAATATGTCACTTTTATATTGGAAACTCACATTTAGAGTCATATAGACCACATCATGTGACAGATTGATGTGTGGTTAATTCTTATATGTGAAAAAATTAATTACGGATCATTTTCGGAAATTTTTAAAACAATTTATTATTGTTTTCATAGTTTTTCCTATTTGATCTATGTTTTAATCTAAAATTACACTTTTTATAGAAATTATTCACTTAGAGTCATATCGATCACATCATATCTCATATTAGTGTAATGTAAATTCCTAAACATGAAAAAATAATTATAGATCATTGCCTTAAATTTTGAAAACAATGTGAGCTTTTTTTATTAGTTTTTTTCCATGTGATGTGTTTATTAAACTAAAATGGAACATTTTTATTAAAAACGCATACTCTGAGTCATATCCATCGCATCATGCCTTGGATTTATGTGCATTAAATTCATATAAATCAAAATTTAATTATGGAATATTTTAATAAAATTATTAATAATCCAAGATTTATTTCTCAATTTTGGAAATTTGATAGGAGTTTTAAAATAAAATTACAGCTTTCTATTGAAAACAAGAACTTTGATTCATCTCGATCACATCGTGTATTAAGCCCATTCATTTCAAAACAATTTTATTTCCTCCATTATAATTCTCCGTGAGAAACATATCAAAAATTATATATAATCATTATGATACTAATTATTCACACTAAAAATATATTTATAAGGACCTGAAAAGTACTAGATAAAAAAGTAGTTACTATTCACCTAAATTTGATGTTGAAAAACATTTAGACGCTATGTATACTGTCCAATCATCTATAAATAAATTTACTTCTTCTTTTGAGTGTGTAAATTGTTGTAAATCATGGTAGTATTGGGAAAATATAGAAAAACATGATTAAGAAATATTTTTAATAAAATAATAATTACCTTTAAAAATTATATGTTTGGGGAATCTAGTCTTTTGATGGTATATGATATATTTTATAATTTTTTAATAATATCCACAATTTTTTTGTTATCATGATTTGTAAACTATAGAAACATATAAAAAATAAGTAAATAATTTAGAAATAATTTTTTTAGTTAAATCTTTCTACATATAACTTAATATGATTCCATTTTAATTAATTTATATGCTTATTTTTTTTATTCACTGACCTCATATCATGATTTATCATATATTTTACGATCAATCTATCATAAGAATAATCGGGGTAAAACATACAGATAAACATATAATTGGAATTTTATTTATAAATTATTAATAAGAGTTCCTTAAAAATTCACAATACACATCATGTGTGGTTGTTTTCATATATATCCATGAAATGGATCCAAAAGATAAATACAAATGGTAAGGAAATGTTTTGAAAATACATTTTCATCTTAATCCATGGTAGTATGAGGGATACATGCAAGAAAATGAGAATAATTTTTCAGTTTTAATACATGGGAGCAGAATGAAAACATGAAACATGGAGTCTATTACTATCTTTTAACTATAATAACAAATTTTATATGTTCTTTACATCCACCACCTTACATGATATGTGGGAGGTGTTTTGGTGGAGCACAGCTTTGAGATCCATGCAATCAGAGTGAGAAATAAGGATGAATGACTAAAAATAAATGTGAAAGAGAGAGAGAGGGTGAACAGAAAATTCCTTGAGGAAATAGATATTTTGTGGATAATCAATGAGGTATTTTGAGGACAAATAATATCTCCTAAACGTGCACTATTCAAACCATCTATCAAAATTAAAAAAAAAATTGTTTGAGGGGGAGAAACGAATCACAAGTGATAACATACCTTTATTTTAATATATCATTATAATATGGAGAATAAGAAATTAGTTAAACGTTAAACTATGAAAATTATAAGGAAGCTCATTTATATCGAAGAAAAACTTTGAAACCAAATAATCAATGAATTTTTCAGATTCAAAATCCTTAAAACCTTTTTATTCTAAATAAAACTTCTCAAATAATTAATACAGCCATAAAATTAATTTATAAACACTTCATAACTCATTAAAATATTCCATTAGATAAAAATTTCTGTTTATATGAAAATAATAATCACACTTAACTTACAAAAATGAGAATTTATTCAATAATAATTACATTTATTCACTTTAAAAATCCAATATATAATTTTATTCAAGAAACAATGAAATAAAACTATTTCTTCAAAACATTTCAATGCATAATAAGAATAAATTAATATAGAATTATAGTATCTTTTAGGAAAAAAAGTAATATTTTTTGAAATCATTATACATTTAAATCATAAAAGATAGATATATACAAGAAAAATATGAATATGCATTAACCTAACACATAAACACATTTAAAAGAAAAAAACATGAGATCAATTTAATGTTTCATGAATCTCTTTGGACATATAATATTTTCAAAAAACCACTATAAGGGAGTTATATTTTCAATAAATTAATTTAAAAAATTTCAATTAAATGATAACAGAATACATTTTTCCCCTTTACACATAAAATAATAGAATTTAAACTTCTCAAACTCAATTTTCAAATCTAAATATCTTTAAAACGAAACCCCCAAACCCATGAGAGGATTTTAAAAATTTTGAATGATTTTTTTTAAAACATTTCTACCTTAAATAAAAAAAATAATTTAAAAGAAAAATATTATATAAAAAAATTAAATTTTTAAATGAGTTTCCAATAAATATTTAATAAAATTAATATTAATTTTTAATTTATTTTAGGTTTTATAAAAAAATAAATGTAATAATAATTACAACATACCATAATTTACTATAGAAATTTAATTAAAGTATTGATGTTAATTTATTATAAATTTATACATTCTAAAAATATTCTCATATTTGTGGTAAATTCTAGTTCTTTATCACATTCCTTAAATTCTTATATTGATTGGATGCATTCTTTGTTTCTATTCATATCCTTTGAAACCATTAAAATATATACTATCAATAATTTTTGTAGTAATATCAATGATATTTCCTTTTTCACTAAGCATAGAATTTCTTGGATGATACAATTTTCCATCCCATTCACACATTGGTTAAACATTTTATAAATTATATAGTTGATATTTGTATATAAAATTTTAATTTTGTAACTAAATTAGTCATTTTATTATGAAAAATTATTTGTATATCCTAGTTAATTTATTATGACTTCTCAATTATCTTTTTCATCTATTTTTGGGGTACGTTATTCCTTTGATATATGCCACCAGATTTGTGTGCCTTTTTCTATGAATATATGTTCTATACCATTATAAAAATATTATATTAATATATTTGAATCATAATGGTTATATATATATATATATATTAAAATATCATTAAATCTACATTATATATATTTTTATGTTTTAGACCAAACCTATAAATATTAAAAAAAATACATCTTCTCCCAAGTTGTATTTATCTATACACACCATGGATATGATCATTGTTTATTTTTTTAGACGAATTTCTTAAACATCATATAGAATATGTCCATACATACCATTAAAGGGGTATCGTTACTTTCATGGTTGACCAATATCCATTTTAATTTTAATCTACCTTTGAAATTTTACTATCTATGAATCTGTATCTTATTGAAAGGAAAATTCATTAATAGTTAACTATATAACCCTTTAAAATTTTCTAATTATTTAATGGATTTAATCATAAATATTCTTTCATCCACCATCATTTCTTCTTTACAATTTCCTCTAACAAATGTTTATTTAAATATCTAAATTTTTTAAATTTAACCAATTATTGCAAACAATATATTTTTTTATTGGATTTTTTGACATTAGACATTGAGATTATTTTAGTGGCTTGAACAAGATATATGCTCTTGGGTAGATTGGGGAAGGAAAACCTACCCAAATTATATTGGAAAATATATCAGATATTTAATATCTCTATGAACAAAAAAAGGACGTCACTTAATTGATGATTCCTTCAATTGTGTTGAACATATTCTATGTTAGAGTTGACATTTTGTGAAAAATAAAAAAAATAATAAATGTTTCAAGCATGAAAAATATATGTCTTATTCTTTGGGTGTTATAAGATAACAATAAAAACTTTTTTGAATTTTTTTAAGATAGAATATATAAAATAATTATTAAAATTTATTCCAACCTTAAGAAATCTATAAGAGATATGCTCTTCCACCATGGGCCTGTAGCCATGATTTACCATAGTAAGGCTAGGCAGTGGATATGTGGATGTGAACTAGTACTTGATAGTGTTATAGATCTCCTATAAAGGGGTGACACTCATACTAGGGGTAAAATAATAGTCTTACAGTGGGTTAGAAACAAAAAAACACTACAAATAGAGAAGGACTAATTCAAGCTATAATAGGGTAAAATCAGGAATGAAGAGACCCAAAAATATGGAACCATCAAAGGAGGATGAATGATGGTTGGGAATTCATCAACAAAGATCCTAAAAATAGAACCACAAGACCCTTAATCCAATATTATGTCACACTATAACACACCACTAAACCCTATCAAGAAAGTAATGAGAGAGAAGGAGAAATAATAGAATACCATATATTTGAGGCATGATTCATTCGAGAGAATTTCAAGTTGGAGCGGTGGAAACAATAGACTTCCACGAGATCTTGTACTATGTGATGGAAATAAGTTGGGTTGGAGTTCTTTTTTAATGATCTAAGAGGTTTTTATCAACACTTCCTATAATGCATTGATAAAAATAGGTTTTATCTATACTAAAAGAATAAGCACTAATAAAATACCTCTTTCTCCACACTTGTTTATCACTGATTAAGATTTATATCTATAATTATACATAAATATATTATTAAATATATTTATAAAAAAATTTATATCATTATAAAAATATTTATATCATTATATAAATTTTTATAATTATATATATATATATATATTTAATAAATATATGTAAAAATAAATATAATTAAAATTATATTCATTATATTCATTATATTCATTATTTAAATATTTTTATTATAATTTTATAATTATTTATATATATATATATTCATTTATTTATAATTATATAAGTCATTTTAAAAAAATTATATTTATTTATTTATAAATATAAATGTATAATTTCATAAATATATTAATATACATTTATAAATATACATTTATATATTTTTATAATTTTTATTTATAATTATTTATATTTACATTATATCATTATATAAATTTATATTATTATATATATTTGTTAAATGCATAAAAATATAAATATAAATGTCATAAATATTTTCATTATTTGAATATATTTATTATAATTTTATAATTATAAATATATTTATATCATTATATATATTTATGTAATTATATATATTTAATAAAAATATATAAATATAAATATAAATATAGTAAATATTTCCATTATTTAAACAAATTTATTCAAATTTTATAATTACTTAAGTATATAATTATTTATTTATAATTATATAAATAATTTTAAGAATATATTTATTTTGGGTTTTCCCAATTGGATTTATTTTTCTCTAGGGTGTAGTATCTATTATTTCTTATTTTCCACTAAGATTCTCAAGAAAAAGCCATAGATCTTTGGATCTCTTTAGCTAATGCTAAGAATTTTATGGATCCATAAATGGTCACTTGGTTTTAACACAGACAATATAAAAGACACATTCACGTTGGCCTGGATCCACCTCTATGGCCTCAATTTCTTCCTATGGAACACAAAAACTCTTCACGACATCAATACATTGATCGAGACTCCTATTTGGCTTGATAAGGAAACTAAAACATTGATATTCAGACATTATGTAAGGATTCTTGTGAAAATTTATTTTAGTGTAGTATGTATTGATAAGGGAATTTTATTGACATGTAATGATGATATTAATATCAGAGTGGACATTGAAAATATTCCTCATATATGGGAGGAATTTAATATAATATAACACTTAAAAGAAACATGTCCTAAACTTATTTTATTTAATTGTTTTCAATAAGGGAGTTTGGAAAAAGATTATAAGAGTAGGGGTGGTGAGGATCCTGTGTAGAAGGAGGGGAGGGATAATCCCCCTAGTACTCTAACCACAGTGGTATAAGGGCCTAATTCTGATGGAATAGGTTCATATTTCATGACTTTGAAATAGATATTGGGTCTGAGCACTGATTCTACTAAGGCCACTAGGTATGGTCCTTTGAAGGATGCAGAGCATGGAAGCCAGAATCCTACAAGTAATGGTCTTGCTATGGAGGCCCCCTCTCAAGGTAATATTCAGGGGGATTAACCTCACAATTAGGAGAAGCCTCATTCTTGGGAAGATGATGTTGTTGTTAGCTCAGAGGCAAGTAGTGGGGATGCACTCATCCTCTCAAACTCTGAGTTGAAAATTAAAAATTTTGTTGATTATTAGCTATCTTAAGAGAGACATTTTCATGCCTCTAATCTAAAAAGGGGAAACTGAAAATGGATGATTCTCCTACCCTTCATAGCTCCAAAGTACCCTCTAAGAGGGTACAAAATACTCATATCTATTGTGCTGGGATTGCAAAATTGATCACTCTTAATTTGGCTCTAATTCTTAATAATGTAGTGAAATGGAGGAATGTGGGTATCGACCATGGTGGAGTACCACTAGATTTAGGTAATAAATGTCTTGATTTACATGAAATTTTAATTGGATCATGTATCAAGGAGGATTTTCATGAATAACTTGGAACTGTTCTTAGCTAAACAATAGGCACAATTGAGGCTGGTGAATAGGATTCTCACCTTAAGGATCCAACTCCATTGTGTATGAACCCTATTTTTTATTCTTTTAGAGATCCTTTTAATTTTTGATTTATGTTTTTGTAAAGTTATATTTTTTCATTTAGACCCTAAATCTAGGTCATGGTCTAGTTGGTTTGTTTTAGAAGGGAAGGGAACAGGAGGGTTAAAGGCAGGACACAAGCCAATTACACGATGTGTAAGTGGATTACACAGCGTGTAATTATTTCACAATGTGTAATGGCCTGGCTAGGACCTTTCAGGTACTGTAGAGGTTTTTTTCCCATGGTGAAATAAATTGAGCATTACACAATGTTTAAAGCATTTATATGTTTTTTAATTCTTGAGCATTATTATAAAAATAGGAGTCATGGTCTCTCTTTTTTAGATAGAACCCCACCTCCTTCCCTCTCTCTCTCGAATGATCCTCCCATAGATCCCAAAGCTAGGTTCTTCCATCGTTCCTCCATCAAGACTTCAATTTTATATCTTTATATCTCATTAGAATCATTCCAGAAATTTATTCATTAATTTTTATCCTTTTATCATTCTTCATCTGATCGAAGATGTTGATTTGATGTAGGCTCATATACAATATTTTTAGGGCATTGATCCATTATTTAAATTTCATCTGATCTAGGCAATACTAAAGGATGATACTATATGAGGAGCATCTTACCGGTCTATGGTAGGTGTTCTATGAATCATCCCCAATTTATGTCATTTTCAAAATTTTCATAGTTCTGTGTGTGTCGATTTCATCAGGTGTGGCCTTTTAAATTCAATTGGTCTATTGATAGTCAATAGAATCATATTCAAAGAACATTTTGTATATTTTATCCAACATTTGTGGTTACTTACTAAACATAAACCACCCCAAGTATAATATTTTCTATATTTATAATTTTATCAGCTTGTTAACCCTATATGCACCATTGTTCGAGTGTTCTTCGACTTGACCATTATAAAGGAAAGCATTTAGTTAACTCAAATAATTGTTAATGGATATTAAATGTTAAGATATAACTAGTCCCTTCTAAATTATGTTTTAAAGACCCAAAATTTCCATGTAATTGTTTTTAATTAAATGGAAATATTACGAAGCAGCGAGAATTGACGACGCGTGATTCTGAGGCCCGGTGTGCCCAAAATGAATTTCTGAACTTTTTTTCGGGTACACTCAGAAAATGTAAGAGTGGGTTTTTGTAACTTTTTATTCGGTGCTTGGAATTGAAATATGAGGGCACTGTTGAACATTTAGTGCTAGTATTCGCTTAAGGAGACCTTCACCTCAACCATAGTGGGTTGAGAGTGAAATATAGTTTTTGTGTTTTTCGTGAAAGAATAAAATTAAAAAAAATGTGTAACATTTTTATTTTCTTTTTCTTAATCCTTCCATTTGGATGATTTAATGGTGGGGACCTCTTTTACTAAAACCTCACAACATAGGATATGGTGGGGGGGACCACCCGAACCTAACCTCCCATGTGGGTTATGGTGGTGGGGTCCACCCGAGACTTAAAACCCCTTGAACCCCTTTGAACTCACTCTTAATGGGGATAAACCTCTTGTGCTTCCCCAATTAATTATACCAACTCTCCCATTTAATTAATTGATAAAACCCATCAATTAATAAATTAAGCTATTTTGAAATTATTCCATCAAACATAATAGATAACTTTTTCTATTATGTGGGATACCTTTCATTTTTGTGGGATTGGGGAGAGATGAACTATTGGGATAAAGAACTCCAATGAAGAACATCAACGAGGAAAATCTCCAACAATAAACAAACCAATGATCAAGGAAACACCGACATCAGTGATGTACGACTATCCCCCAATGACATCATCTCCTTCCTTGCGGCCTCCGTCAATGAACCTTCTATGTTGGGGTTGTTATTGAATTCATAAAATTCCTCGTTCCTGGAAAGCTTGGAAAATGTAGATCAACCTAAATGAGTTGATCCATGATTTGTATGAAATTGTAGAGTTTGATTATTCATGATTCATGATTTTATTGCTCTGCTTGCTACCACCCTAATGCGGAGGGTGTGGGCCAAACAAACATGGCCCGACCCCTCTATCGTTCTTCTTTTGTGTGTTCTTCACAATGGTGACGGATATCGGTGTCGACATTTTGCACCAGTGGAACATGAGAACATAGACCAGCACCACCATCAGTCGCGAAAAAGACAACGGTGTCTCAATGCGGCCACCGCACCAAACCGCAGTCCCTGTACCACCCTACGGTCACCACGCTGCCTGCGGCCACCGCCATCTGTGGCCAGCGCTGACTCGTGCCCTCGTGTCGTCTAAGGTACCGCCACCTCGAGGTCACCACCGCTCCCCATGGCCTCCATGCCCTGAGGTGCTCTGCCGCCTGTGGCCTCTGCCACCTCGTGACACCCATGGCCTCCGCCACCCTATGGCCTCGTGCTACTCAACGACCTCCACCGCCCAGTGGCACCCGCAGCCTTCGCGGCCCACACGGCCTCCACGCCGCCAGGCCAGGCCCCCCAGCATGGGCCGGTCTACCTAGCGTTGGCCAGGCTAGACCCATCGAGGAGGTCAGGGTCGACCCAAGCCAGGTCCGCCCAGGCCGAGTCGGGTTGGGTCGGTCCGACCAGTTCAGACCGGACCCATACCCACTACAACCCATTTATTCTCTTTTGGCAATAACTTTGGCACCGGTCATCCATTTGAATAACCTTCAGCAGTGTTGGAAACCTTGGATAGAGGCGGTCGCTTTGAGTCTATCCCACTAAAGATTTGGATAAATTTGGAATACTTTCGTGTTGGATCGAGTACAAATCCAATCGGGCCCTCGTGACTAAAAGGCTAATAACTCACAGACCGGACGTCTGATTGACGCTCTGTATGTTGCGTTGAGACCCCTATTACATGGAAGTCTTTTGAGATACATCTTCCTGAGACTTCATGGCAGTTGGTGTATTGAGCAATGGATTGTGGAGAGGACCCTCACAGAGACAAGCGAGCATAGTGCGGAAACCCAGTTGTTGGGTGTGACGTGAAGAATGAAGAGCGATCTTGTGTGGGTCAGCACCAAGTGATCCTTTGTGGGTCATCACCTAGTGATCCTGTGTGGGTCAGCACCTAGCGATCATGTGTGGGTCAGCACCGAGTGATCTTGTGTTGGTCAACACAGAGTGATCCTGTGTGGGTATGCCTCTTAACAGAGTAACTTGATTCAATAGTTACATCCAATCATCTCTACTACTTTACCTAAGTTATATCTGGTCTGAGATGAGTCTGTACATGTGTCGTACTTTCCTTTATGATAATACCTTGGTTGTATTCTTCTGTATGGCATACTTGTGTGGTACATGCCTTCGTATTATTTCTTCCATTGTGGAACAGTTGATCTTCGGTCTTTGGAGTTGGAATCTATGTTTTCCTCATGATTGAGATAGGTTTACTTGATAACATAGGTATATGTATGGGGATATACCTAAGTAGGGTTATCAGTTTTTTCCTTCCTTTGTGGTTTATCATTTGTGGATTTTGTGAGACCATGTGTGTCTCAGGGTCCCTAATGAGTGTCATTATACTCACCCTTGCACAGGATATGCCTGCACTTCTTTATGTTTTGTGCAAACAACGGACAACAGTAATTGAGGACGAGGGTACCAGGACTGGAGGTAGCTCGTAGGTGGACATTACTCAAGGAAAACAGCAGAGATGGCTATTAGTGAGCTGTACATACCCTTTAGGTAGGATCTGTGGTGGATGATCCATGAGCAGCACTTCACCTATCAGATTACTTGTGCATTCCAGTTTTCCTTGTACTTTCTAGTTGGGCTTGCATTCTGGCCCCTTTTAACTTGTTGTACTCACTCTATTTACTATTCAGTTTTCTCGAGTTCATATCTTGTTGTGTGCTTGATTGTGTGTGTTACAGGTTATAAAGGCAATGCCTTCCCAGTTTTAGGGAATTCTCCTTCGGTGCTAGTTATCATCCCCTGGCCAATAGAAGGTGGGGTTGGGGTAGTTACAGCATGGGCCCCGGGGGATGGGTCGTGACATAAGTGTTATAATTAATGAATTAATTTTTACATTATTAATTGGACAGTATATTATGGATATAACATAGCCTAATTTATTATAAATTATTTCCATATTGTTTCACATCCTAAGCCTTCCTTTGCATGATAATGAAAGGTAAAGGACTGAACCAAATAAATTAAATGTGATTAATAAACTAAGTGGTTTAATTCCCTACTATCCTTGTCACACTAATTAAAGGAAATATCATGAACCAGATGACTTAATAAATTGAATGACTATTACATGGAATTAACTAATTAATGAATTAAGTATATAGTGTCCATTTTATATAGACCTATTCATTATTATAGGTGTGGATGAACTCATTATAGCCTTTGATTCTATAGGAAATTCCTTGAGCACTCATGGATGCCATTATGATTTAGGGATACTAGTTCCCAAGGTTAATGTCCACCTTGGAACCAGATCTTTTTCTACTTGTGGATACCCGATATAACACCATATGTTCCCTCCATTATCATTATAATATTACTTTAATGAACTCCTTGGATCTAGTTTTATATCTACATACATATGGAAACATTGACCCCCCCCTTGGTCCTAGTTATTTCTTATTCCATTTTACCATGGATACAATCCTTAGACATAGTTAGAATCATTATTGTAGAATTCCTTGTGTGATACCCCTTGGATTACACTCTTATCCCTTTTACTTGGATATATAATAAATTTTTTCTAGATCAACCCTTGTGGTCAAGGATTCCTCGGTTATTACCTTAGATCGGCTTTATTATTTTTATCATCATGGATGCCTTGTTATATCTTGGATCATTTATCATTGTTATTATCTAGTTTGGATGTCAGTGATGGTTATACCTAATGTGAATTTTATAAACTATAACATGATTAATTAATGAAATGGTTACATGTTCACACACTATCTAAGGCTGAATCATGTACTTGGGTATTTATATTATTGTACTATATTACTTTTATATATTCATTCTTTCTCACTATATCATTTTATATTACACAGAATGGATGTTATATATTCCATTGGTGGTGGCATATTCAGTTTTATCTCAAATCCTATTTAGACCACCATTGGTATCTTTAATGATTACATGTATATAGCTGTTGGAAATGGGTTGTTTCCTGATTTGGACACCTGATATTGCTTGCTTTCTTAGGATAGATATTGGTTGGAGACGACTGAGCTAGTGCACGAGATGCTAGGGATAATTTTTAACTTCTTTTTTATTCTTTAGTATTGTTTGTATTTCCTTCTAATTTTTATCAATTATTTATAGTTTTATAGATAAATTAAATACATTATCATTAAATTTTATATATGATTCGACTTCCATTTATAGTTGAATATTATTAGTTTCTTATGTTACTCATTTTTCATTTGTTCTTCTGTTGTTCTATCTATTTAATAATATGGCTTCCACTATTTAGCTATTATTATATTTATCCTCTAAACTCTAATTATTTAATGATGTAATAGTCTCCCCACAAACACATCCTAGGCTCTTACGGCTAGTTGGAAGCCTCTTGTGTTTAGGGAGATGTGCTTGAGGCATGTGGCCAATTGGGTTTGGAGAACATTTGAGCGGAACATTGGTTCGGGACATTACAAAGTGGTATCATAGTTTTATTTTCTTTATTTACTATTTTTATACAATATAAATTATATTTGGTATGATATGGGACTTGGTTATAAGCTGTTATTGGGTGTAGCTAACCCGTGTTCAGGGTAAATATCGAGTTGTCTAAAATAATGATTTTTGTTCGTAATTATACAATTACAATTGATATTATTTCTCTATTGGGTGACACACAAGTTTTGTTGTGGTTATTATTATCATTCTGATAGAAAATATTATTTCATCCTTATCTCAATGAAATTAGGGAAAGGATCATTATCACATGCATCATTTTAGGCCCTTAGAATTCATATTCCATGAATAAACCATGCCATATAGGTTCATTTCACTATATTAGTTTTTCTATATTTCTTTTGATTTTTTAGTGATACTTATATGTGTGTGTGTGTGTTTGTGCTTCTCTTTGGCTATGATTGAGTGATTTACATTTTCAACTCATGCGGTGTATGGGCCCTCATGGGTTGGAATGGGTAGTTTACCGATACAAGCCATCGTATATAACATGTTACATTATGAGAAGTAATGTAGAATGGGTTGATTCAAAATTAAATTGTTTTCGATTTTAGCGATAAGGAGTATAGAAAATCATTCAATAGTATTGAAAATCAATTTAAATCAGACTTTGATATAAATTTATAAGAAAATAAAACTCAAAAAGTAAAACATGACTTATAAAATGAAAAGGTTTCCAATAAATAAAGAGGCAAGGTGCTATTAACCCTTCAACTAATAGATCCCCTATAATTTAATCATGAAAATTAACCAATATCTAGACTTTTATGTGGGTAGTTTGGGTAGTATACCATGGGTAGTGATCCCTTACTAGTATGATATTCTTCCGCTAGTGTTTCTATATGCTCTAGTTTGTTTCAAGGAATGTGATTTACATTTGTAGACTAATTCCACTACAACATACTTGTGTCGTGTTCTAGGAGGGTGGACCGGAACATGCTCCAAACATGGTGGGCCCTAAGCTTCCAGTCTCACCACCAGGAGTGCCACTTGAGGCACTTCTCATTATACCTGATCTGGGAACTGATGCACAATTTCAGGAGAGTTTCCTACTTCTGATGTAGTCTATGTTGGGTGATCCATGACCTATGCCTATAATTGATGGTCTGACACATGATTTCTAGCTGATGAATCCTCCCACCTTCTCTTGAGATAATGGTCCATAGGCTATTGATCCTTGTATAGATGATACCAGATCTATCTTTGATCAATAAGAAATGACTCAAGAGTGGAGGATCAATCTTTATACATACATGTTGCGTGAATCATACAATCACTAGTGGGATGTGATTACCCCAGATGGCCACCATCAGGGAATGGTCTGGGCTATTTTAAATACCACATTCAATGATCACATCATTCCTTAGATTCTGAGAGCTGACCGAGCCTAAGAGTTCATGAATCTAGAGTAGGGTGTTTTTTCAGTCATGGATTATTTAGTGCGTTTTACTTAGTTACGTCTTTTTGCACCACTTATAGCCTGTGATGATATTTTTTGTGCTATATGTTTTGAGAATGGGCTATATTATACCATATTTACTCAAGTGAATGTATTTTTTCAACCTACTTTATTTCAAATCATCAATAGGGCTCTTATTATTGAGTGAAACCTAAGGGATGGAGACAATACGGGGCATTTAAGATTAGTTTTAAGGTAAGCTAGTAGTTCTTCTAGTAGCAGGAATCATTATATTGAGGTTTCATGTGAGAGATATGTTATTCAATGTAACTGTACTGGAAGATCTAACATAATCCATCAATGTGGATGGAAGGGGAATTTGAATCCTTGATGTGATAGATACCAAATGGAGTGTTGTGATTGCAGCCGTATGGGGCATATTTGATGATTTTTCAAGACATTCTATTTTCTTCCAATAGAAGAATCTCTGCACTAGATCCACCTTCAGGGGTAATTTCTTTTACACTACGTCAGGTGGGGAGTTAGAGTAGCACAACCAAGATTAGTTGAGGAGAAGGTTGTGTCCATGGAATCCAGACTCTAGACCTTCATCTCTATCATAACAATCTTACTTATAGTAGTCTAGCTATAGAATAGGACCATGGATGAGGCTAGCTTCATGATTCACATCTGATACCTAAGGATTAGAGTGTGGGATAATCTAAATTTTGAGGCACTATTATAGTAGCTGCCACTCTGGTATCATATTTTTTTAATAAAGGCGTTTCCAACTCCATTATCTATTTATCTATCATGGAATTTATCAAGATATAAATACAATATTAATATGGTGTAATGAATCAGGACATGTTGTTGGGAGTGCAGTTCATGAGAATACACCAGTGAAAGGTAGTTCCCCTAGAGGTAGTTATCCCTTCTGATGGGACCTTCTTTTTATTGAGATGGAAGGATTTGATGTCATTTTCAAGATGGATTGGTTGGTTCTATATAACGACTTTATAGAGTTATATAACCATATAGTATTATTTACATCACCAAAGAGTAGCATTTATCTACTTAAAGGTGAGTGGGATGTCAATTTCAATAGAGACGGACTTGAGCATCATGTTCTATGTGGAGTTACGACCAATATTCCTAATCTCTTTATGGAGAATCAGGGTTTACATCAGGATAAATTCTTTCTCGTTGTACATCATTTCAAGGATTTTTTTTCCCAATTATTTTTCTAGATTTCCCCCTAAGATAGAGGTATAGAGTACTATTGAGCTCATACCAGGAGAAACTCTAGTTTTCATTCCTTCGTAAAATATGGGACCTACTTAGATTCAAGAGCTCAAGTGGTATTTGGAGGACCTTAAGGCCAAATGTTTCATATGACCTAACACTTCCTCTTGGTTTTCACACATACTTTTCATCAAGAAGAAATATGATACCCTTCGTGTCTGTGTGGATTAAATATGATAGAACTATCTTATATCCAAGAACGGGTATCCACTATCTCTAATAGATGATATTACATTCCAATTATGAGGATATATGGTGCTTTATATGATTTTCCTGAGATCAGGATATTCTCAGGTGTGAGTTAGGCCAACAAACATGCCTTTTACAAATTTTTATAGTAGGTATGGTCTATATGAGTTCCTTGTTAGGTCATTTGATCTTATAAAGATGCCTTTTATATTCATTTATTTGATGAATAGGTTGTTCTATTCATATATGGTTTTTTTTCATGGAATTTTTGGATGCAATATTGGTGTATTCTCACACTCATTGTGACCATGATAAGCAACATAAGATCATTATGAGTACATAGAGAGATAATCCATTTTATTCCATGATTTTTGGGTTACAATAATATATTGAAAAAGATCACATATTGGATCATATTATCTCGAAATCAAGAGTATATGTTGACTTATAAAAGGATAATGATGTGATTTCTTGGGAGAAGCTCAGTAAAGTGTTTGATATATGGAGTTTTTTAGGGAAGTATAGATATTTACAACATTTTATAGAGGATTTATCATGACTTTCAATACCTTTTTTTGTCTTATAAAGAAGGGTGTAGAGATCTTGTGTTCATAAGAGTGCAAGAAATTATTTTAGGATCTGAATGAATGGCTTGTCTTGGAACTTATTTTGATACTACCAGATCCAAGAATAGGTTATACATTTTTTTGTGATGTATCCATCATCAAGATAGGTCCAGTGATGATGTGTGAGGACAAAGTCATTGTGTATAGGTCTAGGTATTTGAGGTGGCATGAGAGGAATTACCCAGTGCATGACCCTGATTAAGTAGTAGTTGTCCAAGACATACATTACTGGATACACTTTATTTTGGGTGGGAGATTTGTGGTGTATATTTACCACAAGATCCTCAAATATATCTTTACACTCCATGAATTGAATTTTAGATAATGAATATGGTCTGAATATCTCAAATCATTCAATTTTGAACTAGCATATATGCCTAGAAATGGAAATTAATTAGTAGATGAACTGAGTTGAAATACCTAGGCATAGGCAGTATGGGAAGCCAGTGATTAATGGAAATAGATGGACCTATTTTATACGATTCATATGGAGTTTCCTGATAGTCACAAGTAGTCTAACCTCTCAGGATTTACAGTTACCTCTTCACTACATAAGAGGGTAGAGAGTATGCAGTTTTTAGATTATTAAGACTTGTTTATCTAAAAAATAATTTTAGGACATTATCCACCTACAGATTATTCTACATATAGAGAAAACATCCTACCTACACATTTATGTGTCTACATTCATATAGATATTAGATAAGATCTGATGTTTGAGTCTCATTCTCCTCAGTGAGTGGTTCGTCTAGGAATCTAAAAAATGTATCAAGATATATGATACCAGTATCGGTGTCTTGGGATGAAATGTTAGGTAGTATTATTTATCTCTAGGTGTTCCACATGTACATTGGTGAAGTTTGAGTACCAACGACCTATGGTATTGCTAGAAATTCTTCCATTCCCAACAAATAAATAGAAAGATGTTTCAATGCACTTTGTTGTCATCTTACAGTGTCCTCCTAGAGGTAGAGATGATGTATGGGTATTCATTGACCGACTGATGAAAGTATCCCACTACTTTCATATATGTGATATTTTCCCATTTGATGAGCTGGTAACATTATTTGTATATGATACCATACAACTACACGAGGTGCCTCAAACTATCATTTTTCTAGGGACACTCATTTTACATCACTATTCAGGAAGGGGTTGCAGAAATTTTTGGGTATACAGGTGGTTCTGAGCTCAGATTTTCACCCTCAAACCGATGATTAGATGGAATGAATGATAAAGGTTCTAGAAGACAATATTTGATCATGTGTCCATGATTTTGGGGGTTTGTGGGAGACTCGAATCCCTCTAATTGATTTATTCTATAATAATAGCTTTTAGGTGAAAGTTTAGATGCCTCCTTTTAAGGTCTTATATGGTAGGTTGTATCGTTCTCCCCTGTTCTGGCTAGAGGGAGGAAAGTCATCCCTACCAAACTCGTTTCTCATGTAGGAGACTTTATAAAAGGTTCATATGATTAGGAAGTGTATGTATACTACTCAGTTTAGATATAAATATTACATCTGTCACCGTCGATGAGCTATGGAGTTCAACGATGGGGATAATTTTTCCTGCATGTATCACCCAGGCCAGGGCATAGATGAAGATGAATTTAAGGGAAGTTGTCCCCCATTTTTTAGGGTAGTTTGAGATTCTAGAGAGAGAAATGTCAGTATCATATCGATTGTCACTACCTCACATGTACCATTCCCTGCATGATGTCTTCCACATTTTATAGCTTCTCTGGTATCATGTTTACTCATCTCATACTTTTGATCTTAAGGAGGTTGAGTTAGATGTTGTTGCTTATTTTTAGGAGTATCATATATGCATAATTTACAAAAGTATGAAGGATATCTGAGGCTAGTTTTTCTCTTTGGTATGGGAATTATGGGAGCATGACAATGTATAGGATGAGACATGAGAGCAGGTGTCCAACATACATGCCCAGTGGCCAAAGTTTTTCTCAAATAGTGTTTCACTTCCCTTGGAATGTAATCTTGGGGATAAGTTACTTTATAGGGGTATTACTATAGGAACATGATTATTTATTCAGGTATGGATTCTTTTAATTTCTTCATTAAACTTTTTTAATTTTTATTTTGGTTTAGACTTTAAATATAGGTCATGGTATGGTTGGTTTATTTTTAAATAGTATGGAACAATAGTGTTGAAGGCAGGCTACATGCCAAATATATGATGTGTAATTGGATTACACATTTTGTAATAATTATACTGCATGCAATGTCCTAGCCAAGACCATTCATTTCAGGTAGAGAGTTTTTACCAGGGGAAGGATCCCAAGCTTTACACAATGTGTAAATCATTTACACATCACGTAAATGCCTGAGAAGCTATTAAACATAGGAAAAAGTGCCTCTCTTTTTCAAATAGAAGCCCACCTCCTTCCCTCTATCTCATACATGATCCTCCCATGGATCCCTAATATATGTTCTTTTTCTATTCCTCCATATGAACTCTGATTTTAAATTATTCTATCTAATTATAAGTTTTTCGTTAAGTGCTTCATTCCTTTATATCCTTTCTTTATTCCTCTACCTATCAATGATGTTGTTTTAATGCAAGATCATATGACCTATTTTCATGGAATTGATCCATTCATAAATGTTTGTGTGATCTAGGTGAAACTAATGTGTAATGCTGCGTGAGGATAGTGTTACCTGGCTGAGGTAGCTGGAATATGACTCATCCTTAAAGTTTCATTGTTTTTTAAATTACTATAGTAATGGGTGTGCCAACATAATAAGGAATTGCTAATTAAATTCAGGTATCCACATTATAGTCTATAGAATTGTATTCTAAGACCCTTTTTGATTATATTATCCAATATTGGAGGTTACATCCTCAACATCGACCACCCCAAGTAGGGAATTTTCCATATTTAATCTTTGAGTAACTTGTTAATCAGATCTGCACCACAATTCGGGCATGCTTCGAAATGAAATTTATAAAGTTATGTGTTAAATTAAATCAATGTATTGTTTATGGCTATTACATATGAAGATATTACTATACCCTTCTAAGGTATGTGTTATAATTAATTAATTAATGTTTGAATGATTAATTGGAAAGTATATTAAGGATATCACTTGGCCTAGTTTATTATAAATGATTTCCATATATTTTCACATCCTTAGATTGCCTTATTGTGATAATTAAAGGTAAAGAAGTGAACCAAATAAATTAAATGTGATTGATAAACTAAATATTTTCATGCCCTATTAGCCTTTTTACACTAATTATAGGAAGAAACTTGAACCAAATGACTTATTAAATGGAATGACTATTACATGGTCTTAACAAATAAATGAATCAACTATATGGTGCATATTGAATATGAAAGAATTAATTATTATAGGAGTGGTCAAACTCAATATAGACTTGGATTCTTGAAGGAATGCCTTCAGAACTCATGGACATCATTCTAACATAGGGATTCTAGTTTCAATGGTTGATACCCACCATGGATCTCAATGTTTTTCTATTTTTCGATGCTTAGTATGATGCCTTAGGATCACTCCATTATCAATATTAGATTCCTTGGATGCACTCCATGGATCCAGAATGACATCTACTATCATATGGTTCCTTGGATACACCCTTGTTTCTATTAATTGATTATCTAGTTTTACCATGGTTTAATTCAATGGACTTTGTTAGAAGCATAATTTTGGAATGCCTTGGGTGATTCCCCTTAGATTATACTCTTACCCCTTTAGCTAGGCTACAAATTATTAATGAGTTGGAAGGACCCTTGGGGTCAATGATTCCTTGGATATTACCTACAATACTCTTCATTATGATCAACATAATGGATGCCTTGTTATATCTTGGATTCTTTATCATTATTACTGTCATGTCAGGATGTTAGTGCTAATTATACATCCTGTGATTTATATAAACTGGAATATAATTAATTAATAAAATGGTTACATGTTCAGACTCTAGTTGAGGCTGAAGTAGGCACTTGGGTGTCTACATTACTATACTACATTAATTTATATATGCATGCCTGTACACTATTTCAATTTATAGTACACAGATTGAATGTTATAGATGTCATTGGAAGTGGTCTACTGAGATTTATCTCACACCCTATATGGGTCGCCATTGTTACCTAGCAATATTACAAGACTGTCGGTGTTGAAATGGGGAAGAATCCTTCATTGGAAACCTGATATTTCTTTCTTTCCTAGGATGGTTCTTGGTAGCAGATGACAGAGTTGGGGCTTAGGATTATGGAAATAGTTTTTTTCTTAATTTTGATTCTTTTGTATAAAAAAATATTTTCTACTACTATATATCCTTATTTTATGATTTTATAGGTACATAAAATACATTATAATCAACTTTTTCATATTATTTGTCTTCCAATTATAATAGAATAACATCAGTTTATTCCGTTACTCATTTTTTGTCTACTTCTATTGTGCCATTTTTTTCTTATATTCCTTAAACTAGTTATCTCTTATTATAATTATTCCTGGTTTCCTGCTATGGTAATTAGGACATAGTCTCCTCATGGACACACCTTATTCTGTCACTATTATTCAATAGCCTCTAGTGTTATGAAAGGTACGATTGAGGCCACATGGTCCACCATGTTTGGAGCACTGTTGAGTGGAACCTATGTTAGAGACTTTACAATTTCATGACATGATGACCCCCATGTAGATAATTAGACCTAGAAACAACCAAAAACCTAAAAGTGGGGTCATTATCCTAGATGGATGAGTGGTGGTCAATCCCATTGATGATTTCATTTTCCATTTCCTTAGAATTTGTTTTCTTTGACTTATGTAGCATTTCTCGGTCTATGGGAGTTGTCGCTTTTACCTAAAAATTGTTTCGAATAGGATATTCTTAGGATGTGGATCATATTACACATTGCAGTTATGGTGGATTTGAATTGGTCCCATGTCACATGGTTGATGATGAATTTGGGCCATGAGGGCGGTCGGAAGAAGGGTGATCTCAATCGATATGCTTCTACCTGTCTGAACGATGTTGAGAGATTAGAAGACTAGGTCCATAAGTAAAGGGATCATCCATTTTGGGCCTTTGGGCCTTGTAATTTTTGGTATGTGGCTCAGGTGCATGACATCATTCAAGTTTGGTTTTTTTTTCAGCACGGTGACTAGGGCTGCCTAGGAGTGATTCTCATGGCATCTGTTATTGGAGGGATACTGATACTGTGATGTCCCATGTCCTCATTTTGGTTTTGTGGAGCTAATGGGTTGGGCCTTTTTGGGGGTCCTCGGGATGCATTTTTTGTTGGGCCTCTTGCTAAGATTTCTTGTGTTTGGGGGTAATTGATATACCCCATTGTTGTTGCATTGTACTATACCTTTTTAATAATTTTTGGGGATCATGGGGTAAAACTCACGGTCTGCACCACTTTGAATAAATTAATGAATAAATAAGTATAATGTTTTAAAAAAATAATTGGAAAGTGATATGTTTTTATTTATTACATTTTATTCATTTTATAAATTTATATTTAATATATATTATTTATTACTAGTTCTAATTAACATATAAATATATATTATATTTATTCATTTTTATTAATAATTTTTCATAAATAAAATATAATAGTTTGTGATTTATTCATTTTTAATTTTTTGGGTTAATTTTTAAAATTTATTCATTATACATATCTAAATTTAATATATAATATATATTATTATTTATAATATATATATATATATATATGTATATTAAATTTAGTCATTTTTGTTAATAATTATTTAGTTACTAAAAAAATAATATTTTTTAATTTGATCATTTTTAGCTTTAATTTGTTTAATTATTTCTATTTATTAATTTTATATATTGATATTTAATATATATAATATATTAATATTCATATTATACATAATAATGTAATTTATAATTAGTTAATAAATCAAAAATTTGGTATTTTTAAATTCAATCATTTTAATTTTTAATTATTTTATTTATTTTATTTCTAAATATTTTTAATACCTATATTGTTTTATGGTTTAATATAAAAAATAGCCATGGCTCACATTGGCTAGTCAACCGTGCTATGAATATGCCTGGATTGGACAGGGCAGTAGGGTCGGGTCATGTTGGACCCAACCATGTGTATGTAGGTGGGTTAAATCCCACAAGAAGAAAAGGGTCGAAAAAGGCACACATTGACTCGTGGGCTGATATGGGTGTGTTTGGAATGCGTATGAGGGGCCCATCCCCACAATAGGCTATCAACAATGGGTTTCAGAAAAATAACATATAGGATTGTGACCAAACATCCACTATTTCGATGTGGGACTCAGGAACATAATGGAGACCTTTATCAGCGCAATAAATAAACCACTGAAAAATGGAGTCTTTATCTGTGATTTTCACGAGCACTGATAAAGGTAAACATTGTATATTGCACATTTTTTAGTAGTGTTTAAAAAAACTTATTCTCTCGGTTTGAGCATACCACGTGATGTATTAATGAATATTATTTTATTAAAACTACAATATATTTCAAATAAATTTTTCATATGATTTTCGGTCTATTCAAGTTCATTTTCTATGGGTTTTACCTTTCTACACATGTTTTATTACTTTAAAACACTAAAACCACGTTCATGGTTATCTTGAGAAACAGAAAACTCTAATTCACATATAGTATGTTCCTCAATAACAAAAAAAATATTCTGGTTGATTTTCATCAATTTCATGGAAATCGAAGGACATATTTATTATATTGACTACTCGATGCTTATTTTTAAGGACTTCCAAAATCTTTAAAAATCACTTATTCTGTCAGTTTGTGAACACGATGCATCTAATTGAGGTTTCCTCTACTCATAAATGTCAAAAATAATTTAAATATATATATATCATAGTATTTTATATAATTCCCAGATATTTTTCAGTAGTTTTTTGCTTTTACATTCATTTTTATAATTTTAATTCAATAATAATACATATATAGTCATCTCAGTCAAATGACAACTCTGATTCATGAGAAATCAATTACTAAATTTCAAAAAATGTGTTATAGTTGTTGATCAATGATTTTATTGTAATAGGATTCCATTTTTTTAGTTTTGACCCCATTATGCACATTTTTAAATAATTTCAACTCATTAAAAACTACTTATTCGGTCTATACAAGAGAACCATACATCATATTGACCTTCCACCTATCATAATTTTCAGATACAATTCAATGATTTTTTTCCCATTTATTTCACTTAAATATGAGGTTTCTTTCTTTTATTTTCTTTATTACACACATGTTATAGTGATTTTAAATAATAAAAATAAATTTTCAATGATCTATGATAAATGAAAACCCTGATTGATTCACAGTAAGTTCACACGTTTCAAAAAACATATTACAGTTGCTTTCCATTGATTTCATACCAATAAGATGTCAATTTCTTGGTTTTGAACCCCCATTACATGTTTATAATGATTTTTAAATCATTAAAATTTTCACTTTCTTTTAGTCCAAGCACACATCACATCGTATTGACACACCTTCTACTCGCAATGATATAAATAATAATTCAAAGCCAATTTTCCTAGTATTACCGAAAAAACAAAGGTTGTTTTAAATGGTTTGGAATATTATAATCAATTATTTGCATTTTAAAAAACTAATAATTCATTTTCAATCATATTAGGAAAAAAATTATTATCAAGGGATAGTTCATAAAATTCATAAAATCAAGTTATAACTATTTTACACTGATTTCATGGCAATTAAAGGTCATTTTCTTGGTTTTGAGCCCCTTTATGAACATTTTGAAGCCTATAAAATCATTATAAATGTCCAATTTTATCATTTTTATCACACCATACAATAGATTGATGTGCCAAATTTACAAAGAAGTAAAACATATTTCAAATATAATTTTCCTCTTCATTCAATTAAATTTTAAGTCATTTTATATGGTTTTCATTATTACATGAATATTTTAGTGTTTTAAAACCCTACAAATATTTTTTCAGTCATCCCTGAAAAAAAATAACTCTGATTGATGTGCAAGGAGTTCCTATATTTAAAAACCAATGTTCCTAGTATTTTTATTATATTTCATGGAAATTGGATGTCATTTTATTGGTTCTCTACCTTCTCACATTTTGAAGGATTTTCAAGTCTTTGAAAAAACATTATTTACTCGGTTCAAGTACACCACACTTCATACTGATGAATAGTATACACATAAACATAAAAAATAATTCAAATTTATTTTTTCCAATATATCACATCAATCTAAAGTTTTTTTATGGTTTTGACCATTACATGGACATTTTAGAGGTTTGAAATGGTAAAAATTCATTTATAGTCATCCCAGGAAAATGACATATCTTACTAATGAGAAATTAGTTTTTTTATTTAAACAATCATGTAAGAAATTTATTCATATGATTTCATGGAAATAATAGGTAATTTTTTGGGTTTTGGAAACTCACCACATATTGGTAATGAATATCAAATCATTATAATTAGCTTATGTGGTTGGTTTGAGCACACCACATGAAAAAAATACTCTAACTACTTGTACATGTAAATAATAATTAAAAAGTATTTTTCCTATGACTTGATTTCAATATGAGGTCACTGTTTATGGTTTTGACCATTACATTCACTTTTAAGTTTTCTAAATAAACAAAAAAAATGTAGTCAGTCATCCCAGACTAATGAAAACTCCAATTGATGTTTAGTCAGTTCCTTCAATTAAAAAATCAAGATACATTTTCCCTCCTAGGATTTCATGGAAAAAATAGATTTTTTATTGGATTTGACCCCCACCTCATGTTTTTATGGATGATCTTGTCATTTAAAATTTCTTATTTGGATGGTCCAAGCACACTGCATGTCAGATTGAAACAACTTCTTCTCATACATTTAATAAAAAATAAAAAACACAATTTTCCTACTATTTCACTTAAATTTGATGTTTTTTATGGTTTTAGTCATTACATGTATGTTTTAGTGTTTTAAAACACTAAAATGGTATTTTGGTCATCATAGGAAAATGAAAACACCGATTGATGTGAAATTATTTCCTTCATTTCAAAATATTTTCTAGAGTTTTCTCCCATATTTCGTTGAAATGAGATATAATTTTCTTAGTTTTGACCCCCACCACACATTTTTAAAACATTCATATCATAAAAAAAATTCATATTTGGTTGGTCTGAACACACCACACATTGTATTGATTACTCATCTAAGCATACAAAACATAAATAATTCAATGTTAAATGTTATAAAATTTTAGGTCAATAAAATGTAATTTTCTATGTATTTGAATGTTACATTCATGTTTTAGTGTTTTGAAACACAAAAAATGTGGTTATGGACATCATGGGAAAATGAAAACTCTAATTCACACACAATCCGTTCATATATTTTAAAAAAATTACAACCATTTTCCTTAGACTTCATGAAAATCATGGGTTAATTTATTTCCTTAAAACTCCCACTACATGATTTTTATGACAGTCAAATCCTTAAAAATTTCATATTCAGTCATTTCAGGAACAACAAAAATCAGATTAATGAATCATCTACTAGTAAATATCAAAAATAATTCAAGGAAATATTCTATATGATTTAACATTAAAACAAGGTTGTTTGTGGGGGTTTTGATCATTACAAGTATCTTTTACTAATTTAGAACACTAAAAATACATATTTAATCATTCTTAGTAGATGAAAACTCTAACTGATGTGTAATAATCTCCTATATTTCAAAAATCATGCATTTGTTATTTTCTACTTATTTCATGGAAAATATATGTCGTTTTCTTAATTTTTTACCCCCACTACATGATTTTAAGGGCATTGATATATTTCATAAATATTTATTCTATCAGTTTGAGTGGAATTCAAGTCAAATTGACACATCACCTACTCACAAACATAAAAAATAATTTAAGTTTAATTATCAAATGATTTAGAATCATTCTAAGGTTGTTTTCTATTCTATTGACCATGAAACACATGTTTTAGTTTTTTTAGACACTAAAAATTCATTTTCATTCTTTTTATATAAATTTCAACTCTAATTGATGCGTAGTCAGTTTATATATTTCAAAAAATATGCTACAGTTATTTTTCAATGGTTTTGATAATAACCAAAGGTTGTTTTATTTCTTTCAACATTACCAAATACATTTTTATCGATTTTTATATATTTATCAACTGTTTTTTCAGTTAGTCTAAGCACATCACCTATCAAATTAATGAGTTTTCTAATAATTCATTCAAAAAAATAAAAGCCAGTTTTCCTATGATTTCACATCAATATGAGGTTTTTTCTATGATTCAAATTGTTATATGCATGTTTTACTATTTTAAAACACTAAAAATTCTTTTTCTATCATCACAAACAAATGATAACTCCAATTGATGCACAATAAGTTCCAAAACATCAAAAACAATGTTACAATTAGTATCCTCTAATTTCAATGAAATCAGAGGTTGTTTGAATGGTTTTGACCCATCAGGTCATGTTTTTAATGAATGTTATATCTTTAAAAGCATCTTATTCTATCGATCAAATCACACCAAATGTCAGATTAATGTTCCATATACTCATCAACATCATAGAGAATTTAAAGAACTATTTAATATGGTTTCATGTAAAATCAATATTTTTTCGCCAATTTTGACCAGTAACCACATGTTTTAGTGTTTAAAAACAATAAAACGGAATTTTTAATCATCCCATGAAAACAGAATCTCATATTAATTCTTTATAAACTCCTATATTTTGAAAATAATTTTAAGGATATTTCCTATGGTTTTATGGAAATCAGGGATAATTATTTTGGTTTTAACCCTTTTTGCATGTTTTTAAAGACTGTTAAATCCTTTTCAACATGTTGATTAGTCATCTTGAGAAAACTACACATCAGATTGAGGCACCATCTACTCAAACACCTAAAAAACAATTCCATTTTTCCTATAATATAACATAAATAAAATGTTATTTTCAATTTTTTACTATTGCTACCATTTTAGAGTTTTTGAAAAAATCAAAAAGATATTTATTATAATTTCAATCAAACAAAAACTCATATTGATACACAATGAGTTCCTATATTTCTCAAACAGTACTACAATTATTTTACTCTAATTTACCAAAAATAAGATGTCATTTTCATGGATTTGACCACTGATCAATGTTTTTAAGGACTCTCAAACCATTAAAAACTTCTTATTTCATTGGTCTATGAACACCACAATTCTAATTATTCCATTTTATACTCATACACATAAAAAAATTTAATTCAATTATCCTAGGATTTCACAACAATTTCTGGTCATTTAATATTGTTTTAATCATCAAATACATGTTACAGTGTTTTAAAATAGTAAAAATACATTTTCAGTCATTTTGGGAAAACGAAAACTCAGATCGAAAAAAATTCAATTCCAATGTTTCAAAAATATTTTTAATGATTGCGTTCATTGATTTACAAACAACGAAAGGCCATTTTATTGATTTTAAACCCAAACCACATGTTTTTAGAGATAAAAACTCTTTCAAAATTGCTTAGTCATATGGTTTAAGTAAACTACATGTCCAATTGACGTTTTTCTGACTCTTACACAAAAAAAATAATTCTGATTTAGTTTTTCTATGACTTTATGTCGATATGAGGTCATTTTTTTTGAATGTTACATGCATGTTTTAGTGTTATGAAACACTAAAAAGTTGTTTCCAGTCATCCTAGAAAAATTAATACTTTAATTGATTCACCTTCAATTCCTACATTTTGAAATTAAATATGAAGTTGTTTTTCATTGATTTCACTGTAATCAGAGGTAATTTTCTAGGTTTTGTTCCCCTGGTGAACATTTTTAAACACTATCAATTCCTTTTAAATCGATTATATGCTATATCTAAGAAAAAAAATATATTTAATTAACATTCCTTGTACTCATACATTTCACAAATAATTTGGAGAAAGGTTTGTTATAATTTCTTGTCAATCTGAGGTTTTTTAAATTTTTTATCATTACATGTACGTTTTAGTGTTTTAAGACACTAAAAATCATTTTTAGTCATATCAGACAAATGGGATCTCAGATTGATGGATGTTGATCCATATATTTAATAAATCAATCTACGATTGTTGTCATACATATATCATAATATATATATATATATATATATTAATTTAGAACATTTGAGTGTTTGTTACAACATAAGTATTTAAAACACACACACACACACACAGACATATATATATAATATATAATAAATATATGAAATTTTAAAATAAATTCAAATCAAATAAATAATTTTTACAATATTAAAATACAATAATTAAATAAATTGATAAAATATTATGCACAAAATGGGGTGAAATAATGATATGGGTACCTTTTAATTGCAACCTCTTTGTTTCAAAATTTATAAGTCTTTAAAAAAATACATTCCATATCATTAGGCACTGATCTTACTCCACTTTTTTATAAATGGAAATGTATTTTAAAAATACACTGTATACAGGTTAAAAACCTTCACCACACACACACACATAAAAAATAGTTTTGTACCACTGTGTAAACCGATAGTAATGGTCTATTGGTGAAGTAAGATATGTGGGAATTTTCATTCGAATAGATATCCAATGAGAGAATAAAAGGAAAAGAGCAAAATAACCACTAACTATAAATTTTTAAGGATATTTTAGTGAATTTAATGTTAAATTTGATGTTACTTCCATTAAAATTAAATATTTTTAGAGTAGTTACATTATTTTGTGTACAGCTATTTAAAATATGGAACATAAAAAAATATGATGATAAGCATTGAAATGAATATTCAATAGATGTATTTCATGGATATGAGATTTATAATTTTTAATGTCCTGTAAATTCTGTATAAACTTTTTTAATTATAGGGAATTATTTCAAGACTGAGAAATCTGAAGATGCATGATTCCGAGTCCCGGAGTTCCCATAATGATCCGTTGATGTTTTGTTAAGCGTTAATTAGCGTGCTTAAGCTGTTTTTCTGAACAAGTGTAATAACTATTAAATGGATACTCTGATCAGAAATCTGATGGCACCATTGTGCTCAGGAGGGAGGGATTACCCTATGCATGACTTACGTTTATTCGGCGCAAGCCTATGGTGAGAAAACCAAAAAATGGCATAACCGTAAATAAAATAATTAAACAATGTTATTTTATTTTATCAAATTATTATCACTCACAAACGGTAACTCAGATTAAAAATCTGAGATCACCACTGAACTCATTATGATATTCTTTCTTTAGGAAGATACTAACATTGGCCAGTGCGGGCCACCAGTGAAAGTCAGTTTTTGGCCGTAAATAAAATAACTAAGTCATAATTGTTTTATTGTAAAATCCCTAACTTTTAAATGGTAACTCGGATTGAAAATCCAAGAGTACTGTTGGGTTTTTTTGGGGCGTGTTTCACTTTGGTAGATCCTAACCTTGTTTGGCACGGGTCGAGGGTGACTGTTAATAATTTTCTAAACTTTTTTTGGGTACGTTCAGTATATGCTTGAGCAGCGTTTTCTAAATTTTGAATCATTTCATGGATTAAAAATCCAAGGGAACTATTGAATCTACTGTTTTGAGATTCTCTAAAGGGATACTTCACTTTGACTGTAGTAGGTCTTGATAAAAAGTATGTTTTTGGAACTTTTTGAATAGAATAAAAATAAAATAATAATGTTATTTTATTTATTCTACTAAAAAGGTAAAAAACTAACATTTTCTCAAGTCCTACTGCAGTCAAAGTGAAGTCTCCCATAAGAGAATCTAAACATGATAGATTCAATAGTTCCCTCATATTTTTAATCCAAGAAACAGTTCAAAAGTTAGAATATTCCGCTCAAATGTTTACTGAATGTACCCAAAATAAAAGTTCAGAAAATTATTAACAGTCACCCTCGACCCGCTTCGGTTGAGGTTAGGCTATACCTAAGTTAAACACTCCCAAACGATCCCAACGTTACTCTCATATTTCTAATCTGAGTTATCGTTTAAAAGCTGGGGATTTTACAATAAAATAAATATCGTTTAATTATTATATTTTTGGCCAAAAACTAACTTTCACTGGTGGCCCGCGCCGACCAATGTTTGTACCTTCCTGAAGAAATCATACCCTAGTGAGTTCAGAGGTGGTCTCGGATTTTTAAACCGAGTTACTGTTTGTGAGTTATGAGAATTTTAAAAAATAAAATAACTTTGTTTAATTATTTTTTTTACAGTTTTTCCATTTTCGAGTTTTCTCACTGAAGTTCTTCACCGACTAATCTTAAGTTGTGCCTAGGGTAAAACATCCATCCTTAGTATAATAATGCCCTCGTATTTCTTATTCGAGTAACTGTTTAATAGTTATTCTACTTTTTATGGAAAACTACTTACACGCACTAATTAAAGCTTAAAAAACTTCGACGGATCATTCCGTGAACTATGGGCCCCGGAATCACACACCGTCAGATTTCACGGTCTTGAAATAATTCCATATAATGAAAAAAAATTATACAGAATTTCTTGAACATTATATTATCCCCACCTTAGGAATTTACATCCCTGAAAGCCACAACATTGACTAAGGAAACAAATGGGGGGTACTCAACACGAAATTGAGCCTCTTTCTCCCATGTGCTCTCCTGGAGGATCTCATGTTACCAGCATACTCGCACTAGAGGCATTGACTTACCATGAAGGACCCGCTCCTATCAATCCTCAATCTCCCCTTGAACCCCCATAAATGTCACCCCATCATCTAATTCTAGCTCATCATGGTCGATGATTTGAAATGGGTCGTGCATGTACCTCCTCATTTAGAACACGTGGAAGATGTCGTGCACCCTCTCCAACTGTGGTGGAAGAGCCAAGAAGTATTCTACCTTTCCTATCCTCCGATGTATCATAAAAGGACCAATAAACCTCGGTGATAACTTGCCTCCTCGGCCAAATCTTTGTAGTCCCCATTTAGGAGACACTCGCAAGAATATGTGGTCCCCTCCTAGAGCTCCAAGGGTATCTTTTTCATATCGGTATAAGACTTCATCCAACTCTGTGCAGTCTTCAATTGCTGACAAGTGAGACATCGTGATACAAATTCTACCACTATTTTCCTCATCCCTGGCCACCAGTACTAACATCGGAGGTCATGGTACATCTTCACCACACCAGGATGTACCGCCAGAGGGGACTAATAGAACTCCCTCAACACCTCATTCTGAAGCTCCAATGGTACCATGTTATGACCTCTAAAGAAGATTTTGTGCTCCCCACCTTCAGAAAATCCATCAACTTCCTACCCAGACGATATCTGAGCCCGTCGAGCCTTACAGTTAGTGTCCCCAAGATGTGCCTCCCTAACTCGCTAAAGTAGCGGGGGTGTGACTGTCAAATACTAGAGGTATGCCGGTCCATCTCTATCCATGAAGGATATCTGCAACGCGGCTAGCTGCTCTATCACTTCACTCACCAACTGCAGACCAGACCTCCTGGTGAGTGCATCTGTTACCCTGTTCCCCTTCCCAAAAGTATAGACTATCTCAACGTCATAGTCCTACAAAAACTCTATCCACTGAAGTTGTCTCGGGTTCAGGTCCTTCTAAGATAATATATACCTGAGACTCTTTTGATTAGAGTAGACTATAAAATGCTCTCCCATAAAGTAGATCCACCACATCTTTAGTGCAAAGAACACTACTTCTAACTCCAGGTCATGGGTAGCATAGTTCTACATGTCAGTCTCTATCTCAGCTTCTGAAGGAAATGATAACACTTCTCCACCCACAGGAAAGGCTCCCCCTATTTCATCAAATTTCAAAAGGGTAATTCAACCCTGGAGAAGTTGGCTAAAAATCACCGGTAGTACCCAGAAAAAGAAGATGTCCCTCTCTCTTTGGAAATGCAATCCTGGAAACATATTTTGAAAAGATGTACCCATGCACTTCCACTCCCGTTTGGAACTGAAAACTGAAAACTCTTTCTGCCACGATGGTAAGTCTGTCCGACTCGAGAGTTATTGGTTGCACCCTCATATGCATGAGTTTATCCTATGCTACATGGGTTTCCTTTTTCTCCGAACAAGGAAATTCCCATTCCAACGTTGTAGGTAAACCACAACCCTTTTTTCTAATAAAGTCAACTTGTGTACAAACTTTGGATATCCATTCCATACCCAAACTAACGTCGTAATGCCTCGACACTGTGACCAAGAGGTTCCAACCAAAACTCTCACCTCAAGGATCAGATCACGTTGTCAGTATAAGTGTGATTATCGATTCTCCTCCCAATGGAATCTCTAGATTTCAGGGTCAAGTCAATAGCTTAACTAGAAACTCTATTTCTTTGACAAGATTCATGGAAGGAAGGAATGATCGGTACCTATGTCTATTAATACGGTAACTGGTAGTAGACACATACCAATCATCGAATCATTCCTAGAGCCCCTGGGTCGCACTCCTTGACCATATGCAGCTACTCCCTTCCCCTGCCCTCCAGATCCCTGATCCTAGTGGTGACCACAAAGGGGGGTGGTTGTAACATGTCGAAATGTACACCACCTCATGATGAACTCCTATCTCTGCTTCCACATCTACAGCACTGAAGATTCATCTATCCCTAACACTAATTTTTTCTAAAACATTTTTACATGCCCAAGTCTTTGAGAATGATATCAATTTCCTACTTTCCCACTGTTAACATTCACTGGTTGTATCTGCTCAGCCAAAGGAAATTCATCCGAAAAGGTTCTCTCTAGCACCCTAACATAGGTAGGAATGCATAGAGCAATAGTGATATCTAGGATGTCCCTAAAGACACCTCACTCGGAAGTCCGAACCCTGAATCACCGATCGTATCGTATTCATCGGGTACCAAGAATGGTCGGTACACATCGATGAATAATCATCTATCAACAAGTCGTCCTGCCAAAGCTGTAGAAGCTCTAGATAACTCTCATCCACCTTCTCAAGCCATTCCCCAACCGCCTATGAGTTGGCTCGCCTCAAAACCTAAGGGGTATCTGATGCTGAAACTCGTTTATGGCACAAATCCTAAAGGTGTCCTCTACCAGTACCGCCAGTTATAACTACTGACCAGCGGGCAGTGATATAGCTGACACACTACCCGAAGGTAATATATCGGGAAATGGTCTATGTATCGAAGCCTCATCACTACGTGGACCATCCACATGGTCACTCACTAGAAAATATTAGAATCTAAGATCACTATCTTCTCTATCGGTGTCTCAACTAGGAGGAAAACTCTAGACATAACCTCCATCCAGTCCTAAACTGCATGGGAATTTGTCTCACCTTGAATCCTCGGAGGCCTCTACTGCTGGAACTCGTGCAATGTGTTCAACCATCATGCATCCTCTACTGGTGGGGCCAGTGGGAACGCTCTTCCAACAGGTATTGGTGCGGCTGGTACACCACCCGAAGGTGCTAGCACCATAAGACAGCTCTACCCCAAGGCCTCATCGCTTGGTTGGCCGTCATCGTGTACTCACTCTGGAAACCTCATTGGCTGTATAAGAGTTGGTATCCTAATAAGGAATAGGTGTGCCACGGTCATAATGTTATACCTAATGATCTAACTCCAAATAATTCAAAAGTAAATCTTTTCAAAAATAAACGCAATTAGTGTTTTCGTGCACGGAGTCAGAAATCAGAGTTCAGGGCCCTGGTGTATCAATATGTCGGCCACCGCACAAACACTGGACTCCCTGAACTGAAAACCACACTCATAACACTTAACACTATTGCTTTACAGAAAAGATCAGAGACATAGTTCTTCAGTAGAACTAAAATCCTCTAATACCACTTTGTCATGACCCGTCCCCGGGGCCTGTACTGCGACTACCCCAAGCTCGCCTTCCAAAGGACAAGGGCTGACGACTAGCACAGAAAGGCATACTCCTTAAAATGGGAAAGAATTTCATTTAAACCTATACATACACATAGATAGGAACACAACAATAAGCAACCACTAAGTAAAATGTTGTAGTAAAAATATTGCTAAATGTAAAGGGGATGGAATACAAGCCCAACTGAAAGTACGAGTACAAATCAAATGTACAAATACAAATTAAAAGTGAAAAGCATCTCTTGGATCATCCACCACGGATCCTACCTGAAGGGTAGGTACCGATCGCCTCTTCAGCACTCCACATCCATCCGTCTCCTCTGCATTACGTCTCGTTGAATGGTCCACCTCCGCGAAATGTCCATTCCTAGATCCCTCAGCATGGATCAACGTTGTACATCATCTTCACTAGAATCAAAAAGTGCAGGTGAATCCCATGTAGGGGTTAGTATAACAATTCAAAGTAGGGACCCCAAAACCCTATAAGTCACTTAAAGTTACACTAAGGAAAACCACAAATCAAGACATCAACTCTACATAGGTATATGTCCATATATACACATAATTTGTCAAGATAAAGACATATCATACATGAGGAAAGAATACAAAAAGGTAACACCATGAAGGTAAAATTACCACATAGGTATCACCATGATGATAGTACCATGAAGGTAAAAGTACCACACAACAAGACCTCAATCACAAGATCAATGTAAAGAAATCTGACACCAGGATTTCTTCCAGGGGTAGTAATAAGTAACATCCCCAGTCACAACGTCGAATGGCTCGACTGCTGGAGAACTACTTATCTATCGAGTACAGTTGGCCATACATATCACACAAAGGCACTTCTCACTATCCTTGATCTACTGAGGTACACCTCCTGTCGAGTACAATGGGTATTCCGCATTACACAAAGGCGCTCCCCACCATGGGTCTACTGCGTCAAAGAGAGGCTATCCCCCTTGTGGCCTACTGAGGTACTCCTCCTGTCGAGTACTATGGGTCTTCCATGTCACACAGAGGTGCTCCCCACCATGGGTCTACCTCGTCACATAGAGGCGCTCCCCACTAGGCATGTCAAGTCACTCAGAGTCGTAATGGTCAGTAGTCATCAAGTCTCATCCTGTCCTATGGTTCCGTACGTAGCCCGCTTGAGAGAACCACTCCCCAAGCCATAGGTCATACCTCAACCACCTCAATGTTCCATGAAAAATTATCCCTATGGTTTTTCAAGTCAAAAGGGACACAACACAATAGACGATGCATCAATCGGAGGCCCGGTCTGTAAGTTATTAGTGTTTCCGAACCGAAGGCCCAGTTGGATTTAGGGTACGATCCAACCCGACCATACACCAACCTTATCCAAAACTCAAGTGGAGTATACCAAAATGATAGTATTGACCCAAGAATCTCAGCATCATAGATAGTTCATCAAATGGATGCTCGTTTCTCATGTTATGTCAAAAAGGTAAAACTGGGTCCAGATGGGCCCAGGTCCAGTCCGACCCGGCATAGACCGAACCGAACTGGTCCGGGTCCATCCCGGATGGCCTGGACCTCAGCGGGTCTAGCCCTCTGAACTTCTGTCCAGCCCAGCTAGTGAAGGGTTCGGCCCGACCCATCCTGCAAAGGGCACTTCCCGCTGGCGTAGCCTGCTGGGCGGCCTACGTTGCGGCCCACTGGGAGTCCCCAAGGTTGCGGCTTGGGCGGACCGCCTGCCCACCGTGGGCCCTAAGTGAAACATGCCACAATGAACCCAACATTACTCTCGTATTTCCAATCTGAGTTACCATTTAAAAGTTAGTTTTTGGAACATTTTAATTGAATAAATAAAATAAATTTAATATTTTATTTATTTTTATTCCTCTAACAGATGAGCGGTAAGGTGGGACCAGCGACGTGTCAAGCCAATAAATGGCTTGACCCTCCAATCTGAGTAACAAATATGTTGGGGGAAATTTGGAAGCTTCCAAATTAATGAGCCCCATTAACTCCTTGTGTCATTAATTACCCTCCCCCTCTCCTATAAATATCGAGCTAGGGAAGGGGTATTGGAGGGCTTCACCAAGCAGTGAATTACTGAAGGAATGTCGCAATGCCAGACCATTAGAAGATGAAGCCGACCCAGTGGGATGTGACAGATGACATCAAACCTCCAATGGTTGACGTGTGAGTGGCGTCTTTGAGAGCCGATCACGGGAACTAAGAACACAGTCCACCGGCATGTGCGGACGATTCTCCGGCGTTTAAGGTAGGTTTTTGTTTTTAATATGATTGAATTTATTTATCGATTTTTAATATTAAGGTTTCATAATGACGATGGCCAAAATAACATGGCCATCATCCCACACATATACCTTGCCTCTTCCTTTTCATTCTCCGCACGTTTTTCATGTATTCTTCAACACAAAATATTTATTGATGCTAGAAACAAGGAGTTTGGCTTAGAGAGATGTATGGACACAGAGCCCTCGATGCAAGAATTGTGAATATGCGATCGTTTAATTTTTCGGGCATGGAACGAATCCACAGCGGCTCGCCGAAAAAGGTGGCGTCCGTCACCCAACCAACCTCAAGGGAGGAAGGCAGGCGCGCATCCGATCTGCCAGTTTTGAAGGAGTTTGAGGACCGTCAGTTGCGGTGGAGTAGGGAAACGGTCGGCATCTGGCCAGCAGAGTAGCGGAGTGGTGGTGCACGTCAGTGCCACCGGTGGAGCAGGAGGTCGCGGCCGCTTGGATGTGATCAAGTAGCGACATGCAACAACGCCGCTTGGATGAAGATTAGTCTGCCTTCCGGTCACCTGCACCCCACTGGGTGGGTCCCGCGTTCCACCAGCCAAATAGTCCACATACCGTTCGGGAACACCGGGGGGAACCTCCACCCGGGTGTCAGTTTGGGTAGACCTGTCACGGAAGACCACTAGCCGAGCGGGCCTCACCATAGTGGGTCGTGCCTAGCGGGCCACGCCCAGTGGGCCACACCGCAGCAGGCCGCCCCATAGTGGGTCGTGCCAAAGTAGGCCATCGAGCTCGGTAGTCCCCTACACGGGCTCGGCCCGTCAAGGCTAGCCCAGCCTGTCCAGACCCTGGGTGGGCCGGGTCGAGCCAGGTCGGTACGACTGGGTTGGACCGGACCCGGGCCCAACTTGACCCAGTTTCACCTTTTGGACATAACTTGTGATCTAAGCATCCGTTTGACGAACTGTCAGCATCACCAGAATCCTTAAATCGGGACTGTCCATTTGGAATATTCCACTTGAGTATTGGATAAGGTTGGTGTATGTCCAGGTTGGATCAGACCCAGAATCCAACCGGGACCTCGAAGCAGAAACACAAATAACATATAGATCGGGCATCCAATTGACGCACCATCTGTTGTGTTGGGTCCCTTTTAACATGACAGACCTTTGGGATACCTTCTTGTGGAACATAGGGGTGGTTGAGGTATGACTGATGGCTTGGGGAGCGGTTCTCCCAAGCGGGCTACATATGGAACCCTACGACTGGCGGAGACTTGATGACTACTGACCGTTATGACTCGGTGTGACTCGACAGGCCCACTGGGGAGTGCCTCTATGTGACGCGGAAGACCCATGGTGGGGATTGCCTTTGTGTGATGCGGCAGACCCATGATACTCGACCGGTGGAGTACCTCAGCGGGCCACGAGGTCGAGCACCAATGTTTGACGTGATAGACCCACAGTGGGGAGCACCTCTATGTGACGCGGGAGACCAATAGTACTCAATAGGAAGAGTACCTCAGCAGTCCAGGTTAGTAAGAAGTTCCTCTGTGTGACGCGGAAGACCCACTGTACTTGATATAGAAAGAGTTCTCTAGCAGTCGAGGCGACGTTGTGACTGGGGATGTTACTTGTTACTACCCCTAGAATAAATCCTGGTGTGAACTATCTTTACCTTGTGCTTGTGATTGAGGTTATGCTATGTGGTACTTTACCTGTGTCGTAATCTACCTTTTTGGTATTACCTGTGTGTTATTCTTCCCTCCTGTGTGAGGTGGGTATAATCAGATAACTTAGGTATATGTATTGGTTTATACCTAATTAGGGTTGACTGTTGCTTTTATGGGTTTTGGATTATCCTTTGTGCATTTGAGAGACCTTCATTGGTCTTAGGGTCCCTACTGAGTATTGTTATACTCACCCCTACACGGGCTATGCCCACATCTTGTTTTTTCTGGTGAAAATGTCCTGACTGAGAACGATAGTACCTGGACTGGAGACAGCTCAGAGGTGGACCTTTGACGAGGTGATCTACGGAGATGATCGTTCGAGAACTATACCTACCCTTTAGGCAGTATCCTTGGAATGTGTTTATAAGAACTGTACTCAGTTTTACTTGTACTTTCATGTTTTTCATGTACTTTACAGTTGACCTTGTATTCTGGCCTCTTTACATTCTATACGCACCCTGTTTACTATATAGTTTAATATGTTCTTGTATCTGGCAGTGTGCTTTATTTGTGTGTGTTTACAATTTATAGTGGCAACGCCTTCCAGTTTTAGGGAATATGCCTTTCGGTGCTTTTTGCTGGCCCCTCACCAATTGAAGACGGGCTTGGGGTAGTCACAGCATGGGCCCCGGGGGACGGGTCATGACAAATTGACGTGTCAAGCCAATAAATGGATTGACCCTCCAATCTGAGTAATAGCAAAATTGGTGGAAATTAGGAATTTTCCTAATTAATGATCCCCATTAACTCCCCTCGTCATTACATACCCTCCCCCACTCCAATAAATATGGATCTAGGGAAGGGTTTTCAGAGAGCTTCACCAAGCAGCGAATTGTTGAAGGAATGTCGCGATGCCAGACCCATAGATGATGAATCCGACCTAGCGGGAGGTGAAGGATGGCATTGAACCACCAATGGGCAACATGCGAGTGGTGTCTTCGGGAGCCAGTCATGGGAACTAAGAAGACGGTCCACCGGAAAGCACAGATGATTCTCCGATGTTCAAGGTAGGGGTTTGTTTTTAGTATGATTGAATTTTATAGATTCTTCATATCATAAATTCATGATGTTGATGGCCAAATGAAAATGGCCATCATCCCGGACCTAAATCTTTCTCCTCTTTCTTTTTATTATTCGTGTGTTCTTCTAGTGGTATTCAATGCCAAAAATTTATTGACACTAGAAACATGGAGCTTCGCTCGGTGCGATATATGGACATGGATCCCTCGACGCAATAATCACAAATATGTGATCATTTAATTTTTCGGGCTTGGAATGAAGCCGTCGTAGCTCATGGAAGAAGGCTGCGGCCGGCACCCGGTTGGCCACGAGGGAGGAAGGGCGACGTGCGTCCGTGCCACCGGTTGTGAAGGATGTTGTGGCCCGTCAGCCGCGGCACGTGTCCACACCTCCGGTGGATCAGGAGGTCACAGCCGCATGGCCATGGTGGAGGCCGAAGGGTGGCCGACACCTGGCCGGCTGCAGGTGGAAAACGGCGTCATCGTGCCACTAGGAGGAAAACCGGTCGGCCATTCCAGCCGGCCGAGGTGTACCATGAAGGACCGCTGAGCGGTCTTGCATGCTACAAGGGCGATCGAACGGCCATTGTGAAGTTCAGATTATCAGGGGGGTCTCCCCAGGGTTGCGGCTAGCTGGACCGCCTGCCCACCGCAGGTTGCCGACGGGCCGTGCCAATGAGCCGCATCCGTCATGGGCCGAGCCGGGCCGCCCCCTTCGCGGGTCGGGCTAGACCACAACCCAACGTGTCGAGCCCGCCAAGGCCCAGGCCATTCGGGCCAGGCTCGGACCGGGTCTCGTCGATCAGAACGAGGTTGGGTCGACCCAGGCCGGGTTGGACCGACTGGGTTAGACCAGACCTTGGCCCATCCGAACCCAGTTTCTATCTTTTGGCAGTAACTTGAGAACCGTGAGTCAATTTGATGAACCATCTATGACACCGGAATCCTTTTATGGAGACGGCCCTTTTAGAATACTCCACTTGAGTTTTGCATAAGGTTGAAGTATGGCTGGGGTGGATCAGACCCTGAATCCAACCCGTCCCTCGGAGTATAAATGCTAATAACTTACAGACTGAGTGTCTGATAGACATGTCATCTATTGAATTGGGTCCCTTATGACGTGACAGACCTTTGGGATACTACTTCGTGGGACTTTGGGGTGATTGAGGTATGACCGATGGCTTGGGGAGCGGTTCTGCCAAGTGCGCTATATTCGAAACCATGCGACTGGCTAAGATCTGATTACTGCTAACCAATATGACTCGGAGTGACTCGACAGGCCTAGTGGGGAGTGCCTCTGTGTGACGCGGAAGACCCACGGTGGGGAGCACCTCTGTGTGACACGACAGACCCACAATAATCGACCGGAGGAGTAGCTCAGTAGGACACGAGGGGGAGAATCTATGTGTGACATTGCAGACCCATGGTGGGGAGCACCTCAGTGTGATGTAGCAGACCCATGGAAATCGACAGGAGGAGTACCTCAGCAATCCAGGATTAGTGGGAAGCGCCTCTATGTGACGCAACAGTCCCACTAAACTTGATAGAGGAAGAGTTCTCCAGCATCCAAGGTGTTCAATGATGTGACTGAGGATGTTACATGTTACTACCCCTAAAATAAATCCTGGCGTGAGCTGTCTTTACTTTTTTTCTTGTGATTGAGGTTATGCCATGTGATACTTCACCTTCACGGTGTTACCTTCATGGTATACATCCCACAAGTATGAGATGAGTATAGCTTGATAACATAGGTATATGTATGGTCATATACCTAAGTAAGGTTGGGATGTTGCCTTGTGATCTTTCCTTTTTCAAACTCTAGGAGACCTACGGGGTCTCAAGGTCCCTACTAAGTATCGTTATACTCACAACTTCATGGGTTATGCCTACACCTTGTTGTGTTTGGTCCAAATGATGGACAACGCTGACTGAGGACAAGGGTACTGGGACTGGAGGTAGCTCGGAGGTGGACTTTAGATGAGGCATACTGCAGAGGCGACTGTTCGAGAGTTGTGCCTAACCTTCAGGTTGGATCCTTGGAAGGTGTTCACGAGAGCTATTTTTAGTTTTACTGGTAATTTTTAGTTTACTTGTACTTTTCAGTTGGGCTTGTATCCTGACACCTTTTACTTTTGGTACACACCCTATTTACTGTATAGTTTTACTTTGAGCTTGTATCCTGCTTTGTGCATAGTTGTGTGAGTTTACAAGTTATAAAGGCAATGTCTTCTCATTTTTAGAGAATACGCCTTTTGGTGCTAGTCGCCAGCCCCTGACCTATGGAAGGCGGGCATAGGGTAGTCACGGTATGGGCCCCGAGGGATGGGTCATGATAGAATTATTCATTACCATGATTTATAGGTGGGAACAACATATTGAAAAATAAGTTAATGGGAACAATCTAATGAGAAATAACATATAAAACTAGTGATTGTAAGAAAAATAATGAAAATGAAAACCATAGAAAATGATAATTTAATTAATGAATTTATTCAAATGCATTCATGTATATGGTGTATGAAAAAATACATCCATGTCGAGTTAGAGATAAAAATATTTACAAAATGTGTAGAAATTAGTACTAATTTATTCAAGAATATAAGAGAACAAATGAAGAGGTGTCAAAACCTTCTATGTTAAGACTAATGGAATTTTGGTAATAAAATATCCAAGGATTTAAATTTCATACTGAGAGATGTTGAGATAATGGGTATGTCTGCATTTTTCTTTTTGAACCACCTTCTTTACACTTATTACATTTTATTGTGATTACTTCAACTAGAATTTGAATCAATTACGGGAAACTTAACACATCCAAATGTTAAAATTTAAAAATATAATTCAATTGAAAATCACAAATCCATGTATAGGGGATAAATTTATGTAAATATTGTTTTGTTTACCAATTTATTGATTACGTAATAAATAAAAAAGTAATGAATATTTATAGAATAATCAATAAATTAAATAATATGAAAATTTAGAATATACCTAGTGTAATGACCAAATTAAAATTGTCAATAAAATTTTCAACAAAATGATTTATATATATAAGTATATGAATGTTTATAATGTAAAAAATAATTGAATATTAAAGACATAAAACTATAAAAAGTATAAAATTATATTACATGGATATAATTTTTAAGTTTGTGATGTAAAATTATAATCAAAATATTCACAAGTTATAGATGTTACTAGATTAGATATTGGACATAAACTAGAAAAAATCACCTTACTTGGACCTAGAATACAATAAAATTGAATATACAAATAAGAATTAAAAAAATAACAAAAAAATTAAATAATGTTATTACATCTAAAATTTCCTTGCACAATTAAATAAAAACCATTAATAAAAAATAAATAATGAATACATAAATTGTATAATATATAGAGTGTATAATATATAACTATTACAATGTTGTGAAAAGTCCAATAGATAAATAAAACTATGAATTAGTTCCAACCATATATATTATTTTTATTTACAATAATGCATTGAAGTAGTATAAATAATTATTAATTTAGTGGTAATAAATATACCTTTAAATCATATTGTAAATATATAGGAATATATTTTTTAGAGTAAAAAATGATCATTTAAAATAAAATGTATCCATATAGTTATTATCATAGTAAAAATATGACCAGAAATAAATTGATATAGTGGTAAGCATTAAAGGGAGATATTTGGTTATATGAATACCTTGTAATTGAAACATCATTCTTTGAAAATTCATAAATCTATTTCCATTATAGTCCATTTCCCTGAACAATGATCTTATTCTATTCTCTTATACAACAATATTAAATTGGATTGTATATAGTTAAAAAGACTAGTATACAAATATATGTATCAAAATATGATTAATAGATTCATATAATATAATATATATTTATATATATACATCAATATATATGTATATATATAGAACAAAACTGTATATATATATATATCAGAATATATGTGTAAATATATAAACAAAATAATTGAAAATTGATGATATCAAACTATTAGGAAGCTAACATAAGACTACAAGAATGAAATTTTTGCGTTCATGTTGTAAAATTACTATCAGAATAATATTATATAATATTTTTAACCACATTTAATACTAGGATTAAACTCTCAAAAATCACCTTACTCGATCTTAAAATATAAAACATTGAAATATGAAAAATAAAAATTAAATATGAACAAATAACAAAATCAATTAAATAAAATAATTACATTTTACCTTACGACACACAATTAAATTTATTAAATTTAATGATATCAAAGAATTTACATATTAATATTATTATATATAACCATTAAAAAATTATGGAAAGTCCCATAGATAAATTATATTTTTAGATAAAAATCATCTGATAAAGAATTTATTTTTCAATATACAAGATATTGTAAAGATAATAAAAATAAATAAATATATTTCTTTATTATAAACTAAAATTATTTATAAAAACATATATATTCATAATATTCAAAAATATATATTATTCCTTTTTTAGAATGCAAAAAGACTTTTATTAGAGATAAAAAACCAATGTTGAAAGATCCTTGAAAATCTAGTTTCTTTTATCAGAACTAGAAGTAGCACCAATAAAATCACCTTTTTTGAAAAAAAAAAGTAATTATAAAGGGTTTTTTTATTATAGATTGTTTTATATTTATAATTTGTGCCTTTATTACTTTTTTTCCATTGATAAAAACATCTATTATTAGAGATGATAAAACTTGGGTTTATCAAAGTTAAATAAATAAATATTTTTTTACAATACTCCAACCCACTACTACATTTATCTGTTCTTTCGCAACCCTCTACCCTACACAGTCGTTATACCCAACATGGATTTATCATTGTGTTTTTGAATTTATGTGTGTGTATTTGGGCTCTCATGGACGGTTCTTGGGGTTTTTTGTGAAGCAGTTTTTAGTTTTGGTTATTTTTTATTATGGAATATTGATGATGAGGGTGAATCGATGAAATTGTGTTATTGAATGGTGTTTTGAAGATGGTGATGGTGAATTTGAAGACGAATGTGATGGTTTTCTTGGTGAAAGCTGGATGATTTGTATGGCTCTTCTTCTCGGGTTTTTTCCGGTTACCAGCTCCAGTGGTGGTGGGGCGACGGCGGTGTCAACGGTGGAGATGTAATGATGACGTAGGTCAGTGGCGTGGCTTCGTCTGATACTGATTGTGACTGGATCAAGGCATGGAGATTTCTCTAAGATTGGTTTGTGGATTTGTAGGCAGCGGGCATGTGTTGCTATGGGATTCAAAGGCAACAAATTTTTGTATTTTCAAATTTTAAGCTTTGGTTGATCGGTGTTTGAATATTTGAAACTTGAATGTACAGTGACCAGTCCTCCTAAAGTGGATTTCTAGAAAATTAAAAAATGGTTTGAGGAGGATTATTTATAAATGTTTATTTAAATACCCATATAATACAGACACAAAATATATGTGTTTTTTAATTTGGGCACACACACATACATATACTTACATATAAGCATTATATACACATTTGTAAAGGTATATACATATTCATATATATTTATTTTATAAAAAAATTATAATAATTATTTTCATATGGTTTATATATTTAAAAAATTATTTTAGATGAAAATATTTTCAAATATTTATTTATATATTAAATTTTTTTTGTAAATATATGAAAATATGTATATATAAGTATGATTTTAATGATAAATAATACTGCATTTTGAAAAATGAAAAAAATTTAATCCCCTAATTTATATATGAAAGTAAGTACTAGGAATAAATTTATTCCATATCAAAAAAATATAATTAGACCCACTTAAACAAAGCTTGAATTCCAAAGAATATAAAAACATTAGGGAATATGGGCTAAAAACTGAGTTTTAGAGGCCTTCTAGACCTCTTTTGACTGAGAAAAATATGGCCTAATCCCCCCTCCCAGATCCAAAGAGCATATATCTCATCACATTTGTTAATTTTCAATATAATGGAGCCTAAGTGGTTGCTCAAAGCATATAGTGTCTACTCAATGACCCTATGTTGTGGTCATTGTAACACTATACTACATTACTTATATTGAATTCCAAATAGTGACCCCTATTAGTAAGTATTTTTTAGAAAATTAATTCAATTAATACCTAATTTAACAGATATTTTTTAAAAAAACTAAAAACAACCTTAAATCATAAATTTGGTTTATATCTACATCAGATATAATTTATCAACCTCACAACTAACTTCACGATTTTTTTTCCAAGATTGGTAACCTTCATCTGTTATAACTGAAAATAAATTAAATTTATAAAAAATTAGTACTGTAAAAATAATTTAAAAAATTTTTATTATAAAAAATATATATTATTTAAATTAAAAAAATAGTATAATAATAATACCTTTATTATCTGTTTTTCGACTTGTTACTTATTTTTAATAAATTTGATAATCTAAATTACTTATTTGGTTATTTCAACCACACTGCAAATAGAAATGATTTTCGACCACCACATATACATCATAAATAAATAAAATATATTTTTTATATTATTTCACATCAATCCAAATTCATTTTCTATGGTTTCAAATTTTAGATACCTGTTTTAGTGTTTTAAAACATTACAAACGTGTTTTCGGTCATCCTAGAAAAACTGAAATATTGATTGATGTATAGTTAGATAATTAATTTCAAATGTATTTGTATGGTAAATTTCATATAAATTTACATAAAATAGAGTTTATTTACCTGATTTTGAAACCATGCGATACTTTTGTAAGGATTATCAAATATTTGAAAACTGGTTATTCAGTCAATTTGAGAACATCGCACATTATATTGACACATTTTCTACTCATAAAAATCAAATATATTTCAAAGACAGTTATCCTAGAACTCATGTCAATCTGAGGTAATTTTAGATGGTTTTAATCATTATATGCATGTTTGAATGTTTCTAAAAACAAAAAAAAATTGTTTTCAATCACCATACAATTTTAATAACATTATATGTTTTCCATTGTAGCCAAGGCATTACTGCCAAGACCATTATAGTGAACAAATTCCATTATACAACTTGGTTTACATGTTGTTCCAACAATGTATTACTGAACTGGATTCACTTTCTGTTCCATCCATGTCCATCTTATGAGATATAAATCTTTACCCAATGCATTGGAGTGAGATATAGGTCCCACCCATCTCATAATGAAATCATTGTTACGTGGGCCATAACATAAACATAAATCCTTCATCACAACCCAAAGAATAAAATGGGTTTCAAAAACATCATCTCAACATAACATAATCCATTTATAACAAATGGATATCATTTAATCAAAAGAAATATCAAACCATTTAAATAATAGAGACATTATACTTGAAACATAAACAAACTAAATAATGTCATCTTAGATGGAAAATAGTTTCGATAAAACACTTGAAATAACTTTTTGTGGAAAATATCCTTCTTTCTTCAAAAGCATTTTATTTTCACAAAATGCCATGAAATTTTATAAGAAAGGGATTCTGATTATAATAATCATGAAATATTGTATAATAAGATTTATGTAAATAAGGCTTTATGAAACTGTAAGAATCTGTTCATGCCGTATAAGTTAAAAAAAAAATTCTCGTACTTTTGCTGGAAAAGTAGAAAAGTACCTCGTATGGTAAACAGAATAAATATTCCTTCCCTACCATGTGGTAAAAGTAAAAAAGGGTAAAAATGAATTTAAACACACATGAAAAAATAGTAAACATTTTATGAAAACATTTTGAGAAAACATGGATATTGAGGATAAACATAACCCTAGTAAATACTTACGAATAAACATTCCCGGATAAGAATGAGATTAGAATAATTATCCCTTACCATTTATAATCGATGGAATCATATGTGTCATAAAATAAATAATATTACATGCATATTTAAATATCATATCTTTATTAATAAAAATCATGAAACATTCATGGGAATCTTAAACACCATACAAAAGAAATAGTTGGTGATTAAGGCATATGTCTCGCAGAAATAAAAGTGAGACGAAATAATCCCTTACCTTAGGTCCAATTTCTTCCATACGTGTCTTAAACTCTTGTATTGTGGGTTTAAACATATTATTATCTTGTTACAGAACCATAATAATAATTATGATATCATATATGATTCACTTACGACTTTATATTACCCGTTCTTTTTTCAATTCCATGTTAAAGCAGTGTTTTGGGTAATAATCGTATCATTTATCGTACATGTTTGGAAATGTTGTTATTGATATTATTATTACATATATCATGATTAACATACTTTCATAATTTAAAACATGATTTAGATATCATATATATTCAGTATATTTATGTATAATAGATAGATAAATGAAATGAAATACACCATTCAAGGAGACGGTAGGTCGTATGTATGGATGAACTTTATTTTCATTTCCTTATTGAATTGAATGGATATAAGTAGATGACGTGAATATATATATATATATATATATCCAGTAGAATTATTATGTCATATATTTCATTATTATTTATTATATATACTTTATAATTATTCTTGAATGGTTAACATGGAGAATGATTCTCATTGCATCGTGGAGACGGTAATCCATATGTACGCACGAGCGATGATATTGTTCCCATAATTATTGAATGGAATTGGAGTGGATGATATAATATCTCAAAAATTTATCATGTTATAATAATCATATGTAGTTATTATTTCCACCATTATACCTATTCAAGTAAATTGGTGTTGGAAAACAGATTACACCACGGCGTGGAGACAGTAAGTCGTACGTATGAACGTGCGGTGATTTCATTTTTATAGGATGGATAGAAGGTGAAATAGGGTTGTTTCATATTTAAAATAACATATAAGTATATTAGTGATACTTATGTAATTACTTTATAATGAAACAAAAAAAATAAGAGGAAGTATAAGAATAAATAAGTTTGAAAGAATCGGTAAAGGATATTACCTCTACTTCGACGTGCCTCTTCTAAACATCCTCTTAGGGCACTAAAGATGGTCTTTAAAGATTAACAGGACCACTAGTATGTCTATTGGGAAGTGGAGAAGAGAAATAGATAGGGATTTTTCGAGCATGAAGGATCAAAATTTTGTGAATTTGAGAGGGAGGAGGTGCCCTTTTATAAGGGAGGAGAGGGGCACTTTTGGAAACCTTCAAAATATTAATATATAATAAATTCAAAACCCCACATAAAAACCTTCAAAAATAACTCAATTCTAAAATTAGATGATACAAGGTTGTAATCTCATCAACCAATAAAATTTAGACATGTTGGGAATTTATTTTAAACCTTATCAGCTTGAATTATCCTTATTTAATCCATTTAATTTTATTTTTGTTAATAATATACTAAATTTTAAATTGTTATAAATACTTAATTATGTGTTATTAATTGTCCATAATTGGATACTTTATGAAATTTTAGACCATATATAATTTAATTTATATTTTATAAATATTTTTGTGATTTTTAATCAATTTAATAATATGTTATTTTTATAAAATAACAATAGTGTCAATTTTGACGCTATTCATTTATTTGAATTTAAATAAAATCCACATAGAGGATATATTCGAAAAAAAATATTTAATAGATTCATAACATGTCATATTTGTCTATAAAATTCGTGGATCACATTAAATAGTTAATATAATATTTATTTTAAAATTATTAAACCCATTTATTTAATATTTCAATCAATAAAATAATTTCTACATCACTATTGTGTCATCATTAATGATAATTATTTAATCCCTAAAAATTCTAAATAAATTCAGATGATGTATATACGTTTATTGAATTTTTGGAGACTATTTATTTTCGAGGTAGTATGAAGTTTATCACCAAATTAAAATTATTACACTTATAAGATATAAGAGAGTGACATGTTGTCACTTTCTTTGATTTTAATAATAATAACATCATTTTCATGGTCAAAAGTCCATGAAATGAATCTATTTATACCCTTAGGTGATATGTGTCGACTTTCATTCATCCAATATATTTTTGGCAATTGTTAGGGTAATTTTATTATATTAATGTTACCCTTAATTTCCTGGTTTACCTTTAACTATAGTAAATAAAATTTACCGTAATTACTAATCATAATGCCCAAAAATAAAAAAGTAGATTACTGACATAATTTGGACATACTGATTCCAAATATGGAATCCATTTTCACAATTTCAGGACACAGAAGATGGAGTAATTAATTTAAAATTAATATCATTGTCGAAAAAAACTAGTTTTTATTTAAAACATTGCAAAAGATTGTAATGTTTTTACCTATGAATTCAATATAAAATTAATGATAATGATATAAAATATATTAAATGGTAAAAATATATTGTATTTATACTTAAAACCCATTCAATATAACAATTTAACCATATTGATTATCTTGATGAAAAAATTTGTTTTTAAATAAAACATAGCGTATTTTTACTATACATCAAAATATGAACGTTATCAGAAAAATATAAAAACGTTATCCAACGTAAATTTTTATACCCTGATAAACATGAAGGTGTTTATTTTTTAAAATTTAACTTATAAACTTGTTAAAAATTAGATTTAAAATGGGTGCGCCATCAAAAGGTGGCAAAACTACATTTTTTGAAAATTACTAATTTTACCTGAAATATTTATTTTGTTCTCTTAAAATGACCTATAATATGTGTAAGATGAATGATATTCTTTAAAAAATCAAAATTTAGTTAATACTATTCATAATGTATAGTTCATAATAATATTATAATAATAGCTCGTTTAGTGAAACTCGGTATTGCGTACAACACATGCTATCGAGGAAGGTCGCTCTTGCGTGTAATGCAAGCCAAGTCATGATTGTGTGTATGGAAAGCTTCCTTTAGTATTGTGTATAAAATAATAAAAATATAGTTCAGTTATACATTGATCAACATCAATAATTGGTGTTTTGTATAATGAATTTTATTCAAAAGAATGTGAAATTTTGTGCAACACAAGCCAAGAATAGTGTTCGTATACTATAAGATAATACGGTGTTGCGTATAATGAAATCAAATCTTGGTGAAGCATACAACCGAAGACATCAAAAGAAAATAAAAATAATACTCTTAAAAAATCTCAGGGCGTTACATTCTACCCCCCTTAAAATGAATTTTTCCCTCAAAATTCATCGGGGTTATACACAGATTTCTACTTGATAGTTTCTTTCATAGATACCCACATCATAAAAAGGAAAACTAAAACATAATTTTAAAAAGGAATGTTAGAAACATAATGCATACCCAAATTAACTCATCACTGGGTTTGTAGATAGGATAACATAGGTGAGAACATGGATATAGAAGAGAAATCTAACCATCAAGTTATGATGGAGAGTGATAGAGAACATGGATATGAAAATCCCAATAATCACGAAGCCATAAATTTGTGATGATATAAGGTACTCTTTGATTCATCAGATATGGGAGTACTATGACATAATTTTTGATTTTCAAGATCATTTCCATAAAGTTGATGAATTTTTACATAAGAAGAAATACTTACTTGATTTTAGTGTAATATCATTGTTGGTCATTCCATGAACAATTTCCACTTCATCTCTTATTTAAAGAAATGAAGATGAATTTTTCATTCTTGAAGTATTAGCAGATGATGCGATATAATGATAGTTCATTCCATTTGTCTCAAACATAAGGATAGAAAAAGTTATTAAATATACATAAGTCCATATATGGTGAGATTAATCATATATAGTTCCAAAATGGACTTATACTTCTTTTATCATACCACTTAATAAAATAAAACTAATTTCTACTAACCAGGGACTTCCTGTAGGCCAGTGGTTGGTGATAAAGGCCAGTCGTACTTCAGTTGTGGGTTCGATTCCCGCAAAGTTTTTCGATGTGACGGGTTATCGCCCATCCTACGGGTTGTCCTTTTTTTAAAACTATACTATTATAACATTTCGAAAAAAAATTCTACCCTTAAACAATACTATATGATGTCTAATTTAACACATTCCAATCTTTAGGCTTATCCAAAATACTTATATCCAATCTCATAGTATAAAGAAAAATATTACTAGAGAGGTCGTCTACCAAGAATGTGAATACCATAATTTGTCCCCCATATATCATAAGATATATCTTGTTGGTCACATTCCAATCAAGTGAATACCTTAATCATGTATTCTCTTGAAACATGAATTACCATATAACCTTAGTGAAAACATGAATGCAGTCAAACGTTAACGCTTTCCACATAGAAAAATTCCAAATATTATATACACTTAATGCATGATAACACATTTTCCTTATATCAGTCATGAGCTCATTAATAATATCCAACATATTATTTTCTCCTTACCCCTTCATTATGCGCATATGATTTGCTTTCCAAAAATATTTCAATCAGTTTTCATGGTTACCGGTATCATATTATTATTGAAAACCACAATAGACCATATATATTTCAATATTCCATAATAACATAAAATTACCTCTACAAAATTATTCTTGAATACCAATACATAAACACTTCGATACATCCTCTTTAATGATTGGCATTGAATAGGTCCTTCCTCGATTTATATATAACCTCTTAGGTAGTGGCATTGAGTTGGGTAATTCCCATGTTTTCCATAGATAAGGCGTTGAACTCTATAACAGTCGGTCACTTTATGCCTCTTTTCCCCACACAGATAACATCTTCCCCTCCATTTGAGGTATTCATCAAGGTTCTTCTTCACTTATTCTTGATATGTAGAAAGCTTTTTATTCCTTCCTCTATGTTACTCACCAACAGAACATGCATAAAATTCAATATTCCTCTTATTTGATGAATTATAAATACAACTAATCTTCACATTGTTAATTATATATCGCAATGAGTGATTCGGCATAATCATAATATCTTTCTCTCCAGGCATTACACAATTTTGTTGATCATAGTCACCAATTTTTCCATTGGAATCAATGTTAACCGAATTCCTTCTCGTTCCCTGCATTGACTAAAACCATAAACCACAATATAAGAAATAGTTAAAATAATAATGAACCACATGATCATAAAAAGACACTTGTGGGTTGTTTAACTTATCACACATTTTTTAATCCATGACACCTTATGTTCACCCTATGTTTTTCATGATCGTCAACATAATTCTAGGACTATAACCTATAGTTATACTAAACCTTAGAGACATCCCTAGACATACCTTAGAAATATCTCTAGGGATCTCACAAAAGTTTTTTCATCCAAGTTTCCTAAGGTTAACTAAACCTTTGCTCTGATACCAACTATAAAGACCCCAAGATTGACGTACATAGACATTACATTAATTTTGCAGAATACTAAATACATGAAAGAAATAGATGCCCAAAGACTGTATTAGTTTAGTGTCTTCGAAAACTCAGAACATAATCTTTTAATCATGGTGAAATATCTTCAACATCTCCCATAAAGATCTTCCCCTTTTTTTCTTACCTAAACCCTTTATTTATATCCTGGGGAAAAGAAAACAAAAAAAGGGTGCTCTCAAATTATTAGTAAGGGTAAACATGGAGTAATTAAAAACAATCCATAAACATTTGAATGTAAAAACATGGACATTAAACATCCAAATCTTGAGTAATGACAAAAATATTGGCAGTACATAAGGCATATATCAGAAATGAACATTAATCATGATAAAATAGAATGGGAATAAAACATGGAATTTTTTCAAACCATTAATCATATGATACAATTTCCATAGTAGCTAATACATTATTTCCATTATAATCATAGTGGACAAAGCCCATTACTGAACTGGGTTTACATGTCGTTCCAGCCCTGTATTACTGAACTAGATTAACTTTCTGTTCCATCCATGTCTATCTCATTAGATATAAATCATTACCCAATGCATTAGAGGGAGATATAGGTCCAAACTATCTCATAATGAAATCATTCTTACGTGTTCCACAACATAAACATAAATCATTCATCATAACCCAAAGAATAAAATGGGTTTCATAAACATCATCACATCATAACATAATCCATATAAAAAAATGGATATCATTTCATCATCAGAAAAATAAAACCATTTAAATAATAGATACATTATAATTGAAACATAAAAAAACTAAATAATTTTATCTTATATGGAAAATAATTTTGATAAAACACTTGATATAAATTCTTGAGGAAAATATACTTCATTTTTAAAAATCATTTCCTTTCACAAATTCCGCACAATTTTAAAAGAAAAGGATTTTGTTGATAATAATCATGAAATCTTGTAGAGTAAGATTTATTTAAATAAGGCATTATGAAACTGTAAAAATTTATTCATGCCGTATAAGTTAAAAAAATATTATTCTCATACTTTTGCTGGAAAAGTCAAAAAGTACCTCGTATGGTAAACAAAATAGAGATTCCTTACATACGATGTGGTAAAAGTCAAAAAAAGGTAAAATGAATTTAAACATACATGGAAGATTAGTAAACATTTTATGAAAACATTTTGAGAAAACATGGATATGGATGATAAACACAACCCCAGTAAATACATACGAATAAACAATCCCGGATAAAACCGAGATTGGAATAATTATCCATTGCCATTTATAATCGGTGGATTCATACATGTCATAAAATTTAGAAAATGAAATGCATATTTAAATATCATATCCTTTATAATAAAAATTTTAAAACATTTATGGGACTCTTGAACACCATACAAAAGAAATAGTGTGTGATTAAGGCATATGTCTCACAGAAATAAAAGTGAGACGAAATAATCCATTACCTTAGGTCCAATTTCTTCCATACGTGTTCGAAACTCTTGTATAGTGGGTTTAGACATATTATTATCTTTTAATAGAACCATAATAATATTTATGATATCATAAATGATCTACTTATGACTTTATATTACTCATTCTTTAGTCAATTCCATGTTAAAGCATCATTTTGGGTAATAGTCGTATCATTTAGCGTATGTGTTTAAAATTTTTGTTCTTGATATTATTATTACTTATATAATAATTAAATTACTTTCAGAATGTAAAAAATGATTTATATATCATATATATTTAGTATATATATGTATAATTGAAAGATAAATGAAATGAAATACACCGTTCATGGAGAGTGTAGGTCGTACGTACGCATGAACGTTGTTTTCATTTCCTTATTGAATTGAATGAATGTAAGTAGATGAAATACATATATATATCCAGTATCATTATTATTTCATATATTTCATTATTATTCATTATATATAATTTATAATTATTCTTCAATGGTTAACATGGAGAATGATTCTCATCGCGTCATGGAGATGGTAATCCATACGTACGCACGAGTGATGATATCGTTCCCATAATTGTTGAATGGAATTAGAGTGGATGATATAATATCTCAGAATTAGTATCATGTTATAATAATAATATATAGTTATTATTTCCACCATTATACCCATCCGTGTAAAGTGGTGTTGGAAAAATAGATTACACCACGGTGTGGAGACAGTAAGTCATACGTACGCATGCGCGGTGATTTCATTTTTCGTAGGATGGATAGAAGGTGAAATAGGGTTGTTTAATATTTATAATAATATATCATTATATGAGTGATAATGATGTTATTATTTTATAATGAAACAAATAAAGAAGACGAAGTATAAGAAGAAATAAATTTGAAATAATTGGTAATGGATATTAACTATTCTTAGACACACCTCTTCTAAACCACATCTTTGGGAACTAAAGGTGGTCCTTGAAGAAGACCAGGACCACTAGTATGTTGTTAGAGAAGTGGAGAAGATAAATGGATAGGGCTTGGCTGATCTTAGAGGCTCACAATTTTGTGAATAGGAGAGGGAGGAGGTTCCCTTTTATAAGGGAGGAGAGGGGCACTTTTGAAAACCTCAAAAATATTAAATTATAATAAATTCAAAACCCACATAAAACCCCCCAAAAATAACTTAATTCAAATATGAGATGATATAGTATTGTAATCTCATCAACCAATAAAATTTAGACTTGCTAGGAATTTATTTTAAAAATTATCAACTTGACTTATTCTTATTTAATCCATTTAATTTTATTTGTGGTAATAATATTTTAAATTTTAAATTGTTATAAATAAATACTTATGGGTTATGAATTGTCCATAATTGTATAATTTATGAAATTTTAGAGCATATAATTTTTAATTTATAATTTTTAAATATTTTTGTGATTTTTAATCAATTTAATAATATGTTATTTATATAAAATAACAATAGTTTCAATTTTGACACTATTCATTTATTTGAATTTAAATAAAATCCACATAGAGGATATATTCGAAAAAAATATTTAATAGATTCATAACATGTCATATTTCACAATAAAATTTGTGGAGAATATTAAATAGTTCATATAAGATTTATTTTAATATTTTTAAAACAATTTATTTTATATTTCAATCGAAAAAAATATTTTCTACATCCCTATTGTGTCATCATTAATGATAATTATTTAATACCTAAAAATTATAAATAAATTCACATCATGTAGATAATATTATATGATTTCTAGAGACTATTTATGTTCAATGTTTTATGAAGTTTATCACTAAATTAAAATTATTACACTTATAAGATAGAAGAGAGTGACATGTTTTCACTTTCTTTGGTTTAAAAAAAACTAGTACCCTACCCGTGCATTTGCACGACATGATAATGTAATTCCAATTTTTCATATTAATACTCAAATAAATATCATTTATACCCATTCAATGTATCTCAGTTATTGTGAGAGGAAGAAATTGAAAGAAAATAGGGCATGTGTAGTTGTGAAAGATGTAAATAGAGTAAATGATAGTGGAATATAAAATATATTAGAGAGGAGGAAAAATATGTGTAAGAGGAGGCACTGGCCAGTGACGTGGGGGATGCATATACAAAAGGGTATAGGGATTATGAATATAACATTTAATTCATGAATGGGTTACTGTCCAAAAATGTGAAGATTTAATTTTCTATGGAAGACATTTAAAAAAGAATGAATATTTCATCAAGAAAATAACATCATCTAAAAGAAAATGATGAAAATAATTTAAACACTCTATTTCTAAGAAAATTAACTTTTGAACCACTTATTATGATTCAAAATTATATGGAATATACTACAACACAATAAATTATTAGTAGAAGCATTCTATTTCACAGAAATTCATCAACTTATAACTTCAATTAAGATAAAACCACTACAATTCTCTTTTCTATTATCAAATATGTAGTAGAACATTTCACCCAACGCCTCACTGAAAGGTTTTTTTAAATTTTCAAACCCACTATAATGAAGATTTATTCCATCTGTTGTACCATTTGTTTACTTTCAAAAATCATACAAATAATCAATAAAAATGTGATACAAAGAACTAAATGATCACACAAAGGTAGTGTCATCATGCTTATAACTGCAATATAGTCCAAGATTCCAATCAAACCCATGGATCAATAACTCAGAAATTGCCTTCATTTCCTGTTATGTCTTCATCAGTATTATTTTCAACCACATCGTTAAAGGAATAATGAAATTTGAAAATTGAAATAGTGATAATTAGGACTCAAATAGAGTTGATGATGTGTTCAATGCGGATCATAATGATGAAATTAAATTTAAATATTTATACTTCAAGGATGATTACTTGTTAATAGATGAAATATTCAGACTACAGGGCTGATGAACTGTTTACATATGAACAATTAAAAGGATATATAAACACATAAAAATATATGGTTATTTTTTTAGGATTAATCCTCCCCCCAATGGTTAGTGATTAAAATAGATCAAAACATATTAACATCTATGTTTGAAGTTTTATTCAGATAATTTATGATGTAGAAGTCTCATTTTAAAAAGTACAAATATTGTAATAGATGCAGGTGTTAAAATAAAATTTTAAGAAACAATTATAGTAGATTCAGGTGATGAAATAATAGATGAAGGTGGAACAATCTAGAGAAAGTGTTATAATAGGTTCACGTGAGAATAGATTCAGGTGATAAAATTTGGAGAAACCGTAAAAATAGATGGAGGTGATAATAACCAAAATGGTTATAAAAGATACAGGTGTTATGAAAAAAAATTTAGAAATTTTTAGACAAACTATGTACATAAACATAGATAGAATTGAATGATAAATCACATTGAAAGGTATTCAGTGACTGCAATTATAGAATTAACTATAATAATAGTAATTTATTTATATAATATAGTAGTTAGAAAAATTGAGAATACTGAAAACCAAATGGTCATTAAGTTATATTGAGACATGGAATGCTATATGTAGAGAATAAAAATAAAATTGTTACATTGTTTAAAGAATGTAAAACCAAACATAAGACTGGTAAAATAATTTCTAGTTAGTATATAAGGCAATTGTAATACCTGAGTATCTGACATATTCATGGTTGAAGTATCAAATCGTGTTCCACTATTTGAAGTCCCTGGAGATGACCTAACATTTTTATGCTAATTGTTAAATATGGAGATATCAATGATATTAATGAAAAAATTAATTCAAATGGATAAATGAAAATTTTAAAATAAAAAAACAAGGCATTGGATATGAATAAACATCACAGCAACAGACAAAGAAAAGGAGAATCATCCAAGTATTATAATTTTTAAGGTCCAAGAAACTGACATTGAATGTGATCTCTCAACATGTTCCTCAATAAATAGAATATCTGAAACAGCCAAAGGGAGCATGATATCAGTGAAAATCCAACAACGCATATCGAATGCATTAAAAATGGTTAAATATCAGGGGACAATAAGAGTTTATTCTTATTTTAAAAAGGAATAATCTAAGCTTCAAAGATTGTTTGGATTATAAAACCTACGTTTTTATATTCAATAAGCCTGAATATTGAAATATAAGCCTATATATTCAATATAATAACAAATGAACATAAGACTACATATTCAATCATCTTTCATTTCAAATAATCCTATATAAGAAAATATAAGTCTGTATATTTAAGATAGAATATTCAATATTAGATTACATTTTCAATAAACCGCTTGTGAGATGCAATGAAAGTGGTGATAGTGAATACTCTGTCACTGAAATTTGAGCGAAATTTATTACAAGAATGCATATTTAAGTGATGATCATATCAAAAGAACACACCTGTGGATGAGCGAGCCATAATTGCCTTGTGGTTTTGTAACACTGAAAAATGTATAGCTGTGTATGGTAGGAACATGAGTCTTGAAGGGACATTTCCTCTCCAAAAACCTGGGCAAATAAATTTTCCTTCATATAATCATCTAGAAATTTACCATTCATGTTACGTGAAATCATGAAAATTCTATCCTGAAGAAAAACTGATCAATTTAATAAAAAAACTATGGGCTGGTGCTCTTAGAATTTAGCTTTTTTCTATATGTTTTTCCCTTAATAAGTTAAGTAATACAATGGAATTGAAAATATTGTTTTCATAGAATATGTGATATTGTTTAGAATTCAGTTGTGTGGGAATTGAAAAAAATTGTAGTAAATTCAGACCCAGTATCTGATCTTTATCACCAAAAGGGGTGATGTTAAAATATGAGAAACATTGCTAAAAAATGGACATTAATCACACAACATAATTATATACATCATAGTATATAAATGGACATGAATGAAAAGAACATTCAAAGTAGCACATAGGATGGGCGGATCACATAAATCAACCCACTCCCCTCCCTTCCCCTACCCTCCCCTCCCCTCCACCTGCACAACCTCTTCCCCCAGCAGCCCCCCATCCTCCCCTCCCCTCCCCTCCCCTCCCCTCTCCTCCCCTACCCTCCTCCTTGTCCAACATTTTCCCCCAATACCCCCTCCCCCTGCCATACTTCCATTCTGAATACCTTGAAATATCTATATATGACGAACTGGGAAACAGTTGCACATAAAATTTCTGGAATCAGTTATGTTTCAGCAATCTTTAAGCAATTAAATATGTTTCATTGTCATATTAATGTAAGAGCACCGAAATGATATCTCAAATAAATTCGTTGACATGGTATGTTACCTCAAGATAAGACCTAGCACCAAAAGACGCGTTGAACCCCATTACCACCAAACCATAGTTGTCCCAACACCATGCATCTTCACAACTAAGTATAGAATATAGTTACAAAAATTTGAATGTAATTGTTGCAGTTGAAATCAAATAAGCAATATCATATTGTTAACAGTATAATGTTATAGATTTGAAGAATTGTACATACCCGAGTTGGTGATATATATTAGGTAGAAGTATAAAATTATGTGGAAATGTTTGAGGTTAATGGTGAAGACCTACCAGCAAAGTAACATATTATCATGCATGATAATGCAAGTTGTTAGAAGGAAATTTTATTCTGTATGCGTGATAATATAATATAAAAGATAAATGAACGCATAGTACATGATAAATCAATATGAACTTCAACATAAACTACAATATCAAGTTATATCGAAACAGCTATAAAAATAGAAATGTAAACTGTAATTCCAGTTCCACATGAACTAATATAAAGTGCAATTTAAAATCCAATATAAATAGAAGTATAATGTAATATAGAATGCAGTTCTAGTTTAAAGTGCAATATAAAATCCTTATATGTATGATTTTCTAATGAAAAGTAAAATAATATGATGAAATTGATATTATTGTTATCATATCAGAGAAGATAAACATTGGAATGCAGTTGTTCAAAAATTGAAATTCATGGAAATGAAGTCTTACATTGAATGTGATAGTCATCCATCAACGGGTGAAATTAATGTTCTAGAAAATTTGGCAGAAAAGGCTCCAGACATCACATCATCAAACAGGATCTATGTACACATATCAAAGTATTGGGAATGCTCCATTGAACATAGAAAAGAACAAGTATTTTTGTCTGTCTTTCTTACATAAAAAAGGTAAACCACACATTCTGAATTTAACATTGTCTTAAAATGAAAAAATATAGAAATTAAAAATATAAATAGTTGAATTAAAAGAAACATTCACCCAGAGATATGCTAACAGAACAATTTAAGGGTTATATAAAATATATTCAATTTCATCAAACGAACTAAATGTATGATGTCTATAGAAAGATGGCAGGATAACTAAAATACTGGTTTAGTAATACAGAATTGTTTGAAAATAGATACAGGGAACCAAATTGGAAACATCTGCAGATAAGTCATGCAAACTACAGATGGTGTCATAAAAAATTCCCAATCAACTGCCTCGATAAACCCCAGTATCAGCACTTAATTGTTACAGTCAGTCCCCTTGTTCTCACTATTCCATCTATGGGACATCGAGGTGAGTACCACAACATCATGTTCCCGAGTTGTCTTCACATCTCATCAGATTATGGTAAATCTGTTCTTCATTTTCAAAATCAGACAGGTGGTTTTTCTACATGTAGAAAAATTTCACATTAATATGTTGTTAAAATTTACTAAGATGTGTAATTGGTGAAACACATAGAAAAAGTGTCTAATAAGAATGACTGTCATTCTATCATTCTTGAAATTTTAGAATAGTTATTCTAGGTAAGAATATTTTACTTGGGTAGATGACATATCTAACGCAGATACATCTATTCCTGAGCTACTGTAAGAAGTAGAACACCCATCATCTTGATGTTTCTTTAAGAGGAAGCGCAAAACAATATTAGACAATGGTGTTTCATGTTTTGCTTTATATAAATTGAATAAAAGTAAATGAAAATCACCATGACATTTTCAATCCCACTACCCAACTTTGAAGATACACTACTCCGATGTGTATGTGTAATCATAAATAGAACAAATAAGTTGTATATAATCAATGGTATAGTATGTTGAGAGTGATATAAATTTTTACCTCTTTTTTCTCAAAGGTGTCACTAAAGCTTTGAATGTACATCTCATTATCACTGATAGAAAGTAATTTGTAGTTATTTTATTCAAATGAACGATAATGGTTTTGAATATTAAAAGTAGTTACATCAATTGAGAATAAATAATTCTTTAGATTGAATACTTCCAACTGATGAGGTAAACCATACTCATCATCATCCCAATTTAAAAATGATAACAAAATTCAGTTGCCAGATAGAAGAAATAAGATTAGCTGTTATAATAAGATGATCCTTCCTGAATCCGAGCATCTCTTAAATTTAAAGTTGTTTCGTGTATGAACTTTCTAACTTGTTTGTCGAACATAACAACTGAAAATGAGCCTGTCTTATCTGCAACCATGAGCTGTACCCTAAATATGTTCAATATATTTTTAAGATTGCATAATGAGTGGCAGAAAGTGTATCCCATTAGTAGCACTGAGTTGAAATGTTAGAATATTTTAAAATCAAAGTCTTTCTGACCTAGAAGTGGTATTCTTTGGAGATATTTTGCATTTGTGGCACCTCAGTGTTCTATATAAACTGTGAACCTTTTTCATGCAAGTGTCACAGGACTCATAAAACCAGATATTGGTGCTTTGAATTATTTGTATTGTTGCTGAAATTAAGCATCTTGTAGGCTACATTACATTGGGTTAAGTAAACATTGTTTAATGAAGCAAAGAAGAAGTTGAAGTTAAAGGTAACTATATATTGACTTTTGATAAGAACATAGTACTTACATGTTATATGTTTTTTACATCAGCAATGTACTTTTTGTTACTCCAATATAGTACTTTTGTAGATGGGTCTGGATTCGTTGATGGTGGACTGTGTAACTGGGATGGAAATATGAACCCTAACCTACATACATCCATAACTGGAAAAAAAATAAACAGGAATCATATAATTTATTATTACAATGAACAACAGATAATAGAGAACTAAATATACTGAAATATTTACCATACATACTAAACCTGTTTCTAAAATTGTCAAATTCTGCAATGTCCAAGTTGTACAAAATATTTGTTGATTGAATAGTAGTTTTCACAATAAAATCTCCTTTAAAATATGTGAAAACAATTATAGTCATCCCACGATTGAAGATACATATAAAAAATTGATGTACAAACAAAAAATAGGTTAATTGTGGACAGATACTATAATGCTTAATTTTTTTAACCCAGACGAGTTTTAAGATCAAAATGATAGGTGAGTCTTTCTGTTGATCCAAATAAGCTGGCATTTCAGTAGCATAATTCCCCCATAAGCTACAGTGAACTTGAAAACCTCTATAATGAAAAAAATTGCATTATTTGTATATGTCATTTAAATTTCCCATGTCACAGTAATAAAATTATTAAAGCACTTACCATCCTGAAGAATAATTTGCATACAAAGGCTCGAATTGCCCATTGATTGCACTAGTTGGGAGTATCGCAGAAGTCCAATGATTTCTGGACCATAAAACACAGAAAGGAAAACAATGAACGGGAATTAGATTGTTTTGGAAAAGACTATCTTGATGACTATGAAAACAATGAATACAGAACTATATCAATGCATTGTAATAGAAGTATACCTATTAGATTATCTTCCGGCACAACCCTTTGAGAAATGTCATTAAATGAAGTGAAATTAAAATTTAATAGAGGGATTTGTGAATCATAAGGACGAAGAAACATTGTTGACGTTAATAGTAATCGGCATGCATGTCGAGTTTCCAGGTAACATCCTTGATTTGGAGCAATTTGAATGTTTTGATTGTAATAGTAGAATCCATCACGCACGAGATCTCTGAACTTACAAATAAGCTGATGGTTAGTAATTGAACATTGTACCTTCATTCCCTAAAAACAGTAAATATATTGGTGGTTGTAATAGAGATATAATATTTGATAGAAGACATAGATAATAATGAACTTATTGCACTACAGTAAGATAACAAAAATAATGTGTTTTTCTGGGAAACATTGACTTGTGTATCTCCAAGTAAGAGATCGATTGCAACAACATTGTTGGAGTTTTTAGATGAATAATTGAACCAGATGTTCAACACACGTACATGTATCATTAGAGTTTCATTTGTCTCTGGCGAAATCTCAAACAATGGGGTTATTGATCTAGACATCAGTTTGTTATTATGTACATTCACAACTAGTATAAAAGGATAACTAAATCATAAGATAAAGAAGAAACAGAGTTACAATGATTACATTATATAGAAAAATTAAAAGATGAATAGATAAATATAAATGATACCTAAGATAGGCTATCAAATATTTATTTATAGACAATATTGTGTGTGCAATTAGTAGCTATGTTATAGCTATCTAAAACTATTATTTTCAAACCATTCGGTGAGGTGACCCTAGAAATAGCCGTATATGATTGACCATGTGAGAACACATGCCTGCGTAGAAATAACCCAACTGAAGAGAAATATTTTCCTTGACTCTTATTAATAGTCATAGCATAACAAAATATCAAAGGATATTGTCGTCTTTGTGATTTTAAAGGACATCTAACATCATATTGTGTAATATTTAATATTGGAATGAATTCACAGTACCACGAATGATAGCTAGTTAAAATTTTTTCTCTGATGACATGGTCTCCAAAGTTTGTAACAATCATGCGAGTGCCATTACACAGACCAATTGATTGATCCACATTTCTTAACAACATGACAGTAACACCAATCTTTAGACTAATTTTATGCGCTTCCAATCCAGAGATGTTAATACCATTTAAAAACTCAGATGTGTACGTATTTTTAACCCTATCCGAATCAAAACTGGAATTGCAAACACTATCAGAGCTGAAGTAGTCTCTGATTTCTGCATTTGTAAGAGATAGCATGTAGGCATAGATTTCTTGAACATCATCAAGTGTTGGATCTAGAATGTCTTTGTCCATTAGATAACTGACATCAATGTAATCGTCTGTGAAATCAGGATATGTGATGTCAACCATTTCTTCCAATGCATTATTGGTTGATTTCAGAAGTTATTTTTCTGGTATATGAATTACTGATTCACCATCAACAGGATGTCCTGTGTTACCATCACCAATATCTAAAACCCACTTTGAAAAGGTTTGTAAGTCATCAGAATCAGTATTGGAAGTCCCAGATTGCAGTTGCATGTTTTTTGTTAGAGTTAATAATCTACATTGTTTCCAATGATATGATGATTTAATACATGCAAGAACAATGTCATTTCTGTTGCCACCTGGAATAAGTGGTAATATTTGAAGGAAATCTCCACCCAACACAACTGTGATTCCTCCAAATGGTAAATATGTAGCATTTAGATTTTTAGTTGTCATTATATCTCTTAGAGTATAGTCCAGAGCCTCAAAACAGTACTTGTGAACCATGGATGCCTCATCCCAAATAATTAGTTTTGTAACATGTAATAGCTTGGCTAAGTCACTCCCCTGCTGAATATTTCAAATAGATTTCTCATTAACAGAGTTTGGAATACGAAATTTAGAATGTGCCATCCTTCCACCAGGAAGAAGTAGTGATTCTCTTCCACTTGAAGCTACTACCAGAACAATACTACCCTCTGATCGCAACAAAGATGGGATTACTCTCCAAGTAAATGTTTTATCGATCCCTCTGTATCCATGCAAGAAGAAGAAACCCCCACACGCTGCTGATATTGAAGACAAAATGACATTGATCACATTTTTTGTTCATTAGTAAGCATCCACTCTAAATTAATGTAATAATTTAGAAGACCCTCTCTATTATAGTTCAGTTCCTCTGCAATTGAACAATTTGTAATAGTGTCAATTACAAATTCTGGAACAGGCATAGGGGGAAAACATTGAAGAGACCTAACGTTGCGTCGTAAAATGTTGTTTATTTCTTGTAGAGCAATCATGTACCTCTAGTCATCAGTGAGAGTTAGATCTATAGAAAATTTGAAACATTTAAAGAGATGTCCGAATAAAATAGTAAAAACTAAATTAAAAAATGTTAACTAAATAAATGACATTGTGGAATATCATGAAATGATATGGTATATTCAATTTGGAGAATTAATGATTAGTACCTTCAAAATCTGTTATTAAACTATTCAACATTAGAATGAAGGATGGTTTCTCAACAGTGTGAAAGATAAAAGTCACATATTTTTTGACCATCACTATTATTGAAATTTTTAGTAATAATATAAACACTAGTTCTAACTGCATTACATACACAAAACATCACTTTTCAATCAATCATATAACTATGCAAACATATAGAGAACAATATAAATACAAAAGCAGCAGAACCCATTGATTGTAACATAGAAATGCATAGAATCATTGACAGTATGTGAGAGGGACTTCTAAAAATTCATGACAGACATGCACTTTTTTCATACAACTATGAAGAAACATGTACAGAACATAACAAGTACTCATGAAAAATTTAATGTATTGTGAAGAAGAATGCATGAAGAAACCTGTCATTTAGAGTTCTGCAAATACATACAGTTCTGGATAACATGCAATTTTGGATTACTTGCAGTTCTGGAATACATGCAGTTCTGGATTACATGCAGTTCTGGATTACATGCAGTTCTGGATTACATGTAGTTCTGCAAATACATGCTGTTCTAGACTACATGGTTATAGCTAAATTACAGGAAGATCTTTATTGTATAATAATGTATTTGGAAGACTGTATTGATATCTTTTCAGTATCCATATGTAAACGGTAGAGAATGAGTATATATCAAAGTATTATAGATGCTAGATATAATGAACTAATTAAGAAATGACAGATAATACACGGAACACTTGAGTGTAATTATATAATCCAGCTATAACCATGTCAAATAATATTATACAAAAGTTTATACCATTTCAAATTTGTTCACCTAGGACATATTTTTCAAAGATAGACATAGTTAGAAATATAAAAATTGTTAAAGAAATAGCTACATTGATTCATTAAACTAACATATCGCAGATGAAATGATAGCGTTAGTGATGTTAAGAGGTTGCTAAAAGAGTAAATAGATTTGTATAAAATACAGAAACAAAACACTAAAGTAATGATGTAGTTGGAAAAGGTGGTTGATAATTTGAAATGTACCTTGGATTTGAAGCCTTTGTCTTGCAAAATATAGGATATATTCAGAGAGAATATTGAAAGTTTCATTACTAATTATATCCGGTAGAGAAATGTTATTTTAGATTAGCATGCTAGAAAATAGTCCATGTGGACAGTTGCCCATTCCCCATGTTGAGACCTCTTTAATATAATCAATGAATTCTCGGTCATCCGCTAGTAGACCCATAGCAGAACATGACTCCCTAAAAGTTCCATAAATAATGTCGTTGACAGTTTTCAAATCCTTATATGATGTGGCACCTCTAATTTTTGTTAGATGGATCTGTAATGTAGTATAGCTCTCCAGTGGTAGGAGGCACATAGTAGAGTAGGCCAATACTGAAACCTTGTTTTGGGGGATGCCAATTCTTTTATTGACTATGGAAGACGAACCTAGTGGGGTATTCTGTGAAAGTTAAACATCTACCTTCTGGGAATGCCAAATATGATTTAAACCTATATGTGAACATAGTTTCAGAAACATTTACGCAAGTTAGGACATCTTCAAGTCTGTCATCGTCTCTATATGTCACAGTATGTTGCCCCGTTAAATGATAATGCAGCCTATTGACAGGTGGATATCTGTAATGTATATCATAAGATAAGATCCTCCAGGAAGCCTCACATGGTGATATGTACCGATATTCATAATACATCTTTATTTCAATTATAGTGTTGTCTACTAAGTCTTTGCTATTGGTTTCATATAGTGATGTCGTTACACGATTGTTTCACTTGCTTATATATTTAAAGAGATACTTGATAGAAGATGAATGGTTGCAGACCTCAATATTTAGATGTGGTTGATACCTGAGTAGCTAAACTGGATTGTATGGTACCAAAAAATGATTATCCAACTCAACCCCATTTTTATGCATTGACTTGTCGTTATCCCTTCTACGATATATCACATGACCATCGTCATCTACCGTTGTTTCTCCATAATTTTTTATAGGAAATAACTTAGAGAATTTTTAATTTTTCATACAAGGAGAAGATCTTCTGGCATCACCACAATGGCCATGGAGCATATAGTTTTTAATAGCTTCATGGAGTGTTGGGTAGGCAATTTTATCTGGAATCTCATCGGGCACCACTATGTTAACATCTAATGAAGTGATAAGTTTGTTTTCATGAGAAATAAACAATAAAATGTGGACAAGCGGCAAACCTCATTTTTGGAATTCAATGGTTTGAACAACTATAATGGAAAAACAAAAATAGATTACGTCTGGTTTGTATTAGGTGATGTAATAAGAAAAAATAAGCTAAAAATAATAAACTCTAATAATAGATCTTATTAGTTAAACATAATGAACTATAAAAAATGATCGTACCTACCCTTGATTTTCCAAACATACAATGTTCTCTTAAATCTTTTAGATGGTGATCAAGATTTATATTGAATACTCGAGATAGTAATTGTGGACAATCAGCTAGATGGAGATTATTTTGTGTAAAAAATCTACTGATTTTCCGCCACATTGGGTTACATGTAAACGTAAGGAACAAATCCAGATACCCTGCCCAATTACAAATTGACATTGCGTCTTGATAATTTTTAATCATATATATTGGAAGACCAGTAAAAGAAGAGGGAAAAATGATGTGCATCCCGTAAGAGGACCCTTCTCAGTCACCTCTATGGAATTCATCTTGCGATCTATTGTATAGGTTGACCCGCAACCTCTTCTAGTTGAAATGAATATATGATAGTCTTCGAGACTCAATCATTATCTAAGCATCCATGAAAAATTGTTGTAGTAGTCTTCTGGAATGTAGCAAAGTGGATGGTTCAATGTCACGGAATTTCAAGTGAAAAGAGAAATATTCTCTCATTGTAACCTTTCTCAGCTTAGCACTGGTAGTGAATGTAGTAGCGTGATGCATTACATTGTCAACATATCCATACTAGCCAACATGGAAAATTAATGGATACTGTAATGGAAGATAAAAAGGGTGAATCTCATCAATTCGTTGCAATGCACCACATTTGGTTTGAATGATGATGTCATGTTCTTGGTTTAGATATTCATCATCTCCGACAATAAGCATGGAAATTTCAGATGTTGTTAGTATGTTATGTGTTGCCTCATGTGTATGTCTTTTCTTAAGCAGGAATAGCATTAAGTGTGGAACATCTTCATGATTTAGGACATCTTTTGCTGATATGAACTGTTGAGCTAAAGCATTGATCTCATGTAGCATATGTTTCAACTTCTCAACAACACCGAAGTTAAAAATTGATTGATGATTTCTACCATCACAGCTGGAAGAGATATTTGTGTTAGAAAAATACAATGAAATGCATCAGATTGATATTCATAGCAATGAATTTCAGAAATACCTCATACTACTAACTCTATTCTGGAACTCATGTTCTGTGTCAAACACATATAGTTGGGAAAACCTTGGGTTCTATCCTTCTACCAGACACAAACTACCTATGTGATGGTTTTTCTGTCCATTTAGTCTGAATATAGTTGGGGCTCTACCATTGTTCAAAGACCTATCAACCTTCCCACCCATAGACGTGAATGAAAATATAGAATTATAAAGATTCATATGCTCTTGGAAAGCTTGTTCTTGTGAAGAAGTTTGATTGAAAACCAAAATCTATAGGTATGGAGGAGGTGATGAGAGAAAATCCAAATCAATCTTTTCCATAGAGCAGCATAGAGCAAATCGTGAGGTTTGTTGGTTGTTATATTTCCTATTTCTATCATCATAGAACATAGTAGAGTGACAGTACTGGCATACATATTTGGGGTCTCCGATATCTGAGTATCCTGAACGTTGGGGAAAGATTATTAAAAAATATTCAATTTGAAGACACTGTACTCGAATAGTATTTGATTTATGACATTAATAATGCCAGAGTACTAAAATCAATAACATGTGTTCTCTGAAATGTTCATTTCGTATGAGTTTCCTTCATAAGTCGATGAAATGTAAATATGATGTGTGATATCCTATATAGAATGTAATAATATTTGAAGACTAATTGGTTAGTCAACAAACCTTTGGAGATTGCAGTTGTGTTGACAAAATCTTTATTGTTTGAAGATGTTGCTAAAATATGTGAAGGAAAATATTGTTGAATAGAATATCATGGTATAGAAACTTTATACAGTTATGATAAACAAATAAAGAAATATATATTAATGTGTAAAAAACATATAACATACCTATCAATGATGCAGTAGTGTACATTGGTACATCAATATGTGGAAGACATAATCTATACACAGAGGATAGAGTAAGAACTGAAATTTAAATGACATGACATATTTAAGTGTATTAGTCATGCATACTCTGTCAAGTTGAGTACTGCAGATTCAGTGAGATTGTTTTCCTCATTCATCAGACCTAAAGGAAAAAGTGACAGAAGTTTTAGATGGTTCGTAATTAAACATTTGACCCATATTATGGTCATAAAAGTTCACAGATAGCAGTCTTACTAAAAGGTACTAGGGAGAGTGTGTGATGTATATGTTTTCATTTGTTTTTTCCAGCAGTCATTGTTGACTCCGTACGACTTTCACCTAGTAATATGAACAGAGAATTAACAAATGATGAGTATTCACAATTAGTTGGAAACAGTAAGCTTTGCATAGCATTTTTCTAATGAACATACCATTAACAGATAGAGGTGACAACGGTAATCTTCGTACTGTATGTCCGACGCCATTTACTGATATTGGCCGAATAATTGGACTACTGGTGGACATGGAAGAAAGCACAGGAGAACCTACAGTACACAACAGTTTTGTTACTAAAATGATTGACATGAAAATCATATAATGATAGAAGTAGAGTTAGTAATTAATTTATTCTAAAACTAAGTCAGTACTCACGATTTTCCTGACGTTGTTGCATGAGTAGTCTTCTTTGGATCCTTGATTCTCTAGAGTGGGAAGGAATATGTATGGTTCTGTTGGTTTTCTTTGTACAAAATTCTCTAGGTAGACATGAAAATGTTTACTGGGGCATCTATACATTAAAATACAAGTATTTAATATAATGACCAAGTAACAATATACATAATGTACAAAGATTGGTTTTAAAGTACATTTATGAAGCGAAAACATTGTGAAACAACATGATTCCCCTCAGATGAAAGACGCCAAACGTTGTTGTCAAAGAAGTCGTATATTATCACAAACAAGACTGCAGCTAAATTTGTTAAGTATCAACGATGTAATGGAGCAATCAAATATGTCACATATCCAAAGATAGTATACGTGGAAGGAGTATTAGTTAACGATTATGAAAAGAAACAAATATCTATATAATAAATTTATCTTTCAATGTCACGTGGGATTGCTATTTCTATATACTTGAGAAGAAAATAAGTACGCAAAGAATGGAGAGTGCATAATAAATAAGGAACTATTTAACAGTAGCTTCCATACAAGTATCAAAATGCTAGACATTGGTATGTGTTGTTGTAAACAGACATACTCTTATTACAATCACAATAAACATGTAAAAGATGCAGTGCAGAGTGACAAAAATTACGTTACATTGAGAGTAGACAACAGATCCGTTTGGAATACATAGAAACCCTACTCGCGAGGTTGGTGATGAAATAGAGGTTTTGGATGTCTGTGATGGTATGCCCGAGGTCGTTTTCCAGACCGGTGATGGTAACAATGATGCTTCCAGGGATGGTATGCGGGAGGAGATGACAAGAATCGTCAAGCGGTGTATTGAATCATGCTTTTATGAAACCCTAATCGCACCCAGACAATTTGGTACAAAAAGCGATCTGCTACGAATGCCTCGAGCGGGGAGAACTAATTGATAGAATGGGAAACGAGGTATCAGATGGTATTGGAGTCGAATCTGCGGACGATATGCATAAGGATATTAGAGGAATCGATCCACAGTGTAATTAAATGAGCTTCCTGGATACCCTAACCACCGCTGGGATGTGAATATAATGGAAGGTTAAGGGCTTGTAGAGATGAATGAGGCTGAAGTCCGCGAATGGATGTAGTTGAGTCGAAACCCTAAGCCCAGATTAAGGAGGAGGTAAACAGAGCGACGCAGGAGGTTGGCATCGAGCTCATAATTATCATCTCGTAAGAGCAGCCCAATAGGCTGGGGTTATTCTTGGGAGAAAAAAAAATTGGGTGACGTGGGTGATTGTGGAGGCGACATATAAGGCCCCAGCCTTAAACCTTACTTAATCTTGAGTTATTACAAGATTACACATTGAGGATCTTTTCGGGTTTAGAGTTTTAGAGAATTAGATCATAAAACTTGCATTACATTCCACATATAAACAAAGTGGTTAAATAAAGATAGTATTCTTCATTCCCATCAATGGAAACACATTTAAAATAAAACATGGATTATTTCATGACACAACCTTGACTCTATCATCTTATCATGTACCTTTCCCATGACCTGTGAAAAGAATTTCAAAAACTTGGGATGAGCATAAAAACTCATTATGGGTAATAAAAAACATGGAAAGGAAACATGAGTTCATATTTACATAAGAATGAAATCATACTTTACCCATAAAACATAGGCACTTTAACATACCTCATAAAATCATGAATAAATCATAGAAATCATAAGACATAAAGGTAACTTGATGCATTCATAACATTCTTACGTAGGGAGTAACCCTCTTGGTTATGTTTGGAATAACCATCACAGTATATTCCCTAAATCTCTTCGGAGAAACCTTAAAGTTTCACTCCTTCGCGTTACCCAATGCATTGGAGAGCTATAACGGGCTCACCCTCCCTTAGTTTATCACGGAACCACCCGTCTTCATAATAATGCCCAAGAACCATAACACAATCATATCACATAAAACATGCATAAAGGAAACATAAAATTTCCACATTTCAATCATGAGATATCAATACAACAAATTGATATAAAAACATTATGAAAACCATTTTCAATACCAAAATAAAAGAAAAGTAAAACATGGTATTTATTTTTCTTTTAAAAGAAGGTATGGCTTGTAGAGGAAGCCGAAACTCAAATAACGGTCACCACAGCGGAGAAGTCACTGTCGCCGCATACGTACGACAAAAACATTCCCTTTTGTCTTTTAGTAAACGCTTCGTATAAAAAATATTCCTTTTGAATAAACGTAAAAGTCAACGGGGGTTTATACACCGTATAAAAGAAAGTTGTGTATAAAATAAAATATGCCTCAATGAAAGGAGATTGAGACAAAGTCCCATACCTCGTATCCGACTTGACCCGACCGTTCTTTATTCTCCTGAATAATAAACTTGAGTTAATCTCTACTTTCTTATGAATCTTTTTCAAGTTCATTATTCCTTTTATACCATGTTATGAACATCATGTAATCAGTTAAGTTAATAATGTTCATTTTGTCGGTATTTGGTTCTTAAGTCAAAAATAGACTTCTTACACTTATATGTTGTTAATTTTGTCAAAGGTTCATTATATCCAGAATGGTATTCATGATATAGATATCATATATGTCATATATATCCAGTACATACATGCATTTATAATATTACATAATCAATTAGAGGTAAGAAATGAAATGCACCGTTCATGGAGATGGTAAGCCGTACGTACGCATGAACGCTACTTTCATTTCTATTTCGTATTTTATAGAATGGAATCATAATTATATAAAGTTATATTATAATTCCAGTATAATATCATATATAATATCATAGTTCAATCCTTTATATGTCCCACATATGGTATTAACGAATCAAATCACTTTTAGGGGGCGGTAGTCCGCACTTCATAAAATGAAGATATCGTGTTTTACCCATAATGGAAACCATAAAGGAATGCCCAAAATGAAAAAAAAACAGAAGCTTAAGGAAAACATAAACATATTTTATATCATATATAAAAATAGTGACATCATAATGGCCACCTTTGAAGGTGTTAAATGAGTGTTGAACAATCATCGTTTAGGGAGGCAGAATTTCGCCATCCACAGAAACCGTATGTTCATTAACCATTTGATGTAGTTGTGTGAGCGTGTAGCTCAAATAAATCTTATAACAACATCCTATTATATTGAAGATACTGTTGTTGTTACAAAAGAAGCAAATAAAAAGAGTTTAGGGGGTTGGAGAAGCAAAATAAAACAAATGAACAAGAGAGAATGAATTGCCTTTAAAAGTGTAACTCCTTTTGATTTGAGTCTAAAGGCTTCCTTTGAAAGGATTCTGCCCAAAGGGAATCCTCTAGGATGAGGAGAGGGATGTGGAGAGAGAAAATGGGCAGGGGTTTGCCAAGCCAAAGGCTTGAAGAGTGTGTGAAATGAGGTAGAGGTGGGGGCCTTTTATAAGAGGAGAGGAGGGGCACTTTTGGAAAGTAAAGAAATATTACTTTATTTGAAAATGTGTTTCGGTTTCAAAATGTCCCACATTGATATAATTCGTGGATATGGTGATAAGGGTTCGAAATCCACTCATCCAATTGGTTTTTGACATGTGTAGTTCATAGATTTTACATTATCTTTCTATTTTATTAAATCTTCAAATAATGATGTCATCACTACATCATTATTATGTCATAAATAATTTAATTTATTTAATGTCTAAAAATCATAAAAAAAATACTATGATATAGGAAATCTTTTTAGATTTCCAATGACTATTTATAATCAAAATTTGGACTTGTATAACCCTACTTAAAAATTGTTTTCTTAAAACATATTATGTTTGTGTCATTTTCACTTTAACATTAAATAAAAAGTAATTTATGTCATTTCCCAACAAAAGTGGATCCATGGGGTCCCCAAGTTGACCCATGGCATGTCATGGTCTTCCATGACACAACCAATGAGGTTGGGACATGTGTCTAGGTCATTTCCTATTATTAAATCATTATTTATACCTTAAACTACCCTAATTACCACTAATCGTGATTATGAACATAATAAGTTACTATTCACCAAAAAAATTATTATAATCTCATTGAACCACATTTTACATACTAATGACCACCATGTATGTTGGATATTCAAAATTAAAAACACAATGATGGTAAACTTTCATTTAACTGAAAAATCAGTTTGCTTGATTATCACTTAGTGGTTTCACTATTCATCAAAAATTGAAGTTTTTCAGAAAATTACCAAAATTCACCCTAAGCTATATTTGATATTCCGAATTCAAAAATGAAGTCTATTTTACAAAATTCAAAACATATAGGTCACATTAATTAATTTAATAAATAATTCCCGCTGCCAGAGCAAATAGCGTGTTTTTACAAAACAATAAGTATCAAAAGATTGACACCAGTTTAAGTCTAATTTCAAAGTGAAATTGATTCCAATGACCACCATTGGATAAAATGGTAAAAATATATTCTAATTTCACTTCAAAACCAATTCAAAACATCATCTAATCATATAAATAAATTAGATTAAAAAGTAGTTTTGATGTAAAATGCAGTATTTTTCACTATTCATTAAAAAAATGAAGATTGTCAGAAAAATACCAAAAATTCACACAAGGTAAATTTTGATGTCCCAATCATAAAGAATAAGTTTATTTTGACAAACATAGTTTATAAAATTGTCAAAATATAGATTCAAAAATGGTTTTCCATCAAAAGGCAGTAAAACAATCTTTTAAGAATATTAGTGTATTTATTTTCATTTTAAGCCGCTATAACACTATCTTAATCATTAATAGACATAGATAAAAATATCTATTATTCATTACTTACTTGGGATGTTACATCCTTCCCCCCTTTAGAAAATTGCGTCCCCGCAATTTATTTACTTATCAAATAAATGGTGGTACTTATCCCTCATTGCATTTTCAGATTCCCATGTTGCCTCTTCAATCATGTGGTTTTTCCACAAAACCTTTACTTGCTTAATCACCTTATTCTGTAAAACTTGCTCCCTGTGGTCAAGAATCTGGACTGGTTGTTCCTCATAAGATAGGTTATCTTCCAGCTGAACTACCTCTGGACTCAAAACATGAGATGGATCTGGCATATACTTTCTCAACATCGAAATGTGAAAAACATTGTGTACCTGAGATAAACTCGGAGGTAAAGCCACTCGGTATGCAACTGATCCAACTCTTTCCAGAATTTTGTATGGTCCAATGAACCTTGGACTCAACTTTCCTTTCTTACCAAATCTCATCACACTTTTCCAAGGAGAAACCTTGAGAAAAACATGATCACCTACCTCGAAAGATAGATCCTTCCTCTGGTTATCCGCATAACTCTTCTGCCTGCTCTGAGCTGTTCTCATGTGTTTCTGAATCAGCTGAACTTTTTCTACCATCCCTTCTACCAATTCTGGTCCCATCAACTTCCTTTCACCCACTTCATCCCAGAAAGCTGGAGTTCGACACCGCTTCCCATATAATGCCTGAAATGGTGCCATCTGTATACTGGAATGAAAAATGTTATTATATGAAAACTCAACCAAAGAAAGATGTTGGTCCCAACTTCCCTGATAATCCATAGAACAAGCTCGTAGAATATCCTCCAATGTCTGAATTGTTCGTTCTGACTGCCCATCTGATTGAGGATGAAAAGCTGTACTAAAATTTAATTCAGTACCCAACAACTTCTGAAGGCCTTTCCAAAAGTTAGAAGTAAACCTGGGATCACGATCCGATACAATGGAGAGAGGAACTCCATGTAACCTGACTATCTCTTTAAGATACAAACGGGAATGTTGATCAAGAGAGAAAGTATCTCGTATAGCAAGGAAATGAGTAGATTTGGTCAAGCGATCAACAATAACCCAGATTGCATTATTACCTCGATATGTCTTCGGTAATCCAACAACAAATTCCATGGATATATTCTCCCATTTCCACTCTGGAACTGGTAAAGGCTGAAGCATCCCTTTCGGTAACTGCCGCTCTGCTTTAACCTGTTGACATGTCAAACACTTCATAGTAAAATCAGCAATATCTCTTTTCATTCCATCCCACCAGTAATACTCCTGCAGATCTCTATACATCTTAGTACTGCCCGGATGAACTGAAAACGGAGAACTATGAGCTTCACATAACAACTCTCTCTTCAACTGTGAATCACAAGGCACACACAATCTCTTCCCAAATCTCAAAACGCAATCATTATCAATGTTGAATTCAGGCAACTTACCTTTCTGAACCAGCTCTACCTTTTTCTGCAACTCACTGTCTTGCTTCTGTGCTTGCTTGATTCTATCTGATAGAGAAGATCTCACTGATACCTGAAACAAAACAGAAGGACTTCCTGCACCAACAACTTCTATGCCAATGTTCATCAAATCGTTAACCAAAGGATCACGTTCCAAACGCAACATTGTTAATGAAGCATTACTTTTTCGACTCAAAGCATCAGCCACTTTATTTGCTTTTCCCGGATGGTAATGAATTGGACAATCATAATCCTTGATTAATTCTAGCCATCTCCTCTGTCTCATGTTTAACTCTTTCTGAGTGGATATATACTTTAAACTTTTGTGATCGGTATATATTTCACACTTTACTCCATTCAAATGATGCCTCCAAATTTTTAAAGCAAAAACAACAGCAGCTAGTTCCAAATCATGTGTAGGGTAATTTACCTCATGAGTTTTCAACTGTCATGAAGCATAAGCAATTACCTGATCATTCTGCATTAGGATGCAACCAAGTCCTTTCAATGAAGCATCACTGTATATAACAAACTCACCATTCCTGGAAGGTAGTGCCAAAACTGGAGCATTCACCAATCTTCTTTTCAATTCCTGAAAACAATCATCACATTCTTTTGTCCAGATAAACTTAACACCCTTCCGAGTTAGCTTGGTCATTGGTCTAGATAACCGTGAAAATTTTCTAACAAACCTTCGGTAATAGCCCGCCAAACCAAGGAAGCTACGAATCTCGGTTACATTTGTGGGTCTTGGCCATTCTTCCACAACTTTTGTTTTTGCAGGATCAACAGTTATTCCATCTTTAGAAACAATGTGACCAAGGAAAGAAATTTTTTGCTACCAAAACTCACACTTGTTGAATTTCCCATACAATTTCTTTTTTTTTAAGGTTTGTAAGATTACCCTTAAATGTCTTTCATGCTCCTCTTTACTTTTAGAAAACACCAAAATATCATCAATGAAAACCACCACAAACTTATCCAAGAACTCATGGAAAATTCTATTCATTAAATCCATGAATACAGCAGGTGCATTGGTTAGCCCAAAAGGCATTACTACAAATTCATAATGGCCATATCTCGTACGGAACGCAGTCTTCGGAATATCTTCCTCCTTTACCTTCAGCTGATGGTACCCCGATCTCAAGTCAATCTTTGAAAAAAACTGAGCTCCCTGGAGCTGATCAAACAAATCATCGATATGAGGCAAAGGATATTTGTTCTTAACAGTGATATTATTCAAGGCTCTATAATCAATGCAAAGTCTCATAGAACCATCTTTCTTTTTAACAAATAAAACAGGAGCACCCCATGGTGATGTGCTAGGTCTAATTAAACCTTTCTCTAATAAATCTTCCAATTGCTCCTTAAACTCTAAAAGTTCAATTTGTGCCATTCGATAAGGGGGTTTTGAAATTGGCTTAGCATCAGGAACTAAGTCAACAGTAAACTCAACTTCTCGATCTGGTATTATTCCAGGCAACTCATCAAGAAAAACATCAGGATACTCATTTACCACTGGCACATCATTAATCTGAACAGTTCCTTTATTTTCAACGACGTGTGCAAGGTAACATTCATTTCCATCTTTTACAAGTTTCTCGGCCTCTTGATATGTTATCAAAAGTAAGGGTTCATTCTTGTAAACAAACTGAAAGTATTTCTGAAAAGAAACTTCTTTAGCTCTACAGTCAATCTTAGCATGGTAAATAGAGAGCCAATCCATACCCAGGATAACATCAAACTCTACTAGAGGTAGAACAATAAGGTTTGCAAGTAGGTTCTTTCCACAGATAAGGATAGGAAGATTCTTATAAATTCTTTTTGCCTCGACACTTCCCCCAGGTGTTTTTACCAAAAGTTCCGGAGTCATTTCTTGAGATGGTATTCCCATTTTACTAGAAAAGGTTTCAGAGATGAAAGAATGTGTAGACCCCGAATCAAACAACACACTGGCATAATCTGAAAAAACAAACAAAGTACCTGATACAACTTCATTTGATGGCCCGACATCTGCTGAAGTAGTTGCAAAGGATTTCACCACCCCTTTCTGCTTGTAGTCTAACTGCTTCCCATCACTCAAGCTCCTTGTCGGACACTCGTTTGCATAGTGACCCATCTCATTGCACTCAAAACATTTCACTAACTGTAAATCAAATTTGTTCTTACCTTCAGCTTGATCCTTTTCAGTGCAATCACGAGCCTTATGTCCCATCTTACCACATCGGTAGCACTTTCCATAATTCAAAAGACATTCCCCAGCATGCCTTTTTCCACATTTATCACAAACTGGAAACTTAGTTTTCTTACCATCAGACTTTTTTGAAGAATTCTTACCTTTCTCCTGCCACCTCGGACTCTTCTTTTGCTGGTTGTTATAGAACACTTGGTCATCGGCAAACTCCATTTCCACCTTCTCAGCACATCGAACAAGCTTTTCATAACATTTAAACTCACGAGAAGCTAATGACCTTCGATACTTTGGCTTTAATCCTGAGTAAAAATGATTTATTTTACTATCAAGGTCCCGGATAAAATTTGGAGCATACCTTTACAATCGAGTGAACCTTTCTTCATAGGCAGCCACTGAGTCTTCCTCTTGCCTCAATTCCAAGAATTGCTTTTCCATCCTAAGTCGAACAGCCTTAGGAAAATACTTCTCAAGAAACATACCTTTGAATTCATCCCAGTCAAGAGCATCAATCTCATCGGTGTCCCTGATATTTTTAACCATAGACCACCACTGATCTGCTTCACCCTCCAAACGGTAAATAGCAAGACTAACCTTTTGATTGTCTGAACACCCCATGACATCAAAAATCTTCTCCAGTGATTTAATCCACCCTTCAGCTATCACAGGGTCAGATGATCCTCTGAATGATGGTGGATGTTGCCTCATGAAATGTTCCACCACTGACATGTTCCTCTGCGGTTGTTCTGGCTGATCTCGTGCATGGATACCACCGCCATTTATCGCTTGAGTCAACTGCGCCATTACTGCAACAAACTGTTCAATTCCAATTCCGACCATTTCTGGATGCTGATTCGGAAGGTTATTTCCTTCTGTATTCCTTCCTAGCACTGCTTCCCTGTTTCCTCTACGGAAAACCATTCTGAACAAACATGTCTTAGATGAAGCAACATGGTAATCATTAAATGCTATATCATTTCGAAAAAAATAATATTTTTGGATAATCATTTAATAGAATTCTAACTCCTAAAGTTATATAAACCGACCTTTGATACCAACTATAAGGCCCCAGCCTTGAACCTTACTTAATCTTGAGTTATTACAAGATTACACATTGAGGATCTTTTCAGGTTTAGAGTTTTAGAGAATTAGATCATAAAACTTGCATTACATTCCACATATAAACAAAGTGGTTACATAAAGATAGTATTCTTCATTCCCATCAATGGAAACACATTTAAAATAAAACATGGATTATTTCTTGACACAACCTTGACTTTATCATCTTATCATGTACCTTTCCCTTGACCTGTGAAAAGCATTTCAAAAACATGGGATGAGCATAAAAACTCAGTATGGGTTATAAAAAAAACATGGAAAGGAAACATGAGTTCATATATACATAAGAATGAAATCATACTTTACCCATAAAACATAGGCACTTTAACATACCTCATAAAATCATGAATAAATCATAGAAATAATAAGACATAAAGGTAACTTGAGGCATTTATAACATTCTTACGTAGGGAGTAACCCTCTTGGTTACGTTTGGAATACCCATCATAGTATATTCCCAAAATCTCTTCGGAGAAACCTTAACGTTTCACTCCTTCACGTTACCCAACGCATTGGAGAGCTATAACGGGCTCACCCGCCCTTAGTTTATCACGGAACCACCCGTCTTCATAATAATGCCCAAGAACCATAACACAATCATATCACATAAAACATGCATAAAGGAAACATAAAATTTACACATTTCAATCATGAGATATCAATACAACAAATTGATATAAAAACATTATGAAAACCATTTTGAATACCAAAATAAAAGAAAAGTAAAACATGGTATTTATTTTTCTTTTAAAAGAAGGTATGGCTTGTAGAGGAAGCCGAAACTCAAATAACGGTCACAATGGCGGAGAAGTCGTTGTCGCCGCATACGTACGAAAAAAACATTCCCTTTTGTCGTTTAGTAAACGCTTCGTATAAAAAATATTCCTTTTGAATAAATGTAAAAGTCAAAGGGGGTTTATACACCGTATAAAAAAAGTTGTGTATAAAATAAAATATGTCTCAATGAAAGGAGATTGAGACAAAGTCCCATACCTCGTATCCGACTTGACCCGACCGTTCTTTATTCTCCTGAATAATAATCTTGAGATAATCTCTACATGCTTATGAATCTTTTTCAAGTTCATTATTCCTTTTATACCATGTTATGAACATCATGTAATCAGTTAAGTTAATAATGTTCATTTTGTCGGTATTTGGTTCTTAAGTCAAAAATAGACTTCTTACACTTATATGTTGTTAATTTGGTCAAAGGTTCATTATATCCATAATGGTATTCATGATGTAGATATCATATATGTCATATATATCCATTACATACATGCATTTATAATATTACATAATCAATTAGAGGTAAGAAATGAAATGCACCGTTCATGGAGACGGTAAGCCGTACGTACGCATGAACGCTACTTTCATTTCTATTTCGTATTTTATAGAATGGAATCATAATTATATAAATTTATATTATAATTACATTATAATATCATATATAATATCATAGTTCCATCCTTTATATGTCCCACATATGGTATTAACGAATCAAATCACTTTTAGGGGGCAGTAGTCCGCACTTCCTAAAATGAAGATATCGTGTTTTACCCATAATGGAAACCATAAAGGAATGCCCAAAATGAAAAAAGCAGAAGCTTAAGGAAAACATAAACATATTATATATCATATATAAAAATAGTTACATCATAATGGCCACCTTTGAAGGTGTTAAATGAGTGTTGAACAATCATCGTTTCGGGAGGCAGAATTTCGCCATCCACGGAAACCGTATGTTCTTTAACCATTTTATGTAGTTGTGTGAGAGTGTAGCTCAAATAAATCTTATAAAAAAATCCTAGTATATTGAAGATACTGGTGTTGTTACAAAAGAAGCAAATAAAAAGAGTTTAGGGGATTGGAGAAGCAAAATAAAACAAATGAACAAGAGAGAATGAATTACCTTTAAAAGTGTAACTCCTTTTGATTTGAGTCTAAAGGCTTTTTTTGAAAGGATTCTTCCCAAAGGGAATCTTCTCGGATGAGGAGAGGTATGTGGAGAGAGCAAATGGGCAGGGGTTGGCCGAGACAAAGGCTTGAAGAGTGTCTGAAATGAGGTAGAGGTGGGGGCCTTTTATAAGAGGAGAGGAGGGGCACTTTTGGAAAGTAAAGAAATATTACTTTATTTGAAAATGTGTTTCGGTTTCAAAAGGTCCCACATTGATATAATTCGTGGATAAGGTGATAAGGGTTCGAAATCCACTCATCCAATTGGTTTTTGACATGTGTAGTTCATAGATTTTACATTATATTTCTATTTTATTTAAATCGTCAAATAATGATGTCATCGCTGCATCATTATTATGTCATAAATAATTTAATTTATTTAATGTCTAAAAATCATAAAACAAATACTATGATATAGGAAATCGTTTTATCTTTCCAATGACTATTTATAATCAAAATTTGGACTTGTATAACCCTACTTAAAATTTTTTTTCGTAAAACATATTATGTTTGTGTCATTTTCACTTTAACATTAAATAAAAAGTAATTTATGTCATTTCCCAACAAAAGTGGATCCATGGGGTCCCCAAGTTGACCCATGGCATTTCATGGTCGGCCATGACACAACCAAGGAGGTTGGGACATGTTTCTAGGTCATTTCCTATTATTAAAGCATTATTTATACCTTAAACTACCCTAATTACCACTAATCGTGATTAAGAACTTAATAAGTTACTATTCACCAAAAAAAATATTATAATCTCATTGAACCACATTTTACATACTAATGACAACCATGTATGTCGGATTTTCAAAATTCAAAACAAAATGATGGTAAACATTCATTTAACTGAAAAATCAGTTTGCTTGATTATCACTTAGTGGTTTCACTATTCATCAAAAATTGAAGTTTTTTAGAAAATTACCAAAAATTCACCCTAAGCTATATTTGATATTGCGAATTAAAAAATGAAGTCTATTTTACAAAATTCAAAACATATAGGTCACATTAATTAATTTAATAATTAATTCCCGCTGCCAGAGCAAATAGCGTGTTTTTACAAAACAATAAGTATCAAAAGATTGACAGCAGTTTAAGTCTAATTTCAAAGTGAAATTGATTCCAATGACCACCATTAGATAAAATGGTAAAAATATATTCTAATTTCACTTCAAAACCAATTCGAAACATAATCTAATCATATAAATAAATTAGATTAAAAAGTAGTTTTGATGTAAAATGCAGTATTTTTCACTATTCATTAAAAATGAACATTGTCAGAAAAATACCAAAAATTCACACAAGGTAAATTTTGATGTCCCAATCATAAAGAATAAATTTATTTTGACAAAAATAGTTTATAAAATTGTCAAAATATAGATTCAAAGATGGTTTTCCATCAAAAGGCAGTAAAACAATCTTTTAAGAATATTAGTGTATTCCATGCATAAGATTGTATTTATTTTCTTTTTAAGCCGCTATAACACTATCTTAATCATTAATAGACATAGATAAAAATATCTATTATTCATTACTTACTTGGGATGTTACACGACACGTCAGGCCGGAGGAACCCATCTTTAGTATATATAGTGGATTATATTATTTTCATAGTTAGAAGTCCATTAAATAAATCTATTCTGACCCTTAGGTGATACGGGTAGACTTTTATTCATCCAATAGATTTTTTTAGGTGTTAGGGTAATTTTATAATATTATTATTACCCTTAATTTCATGATTTATCTTTAAATGTGGTAAATAAAATTTACCTTAGTTATTATTCATTATGCCCAAAAATAAAAAGTTGCCTATTGACATAATTTTGACCCACTGATTCCATATATGGAATCCATTTTTCCAAATTCAATAAACATAATATGCATTAATTAATTGAAAATTAATCCCTTAGTCGAAAAAATAGGTTTTTATTTAAAACAATGAAAAGATTGAAATGTTTTTACCTATTAATTCAATGTAAAATTAATGAAAATTAAATGAATTATATTAAATCGTAAAAATATATTCTATTTATACTTTAAAACCATTAAATATTATAATTTAACCATATAAATTATCTTGATGAAAAAAGTTGTTTTTAAATAAGATTTAGCATATTTTTACTATTCATCAAATTATGAATGTTGTCAGAAAAATATGAAAACATTATCCAACATAAGTTTTTATTTCATGATTCACAAGAAGAAGTATATTTTGTAATATTTAACTTATAAAATTGTTAAAAATTAGATTTAAAATGGGTGCCCATCAAAAGGCGACAAAACTGCATTTTTTGAAAAATACTAATTTTACCGGAAACATTTATTTTGTTCTAATACCGTGGTCTAGAAAATGTGTAAGTTGAATGATAATGTTATAAAATTAAAAATTTAGTTAATACTATTCATAACAGCTAGTTCATAATAATATTATAATAAGATATCGTTTAGTGAAACTCGGTATTGCGTATAACACATGCTATCGAGGAAGGTTGATCTTGCATGTAATGCAAGCCAAGTCATTATTGCGAGTAGGGAATGCTTCCTTTAGTGTTGCATATAACATAATCAAAATATATTTCATTTATACTTTTATCAAAATCTATACATGGTGTTGTGTAAAATAAATTTTATTTAAAAGAACTTGAAACTGTGTGCAACACAAGCCAAGAATAGTGTTGTGTGTACTACTAGCTAATACGGTGTTACGTAGAGTGCAAGCTAATCTTGGTGAAGTGTACAACAAAATAAATAAATGAAATTAAAAATAATACTTCTCAAAAACTATTGGGACATTACATTCTACTCCCCTTAAAATGAATTTCTTCCTCAAAATTCGTCAGGGTTATAAATGGTTTTCTACTTGAAAGTTTCTTTCATAGAAACCCACATCGTAAAAAGGAATACTAAAACATAATTTTAAAAAGGAATGTTAGAAACATAACGGATACCCAAAGTAACTCATCACTGGGTCTTCACATAGGATAACATATGTGAAAACATGGATATGGAAGAGAAATCTAACCATCAAGTTCTGATGGAGAGTGATAGAGAGCATGTCTATAAAAAACCCAACAATCACAAAGACTTAAATTTGTGATGATATAAGGTACCATTTGATTCATCGGATATAAGAGTACTAGGAAAACATTTTTGGTTTTCAAGATCATTTTCCTAAAGTTGATGAATTTTTACATAAGAAGAAATACTTACTTGATTTCAGTGTAATATCATCATTGGTCATTGCATGAAAAATTTCAACTTCATCTCATATTTAAAGAAATGAAGTTGAATTTGTCATTCTTGAAGTATTAGAAGATCATGCGATAGAATGATAGGCCTTTCCATCTATCTCAAACATAATGTTAGGAAAAGTTATTAAATATACATAAGTCCATATATAGTGAGATTAATCGTATATGGTTCCAAAAATGGACTTATACTTCATCTATCATTCCTCTTAATAAAATAAAACTAATTTTTACTAAACAGGGACTTCCTGTTGGCCAGTGGTATGCGCTAAAGGCATGTCGCACTTCGGTAGTGGGTTTGATTCCGGCAACCATTTCTGATGCGACAGGTTATCACCTATCCTACGGGTTGTCCTTTTTCTAAAACTATACTATTATAACATTTCAGAAAAAATTTCTAGCCTTAAACAATACTATCTAGTGTATAACTTAATCCATTCTAATCTTTAGGCTTGTCCAAAATAATTCTGTCCAATCTCAAAGTATAAAGAAAAATATTACTAGATAGTTCATCTACCAAAAATGTGAATACACTAATTTATCCCCCATATATCATAAGATATATCTTGTTGGTCACATTCCAACCATGTTAATACCTTAATAATGGATTCTCTTAAAACATGAATCACCATAGAATCTTAGTGAAAACATGAATGCTATCAAACGTTAACTCTTTCCACATACCAAAGTTCCAAAAAATCTATACAGTAAAACCATGATAATACATTGTCCTTATATCATCCATGATCTCATTAATAATATAAAAACATATTATTTTTTCTTATCCCTTCGTTGTGTGCATATCATCTTCATTCCAAAAATATTTCAATCGCTTTTCATAGTTACTCGTACCAAATAATTATTGAAAACCACAATAGACCATAGATATTCCAATTTTCCATAATACCATAAAAGTACCTCCACAACATTATTCTTGAATAATGATGTTATTAATATTTTCATGACTTATTATATTCCCTCTTTACAGATTTTATATGAAATGTGCCTAATTTGAGTGAAATATTAATGTTTTAATACTAAGTATAGTTTTTGAGCATTTTTAGAAGACGTCCAATTGAGTCAGTTTACTATTTTAATAATTTCCCTAACCCTAATTTTTCAAATTGTGTGGTTCGTATTTTTAGGATTCCTTATTAAATTTATCAAATATCATTAGAAGGAATCATGGTCCAAATATTCCATTTGAAGGCTCATATGGTCAACACAAAAAGACCCAAATAATTTGTGCTGAAACTGGACCATCAATGATGATTGAGTTACTCGTCTAAATACCAAATCCCAAATTTTATGAAACTCCACCATATGTTCTAGATTTTCTACAGGAATCGTGGATAAAAAATTTAAAGTCCAACTACAAGAACAAGGGGCCTAGTTAATGCCTTGAAGTACAGCCCACCATTATGGTTGAGAATTAAAATCTAGACACTATTCATGACATATCTCATGATATAATCATCAAATTGAGATGATATTTTGAATTGTGAAATAAAAGATATATGTGGCCAACTTTTTTGAAGAAATCATTTAGCTTTAAAAGCATATTCCTATTCAAAAACCCTTTCCAATTTTGTACATCATAAATATTTGATTGAAATGGACATATTAAAATTGTTTAATCAACTGGACATATCTTTGGCTACATAGGTCCAAATGACTTGAAATGTTGAGTGTGGTCGGCCAACATTATTATCTAAAACTTTTAAGAATAATATATATCATTATTCGGCTGTCTGGATGTCCAAATCTTTGAGCCAAGTGGAGGGACAGATTGGGAATGCAAACAGTCCACTTCCTTGGTCTATAAATGCATCCCCCTCCTATCCTTCAAAGGGGTTGGAATTTCAGAAGATAAGATCACATATTTGCACGACCAAATCCATGAAAAAGTCTTGGTAGGACCTTCCATATTCATTTTTTTACTTGAGATACCCTTCCTCCTCTCTTTGTTTCCTTTCACTTTTGTGTTGTTCTTCATTTGTAATCTTGTAAGTTTGTGTTTTGTAATTGTATTTTAATGAAAGTTTCTTCTTCAATATCTCTTATTATCATCCAACTTCTGTAGATTAATAATAATTTTATTAAAATAGTTTAAATACTATTGAATCCCATTCCCTTCTTTTGCTTCCTCATTCAATAGAATGTCCGTTTTTTTAATTCTCATCATCGTCCGTGTGTGTGTGTGTTCGATGCACCACACTTTTCATATCCATTTCTATTTCTTATATTCATAATTTATCATCAAAATAATTATAACTAGATTATTAAACACCCAAATGTATGAGTAAATCTATCATTGGGGTGAGTCAAAATTTAGGGATGTTAAGTTATTGATAGTATTTGCTCGATGAGTATTCTTTAATTTAACATTGTGTATATTGGACTTAACATGTCATGTATTAATGACATATTTTCTTTAGCATGTGATTTCCATGGATTATTGGAATCATAAATACACTACCATAAACAAGTAATGGTAATTATTAGAACCCTAAGTTATGTTATGGCTTGGATTAAATCCTTAACACTTAGGAATTCCAATCAACATTATCTTGTGTAGTGGGTGTTAATTTAAATGCAATATAAAGAAAAGCTCAAGGATATCACAAGCTTAACTCCCTAATGTTGAACTCACCTCAATCATTATTAATTTGTTAAATAAATTATATTCAATCAATAATTTCAATTAATCTCTTCAAAATAACCCACTAATCAAAATACAATCAACTAAAACAATTGAATTTTTAAAAAGTATCATTGTTAAGGATTTGACCCGAGTACTGTTATACACATTAGCATAGCATCAGAACATTGACCGGTCGATAGGCGAAAATAAACCACGAGTTTCAAATGGTGTAGTTGCTAGGGATGGTGCTTTAAGTAGTCACCAGTTTCTGGTTGTTGTAAACAAAATAAAAAAAAGACTAAATTTGAAAAAAAAATTGAAAAAAAATCACAAAGAAAAACCCTCCTTCTCATAAAAATCATAAATTGAAAAAAAAACAAAAAAAATTGTCTTCACCTTTCTTACAAATCTTTCTAAATTCCCCGTAGCCTCCCAAATAATACCTTGTATTTGTTTGACCCTGAAATTGAGCGAACACATCTCCAACTTAAGAGGAATATAAGAGATAATCAAATAATTCAAGATCTAGTCCTTATCCAACCAATTGAATTAGATATGGACAATCCTAGGGAAAGAACACTTAAAAATATCACTACCCCTGATATGAATAACCAAACTCTAGGTATTCAATATCCAAACATAGAATCTGACTTTGAACTCAAATCGGGTTTGATCCATCTTCTTCCTAATTTCCACAGGCTGGCCGGTGAGGATCCACATCTCCACCTTAAGGAGTTCCCAGTAGTGTGCTCTACTATGAATCCTCAAGGAGTTTCTGAGGAACAAATAAAATTTCGAGCATTCCCTTTATCCCTAGCTGACTCTGCTAAGTCATGGATCTACTACCTTCTTCCTTGTTCTATAACCACATGAAATGACATGAAGCGACTTTTCTTAGAGAAATGTTTTCCAGCTTCTCGTACTGCTTCTATCCAAAGGAAAATAAGTGGTATTAGTCAATTCCCAAGTGAATCACTCTATGAGTACTAGGATAGGTTTAAAAATCTTTTTTCAACATGCCCACATCACCAAATTCATGACCAACTCTTAATCCAATAATTCTCTGAGGGTTTATTGGCTATAGAGAGAACTCTCATTGATGCCTCAAGTGGAGGTGCTCTTACTGATAAAAATCCTACAGCTACAAGAGATATCATAAGTAAAAAAGGCTGAAAACACACAACAATTCCATACTCGAGCACATTATCAATTCAATCAAGCCCATGATAATCAATCAATTGAGTCTAACAAGATAACTAATTGGATTAGTGAACTTACAGGTATTGTTCGACACCTAGTTGTGGACACCAAATCACCAACCTCATCTTCTCCACAATAAATGTTTCCTGGACCTGTCAAAAACTATGGAATCTGCAACTCTTTCCCTCATCCAATAGAAACATGTCCACAAGATCAATAGGATCAATCTGATTCATCTAGACCAATGGAGCTCGATGCATCATATGCTCAACGGAACACTAACCCTCCACTATCATGTCAGTTTGTTAGAAACTTCAACCAACCTAACTCTGAGCCCTTCTCCTCTTCCTATAACAAAGGCCTTATGTATGGTAATCCCATATCTGATCACCCTTAATTACCTCCTCAAATCCCAAACCAGTTTCAATAAGGTCAAGGTGTTGGTAACTTCCAACTACCTTATCCTATTATTCCTCAACCTCAAAGGAAAAACCCTCCTCCTGGACTCCATTATCCTATTGAGCCTTCCCAATTCCAAAACTAATACAATCGCTTTCCCAAGAACCAAAATCTAGGTAATATCAATCCGGGACAAGCCTCTTCTTCCAAGAAACCATTGGAAAGTGCTGTGGAAGATCATTCCTTTTTCACCCGTTATAGCCTCAAGAACATTGAAACCCATATTGGTCAACTTTCATTCCACCTTAGTCAACAGCAACTATCCAATTCTTCCCAACTTCCAGATCAACCATTACCCAACCCCAAGGGTAATTTAAGTGCAATCTCAATTAGATTAGGAAATAAAATTTATATACCTCAGGATAAGTCATATAAACCACCATTAAATGTTGACCTAGAAAATGAAAAGGAAAAGAAACATGAAAAGGAACCGGAATCCATTCCCTCACCTCCTTGTATTCCACACAGGAAAACAATTCCTTTTCCTCAAGCCGTTTCTAAGACAAAGAATTATTTTGATCTCGATCCTGAAAAGCTCGGCAATTTTAGACGTATTTAAGTCAACATTTCCCTCTTAGATTCCATTAAAAAAATTCCTAAGTATTCCAAGTTTCTCAAGGAGTTGTGTACCCACAAGAGGAAACTTAGGACCTTCAAAAATGTATCAACCCAATAGTCCATACCCATTAAGTGCAATGATCTAGGGACCTTTACTGTTCCATGCTAAATTGGAAGTTCCAACTTTGAGGATGCACTCATAGACCTTGGAGCCTCAATTAATGTCATTCCCAAATCCATATTCTCCAACCTTGGTCTAGGTCCCTTATATCTAATGGGTGTTTTCATTCAATTGTCCAATCGAAGCCTAGCCAGTCCTAAGGGAATAATTAAGGATGTCATTGTCTGAGTCAATGATCTTATCTTCCCTACTAATTTATATGTCCTTGACATGGAAGGTGAGACAAAATCTTCTCGATCTACCCTAATTCTAGGAATACTATTCCTCATGACTGTGAGAACCAAGATTGATGACCATTCAGGTATCTTATCCATGGAATTCGGTGACCAATTGATCAAGTTCAACATTTTCCAATCCACGTGATACCCATCTGAGGATCACGCTGCATTCTCAATCCATGCTTCTGAGGACACTTCTAAGAGTCAATCGAACCCCAATCCACCATGTTCTTTATATTATAATGTCAATGGATCTTGTGAAATCTTCACCATGATTAAAAAAGTCATAAATGGTGAAGTTGACGTGGAACATTCATTCATAGACTCTATCAATCTAGAGGATCTTGAAAACTCTCTTGAATCCCACATCAATTCTGATCTCTACTACTCCACCTTGGATAGTATTAAAGAAAATGAATATGAAGCAACTGAAGCCCCTTTTCCATTCCTGAGTTGTCTAACCCAAAAATGAATGATGACACTGATCTAAAACCTCTTCTTGAACACCTGAAATATGCATTCCTTTTCTGTGATCACTCATATCCTGTCATTATCTCTACTTCAATTATTGAAACTGAAGAGTCCAAACTTGTTCAGCTATTAGAGGAAAACAAAAAGGTCATAGGTTGGACCCTAGATGACATACCAAAAATCAACCATACCCTTTTCATGAATCACATCCATCTTGAGGAGTCATCCAAACCAATTAGACAACCACCAAGAAGACTCAATCCACTCATACTTGAGGTAGTTAGGGAAGAGATCACCAAGCATCTTCAATATGGTATTATCTACCCAATTATTGAAAGTGAATGGGTTAGTCGAATACAAGTTGTACTCAATAATGGTGGGATAACTGTTGTCACAAATGAACATGGAGAGGTAGACACAACTCAAGTGAAGAACAAATGGCGTGTGTGCATTGACTATAGGAAATTGAATGTTGAAACTAGAAAAGATCACTACCCTCTTCAATTCCTTGATCAAATGATGGAATGATTAGCCGGAAAGTCACACTATTGCTTTCTTGATGGATACACTAGCTACATCCAAATCCCATTAACACGTGAGGACCAAGAAAGGACTACTTTCGCATGCCCCTTTGGAACATCTGCATATATAAGAATGCCTTTTGGCCTTTTCAATTCTCCTACAACATTTCAGAGGTGTATGATGTGTATATTTTCTGAATTTAGTGAACACTGCATGGAAGTCTTCATGGATGACTTCACCATTTTTGGTGAGTCATTTGAATCTTGTTTGAATTCACTCTCTCTAGTCCTCCAAAATTGTTTCAAGTGTAACCTTCTATTATATTTTGAAAAATGTAACTTCATGGATGCAAATGGGATTGTTCTAGGGCACATAGTTTTAAAAGAAGGTATTGAAGTCGATCCTGCCAAAATTGAAGTGATCCAATCACTTCCTCAACCCACTTCTATTCGAGTGATCCATTCATTTCTCGGTCATGCCTATTTCTATAGGAGATTCATCCATAATTTCAGTAGGATTTCCCTCACACTCACTTGGTTTCTCGCTTTCCATTTCAATGAAGTTTGCAAGACAGCCTTTATTGAAATCAAAATTTCTCTAACATCCACCCCAATAATCCAACCCCCAGATTGTTCCTTACCCTTTGAGTTGATGTGTGAGGCTTCTGATAGAGCCGTTGGGGCTGTTCTTGGTCAAAGAAGAGAAAATATTCTTCATGTCATCTATTATGCCTCAAAAACAATGGATGAAACTCAATCTCACTACATTGTCACCGAAAAGGAACTTTTAGAAGTGGTTTTTGCCTTAGATAAATTTCGGCCCTATATCTTAGGTGCCAAAATCATCATCTTCACAGACCATTGTACTATAAAGTTCTCACTCAGGATAAGTGATTCCAAACTGAGGCTAACAAGATGGATCCTAATGCTCCAAGAGTTTGACCTTGAAATCAAAGATAGACTAGGAAAAGAAAACCCTGTGGGTGATCAATTGAGTAAAATTTCTAATTCTTCTCTTTCAGAAATAATTGATCCTAAATTATCCAATGATAACCTTTCATCTTTCACTCCAAAGTTACCATGGTATGCCCCAATTGTCAATTACTTGGTTTATTGTGTTTTTCCTGAAAAATTTTTAAAAGCACAAAAAAGGAAGATGAATAGTGATATAAAATACTATTTTTGGGAAGAAAATAAACTTTGGAAAACTGGGGAATACATGGTAATTAAGAGATGTGTTGATGAATATGAACATTCCTCAATCTTAGAATTTTGTCACTCATTTCCCATAGGTGTCCACTTTCGACCACAAAGGACCTCCTGAAAGGTCCTAGACTATGGATTCTTCTATCCTTCACTCTTCAAGGACTCACATGAGTTCTGTCAATAATGTCACACTTTCCAAAAGTTTGGCACAATTTCAAAGAAAAATGAAGTTCCCCAAAAACCATTAATTTTCTGTGAGATCTTCGATGTTTGGGGCATCGATTTTATGGGACCATTTCCCCCTTCCAATGGATTCTCATACATCCCTCTTGTAGTGTATTATGTTTCCAGGTGGTTTGAGGACAAACCCTCTAGAAAGGATGCTTCACATACTATTAGTGAGTTCCTAAGGACACACATCTTCCACCGATTTGGCACACCACATGCCTTGATAAGTGACTTAGGCACCCATTTCTATAATAGAACCATGAAATATAATTTAAAAAATAATGGGGATGTACATAAAACTTCAACTGCATATCACCCCCAAACAAATGGAATGGATGAACTTTCTAATAGAGAAGTGAAAAGAGTTCTTGAGAGAATTTTAAAACCCACCATAAAAGACTGGCCTGAAAGACATGGTGAAGCACTTTAGGCTTATCAAACTGCCTATAAAACACCCATTGAGATGTCTCATTTTATGATAGTTTTAGGTAAAGCATTCCATCTACCAGTTGAAATCCAATATACGTCTTTTTGGGTAGTGAAACTTGTAATTTTGATCTTGAAAAATCTGGTGAAGAAAGATTGTTTCAATTGGATGAACTGGAGGAGCTTCGACTTGATCCTTATAAGAATTCTAATATCTATAAAGAAATATCCAAGGCACTCCATGATAAACACGCCCTAAGAATGGTATTTAATAAAGGTGAAAAGGTAATGCTCTTCAATTAACGATTATGGATTCACCTAGGTAAGCTTAATTCTCGTTGGTAAGGTCCTTTTATTCTTTCTCATGTTTACCCATTTGGTGCAGTGCAATTCCAAGACCCCTCTTCAAAAAGAACATTCACGGTTATTGGACATCGTTTAAAGAATCACCTTGAGAGGATACACAATCCTGGATCAACATAAACTTCCACTAGATCCCCATCTTCTGCAGTATACCCACCACTAGATGGAGATGGAAACCCACCAAATCCAATCCAGGGGCACCACTTTCCCTTTAACTCTCTCTTTATATCTTCCTCTCTCTACCTCTTTCTTCTTCTTCCTCTCTCTTTCATTTTCTACCAATTTCTTTATCAAACCCTTTCTTTTTCACTTTCACTTTTGTTTGGGTGTATCTTTATTAAAAACTAAAAAAAACTAAACAAAAAAAAAACAAAAAAAACATCATAACAAAACAAAATTACAAAAAAAATCATGATTCATGATTACTCACCTTCCATTTTACTAAATTTTTCCAACCATTTTGGGGAGTTAACATACATTTTTTCATCTCAAAATTTATGTATTTTCATCATAACATTGGATAATGAAATTTGTGTCAAAATTAACAAATTTTTAATGATCAATTTTTGATTTGGAAAATTATTTTCCCAAACTGCGAGGAACAACATTTTCTTTCATGCCAAGGCCACCTATGGCCATATTTTTAAAATGTGTGTTTTCACCCCCATTTGTGAGTCGTTTGTTTGTGGAACTTCGAGCTTAATTTCCTAACTTAGTGTGCATTAATATGATAAAGGCATTTCATGAACCACATGAGAATCATAATAGCCAAATAGCCTCCCATTTACCTTAAATTAATTTTTCTTTTGAAATCCACTTCGAGCCTATGAAAACCTTTTCTTTGATATCCACATTACAAGCCCAATACCTTTTCCCACCCAATATCAACATGGATTTCTCATTGCATTTTTGTATTGAAATTTATGTGTGGGGGGAACGGATTTCATTTTGGGTACCCTTTGTTGATTTCACCATGTTATCATATGATTGAGGAAAGGAATCAATTTTAGTGTGGGGGAGAGGTTGTCCTTCAGTGTGTTTTGAGGAATTTAATGTACTTTCATTTATGTAATTCTGTAAATTTTATTGACAAGTGTACAAAAAAATAAAAAAAATAAAAAAATATATTGGGTTGTTTCTTGGGTAGGTCAAAAATAACTCTTCCTAAAACTTTGATCATGTTATAACTATTATAATTAGTGTCGTCAAGAGATCAATCATGGTTTGGGATATGAGTGTGGGATCTTTTCCAAGTTCAACTTTTGAAAAAATAGAAGAAGAAAGAAAAAAAGAACACTTTAATTATATACATATGTCATTGGGGGACGTTTTTTGGTTTGTAAATATTTCATATTCTCATCCCCATGAAATTTTCTTCCTCTATTGTGTCTTTCTTCACATAATCATTCCCTTGTAAAATATGTTTTTTTCATTTCCTTCCATGTTTTATTTCAAAAAAAATGTGCATTGCTTTTTATATGTTGGTGTTTTACCCCTCTTCTTATCTCTCTTGGAAATTATATTCCTACCTTCCCATAGCCATATAAAAACCCTTAAAAGTACATATTGATTCTTATACACTATGGATATGGATTGGAAGTTGAGATCTCTTTCGAACTCTAAGATTTTCACTTTTGGATGGTGAAAGAGTGAACCTCCACACATGAATTTTATCATCTTGAGAGGTGTGAGTTTTGAGTGTCCACATTTTCCATTTCAAAATTTGTGCATTAATACATGAATTAGTTTTGGAAAATTTTTTCTATAAAAATATGTGGTGGATTTCAAAATGTATGAGTGAAATAGTTCAAACAACCTCTGATTGGAGAAAACAAAATTTTAATATCTGTTGGTGAGTGAAAATGATTTTTGTTATATTATTATATTTGTTGCACATGAGGACATGAACAAGCCTATGTGTGGGTGAATTTTTTTTATTAATATTTTCATGTCTTATTATATACCCCCTTTACCGATTTTATATGAAATGTGCATAAATTGTGTGAAATATTAATGTTTTAGTACTAAGTGTAAATTTTGAGCATTTTTAGAAGTAGTCCAATTGAGTAAGTTTACTATTTTATTAATAACTGTCACCCTAATGATTCAAATTGTGTGGTTAATGTATTTTAGGATTCCTTATTCAATTTATCACATATAATAATCAGGAATCATGGGCCAATTCTATCATATGAAGGCTCATATGGTCAACAGAAGAAGACCCAAAGAATTTGTGCTGAAACTGGACCATCAATGATGATTGAGTTACTGGTCTAAATCCGGAATCCCAAATTTTATGAAACCCCACCATATATTATATATTATCCAATGGAATCATGGATAAGAATTTTATGGTCCTACTACAAGAAAAGGGGGCCTAACTAATTCCTTGAAGTCCAGCCCACCATTCTGGCCAAGAATTAAAATCCAGACACTATTCATGACAAATCTCATGATGTAATCATCAAATCGACATGATATTTTGATGTGTTAAATATGAGATATAGTCGGATGATTTTTTTGAAGAAATCATTCTTCTTTGAAGGAATATTCCTATTCAAAACCCCTTTAACCTCTTCGTCTTCAAAAAGATTGGATTGAAATGGATGGATTAAACGGTTTTAATCAACCGGACATAACTTTGGATACATAAGTTCAAATGAATCCAACATTTGAGAGTCTTCGGCCAAAATTATTATATAAAAATTTTAAGAAGAATATATCTCATGATTAATCTTTAGGGATGTCCAAATCATCCATCCAAATGGAGGGACAGATTGGGATTGCAAACAGTCCACTTCCTTGGGCTATTAATGCATCCCCCTACTCTCTTTCAAAGGGGTTGGCATTTCAGAAGAGAGGATCACATATTGTCATGAAAAAAGCCTTTCCAAAGGCTTGGGAATACCTTATATATAAAAGTTTTTAATTGAGATACCCTTCCTCCTCTAATTGTTTCCATTCACTTTTGTGTTGTCCTTCGTTTGTAATCTTGTATGTTTGGGTATTGTAATTATATTTTAATGAATGTTTCTTCTTCAATATCTCTTATTCTCATCTACCTTCTGTAGATTAATATTAATGTTATTAAAAATGATTAAATAATGTTGAATCCCCTTCCCTTCTTTTGATTCCTCATTTAATTGAAAGTATGTTTCTTTTAAATCTCATCATTGTTCGTGTGTGTGTGTTCAACGCACCACTCTTTTCTTATCCCTTTCAATTTCATCCATTCTTAATTTTTCATCATACTAATTATAAGCAGACTATTGAACACCCAAATTTTTGAGTAAATATATCATTGGGGTGAGTCAAAATTTAGTGATGTTACGTGATTGAGAGTATTTACTCGATGAGTATTCATTAATTTAACATTGTTTATGTTGGACTTAACATGTCATGGATTAATGAAATATTTTGTATAACATGTGGTTTCCATATATTATTGGAAGCATAAATACACTACCATAAACAATTAATGGTAATGATTAGAACCCTATGTTATGTTAAGGCTTGAATTAATTCCTTAACATTTAGGAATTCCAATCAACGTTATCTTGTGAAGTGGGTGTTAATTTAAATACAATATAAAGAAAATCTCAAAGATATCACAAGCTTAACTCCCTAATGATGAACTCACCCTAATATTTATTAATGTTCTAAATCAATTATTTTCAATAATTCATTTCAATTAATCTCTACAAATAAAACCCCTAATCAAAATACAATCAACTAAAAACAATTGACTATTTAAAAAGTATCATCATCGAGGATTCGACCAGAGTGTTGTTATACACATTAAGAAAGCATCAGAACTTTGACCGGTCGATAGGTGACAATCGGCCATGCATTTCACATACCAATACAGAAACACTACGATCCATGCTCTTTAATGATTGGAATGGAATAGGTCCTTCCTGGATTTAGAAGTAACCTCTTAGGTAGGGGAATTGAGTTGTGTAATGCTCGTGTTCTCCACAGATAAGACATTGAACTCTACAAAAGTCTGTCACACTATGCCCCTTCTCCCCACACAGATAAAATATTCTCCTCCATTTTAGGTATTTCTCAAGGTTGTTATTCCGTTCTTCTTGATATGTATAAAGCATAATCTTCCTCCCACTATGTTCCTCCCCATTAGAACATGCATAAAACTCCATATTCCTCTTATTTGATGATTTAGGAATAAAACTAAAGTTCACCTTGTTAATAATATATCGCGATGAATAATTCAGCTTAATCATAATTTCTTTCTCTCCAGGAATTACACAATTTTGTTTATCATAGTCTCCAGTTTTTCCATTGGAATCAATGTTAACTAAATTCCTTCTCGTTCCCTCTATTGACTAAAACCAGAAACCACAGTGTAAGAAACAGTTAAAATAATGAAGAAACACATGATCCTAAAAATTCACTTATGGGATGTCTAACGTATCATAAATTATTTAATCCATGAAACCATAGTTTCACCCTAGGTTATTCATGATCCTGAACATAACTCTCGGACTGTAACCTGTAGTTATACTAAACCTTATGGACATCCCTTTACATACCTTAGAATTATCTATAGGGATCTCACTAAAGTTTTTTCATCCTAGTTTAAAAATGTTAACTAAACCATCTCTCTAATACCAACTATAGAGACCCAAATATTGATGTACATATAAATTACATTACTTTTGTGTAATAATTAATACATGAAAAAAACAGACGCCCAAAGAATTATTAGTTTAGTGTCTTTGGAAACTCAGAACATAACTTTCTAATCATGGTAAAAGATCTTCAACATATTCCATAAAGATCTTCCACATTTTTTATTACCTAAAACCTTTATTTATATCTTGGGGAAAATAAAACATAAAATGGGTTAGCTCAAATTCTTAGTAAGGGTAAACATGGAGTACTTAAAAACAATCCATAAACATTTTAACATAAAAACATGAACATAAAACATCCAAATCTTGAGCAATGACAAAAATATTGGCAGTACATAAGGCATATATCATAAATGAACATTAATAATGATAAAATGGAATGGTAATAACACATGGAATTGGGGAAAACCATTAAGAAAATTATATGATTTTCATAGTATCCATGGTATTGCTGCCAAGACCACCATAGTAGACAAAGTCCATTACTGAATCGGGTTTACATGACATTACAACCCTGTATTACTAAACCGGATTCACTTTCCATTCCAAGAATGTCTATCTCATGAGATATAAATCTTTACCCAATGCATTGGAGGGAGATATAGGTCCCACCCATCTCATATAATATTATTCTTACATGTTCAACAACATAAACATAAATCATTCATTATAACCCATAGAATAAAATGGGTTTCATAAACATCATCCCATCATAACATAATCCATATATAAAAAATGGATATCCTTTCATCATAAGAAAAATAAAACCGTGTAAATAATATACACATTATAATTGAAACATAAATAATCTAAATAATTTCATCTTAAATGGAAAATAGTTTTGATAAAACACTTGAAATAAATTCATGAGGAAAATATCCTTCCTTCTTCCAAATCATTTTCTTGTCACAAAATGCCACGCATTTTTAAAAGAAAAGGATTTTGTTGATAATAATAATGAAATCTTGTAGAGGAATCATTATGTAAATAAGGCCTTATAAAACTGTAAAAATATGTTCATGTCGTATAAGTTAAAAAAATTATTCTCATACTTTCGCCGGAAAAGTCAAAAATACCTCATATGTTAAACAAAAGAAATAATCCTTCCATACCATGTGGTAAAATTCAAAAAAAAGGGTAAAAATGGCTTTAATAATACATGGAATAACAGTAAACATTTTATGAAAACATTTTGAAAAATCATGGATATAGATGATAAACATAACCCTAGTAAATACTTACGAATAAACAATCCCAGATAAGAATGAGATTGGAATAATTATCCCTCACCATTTATTATTAGTGGAATAATACTGTCAAAAAATAAAGAAAATACATGCATATTTAAATATCATATCATTCATAATAGAAATCATAAAACATTCATGGTGAGATTAAACACCATACAAAATAAATAGTTGGTAAATAAGGCATATGTCTCACAGAAATAATATTGAGATGAAATAATCCCTTACCTTAGGTCCAATTTCATCCGTACATGTCTAAGACTCTTGTATAGTGGGTCTAAAAATATTATTAACTTGTAACAGAACCATAATAATATTTATGATATCATATATGATTCACTTACAACTTTATATTAACTGTTCTTTTGTCAATTCCATGTTAAAGCAGCGTTTTGGGTAATAATCGTATCATTTATCGTACGTGTTTGGACTTGTTATTCTTGATATTATTATTAATTATATAATGATTTACTTACTTTCATAATGTAAAACATGATTTATATATATTATATATTCAGTAAATATATATATAATAGATAGATAAATGAAATGAAATACACTATTCATGGAGACGGTAGGTCGTACGTACGCATGAACGCTATTTTAATTTCCTTATTGAAATGAATGGAAGTAAGTAGATGACATAAATAAATATATCTAGTAGAACTATTATGTCATATATTTCATTATTATTCATTATATATACTTTATAATTATTCTTTAATGGTTAACATGGAGAATGATTCCCATCGCCTTGTGGAGACGGTAATCCGTACGTACACACGAGCGATGATATCGTTCCCATAATTATTGAATGGATTTGGAGTGGATGATATAATATCTCAGAATTAGTATCTTGTTATAATAATAATATATAGTTATTATTTACACCATTATACCTATCCAAGTAAATTGGTGTCGGAATACATATTAAACCATAGCGTGGAGACGGTAAGCCATACATACGCATGCGCGGTGATTTCATTTTTCATAGGATGGATAAAAGCTGAAATAGGGTTGTTTCATATTTATAATAACATATCAGTATATGTGTTATACTGATGATATTACTTTATAATGATACAAATAAAGAATAGGAAGTAGAAGAAGAAATAAATTTTAAATAATCGGTAATGGATATTTCCTCTTCTTCGATGCCCCACTTCTAAACCTCCTCATATGGAACTAAAGTTGGTATTTGAAGAAGAAAAAGACCCCTAGTATGTTTCTAGAGAAGTCTAAAAGATAAATGGACCGGGATTTTCCAAGATTGATGGCTCAAAATTTTGTGAATAGGAGAGGGAGGAGGTGCACTTTTATATGGGAGGAGATGGGCACTTTTGGAAACCTCAAAAATATTAATTTATAAAAAATTCAAACCCCACTTTAAAACCTCCAAAAATAACTCAATTCTAAGATGAGATGATATAGGGTTGTAATCTCATCAACGAATAAAATTGCGACATGTTGGTAATTTATTTTAAACCTTATCAACTTGATTTATCCTTATTTAATCCATTTAATTTTATATGTGGTAATAATATTCTAAATTTGAAATTGTTATAAATAATTACTTATGTGTTTTGAATTGTCCATAATTGGATAGTTTATGATATTTTTGACCATATATATTTTAATTTATAATTTTTATATATTTTTTTGATTTTTAAAAAATTTAATAATATGTTATTTTTATAAAATAAAAAGTGTCAATTTTGACACTATTCATTTATTTGAATTTAAATAAAATCCACACATAGGATATATTCGAACCAAATTATTTTATAGTTTCATAACATGTCTTTTTTGTCTAGAAAATTCATGGACCAGATAAAATAGTTCATATAATATTTATTTTAATATTTTTAATACCATTTATTTGATATTTCAATCAATAAAATAATTTCTACATCACTATTGTGTCATCATTAATGATGATTATTTAATCCCTAAAAATTCTAAATAAATTTAAAATATGTATATAATTTTATTGGATTATTGGAGACTATTTAAGTTCGATTTTGTATGATGTTTGTCACCAAATTAAAATTATTACACTTATAAGATATAAGAGAGTGACATGTTGACACTTTCTTTTGTTTTAATAATAACTACATAATTTTCATGGTCAATAGTCCATGAAATGAATCTATTCTGACCATTAGGTGATATGGGTAGACTTTTATTTATCCAATAGAATTTTGGCAGGTGTTAGGGTAATTTTATAAAATTATTGTAACCCTTAATTGTCCGATTACCTTTAACTATGGTAAATAAAATTAACAGTAATTACTATTCATAATGCCCAAAAATAAAAAGTAGGCTATTGAAATAATTTGGACATACTTATTCCAAATATGGAATCCATTTTTTCGAAATTCATGACACATATGATGCAGTAATTAATTTAAAATGAATCCCTTTGTTGAAAAAAAACTGGTTTTTATTTAAAACAATGCAAAAGATTGAAATGTTTTTACTTGTGAATTCAATGTAAAATTAGTGATAATGACATAAATTATATTAAATGGTAAAAATATATTCTATTTATACTTGAAAACCATTCAATATTATAATTTAACCATATAAATTATCTTAATGAAAAAAAGTTGTTTTTAAATAAAATTTAGCATATTTTTACTATTCATCAAAATAAAAACGTTATAAGAAAAATATCAAAACTTTATCGAACGTAAATTTGTATATCCTGATTCCCAATAAGAAGTTTATTTTTTCAAATTTAACTTATAAACTACTTAAAAATTATATTTAAATTGGGTGCCCCATCAAAAGGTGGAAATACTGCATTTTTTGAAAAATACAAATTTTACCCAAAAAAATTATTTTGTTCTCATACCATGATCTAGAAAATGTGTAAGATGAATGATAATGATATAAAATTCAAAATTTAGTTAATACTATTCATAACAGATAGTTCATAATAATATTATAATAATACCTCGTTTAGTGAAACTCGGTATTGCGTACAATATATGCTATCGAGGAAGGTCATTATTACGTGTAATGCAAGCCAAGTCAGAGTTGTGTGTAGTGAAAGCTTCCTTTAGTGTTGTGTATAACATAATAAAAATATAGTTCAGTTATACATTCATCAAAATCTATACTTGGTGTTGTTTAAAATGAATTTTATTCAAAAGAACTCGAAATTGTGTGCAACAGAAGCGAAGAATAGTATTGTGTATATTGAAAGATATTACGGTGTTGTGTATAGCTCAAGATAATATTGGTGAATTGTACAAAAAAATACATCTATGAAATTAAAAAGAATACTTCTCCTAAAATCTCAGGGCGTTATATTCTACCCCCCTTGAAATGAATTTCTCCCTCAAAATTCATCGGGGTTGTAAATGGTTTTCTATTTGAAAGTTTCTTTCATAAAAACCCACATTGTAAAAAGAAATACTAAAACATCATTTTGAAAAGGAGTGTTAGAAACATAAAGAATACCCAAAGTAACTCATCACTGTGTTTTCACATAGGATAATATAGGTGAAAACATGGATATGGAAGAGAAATCTAACCATCAAGTTTTGATGGAGACTGATAGAGAATGTAGCTATGAAAAACCCAAAAATCACAAAGCCATAAATTTTTGATGATCTAAGGTACCGTTTGATTCATCTGATATGAGAGTACAAGGACAAAACTTTGGGTTTTCAAGATCATTTCCCTAAAGATGATTAATTTTTACATAAGAATAAATACTTACTTGATTTCAGTGTAAAAACATTGTTCGTCATTCCATGAACAATTTCCACTTCATCTTTTATCTAAAGAAATGATGTTGAATTTGTCATTATTGAAGTATTAGTAGATAATGTGATAGAATGATATGTCATTCCATCTATCTCAAACATAAGGTTATAAAAAGTTTTTAAATATACATAAGTCCATCTATGGTGAGATTAATCGTATATGGTTACAAAAATGGACTTATTCTTCATATATCATACCGCTTAATAAAATAAAACTAATTTCTACTAACCAGGGACTTCCTATAGGCTAGTGGTTGGTGATAAGGCCTGTAACACTTTGGTTGTGGGTTCGATTCCTGCAACCTTTTCTGACGCGACGGGTTGTCGCCCATCCTACGGGTTGTCCTTTTTCTAAAACTATACTGTTATAAAATTTCAGAAAAAAGTTCTAGCCTTAAACAATACTATATGATGTCTAACTTAATCTATTCCAATCATTAGGCTTATCCAAAATACTTTTGTTCATTCTCTTAGTATAAAGAAAAAAATTACTAGAGAGGTTATCTACCAAGTTTGGGAATACCATAATTTATCCCTCATATATCATAAGATATATCATGTTAGTCACATTCTAAACATGTGAATACACTAATAATGTATTCTATTGAAACATGAATTACCATATAACCTTAGTAAAAACATGAATGTGGTCAAACATTAACTCCTTCCACATACCAAAATTCTAGAAATTTGATACACTAAAACCATGATAACACTTTGTCCTTATATCAATCATGAGATCATTAATAACATCCAACATATTATTTTATCCTTATCCCTTTATTATGTGCATATAATCTTCTTTCTAAAAATATTTCTATTAATTTTCTTGGTTACAGGTACCATAAAATTTTTGAAAACCACAATGGACTATAGATATTCCAATATTCCATAATACCATAAAAGTACCTCTATAAAATTATTCATGAATACCAATAAATAAACACCTCTATTCATCAATTTTAATGATTAGCATGGAATAGGTCCTTCCTCAATTTATAAGTTACCTCTTAGGTGGGTTCATTGAGTTGGTTAATTCCCATGTTCTCCACAGATAAGACATTGAACTCCATATTAGTTTGTCACTCTATGCCCCTTTTCCCCACACATATAACATATTCCACAACATTTGAGGTATTCCTCAAGGTTATTCTTCCCTTCTTCTTGATACGTTGAAAGAATAATCTTCCTTCCTCTATGTTCCTCACCATTAGAAAATTCATAAATTCCATATTCCACTTATTTTATGACTTAGGAATACAACTAAAGTTCACCTTATTAATCATATATCTCAAAGACTGATTCGGCATAATCATAATATATTTATCTCTAGGAATTACACAATTTTGTTGGTAATAGTCACTAGTTTTTTCATTGGAATCAATGTTAACCGAATTCCTTCTCGTTCCCTCCATTGACTAAAACCAAAAACCACAGTGTAAGAAACAGTTAAAATAATGAAGAACCACATAATCATAAAAATTCACTTATGGGATGTCTAACTTATCACACATTCTTTAATCCAAGACACATTAGTTTCACCCTAGGTTATTCATGATCGTCAACATAATTATAGGACTATAACAAATAGTTATACTAAACCTAAGGGACATCCCTAGACATACATTGGAAATATCTCTAGTGATCTCACTAAATTTTTCGCATCCTAGTTTCCAATGGTTAACTAAACCTTCACACTAATACCAACTATATAGACCCAAATATTGACGTACATAGACAATACATTAATTTTGTAGAATACTTAATACATGACAAAAATAGATGACTAAAGACCATATTAGTTTAGTGTATTTGGATACTCAGAACATAATCTTCTAATCATGGTGAAAGATCTTCAACATCTCCAATAAAGATCCTCTAATTTTGATTTATTTCCTAAAACCTTTCTTTATATCCTGGGAAAACGAAAACATAAAAAGGGTGAGCTCAAATGCTCAGTTAGGGTAAACATGGAGTACTTAAAAACAATCCATAAACATTTGAACGTAAAAACAGGGACATAAAACATCAAAATCATGAGCAATGACATAAATCTTGGCAGCACATAATACATATATCATAAAGGAACATTAATCATGATAAAATGGAATGGGAATAAAACATGAAATTCTGGAAAATCATTAATCACATGATATGATTTCCATAGTATCCAAGTAATTGTTTCCAAGACAATCATTGTGGACAAAGTCCATTACTAAACTGGGATTACATGTCGTTCCATCCCTGTATTACTGAACCAGATTCACTTAACGTTCCAACCATGTCTATCTCGTGAGATATAAATCATTAACCAATGCATTAGAGGGAGATATAGGTACCACCCATCTCATAATGAAATCATTCTTACATGTGCCACAACATAAACCAAAATCATTCATCATAAACCAAAGAATAAAATGGGTTTCATAAACATCATCCCATCATAACATAATCCATATAAAACAAATGGATATCATTTCATCGTAAGAAAAATAAAACTATGTAAATAATAGATACATTATACTTGAAACATAAACAAACTAAATAATTTCATCATAGATGGAAAATTGTTTTGATAAAACACTTGAAATAAATTTTTGAGGAAAATATCCTTCTTTTTCAAAATCATTTTCTTTTCACAAAATGACACGAAATTTTATATGAAAAGTATTTTTTTGATAATAATCATTAAATCTTGTAGAGAAGGCATTATGTAAATAAGGTGTTATGACACTGTAAAAATATGTTCATGCCGTATAAGTTAAAAAAACATTCTTCTCATACTTTTGCCGGAATAGTAAAAAAGTACCTCATATTGTAAAAAAAAGAAAGATTCCTTCCATACCATGTGGTAAAAGTCAAAAAAAAGGTTAAAATGACATTAAACATACATGGAAGAATAGTAAACATTTTATGATTTTTTTTTGAAAAAACATGGATATGGATGATAAACATAACCCCAGTAAATACTTACGAATAAAAAATCCCGGAAAATAACGACATTTGAATAATTATCCCTTACCGTTTATAATAGGGGGAATCATACGTGTCATAAAAAAAGATAATTACATTCTCATTTAAATATAATATCCTTCATAATAAAAAACATAAAACATTCATGGGAAGCTTAAACACCATACAAAAGAAATTGTTGGTGATTAAGGCATATGTCTCATATAAATAAAAGTGAGACGAAATAATCCCTTACCTTAGGTCCAATTTCATCCGTACATGTACAAAACTCATTTATAGTGGGTTTAAACATACTATTAACTTTTAACAGAACCATAATAAAATTTATGATATCATATATGATTCACTTATGACTTTATATTACCCATTCTTTTGTCACTTCCATGTTAAAGCAGTGTTTTGGGTAATAATCGTATCATTTATCGTACATGTTTGGAATTGTTGTTCGTGATATTATTAATACTTATATCATGATTTACTTAGTTTAAGAATGTACAACATGATTTATATATCATATATAATCTGTATATATATGTATAATAGATAGATAAATGAAATGAAATACACCATTCATAGATATGGTAGGCCGTACGTATGCATGAACGTTGTTTTCATTTCCATATTGAATTGAATGAAATTAAGTAGATGAAATACATATTTATAACCATTAGAATTATCATGTCATATATTTCATTATTATTCATTATAAATACTTTATAATTATTCTTGAAAGGTTAACATGGACAATGATTCTCATCGCGTTATGGAGACGGTAATCTGTACGTACGCATGAGCGATGATATCGTTCCCATAATTATTTAATGGAATTGCAGTGGATGATATAACATATAAGAATTAGTATCATGTTATAATAATCATATATAGTTATTATTTCCACCATTATACCCATCCATGTAAAGTAGTGTTGGAAAAACTGATTACACTACGATGTGGAGACGGTAAGTCGTACGTATGCGCGCGCGGTGATTTCATTTTTCATAGGATGGATAGAAGGTGAAATAAGGTTATTTCATATTTATAATAACATATCAGTATATGAGTTATAATGATGTTATTACATTATAATGAAACAAATAAATAAGAGGATGTAGAGGAAGAATTAAATTTGAAAAGATCAGTAAAAGATATTACCCCTTCTTTGACGTGACTCTTCTAAACCTCCACTTAGGGCACTAAAGTTGGTCTTTGAAGAAGAACAGGACCTATAGTATGTTTCTAGGGAAGTGGATAAGATAAATGGACAGGTCTCGGCCGAGCATGAAGGCTGAAAATTCTGTGAATAGGAGAGGGAGGAGGTACCCTTATATAAGGAAGGAGAGGGGAACTTTTAGAAACCTCAAAAATATTATTTTATAATAAATTCAATCTCCACTTAGAAACCTCCGAAAATAACTCAATTCGAAGATGAGATGAGATTGGGTTGTAACATCATCAAAAACTAATATTTAGACATGTTGGGAATTTATTCAAAACCTTATCAACTTGATTTATCCTTATTTAATCCATTTAATTTTATTTGTGGTATTAATTTTCTAAATTTTAAATTGTTATAAATAATTAAATATGTGTTATGAATTGTCCATAATTGGATACTTTATGAAATTTTAGACCATATTAATTTTAATTTATAATTTTTAAATATTTTTCTGATTTTTAAACAATTTAATAATATGTTATTTTTATAAAATAACAATAGTGTCAATTTTGACACTATTCATTTATTTGAATTTAAATAAAATCCACACCGAGGATATATTCGAAACAAAATATTTAATATATTAATAACATGTCATATTTGTCTATAAATTTTTTGGATAACATTAAATAGTATATATAATATTTATTTTAATATTTTTAAAAACATTTATTTTATATTCCAATCAATAAAATAATTTCTACATCACGATTGTGTCATAATTAATGATGATTATTTAATCCCTAAAAATTAAAAATAAATTCACATGATATAGATACATTTGTTGGATTTCCGTATACTATTTATGTTCGGTGTTTTCTGAAGTTTTTCACAAAATTAAAATTATTACACTTATAAGATATAAGAGACTGACATGTTGTCACTTTCTTTGGTTTTAATAATAATTACATCATTTTCATGGTCAAAAGTCCATGAAATGAATCTATTCCGACCCTTAGGAGATATGGGTGTACTTTTATTCATCCAATATAATTTTTTCAGGTGTTAGGGTAATTTTATAATATTATTGTTTCCCTTAATTGCCTGATTTACCTTTAACTGTGGTAAATAAAATTTACCTTAGTTACTATTCATAATGCCCAAAAATAAAAAGTATCTTATTTACATATTTTGGACCTACCGATCCCAAATATGGAATTCGTCTTTCCAAATTCAGGACACATAAGATGCAGTGATTAATTTAAAATTAATCTCATTGTCGAAAAAATGGGTTTTTTTTAAACATTACAAAAGATTGAAATGTTTTTACCGATTAATTCAACATAAAATTAATGATAATGAAATAAATTATATTAAATGGGGAAAATATATTATATTTTTATTTTAAAAGCATTCAATATTATAACATAATGATATAAATTATCTTGATGAAAAAATTTGTTTTTAAATAAAATTTAGCGTATTTTTACTATTCATCAAAATATGAATGTTATCAGAAAAATATCAAAACATTATCCAACATAAATTTTTATATCATGATTTATAATAAGAAGTTTATTTTTATAAAATTGAACTTATAAACTTGTTAAAAATTATATTTAAAATGGGTGTTCCATCAAAAGGCGGCAAAACTGCATTTTTTTTAAAAATACAAATTTTACCAGAAAATTTTATTTTGCTCTCATACCATGATCTAGAAAATGTGTAAGATGAATGATAGTGTTATAAAATTAAAAATGTAGTTAATACTATTCATAACTGCTAGTTCATATTAATGTTATAATAATTTCTCGTTTAGTGAAACTCGGCATTGCGTACAACACACACTATCGAGGGAGGCCGCTCTTGCATGTAATGCAAGCCAATTCAGGGTTTAGTGTAGGGAAAGCTTCCTTTAGTGTTGCGTATAACACAATCAAAATATAGTTCAGTTATACATTTATCTAAATTTGTACTGGGTGTTGTGTAAAATGAATTTTATTCAAAAGAACTTGAAATTGTGTGCAACACAAGCCAAGAATAGTGTTGCATATACTACAAGATAATATGGTGTTGCATATAGCGCAAGCTAATCTTGGTGAACATTAAAACAAAAGAAATCCAAGAAATTAAAAATAATACTTCTCATAAAATCTCGGTTTATTACACACATCATCTACTCGTATATGTCATGAATAATTCAAAAACCATTTTCTTATTATTTCCAATAAATTTGAGGTTTTTTGTTATGTTTTTAGCATTAGATTCATGTTTTAGTCTCTTAAAATGATAAAAATTAGATTTCATCCTTCCTAGAAAAATTATAAAACTAATTAATACACAATGAGTACCAACATTTCAAAAATCAAGTTATGGTTTTTTTCCACTGATTTCAGGAAAATCAAAAGTCATTTTTTTGGTTTTCACCACACTACACACATTTTTAATCGCTTCCATTTCATTAAAAATAATTTATTCAATTGATCTAAGCACAATGGATGTCATATTATTATTTCATATACTTATATACATCAAAAATAATTCAAAGAAATTTTGTGTAGTATTTCAAGTCAATATGATGTAATTTTATGCGGTCTTGAACATTACATGCATGTTTTAGTGTTTTAAGACACTAAGATTTATTTTTTGTCATATCATGTAAATTTGAACTCTGATTTACATGCAGCTAGTTACAACTTTTTACAAAACATGTTATAGATGGTTTCTATTGATTTTATGGAAATCATACACTATTTTATAGCTTTTGACCTCTTGGTGCACATTTTTTACAATTGTAAATTGTTTAAAAATAGGTTATTTGGTCTTTCTAAGAACATCACATGTCATATTAAAAAACTATTTATTTTTACACATAATAAATAATTAATATACATTTTTCCTAAGATTTCACTTCAATTTGAGCTCATTTTCTATGTTTTTGACCATTACTCATAGGTCTTGGTATTTTAAAACACAAAAATGTATTTTTTATCATCCCATAAAAATGAAAACACAAATTTATGCACATAGAGTTCTTATATTCAAAAAAATGTTCTTGTTATATTCCTTTGATTTCATGGAAATTATAGGTCGTTTTCATGGTTTTCACAGCCTACATCTTGTTTTTAAGGATATTTATATCTTAAAAAAACTTTTTATTCGATCGACCCAAGAACAACACATATAAGATTTATGATTTTTCTAATCATACATGTCATATATAATTCATTGATAATTTCATATTATTTCACATCAATTGGAAGTGGTTTTCAATGATTTTTACAGTTACACACATGTTTTAGTGTTTTAAAATACTAAAAATACATTTTTTTCATCTTAGGAAAATGAAAATTCTGATTAAAGAAAAATATATTCCAAAATAATCATTATATAGTTATTTGAATAATTTTTTATAGAAATCAAAGGTTTTTTCCTTGATTTTAACCTCCCATCACACTTTTCTAACGATTCTCAAATATTTAAAAACTGCTTTTCCATTTGGTCTAAACACACTACGCATAGGATTAATGTGTCGTCTACCCATACACATAAAAACTAATTCAAGTATATTTTTCTTATGATTTCACATTAATCCACAGCCTTTTATAGTCTTGATAGTTACAAACATGATTTAGTGATTTAAAACACTCAAAGTGTTTTTTTGATTTTCCAATAAAAAACATTACTCCAATTAAAGCTCAAAATGTTACTATATTTTCAAAGTCATGTTAAGGTTGTCTATATCAATTTTAATAGTAATCAAAGGCCTTTTTCTTGGTTTTGGCCTCTCTTTGTACATTTTTAAGGACTATCATGCCTTAAAAAATTTCTTATTCCATCAATCAGAGCACAACACACGTTATATTGATCTATCTTCTTCTCGTTCACATAAAAATAATTTAGGGGTTTTTACTAGGATTTTATATCAATATGATGTCATTATCTATGGTTTTAACAATTTCATGCTTGTTTTACTATTTTGAAATTATAAAAATTCTTTTTTGTTCATCTCATGAAGATGACGACTCATATTGAAGCATCATAAATTCCTATATTTAAAAAATCAATCTATATTTGTTTATCTATTATTTCATGGAAGTCAGAGGATTTTTATTAGTTTTCACCCCCCCCCCCCAATGAATATTTTTAAAAACTATAAGATCATTTTAAAACAAAATAGTCAGTCTAAACACACCACACATTGGATGGATGTGTTGTCTCCTCATACACCTATAAAATAATTCAAATATACTTTTCATAAGATTTCAAATAAATACAAGGTCATTTTCTATATTTTGACTATTTAAAACATGTTTTAATTTTTTTTAATGGAAAATTCATATTAATAAGAAGATAAAAGATCAGGTATTATAAGATAATTAATCAAATAAAAAATCATATAGCTAAAATTGGCACTTATAAGAATGGATATGGGTTCCCATCACATAATATTCCTTATTCCCCTATCTTCTGATGAAAGAAAAAGAACATGTACATCATAGATGAATAAGGGATATAATTTTCAAAACCAATAATCACAATGGTTGGAGGCCACTATCTGGTGATGAGATTTCATTGAGAATGGTGAGGTATTTTGATTCAAGAATAATATATTTCAATCCTATTTCAATAGAAAGATTCATTATAACACAAATGTATTGGTCTTTATCCACTGGTGGAACCCAATTAGAATGAAAATATTTTCATCATGCTTCCACAGTCCATCTAATAAAGTCTTAAACCATCAACCCAACAATGGTCAAACATTGACCAGAGAGATACAAAACCAAATTTATATTTAAAATACCTAACATGGGAGGGATCTTCATACATGTGAAAATGAGGTATTCAGGATTCTCAATGTGTACCTCATTTCATTTCCAGGTCACCAACCAAGATGCAGCCTGCCCAATCCATAAAAATGGACTTTTTATCTAATTAAAGATGAATTTATTTCTTTTAACCCAGATGATCAAGGGAAATATATATAAAAATGAAACTATCTCTATGAGGAGAGTGGACGAACACATTATAATTTTTAGAACACTAAAAAGAATTTACTATAATTTTAGGAAAATGAAAGCTCAGATGGACATGCAACAAAATCCTATATTTCATAAATAATGATATTGTTTTTTTCTTTGATTTAATAGTAATTCGAGGTAATTCTCATGGTTTTTACCCTCAACCCAAGTATTTAGAATAATCTAAAATCATTAAAAACTACTTATCTAGTCAGTCTAAAAATACCACATGTATGATTGATGTGATTTCTACTCTTTCATGTAAAAATATTGATTATAATTATCCTATTATTTTATATAAATTTATTTTTGGTTTGTTATGGTTTTATCATCAAAGAGATTTATTTTTAAATAGTAAAAAAAAATTTTTTATCTCAGAAAAAAAATATCTTATATTGAAATAAATAATTTTCAAATATTTCAAAAATCATTATAAGGTTATTGTTAGAAAATTTAATAGTAATCAAAGGTTTTTTCATTATTTTTTCCCCCACTAAATATTTTAATATATTATCAAATATTTTAAAAATACTTATTCAGTTGTATTGAGCACACTACATGTAATATTGATGTGTATTCTACTCAACCACATCACAAATAATTCTATTTTGGTTTTACTATGATTTTCCATCAATATAAGGTCATTTTATATAATTTTAAGCCCTATATGCATGTTTTAGTGTCTTCAAACACAATAAATGTGTTTTCTGTCCTCCAGTAAAAAATACCACGCAAATTGATGCAAATTATATTCCAACATTTCAAAAATAAATATATTATTTTTTTTCATATGATTTCATGGAAATCAGAGGAAATTTTCTTGTTTTTGACCCCATGGTTCACGTTTTTAAACAATTTCATTTCTTTATAAATGGCTTACTCAGTCATTTCGTGTACACCACATGACAAATTGACATGTCGGCTGATTGTACACATCAAAAATTAAACAAATAAAATTTTTGTAGGATTTCACATCAATTAGAGGTCATTTTCTTTGTTTCTAATATACACAAAATTTATTTAGTGTTTTAAAACACTAAAAAGGTATTTTCACTCATCCTAGATTGACGATAACTTAGATTGATGTTCCATAAATTGTTATATTTCAAAAACTAACCTACATTTGTTTCTATTTTTATAAGAATATATATATATATCATAATATAGAACATGTGTGTGTTTGTTAGAATATATATATTTTGAACATATATGTATAAAAAATAAATATTTTTAATCAATACATGAAATTTTAAAATATGTTATAGTCAAACACATATGGATTACATTAGTAAAACCGAGGCTAAAAATAAAGGTATAAAATAATAATATAGAAAAGAGTGAAATGATGATGAGGGTACCCTGTAATTGCAACCTATTTGTTTTGAAATATAGAAGCCTTTAATTAATATAACCTATTTCTTTAAACAATGATCTTACTCCAACTATTTAGGGTAAAATAATATATATATTTTTGAATAGATATTATATAGGTGAAAAACCTGACAGACTAATACATTTACAAACACACATTCATCAAGAAATGGTTTGGTTCCATTCTGTAAACGGATAGAAATAATCTATTAGTAAGGTTTAATATGTGGTAATTTTGATTAGAATATATTACCTCAGAAGGAATATAAGGAGGAAGTGGTAAATAACCACATTCTTTCAATTTATAAGGATGATTTAGTGGAATTTAATTGAAATTAGATGTAACTTATTCTAAAAATGAAAATACATTTAGAGTTGTTACATTTTTTTTTTGTTATCTGTAATTTAAAATATGGAATCTAAAAAATTTATGGTAAACGTTGAAATTCAGATCCAATATAGCGATTTCATGGATACTAAAATTTAAATTCTATGTTAATATTATTTCTATAGGGAACAATCAAATTTGAAATTAATTAATGGGAATAATATATTGAGAAATGATATAAAAAAACAAATGATGGTAAACTCAGTGATGTAAACACAAACCAAATAAAAACATAATTAAATCAATGAAATACTTAAAAATAATATTTTATATGGTGTAATAAAAAAATTAAATCCATACTGTAACATCTAGATATATTTAAAATAATACTATATTTGATAACATACATGGTACGCCACATCGAGCTTAAACGAACAACTAAATATCATTATGTTACCATTATAACCTTGTTCTTAGAATTATGGGAAAGAATATAATTAATTTAATCAATAAAATAGGGTTTACACATAAATGTATAATTAATTATTAGATGACTAATATATTATAAATGAAAATAAAACCCTTTTTAAAATAAAAAGTAACATTTTTATGAAAAACTATTTAGAGGTTCGCAAGTGTTTTTTATAGAAATAAATAAACTAATCACTCATGTTGGATTATATAAATGATATATATATATATATAATATAAAATATAATGTTTAAAATTCATTTTATGTGTTTTCTAGATATGATATAAGAATAAATCCAGTTTTATGCATAAAATAAATACTTCTCCAAAAAGACAACTTTACCGCCTTTTGATGTTGCACTTGTTTTAAATCTTGTTTTTAACCATTTTATAAATTCTATTTGAAATAAATATTATCTTTTCAAAGTGGAATTGAAACATTTTACTTTTGTTTTTATTTTTGGTATTTTTCTGATAAGTTTCACAGTTTGTTGAATAGAAAAAAATACTTCATTTTAATTGAAAACTGTTTTTTCATAAAATTTATTTATAGAGATAAATTATATATTTGAATTGTTTTAAAGTATAATTAGATAAGTTTTTTATCAATTAATATAATTTAGGTCATTTTAATCAATTTCATATTTAATTCGAATATAAAACATTCCATTCTTTTGAACATTTTTACTTTAAAAACTCATTTTCTCATTTTGTCAACATGATTAATTTTAAATTAATTCTAGAAATTTTTTTCATTTAAAATTTAAAAAATATATTTCATATTTTTAATCATATTTTCCAAATTTATTAAATATGACCCTTTTAATTTTGGACATTATGAATAGTAACTTTAGAAAACAAAAATCATTACCACCTTTAGGGGTAAATCGGGTAATTAAAGGTAAAAATAATATTATAAATATTATAAAATAACCCTAACACTTGTCATGTTTTTATTATTTTAGTGATTTATCACTATAATCATCCTTGGTCTGATTTTAGGAGCTCTTGGATACACTTGTATGACTTTAATATGTTTATAGTATTTAATTCAAAGAAGAGTCGCTTTTTTATTACTTTTGTTTTTAACGAGTGAAATATTTTTTATATGGGTTAATAAAAGGGATATGTTTGACTATAAATAGTATATTGAACTATAAATTGATTATATTCATCATAATAATTTATTTTTAATTTTTTAGGATGAAATAATTAAATTAAAGCATTACATAATGATGATGCGGTAATTGTTTAATTAAATAAAATATTAAATAAATGATAATTAATATATAAAAATTAATATAATTTGAAAAAAATAATTTCATCCATGAATTTTATATATTAATTTTATATTATTTATTATTTGAAAGTTTTTTTTCAAGACATCATGTTTTATGTTATTTTTTAAAAGTTAAGTGATAAATAGTGTCAAAATTGACATTAATGATATTTTAAAAATAATTGATATTTTATTAAATGATTTGAAATAGAAAAAAATATAAAATAAGGCTAAATGTTTTGGATAATTCTAAAATGTCAAAAATTATTCATTTATTGGTCTTTTGGACTTTTATAGTAATTATATAAACCCTCAAAAGTGTAAATTACATGATATCATGATAAGAGTTAAATTGATTAAATAAGGATTAAAATAAAATCATATCAATTATAAATATAATAAAAACATTTATAAATATAATTTTATGAATTTATTCTTACCCACACTCATCCTATATTTTAAATAAATAATTTTGGATCCATTTTTAAAATAAAATTTATTTATATTAATTTAATATTTTAATGAATTTAAACAGATCTCATCCCCTCTCTTATAAAAGGGAACCCATTATTCTATGTTACAAAAATTTAAAACCGTAATTTTTTAGAAAATATCTTCTCAACTCCCATCCTATAATCCATCCCCAAATTTTAGAGCTCTAATTGTAGGTACAATACTCATTTTTGAGGTTTTAATGTGTTAATAGAATTAGTTTTCCTGATCAAAAGGTATTTTTTTAATCATGTATTTATGTTTAATTTCATCTTCCACTTACATCAAATCATATTCAACCATAATTAAATAATAAATAAAATATACCCAATAAAATGATTTTTTTCTATGTTAATATCATTATCTAAATCCATATCCACTTCCATGAAATTGGAAAATAATTATCGTTCGTATGTACGAAAAACTACTACCTCGCGAACCAATATAATTCATTTTCCATCACTATACTTCAATAATAGTTATAATAGTGGAATTAATGTATAAATATTATATTTATGACATATTTATGACCATTAAAATATAATATAACATTTTTTTCTAACCATCCATTCACATAAAAATGATAACGTCATTCATTCGTACGTGAGAACTATCACCTCTATGAAGTGATGTGATTCTTTTTTCATCACTACATCACATAGATTATATTAAAATGTGTACTTAAATGATGATTATTATATTAATTATGTTTTTATAATTCAGTAAAGTAAAAATTATGTTAATCTTTTTTCGATAATGATCATTGAAAAAAGGAAATCCCACTCATTCGTACGTACAACTTACAATCTCCATCATTGTAACATAGTTCATTTTTCATATCCATATATAATGGATGAATTTAAAATTATAATTAATCTCTATAATGTATTATTATTTCATGAATATTATTCCTTATGGGATGTATTAATTAACACTTTGACTATTGGCATCATATGAAAGTCATTTTGGACTCATGCAACGAATATCGTCAAAACGTCCAACATGATTTTAAATAATTATTTAATTGTCATAACATTACAACATGGTAATAAGTAATGTAAAAAGAAAAAGAAAATTTAAAATTCTCTCAATAAATTAAATAAAAAATAATAATTTCATTATTCATGAATAAAAAAGACATGCATGATAAACAAGACACAAGGTTAGGGATCAGTCCCAATGTCGTTTCATTGAGGCATAAATTGATATTATACACCATCCATCTTCTATGTGTTTTATAAAAATACCCTTTAAATATCAAATCATGAATTTATTTATTCTTATGTTATTTATTGGTTTTAAAATGTTATTCCTTCGTGGGACTTAGGATTCAAATATTTCAAAGTGGTATGGGACACTTTGAATGTTTAAAAGATTCCATTTCAAAAACATTAATCAATTTAAAAATTAGGGATATTATTATAAATATATATTTATATAGATATAAATGTATTATAAATGACATTTTATGTATATTTTTATTTTTTTATTCCTATACAAGCCTTCATGTTTATTAAAAAATGGTATTTGAAAATAGATTGATTATTTCTATAACATAAAGTATTTTCTTAAAAGTGAAAATAAAATTTTAAGAGTGAAATGTTGAAAATTGAAATATTTTTTTATAGTTATATAATGGTGCTGGGAAATTTTACATATGGTTATGTGATAAACCAAGGATGGTTGGTTATGTTATAACCACCAATGCATTGGGTATGGAAGTCAACAACATGGTTATTCCATTTTTCAGAGTAACATGTATGGAAGTTGACTATATGGTTATTCCATTTATATATAGTTATGTACCAACATACCTTTATGTGTAATCTATGATCGCTATGGGTTATTTTTTAATCCCATTATTTTAAAAAATGTACGAAATGAGACTATTTTAAAGGGAATGTTTTTACTAATTCTTAACGGTGAAAAAATCACTTTATGATAACATTTTTATAAGATTTTATGTTTTCACAGGACTTAAATTTTTACTAATTTTATATCCATTACTAAATTTTTTTTGCTCAAACTATGTTTGGAAAAAATCATAATATTTAAGGATGGGTAAGGAAATGGAAGGAGTAATGTTGAAATTCAAAAAGATTTTACATGGAATAAATCATACTTTATTTTATAGGGTTTTATATTTTAGAGAAAAATGGAAACTGAGTATATGTGTCCACTTGTAATGTATGGGTTTAATTTCTAAGAGTTCGTAAAATATCGTCAAATGTGAATTCTAGTTCACCAATACTATAATACGCAATATTTATGTCTCGAGCCTTAAATTTGGTATGAAAGAATATTTTAGACAACTTTAGATATTAAGATAGTGTTAATATCATTATCTTATAAGAATATTTTAATTTTATGTTAAATTTGAAATGATGTATCATTTTAATATTACCTTTTTTAATCATTTAAATTATTTTCTGTTCAGAATGTTTTTTCAGAGGAAACAGGGAAGCTACATTGGGAAGGTACTAAGAAAAAAGTATTCTTTAGAATCAGCACCCTGAGATGGTTGGAATTATAATAGAATAGTTTGTTTTAGTGATTGATTAGTTGAAAGAAGATATAAATGGTGGTGGTATCCATGATATAGAGGAACCCAATATATTACAAAGGAACATGTTTATAGTGGAACATTTAATGAGGCAATATCCCCCATCATTCAAAGGACCTTCTGAACCCATGCTAGCTAAATGATGAATTAAAGACCTAGAAAAGATATTTGATGACATGAGTTGTTTGGATCACTGAAAGTTAACTCTTTAAATTTATTGTTTTTAAAGTGAATTAAACTAGTGATGGTAAATGATTAATAATATCAACAAAAGTGAAGAGATTTATACCTTGGAATGGGATGAATTTATAAATATATCTCTTGATAAATATTTTCTAAAGGATGATTAACTTAGTATGGAAAAATAATTCTTGAAATTCAGACAAAAGGAGGAGTATTAGGTGGCTTCCCACAAATAAAACTTCACCTAGTAAGGTATGTCCCAAATTTTATCAAAAATCATGATAGTAAGATAAATCGAATTTAATCACTATTGAATCCATGATATAAAAGGAAATTGGATTCTAGTGAGTTTAATTGATATGAGAAACATGTTCAATGTGTTGAGGTTGTATAAATGTAGTTTTATGATGATCTTGTGTCCCATGAAAATAAGAAAAATTAAGATATACAACTGGTAGTAAAAGGGAAATAATTTATCAAAGATGATTTGAGGTGAAAAAACAATTCTCATATTGTGAGAAGTGTGGTAAATATAATTATATAGAATGTCTTTCAAATTTTGGATAAGTTATTTTTGATGTGGTAATTTTAGTCATTTGGACTGTGACTATAAGGGAGATGATCAGGAAAGAAAATATAATCCATCAGTAAGATGTTTTAGTTGAAATGAGTTAGGAAATTATGATTATGTGTGTCTAATGTTGCTTACTCAGGGTAGAATTCATTATTATTGGAAAAAAAAATGTGGTAAAATCTTTTATTACTACTATTGTTGATTCTGATACATCTGGTGAAGTCATGGAAGCTCCAGGGTGATTTGTATTTTTTAATGTTTTTTCTTATGTTCAATGTTTTAGACACTCCTTCTGAGGATTTAAGTGATGTGATGATAATTTTATTAAGAAATTTTTGAGAGATTATTATATGGGTTTTTGTATATGTATGGATTTTATTTAATGAGGCGTATACCTTTACTTTTGGTCATGAGTTTTAATGTATTGATAAACTTCATGGTTTATATGATCATTTATGATTAAAGTTATTTTTAGGGATGTTCATCATATAAGGATAGAATTGTGCATCTTAAATGGAAATTTAGAAATTAAGTGTATTTCCATATATTCTTAGTCAATAAAATAATTCCTTAGCTTTATAAAAAGGATCCTAAAAAACATTATCCATTTAATTTTCTTACTAAGAAATCAGTAACCTTTTAGTCCATCAAAAATTTATAGGTTTATGATTGTTAGCATTCTCCTGACCATGTTCTCTATAACTCTCCAATAGAATATAATAGTCAGTTTTCTCTTCCATTTCAATGTTTTCTGATATAGAACCCCAGTATGTGTTATCTCATGTTAAATTTGTACCTTTTTTTCTTTCTATCAATGTGGATGTTTTATTAATCATTTTTTTGGTGTGGGATTTAAATAAATGTATTTTGAAAATTCCAAACTTAGTTACTGAGACCAAATTCAAAATTGTAAGGAATAAATTTACAAAGGGAGTGTAGAATGCAATATCTAGATATTTTAAAAATAAATACTATATTTCATAGCATCATGAAACACCACAAGATTATGTTTATTTACAGTGTAAAATTATATATTTAAATGGTTTTAAATTATAATATGATTATTTTTTTAATAGTTAATCCAATTTATGTCATTGTAATTAATTATAAATTGGATTTATAAATAAAAAAAATCAATCTTGTGAGCATTTTTACATTAAAAACTTATTTTCTGAATCCTTCAATGAGATTAATATTAAATTAATTTTTGCCAAATTTTTATTTTGAATTTTGAAAAAATGATTTTATATTTTTAATAATAATGTCAAAATTTTGTAAATAGGACACTTTAATTTTTGGACATTATGAATAGTGTCTTTATTAATTTTTTATTACTAATTTTAAGGGTAAATCGAGTAATGATGGGTAAAAATAATATTATAAATATTAAAAAAATTACCCAAACACTTGTCCAATTTTTTTGGATGATTTATTTTCGACTAAAATCAAACTTCGGTCTATTTTATGAGACCTTGGATCCATTTGTATTACTTTAATCCATTTATAGTATTATATTCAAAGAGAAGACAATTTTTTTTTACTTTTTTTTAACAAGTGAAATATTTTTTATATGAAGTTATATAAGAGGTATTTTCAACTATAAATATTATTTCAAAATATAAAATGTTTCTTTTCATCATGATAATTTATTATTAAATTTTCAGGTAGAAATAATTAAATTAATGCATTACCCATTGATGATATGGTAATTTATAAAATAAAGGAAATATTAAATAAATTATATTAGAAATATTAAAATAAATATAATTTGAGAAAATTAATATCATACAAATATTTATCTATTAATTGAAATATTAGTGATTATTTGAGAGATTTATTTTGAGGATTTAATATTTTTTTGATATTTTTTAAAAGTCAAGTATTAAATAGTGTCAAAATTAATATTAATAAATTTTTTAAAAAAAATGATATTTTATTAAATGATATAAAATTCATAAAAATATAATTTTTTTGAAATTGATTGGTATAAGTCCCAAAATCTCCTCAATGACACATTTATGGGTCATTTTTCAATTTATAGTAATTATATTAACCCTTAATGTGTAATTTAGATGATATCATGATAAGAGTTAAACGAGAAAAATAAGGGTTAAAAAATATAAATATTAAAAAATCCTAAAAATCTGTCTAAATCTCTTTAGATGAATGTTTTACAAACTTTACTCATCCAATATTCTAAATAAATAATCTTTGAGTCTTTTTTAATATAAAATTAATTTATTTTAAATTAATATTTTGAAGAATTCCAGGACCCGCTCATATAAAAGGGCACCCATTATTCTCTATTCCACATGCATAAAAACCTATTTTCTTATAATATCTGTCCAAATTTATTACTATAATCCCTCCATAAAATTTTTATCTCTTATTTTAGGAATAACAATCACTTTATATGTTTTAATATGCTAATCAATGGAGTTTGTCTAAAGAGAAGGTATTGTTTTTAATCAAGTATTTCTTTTTTATATCTTCTTCCACTTCATTCAAATATTATTCAACCACAATGAAATAATAACTATAATATCATAAATATACTGAGTTTTTATTATGTTAATATCACCACCAAAACATATATCCACTTCCATCAATTGTTAAATAATTATTGTTCGTATGTACGTAAAACTACCACCTCGACAACCAATATAATTCATTTTTCATCACTATCTCTCTTGAATGGTTATAATAAAGGAATTAATATCTAAATATTATATTCATGGCATATTTATAACTATTAAAATACAATATTTCAAATTTTCTTTACTTTCTATGCACATAAAAATGATAATGTAGTTCGAATGTATGTGCGAACTATCACCTCCATGGAGCGATGTGATTCTTTTTTCATCACCACATCACAGGGAAGAAATTAAAAAGTATATTTAAATTATTACATTGATATTAATGATATTATTATAATTATTTAAATTTAAATAATTTTAAACTTCTTTCCATAATGATCATTGAAAAATGGAATCTTTACTCATGTGTATGTACGACTTTTCGTCTCAATGATTGGAATGTAGTTCATTTTCCATATCCATGTGTAATGGATGAAATCAAAATTATAATTGATCTATAAAAGTGATTATTATTTCATGAATATTATTAAATTTATTATCTAAAAATGGCCACTTTTACTATTATCATCATAACCAAAAAAAATTGGACTCAAGCACAAAATATCATCAAAACATCCAATATGATCTTAAATAATTAAGTAATTGTTATAACATGATAACATGGTAATAAGTAATATAAAAGGAATAATAAATTTGAAAAGGATATAAAATAATTAAATTGTTAACATAAGTTAATTATTTAGGAAAAAAAATTACATATGTTATAAATCAGACTGAAGTTAAGGGACACCGTCTCAATCTCCTTTCATTGACGCATATCTTGATGTTATACCCCCACCTTCTTTTATAGGTCATGTATACAACCCATTTAAAATTTAATACTATTAAATTATTTATTATCATGTTATTTAATGTTTTGTTAAATTTAATTTCTTCACGGAGCTTATGATTCAAATATTTCAAAGTGGTATGGGACACTTTTAATGTTTAAAAGATTCAATTTCATAATCTTTCCTCCACATCAATATTATTTATATTATTATACATATTTATTTATATGGAATGGTATGTATTATATAGAAACTTGTATATATATATGTTTATGTTTTTATTCCCATATAATCATTCATATTTTTTTTTAAAATGGTTTTTGAAAATTAATTGATTATTTCTATAATATAAAATGTTTTTATAAGGGTGAAAATGAAATTTTAAGACTGAAAAGTTGAAAAACTAAATATTTTTATGTGTAATGAATATATAATGGTATATATTATTTTGATGAGTGGTTCTAATATAAACTAAGGATATCTGGTTATGTTATAACCACCAATTCATTGGGTATTGAAGTCGACCATATGGTTATTCTATTTGTAAGAGCGAAATGTATGAAAGTCAACTGTATTTTTGTTCCATTTATATATAGTTATGTCCCAACAAACCATTATGTGTTATCTCTGTATGCTATAGTTTTTCTATTAATCTCATGATTACAAAAAAATTAAGATATTAGCCTATTTTCAAAGGAATCTACTTACTACTTATTATGGTTAAAATGTACTACTTCATGATAAATTTTTCATGGTATTTCTTATTTTCATAGGACTAATAGGTTTCCTTATTTTTGTATCCACTACTGATATTTTTATAATTATCCAATGTTTTAAAATTCTGTTCATAGGAATGAGTGATGAGTAAGGGAATAAACATAGTAATGTTGATAGTCAATAAGATTTTATATAAAAGAAATAACACATTATTTTAAAGAGTTTTATATTGTGGAAAAATGGTCATGGAGTATAAGTATCCACTTATAATGAATGGGTTTAATTTGTAAGTGTTTTCCTTCATTCTCAAATAATATAAATAGAAAATATCTTAGAGTGTGAATTCTAGTTCAAAAACATTATAATAAATATTTTTTATGCTTGGGGACTTTTAGTTGGTATCAAATGACATTTTAGACAACATTATAGGTTAGAATGGTGACAATAGCATAAACATAGATTTTTTTTTATTTTATGGTTATGTTGAAATGATGTATAATTTTAACATTATCTTATTGAATCAACTAATGTATGATATTTCAGAATTTTTTTCACAGAGGAAACATGGAAGTAATAGTGGGAAGGTGTTGAGAGGAAAATATCCTTTCGAATCAGCATCCCAAGATTGTTGGAATTGGAACAGAATAATTTGTTATAGGTATGGATTAGTTGACACAAGCTATAAATTTCGGTGGTCTTCTTGATATAGGGTAACATGATATACCACGAAAGAACATGTCTATAGTTGATAAATTTATGAGGTAACATCCCCAATCATTCACAGGATCATCTAACGTCGTGCTAGATATCGCCTGGACTAAAGCCCTAGAAAACAGATTTTTTGTCATGGGTTATTCAGATCACCAGAATTTAAGTTCTGAAATTTTATATTTTAAAGGTGAATCTGACTATTACTGTTCAATGATTATTAATATCATTAAAGTGAACATATTAATTCCTTGGAATGGGATAAATTTATGAATATATCACTTAAGAAATATTTTCATAAGGCTCTTTGAATTTGTATGGAAGAAAAATTCTTGGGATTTATAGAAAAAAAGGAATATTTTATGGAAATATAGGAAGGAAACTTCAATAGATTGTCAAGGTACATCCCAAGTTTTATCTGTAATATTGGTAGTATGATAAATCAGTTTTACACTAGATTGAATACAAGATATGGAATGGTATGGGCTTCTTGTGAGTTACAAATATATGAAAAACTTGTTTAATGTGATGATATGGTAGAAATGTAGTGTCATGATAATCATGTGTCCCATGAAAATAATAAAAAGAAGTGGTCCAGCTGGAAGAAAATAAGAATGAATTCATCAACAAAGATTAAAGGTAAGAAAACCAAATTCTAATATTGTGAATGGTGTGGTAATAATTATAGTAGAGAATGTTTTTAAATTTAAAGGGTTGTGTTTTCAATGTGGTAATTTCGGTCATATGGCTCATGAAATCAAGCGAGATGTTTAGAAAAGCTAGGAGAATCCAACGGTAATATTTTTTAGTTTCATTGAGTTAGAAAATTATGCTAATGTGTATCTAAATTTACTTACTCTAAGTATAAATCATCAGGATTGGAAACAAACTGATGTGGGAAAATCTTATTCAACTACTGTAGTTTATGGTGATACATCTGATAAAGTCATGGAAGCTCTAGGGGAGCTCAGTATTTTTCGAAGGTTGGCCATATGTTCTAGGTTTTAGACACCCCTTTTGGGTTTTTATGTTATTTGATCATAAAGTGAATAAAGACACATTGGGAGATATTTAGTTGGGTTTATGTTTATGTATAGTTTTTTTTAATGAGAAGTATCACTTTACTTTTATACATGAGTTTCAATTTATTATTAACCTTTAGGGTTTATATGATCTTTGATTATTAAAGTATTGTTTACAGAAGTTCATCATATAATGATGAAATTGTGCCTATGAAAAGAAGTATATAAAGTAATTATATTTACTTATATTATGATATGATGAAATTTTTCTTCAAATTTATAAAAATTTCCTTAAAAAATATTATCCATTTACTCTTCTTACTAAGAAACCAATGACCTTTTAATTCTTCATAAATTTATTATTTTGGGATTATTAAATTTCTCATGACCATGTTCTCTATCAATCTCCATCAAAACATGAAAGTTAGTTTTATATTTCATTTCAATGTTTTCATACATGGAACCCTAGTATGTTTTATCTCAGGTGACCTTCATACTTCAAGATATTTCTTTTAATGTTTATGTTTTATTAATACTTTTTTCGATTTGGAATTTCAATAAAAGTATTTTTAAAACTCCAAACATAGCTACTGATCTCAAATTAAAAATTTTGAGGAAGAAATTTCTAAAGGCGGTGTATAATGTGACATCTTGATATTTTAAAAATAAATATTATGTTTGATAGCGTTCATGAAATTCCACATTGATCTTAAATGAATAACTAAATATTATTATGTTACCATTAAAACCTACCTATTAAATTATGGGATTGAATAGGATTAAATGAATTATGAAAATATGATTAATACATGTATATATAATGTTTTATCTAGTGACCAATTAATTATAAATAAAAATAAAATCCTTTATAAAAAAATGTATTGTTTTTCAGAAAAACTATTTAAATATGCGCAAGTGTGTTTTATACCAATAAATAAACAAATCAATCATGTGGAATTATATTAATTAAATAAATATATATATAATATAGATCTATATATAATATAATGTTTATAATTTATCTTATTTGTTTTCTATATTTTATATAAGAACAAATCAAAGTTAAGCATAAAATAAGAATTTTTCTAAAAAGGCCGTTTTTCACCTATTGATGACACACTTGTTTTAAATATAGTTTTTGGAAATTTTATAAATTCAATTTTACAAAATAAACTTATCATTTTAATAATAATATAAAAATTTTCTCTGGTTAATTTTGTGATATTTTTTTGATAAGTTTCATGTTTTGATGAACAGTAAAAAATACAGCATTTTATTTAAAAACTATTTTTTCATCATATTTATTTCTAGTTTTAAATTATATATTTGAAGGGTTTTAAAATATAATTATATAAAAAAATTATCATTTAATCCATTTTAGGTCATTTTAATCAATTTCACATTTAATTTGGTTAGAAAAACATTTTAATTATTTGATCATTTTTTATTTTAAAAAGAAATTTCACAATCTGTCAACGGGATTAATTTTAAATAATTTTAGCCAATTTTTTATTTTGAATTTCGAAAAATGGATTCTATATTTTGAATTATAAGGTCCAAAATTTTTAAATTCACTACTACATAAATAATCTTTATCAGTGATCAAAATAGGCTTTATTAGGGCTAAAAAAGCACTGTAAAGATCGACATTAATAAGGGGGTCCCCTTTATCAGTGCTTACTGAGCACTGATAAAGGGGGATGCTATCAGTGCTAATAAATTGATGATAAAGGAAACCTTTATCGGTGCTAAAAAGGCAATGATAAAAACCCCTTCATATGTGCTAAAAAGGTGCTGATAAATGTTTGTTTTATCAGCACGGTTTTACCACCGATAAACTAATCCTTTATCCATGCTTTCTTTGTGCTGATAAAGGTGTAGTTTATCAGTGCTTTTTTAGAACTGATAAAGTGTCCCTTTATCAATGCTAAAAAAGTAATGATAAATGCCATGTCTGCTACTATAAAAAAATCTGCAGCAGTACACCCAAACACCTGTAAAAAATCTAGCATCTCAATAAGCTAATTAGACCAAGTATACCCATACAAAATTAACACATAAATCATAATATAATTAGACCATGTATACCCATACAAAAAATATACTCGTACACCATAAAAACATAATTCATAAGTTAATTAAGTACATAAAGAATTCAATTCATAATTCAGGGGGTTGGGGGCTGCTCAAGGGTTTGGGGTGCTATTCAAGGGGGTAGGGGGTTTCCGGGGGGATGTGGTTGTCCGAGGGGAAAGGGGTGTCCAAGGGGGTGGGGGTGATCCAGGAGGTTTGGGGGATTTACATGGACGGTGGGGGTGTCCAGAGGGGTGGGGGGTGTCCAGGTGGGGGGGGGTTTGTCCATGGGGGTGTCCAGGGGGTGGGCTCATGTCCAGGGTGTCTGGGGGGATTTCCAGTGGTGGGGTGTCCGGGGGGTTGAGGGCGGTCCGGGGGGTTGGTGGGGCTGTCTAAGGGGGGTGGGGTGGTGTCTTAGAGGGTGGGATGGGGGTGTCCGGTGGGATAGGTGTGTTTAGGGAGTGGGGGTGTCCAGGGGGTGGGGGCAGTCCAGGAGGTTGGGGGATATCCAAAAGGGGTTGGGTGGTGTCCAAGGAGGGGGGTGTCCAGGGGGGTGGGCTGGTGTCTAGTGTGTCGAGGGGGGGGGGGGCTTTCCAGGGGGATGGTGGGGCTATCCAAGGTGGGTGGGATAGTGTCTGGGAGGGTGGGGGTTTCCATCCATGGGTGGGGTTGTCCAGGGGGTAGGGGGTATCCAGGTGGTGGGGTGGTGTCTAGGAGGGGTGGGGGGTGCCATCCCGGGGGTGGTGGTTGTCCAGGGGTGGGGTGTCTGGGGGGGGGGGGGGTTGGGGGGATGTCCGAGAATGGGGGGGGATATCCATAGGTGTTTCTAGGGGGTGGGGTGTCCAGGGGTTGAGGGGGATTTCCACGCGGTGGTGGGTGTCCAGAGGGGTGGGGGTGTCAAGTTCGTAGGTCAGTTGTTGTTTTCACAAAGAATTGTGTCCATTTTAAACAAAAGAGAGACACTTTGAGTGATATCGGCCACACCATTCCTCATATTGAATTTAGTTTGACTCATAAAAGTCTCAAATGACCCATGGATCGTTCTACTATAGGATCATCATAATCCAAATGTGTTTGGTTGGATTTCTGTATGTCAGTTGTTGTGTTCACTTAAAATTATGTTCATTTTAAACAAACGAGAGACCCTTTGAGTGATAACTTCCACACCATGCCTTATATTGAGGCTAGGTTGACTCATACATGTCACAAAGGACCCATGGATCATTCTACTAAAGGATCAAGACAATCCGAAAGCGTTTGGTTGGATTTCCGTAGGTCAGTTGTGGTTTTCACTTAAAATTGTGTTCATTTTAAACAAAAGAAAGACACTTTGAGTGATATCGGCCACACCGTCCCTTATATTGAGGAGGGGTTAACTCATACACATCAAAAATGACCCATGGATCATTCTCTTTTAGGATCAAGAAAATACGAATGCTTTTGGTTGGATTTTCGTAGGTCAGTTGTTGTTTTCACTTAAAATTGTATCCATTTTAAATAAAAGAGAGACACTTTGAGTGATAATGGCCACATTGTGCTTCATATTGAGGCAAGGTTAACTCATACATGTCACAATGGACCCATGGATCATTCTCATAAAGGATCAAGATAGTTCTAATGTGTTTGGTCAGATTTTCATAGGTCAGCTGTTGTTTTCCCTTAAAATTGTGTCCATTTTAAACAAAAGAGAGACACTATGAGTGATAATGGCTAAACTGTGCCTCAGATTGAGGCGGGGTTGACTCATACATAGCCCCAAAGCACCCATGGATTGTTATACTATAGGATCAACCCAATCCAAATGTGTTTGGTCGGATTTATGTACATCAGTTTGTGTTTTCACTTAAAATTGTGTCCATTTTAAAAAAATGAGAGACACTTTTAGTGATATCGTCTATAGCGGGCCTCGGATTGAGGAAAGGTTGACTCATACATGTCTAAAAGGACCCATATATCATTCTCCTATAGGATAAAAACAATCATAATGCGTTTGGTCAGATTTATGTAGGTCAGTTGTTGTTTTCACTTAAAATTATGTCCATTTTAAACAAAAGAGAGACACTTTGAGTGATACCGGCTAAAACATTCCTCTAATTGAGGTAGAGTTGACTCGTACACATCCCCAATGAACCCATGGATTGTTATCCTAAAGTATCAACACAATAATAATTCTTTTCGTTGGATTTCCATATGTTAGTTGTTGTTTTCACTTAAAATTATGTCCATTTTTAAAAAAATGAGAGACACATTGAGTGATACCGACCACAGAAAGCCTAGGATTGATGAAGGGTTGACACATAAACGTCTCAAAGGACCCCTGGATTGTTATACTATAGGATCAACAAAATCTGAATGAGTTTGGTCAGATTTTTGTAGGTCAGTTGTTGTTTTCACTTATAATTGTATCCATTTTAAACAAACGAGAGACCCTTTGAGTGATACTAGTCACACCGTGACTTAGATTGTGGTCGGATTGACTCGTACACGTCATAAAGGACCCATGGATCATTCTTGTAAAGTATCAAGACAATCTGAATGCATTTGGTCATATTTTAATATGTCAGTTGTTGATTTCACATAAAAGTGTGTCCATTTTAAACAAAAGAGAGACACTTTGAGTGATACATGCTAAACTGTGCCTCTAATTGAGGTGAGGTTGACTCGTACACATCCCAAATGCCCAAATGGATAGTTCACCTAAATTATCAACACAATACCAATGTGTTTGGTAAGATATCTGTACGTCAGTTGTTGTTTTCACTTAAAATTGTGTCCATTTTTAAAAAAAATGAAAGACACTTTGAGTGATACCAGCCACATCGGGCCTCATATTGAAGTGGGGATGACTCATACACATCACAAAGCACCCATGGATCATTCTCATATAAGATCAACATAATATGAATCTGTTTGGTCAGATTTCCGTAGTTCATTTGTTGTTTTCACTTAAAATTGTGTCCATTTTAAACAAAAGAGAGACACTTTGAGTGATATTGGATATACCATACCTCGGATTGAGGCAGAGTTGACTTGAACACATCAAAAAGGTCCCATGGATCATTATCCTATAGTATCAAGACAATCTGAATTCATTTGGTCGGATTTTCGTAGGTCAGTTCTTTTTTCACTTAAAATTTCTACATTTTAAACAAAAGAGAGACACCATGAGTGATGCAGGCCGCACCGTGTCTCGGATTGGGGAAGGGTTGACTTTTAAACATCACAAACAACCCATGTATCTTTCTCCTAATGGATAAATACAATATGAATGCGTTTGGTTGGATTTCCGTAGGTCAGCTATTGTTTTCACTTAAAATTGTGTCCATTTTAAATAAAAGAGTGACACTTTGAGTGATACCGGCCACACCGAGCCTTGGATTGAGGCGGGTTTGACTCGTACACATCGTAAAGGACCCATCTATTGTTCTTCTATAATATCAAGACAATATGAATGCTTTTGGTCAGATTTTCATAGGTTATTTGTTGTTTTCACTTAAAATTATGTCCATTTTAAACAGAATAGAGACACTTTGAGTGATATCAGCTAAATCGTGCCTCTTATTGAGTCAGAGTTGACTCGTAAACATCGCAAAGGACCCATGGATTATTATCCTATTTTATCAACATAATCCTAATGCGTTTGGTCAGATTTCTCTAGGTCAGTTATTGTTTTCTCTTAAAATTGTGTCCATTTTAAACAAAAGAGAGACACTTTGAGTGATACCGGCTAAACTGTGCCTCAGATTGAGGAAGGGTTGACTCATACAAATCCCCAACGCACCTATGGATTTTTCTCCTAATGTATCAACACAATAAAAAAAAATTTGGTTATATTTCTATACAGAAGTTGTTGTTTTCACTTAAAATTGTGTCCATTTCAAAAAAAGTGAGAGACACTTTGAGTCATACCAGCCACAGCGGACCTCGGTTTGAGGCAGGGTTGACTCATAAACCTCTAAAAGGACCCATGGATCATTATCCTATAGGAGAAACACAATATGAATGCATTTGGATAGATTTCAAGAGTTCAGCTGTTGTTTTCAACGAAAATTGTTTCCATTTTAAACAAACGAGAGACCCTTTGAGTGATATCGGCCACACCGTGCCTCAGATTGAGGCAAAGTTAACTTGTACATGTTAAAAAGGACCCATGGATCATTATATTAAAGTATCAATACAATCCTAATTTATTTGGTCAGATTTACGTAGGTCAGGTTTTGTTTTCACTTAAAATTGTGTCCATTTTAAACAAAAGAGAGACACTTTGAGTGATACCGGCCAAACCATGCCATGGATTGAAGCGGGGTTGATTAGTACATGTCTAAAAGGACACATGGATCATTATCTTATATGATCAAAACAATACGAATGCGTTTGGTCATATTTTTGTAGGTCAGTTGTCGTTTTCACTTAAAATTGTGTCCATTTTAAACAAAAGAGAGACCCTTTGAGTGATTCCAGCCACACCATGCCTCGGATTGAGGCTAGGTTGACTCTTAAATATCAAAAAGGACCCATGGATCATTCCCCTAAAGGATCAAGACAATCCTAATGAATTTGATCCAATTTATGTTGGTCATTTGTTGTTTTCACTTAAAATTGTGTCCATTTTAAACAAAAGATAGGCACTTTGAGTGATACCAGCCACACTGTGCCTCAAATTGAGGTGAGGTTGACTCGTTCACGTCCCCAATTCACCCATGGATCGTTCTATGATAGGATCAAGACAATATGAATGTGTTTCATTTGATTTTCATAGGTCATTTGCTATTTTCACTTAAAACTGTGTCCATTTTAAACAAAAGAGAGACTCATTGAGTGATACCGTCCACACTGTGCCTCAGATTGAGGTCGGGTTGACTCGTACATGTCCGAAAGGACACATGGATCATTCTTTTAAAGGATCAATATAATCTGAATACATTTGGTTGGATTTTCATCCGTCGGTTGTTGTTTTCACTTAAAAATCTATTCATTTTAATCAAAAGAGAGACACTTTGAGAAGTTCTTCATTCTTTCATGTTGCTGGTACATATCATCTGTTTAAATGGGAAAATTACTCATTGAATAAAGGATGTTTTATTTAATAAAAATTTCAATTTTCCTATAAACATTTACATTCAAAAATGTTTCATCTTTTGATCCCCTTAACCCCTCAAAAAATGACCGCCAATTGTACACGTCCCCAAGTCATATCTTCATGCTATTTATGTACAATCTGTCATCAGGTATGCGGCCCACTCATTTCTGAAAAAATCTATATCATCTTGTGAGTATGATTCTTTATGGATGTTAGAGTAGTGCTGCAAAATATAAAAATAAACAATTAATTTATAAATTAAATGAACAAGTGTTGTTTTTTAAAATACCTCTTTAGAGATGCTAGTTTCATAATGAAAAACGATCTCTTTCATAAATTTACATACATAATAACCGCATTAATTATCATTTGTTTATCTTGGAAACTAAAAAAATTATTCATTAGAAGAATAAGTAACTTGTGTTGAGATGTGTTTGGATAGTGAAATTTTATTATATATACCTTGATATTTTTCCAGACGTAGTACTTGCTCACCTACTTATGCTTAGCCCCAGTCCTCATTCCTTTTTTTAGATGATAATGAAACACCGACCTATCATAATAGAATCCTCACTAAATGATAATATAAATTATATTACTTGATTTTTAGACCTAAAACGTAGGATTTAGTGTCTTACAGATTCACAAACTCCATCATGTGTGGTCAATTTGATGGATATCCTTGCTTTGAATCTAGAAAATAAATCTTTCGAGTATCAAAGTTCACCAAAATTAGCAACCAATGTTTCCTAAAAACAAAAAAAAATGTAATAAGTAATAAAATAATTGAAAATATAATTGATATTCTTTAATCGCAGAAATTTAACCCTGCATTGTTGGTCTTAGGAAGAGTCTGTCATCTGTAATCTTGATTTCAAATGTTTTCAGCAAGACGTTCACTATTTCATTCTTTTTTTATGGCTCTAATTTCATTTGATGTGTTGATGTGGTATGAGGACTAACGAGTCCGAATTTTGGCTCATGAGAAAATTCCTTCAACTGTTTTTCATATATACGTCTGTGAACAATATAAAATGCATTTAGTCATAATTTTCACTTTAGATAAGCTTTTAGAAAATAAATTCATGAAAACATAGCTCATATATATATTTACAGTTGTGATGCCAAGCCAACCATTTTAAAGGATATCATTTACATTTTCAGCAGAAATGAAATATTGACTTTCCTCTCTGTATATATTCTCTTTGAAACCCACTATATGACTACTACCACCTCTTAGCTTCATATCCAAATGTGTCTTCAATGCTAGTAAATATAGATTGAGAACAGGTAGTGTTATTGTGCATTCAACAGCTCCTTGGGATCGGTTGGTCGATCTTTTAGATGGTTTTGAGCCAACATTTTTCTCCCCCTTACCTTTCTCTGTCTATAATAACATTTATTGGTTCATACCATTTTTCATTAATTATTAAAGGTTTATCTTGAAAAAAAGGAAACAAATACCTCTTTGTCTGCATGTACTCTTACAAGTTGTTGTGTCCATTCAATGATTTTTCCAATAACCTTTTTGACTGTATAAATATCATCGTCATCAAGTGGAATAGGTAGCTCTGCATTTGGCTCATGAGATACAGTAATCATCACTTTCATATGATATTTCAGAAGTGGTCCATTATGCAGTGTGTCATCTGAGATGTTGAACATTGTTGCCCTTGCAACAAGGTGATAGGGGGTGTTGACAGATATAAATCACAATCATTATCACCCTATAGAAGATCAGTACAGGAAAAGTATCAGTGTTTTTCTAATTCACATTTCATGAGAACAATTATTAGAAAATTGATTACCACGGCTAGGATAACTCTTTGAGTGTAATGGATCGCCACAAAGCTGGTGGGGGTGGGGGGATCTTCACACGCTGGTTGTTCCTGAGTTGTGTCTTCTCCTTGCTTCCCACCCATAAAAGTTTCTAGAAACTCTCCCTGCCATTGAAATCGTTCTTCAAGGGTTTTTAGTTATTTGCTCATTTTTTTCAATTTTTCATCTCTATCATCTTTTTTTATTCTTCTCAAAATATACTCAGGGTGTCACCACAAACCCCGCATCTCTGACATGATAGTATTGTTCTGGCTGCTTCAAAGCAGTCGATAATAGGTCTACACCCGCTAAAGGAGTTGCTAATTCTTGTGACTATCAGATATAGGAAAATAACTAAATATTTTAATGTAATAGAATTTAAAAAAATATTTTTATTGTCATGTCATACTTACACATATTTCCCACACTTTTTGTGTGTTCTCATCTACTATATTCCCTTCCTTATTCACACGTGCCTCCTTCCATAGCACATGACGTGGGATGGAACTGTCTTTTGTTTTAGACTCATCATTCTACATATAAACGTATAAAGATAATTATGATGTTGTTTATTAGAACCTAACAATATTACTGTAAATTTAAAATACGTACCGTTATCTTTTCTAGTGAAGTGTACCCCATCCTTTCTTTACTATTGGGGTATGTTGGTTTTGATGCACGTTCCTTATTTTCAGTACAGAGTTGTTGTTTCATAAATGAAATATTGACAATCAAAGTGATGAATACATGTATCCTCAAACAATGTATTATCACCAACAATGTAACTGAAACTTATCATCCCCACGACGACTAATAAATGCATCCCAGGCTTCTTGGGATATAAGCTGAGCGTAGAAAATGGGTGGGTGCGGGTTTATTTTACCTTTGGAATATTTTAGTTGAAAACTTATTAAAATAGTGAGAAAACCTCAATGAATCATTCCTGCAAATCTTAGTACATAATCCTTTTGTGAATCATCTGCTATAAATGTACTCTGTAAGAGATTGAGAAGAGTAAGAAATTGTTTCATTATTTTATTTGCTATTAAATTAAAGAAATAAATTAATAATGTTACCATAATTTCTTCCTAGATCACATCCTTCATCCCATACACAACATGGTGCCATGAATCTATGTCAATCGGCACGCGTTGCTGAGTGAAAACTCTAATGTAACTACTAAACATATCCTTATTGGGATTCACATGTTTTCCACATTCATTCCATCTGATATCAAGTTTGGTTCCTTTTATTTTCACCATAAGAACATTGGCTAACACCATCAAACTACGATGCACCTATGTTCTCTGTGACGTCGGTCCTTCATTCCCGACCATTTCATCGATATAAACATCATCTATATGTTCATCTGAAATTGTTGCAACGACATGTGTTTATGGTTGTTGGACCTCAACACTAGGAGCAACAATAGGTTTAGAAACTTGTTGTTTCTCTGCACTGTGAGCAGCCATAGTAGGAGAAGCAGCAGCTACAGTAGCAGTAGCTTGAGAGACTTGTTCAGCCTCATGTTTAGGAGAACCAGAATGCGCAGAAGTCATTATCTGCAAAAGTGGTTTAACAGTTTATTTAGATTACATAAATTCAGGAATGTAAAGATAATAACATGAGATAACAAGATCTATATTACAAACCAATTATAACCTATTTATTTAAATCCCTTTATTTTTTTTCAAAGGCTGAAGGGATTTGACACCTCTATCGATTATCCAAATCCTTTCATTGTGGTCTACTCTAACATACAAACATCATCTACATTGGGAATGTTGTGAAATTTTTGCGACGTACCATAGAAAGCATCATTCTCAGCTGAATTTTCGGCGGACCCTTCATTTTTTTTGGACAATTACAAAACAATTGACCACTTTCGGTTTAAAGGACCTGGAACATAAAAAAATTGTACCTCTTGTGATGCCATTATAAACTATTCTTCTTTGTACCCTCCTTTACTAAAATCAACTTTCACAAATCTTCATTCATCTATTTTAACACCACTATTGTTATCAACCAATTTGCATTTAAAAATCTACAATTGGAATGTATTATAATCCAACTCCCATATTAGTTTGATAATGCCAAAATATGACATATTTCCATAATTTGGATTTCTGTCCTTACTACCAGAAACATGCATCGCTTCAGCCTCTAGTGTAACTCCACTATTTTTCATGGTACTATATTCATCATGTTCATCTGTAGAGAATGTATAACCATTAATTACATAACCACTGTAAGATAATATATACACACTTGGTCTGGTGGCTAGCCATCGAAGTCACTCTGAAATTGAATTCGGATTTTCATCCAACTACTTAAAAATATGGTCCTGAAACCATCCTAAAAACTAGTGATTATGTGTATTTGATAACCTTTTTTCATCCCTTGATGTATTCAACTGCCTAGGAATTTATTTGTGAGTTTCAATTTATGGAGAAACCTCCCAACTGTTATGAAAAACATAAAGGTGGGCTTGCTCCCGATCTGTAATACTGATTGTCACAAATTCTCTTCCAGAAATTCCCTCACCCTCAATCCATCCAGTGTGACGAGATTTAAGGAGACCAATTCTTTCCCCATCAGATAGGTATTCATTACAATATTCAATAGCTTCCTCAACAATATATCGCTCCACTATATAACCCTCTGGATGACTATGATTTTTGGCATACCATTTCAAAATCTTCATATAACGTTCAACAGGATACATCCATCTATAGTACACAAGACCACAATGTTGAATCTCTCTCACCAAGTGAATCATCAAATGAACCATTATATCAAAGAATGTTGGTGGGTAGAACATTTCTAATTCACATAATATGATGACAATTTCTTTTTCCATAGCTGTCAATTTTTCCAGGTCTAAAACTTTTCTACATATAGCTTTAAAAAAGAAACAAATTTTGGTTAACGTATGATGAACATTATTGGAAAGAATATACTTTAAATCTATAGGAATTAGTTCTTGCATAAAAACATGGCAGTCATGTGATTTCAAACCTTTTAACTTCAAATCATTCATTGACACAATGTTATTGATATTTCATGAATAACCATCTAGAACCTTTAAATCATTGATGATGTTTTAAAATTGATATAACTCTTCCCTAGAAAGAGTATAAGTTGCTGGAGGAAGAAACATTAGATTTTCACCATTCACTGAAGCCAACTCTTATCATATTCCCATGTCTACCATGTCTACCCTTGCCTCAATTTTATCCTTTGTTTTTTCAGGGGCATTTATAAACGTTCTGATAATACTATCACATATGTTTTTTTCCACATGCATCATATTAATAAAATGTCTAACATACATACAATTCCAGTATGGTAATTCGAAAAAAAAAATTGATCTCTTTTTTCAATTTATTTTCATAAGGTTTTTCAAAAATGGTTTACCAAAAACAGTGTTCACATATTTTACTTTCTCAAACAGCTGATCACCTATTATTGGAGATGGTGTTGCGCGTTGTTCTAAACTTCTATTGAATGATGTCATCCAAGATCAGTACTTATGCCAATGAGGTAAAAATATTTGATGTCCTATAAACATAGATTTCAATGAATGTTCCAACTTAATTGATTCTATATATTCTTCACACACTGGACACCCTTGAGATCCTTTAATGATATAGCCTGCTAAATTTCCACAAGCAGTGAAATCATTTGTAGTCCCATAAAAAATTTCTCTCAATATGAAGTATTTAATTTTATAAGAATCATACAACATAACACCTGAATCCCACAATAACTTCAAATCCTCAATCAAAGGAGCCAGATTAACATCAATATCGTTACCTGGTTTTTTGGGTCCTGATATAAGCATAAATAACATGATGAATTTCTGCTTCGTGCATAACCAGGGTGGAAAATTATAATTTACCAACATAACAGGCCATGTACTATGAGTGCTGTTATAAAAACCAAAAGGATTAATTCCATCTATAGATAACACAAGATAAAGCTTTCTCTGCTCTTTTCAAAATTCAGGATACTCATTATCAATTTTCTTCCATTGAGGAGGGTCGACTGGATGATGTAATTTCCCATCTTTCTTTCTTTTATCTGCATGCCATGACAATTGTCTTACAGTTTCTTCACTTCCATATAGACGCCTAAACCTTGGAATGATTAGAATGTACCATACAATTTTTGTAGGATTGGATTCATATTTCTTGTATCAAGAAGCACCACACTTTGGGAATTTTGTAAGTGATTTTTTCTCCTTGAAAAACAATATACAGTCTTTCAGGCAAGCATGTATTCTTTCAGAAATCATACCCATCGAGCGTAGCATTCGCTTAGCTTCATATGTCCAGCTTGGGAGCTCATTATCTTCTGGGAGCATGTCATTCAAGAGAGAAAGTAGTTCTGTAAAACTAACAACACACCATCTGTTGACTGATTTCAATTTATACAACATTATTACAGCTAACAATGTTGTATATTTAGTGCAACCGTCATACAATGGTGTCTTTGCACAACTATTTTACTTCTCAAACAATTTTGGGCAATCACGGAGTTCATCTTCAATTGTCTTTTTCATTTCCTCAATACGATCTTCATCATAGTTAACATCTATTATCACATCATCCATACGGTATTCTTCATTATCCATATTTGTATTCAAATATGATGATCTATAAAAGGCAGTTTTATCCCATCCAATAGCTACATTCACTTTTTCTCCATATTTATTCCAACATTTATAACTCTGATCTATTCGGTGACATATCAAATGTTATTCCAACTCCTCTGGAGTAAGTATTCTAGAATAACAACAATGTAAACATTGACAACGGATTTGACAAGGATTCCTTGCGTGATCCTTTGCAAACTTGATGAACTCTTTCACTCCATTATTATACTCTATTGTCAAACGATTAGCATCCATCCAAACTTTATTCGTCTCAAACCTATTTGAATCTCAAATATTAGTATTTATGGTTCCTGTACACAAAACAAGACTTCCAAATACAGTAGAAGAGAACCACTTCCTTATAAAAATAGTGATTAATATAGCCTAACCATTTCCAATAAAGATTTGGAAATCAACAGAACCAGGATAGACCCCCTATCAAAATAAACACATTTTCCAAACACAAAGGGGTTTGTGGGGATAATCACTTGTGTCATAGATGGTAAAACTCACACGGCATCGTCCTCTATGGCTCATCCTCCTCTATCGGGTAAACCCTTATATAGTAAACTAGTCCATCCTTTTATACCTCACCAACTGAAAATACATATAGAGGAAAACTAGTAGCCAACTCTATAAGTAAACAAGGATTCTCATAATCTCTACAATATGTAATTCATTTAATTTAATTAATTTAGATTCATTATACTTTCCCCAAATCACCCCAGTCCAAACACAAGGATAATTAGGAATGATACATATACCACTCCTAGGTCTCTGCCATCATTCAATATCATCATGCCTAAATACCCATATATCCACACATACACATCACAAACACATAAAAACCATCTCCACATCGGAACCAAAGTACCCATATGGATTTCAATCAGGCTACTAAACTCAAGTGGTGGTGTGTAAGAAATAATAATAAAATATAATAAGTATATAGTCACACATAAATCTCAAACTCTATGATTATGAGCTGGTGTTAACCAAGATAAAGACCCATCTTAGAGAACCAACCCCCCCCCCTAGAAGATCTAATAAATCATAAATATAGGTCAACATATACTTTTTATTTATCATAACCCGATTGATATTCTGATAATAAAAACTCAATCGAAGGGTTCCAATGACCTTCTTGGTGAAAAGCACCAGTTCTTCCAAAGGCAACACACTAGGTTAAATAATGAATTTGTAAACTAATTCATCCCACTGATTATTTAGTTCTTTCAATTTAACTAGTTATATATGGTAAGATAGAATAGATATTGGTTTTTTACCCATCAACAAGTTGATAGAGAACTCCACCTACCTCTCTAGTGGTAGACCGAAAAAGACTAAAGGAAACACTTTTGGAAATTCAATAGCTACTAGGGGATGTTCACTATAATAGGATTCCCACACCAGTTCAATAGTATAAATGGATATCATCCTACTACACTCTGGAAGAGGAGGTCTAGGTTGAATAGACCTTAGCTTTGATTCTCTATAGAAAACATGGAATTCCCTATCGAGGGAAGTTACGAACCAAAAAATGTCATATGATCTAAATCTCTGAAAAAGAGAAAGCATGGGAGGGGAATCAGAGACCTTACTCCCTCTTTATCCAGAGAGATGTTACAATCTCTATCAGCAAAGCCATGAGCTCTATTATAAGTTTCAGTAGTTCTATATTTAGGGTTGGTATGAAAAAAATATGGGAACCAATATCCAATAAAACATAAACTAAGGAAAAATAAATGGAAATGGTGCCTCTCACTATCGCACGACCCACATCAGTTCCTAATAGAGATTAATCCACTACATGAAGTTTTTTCCTTCCAAATACATGTTTCTAGGATCCCATTGTTATTGAATAATATTACTATGATTTGGTAACTCTCAATACTTTTGACTCCATTCCACTACACAGGGTAGTAAAAACATGTAAAACCCTATTCAAGTGGGTTTTATGTCTATACGAGATGAAAATATTCATTGCTTCCATGTAATAATGCTTTGGAATCCAACCATGTCCATGAGAAAATCCCCTTTGAAATTTATACTCACATAAAATCCATTTTAAAACATTTTTGAAATCACATTCAAAATTAAAAGTCACATATCATGTTCAAAAAAATACAACATGTAACAAAAATGAATTTCTCTTATAAAATCCACATTCAACACATTCAAACCATTAATTCTCATTGAAAAATCATTTAATTTCACACCTTTCACACAATACATAAAATATATTTCACACCTTTCACACATGTGGATCTCAAAACCTTTCCAAAACATATTTCACACCAAAAAAGTAATCCATAGAACACATTCATGAAACTAAGAAAGAATATCAAAATCATCTAATAATGTAAAAGCATTGAATCACTTACCACTCACATGGAAACTTCCAGAGGTGGAGGTGCATTGGAGGAGATGCAAGGGAGGAGCCGCCAACCGAAGAGAAATGGAGGAGTAGGGTTCGTGGGGAGTAGGGTCGAGCGAAGAGGAGTAGACGCAGGGTTTGTGGGGAGGGGTATCCACTGAAGGGGTTCGAGGGGGGGGGGATTAAGAGAAGGGCAAGCGGTGGAAGTACGGCAATGCGAAGATCGAGGGGGGAGGGGAGTCGTAGGGTTATAGTATCATGAGAGCTTTAGGTCGTGATAAATCGTGGTCACTGTGCGTTCGATTTTATAAAATATGGGACTACGGTTTTATCAGGGTAAAAAAAGCACAGATAAAGGCTACCTTTATCCGCACTAAAATGTTAGTGCTGATAAAGGTAGCCTTTATCGGTGCTTTTTTTTGTGTTGATAAAGGGGCTCTTTATCAGCCCCAAAAGGGTGCTGATAAATCCTTCCTATATGAGTGCTAACATTTTAGCACTGATACATGCATTCTTTATCCGTGTTTTTCTAGCACTGATAAAGGTTCTCTTTATCAACGCTTTTTTAGCACTGATACTAGGAAGCTTTATCAGTCCTTTTCTAGCACTGATAAAGGGGCTTCTTTATCAGTTCTAGAAAAGCACTGATAAATAAGACCTGTATCTGTTCTAAAATGATATTTCTCATACATGGCTTCTTTATCAGCATTTTTCTAGCACTAATAAAGAGGCCCTTTATCAAGGCTAGAAAAACGCTGATAAATATTCCCAGTATCAGCGCTAAAATTTTAGTACTGATACGGGGTTTCTTTATCAATGGGTTTTTCATGGCACTGATATAAGGTGGTGCTTCCCTTGCCCGTTTTTTATAGTAGTGATTGGTCCCTTTTATTTTTTGACATTCTGAAAAAAAATTAGTATTATTTTTATTACCACGGTGAAGGAAAAATCAGGTAATTAAGGGTAAAAATTATATTATAAATATTTTAAAATTTCCCTAAAAATTGTCATAATTTTATTGGATGCATTATTTTTGACAAAAATAATCCTTGGTCTAATTTTATGATCTTTTGGATCCACTTGTATGACCTTAGTGCATTTATAATAATTAATTCAAGGAAAATTCAATTTTGTCTTCCTTTTGTTTTTAACAAGTGGAATATTTTTAATATTGGGTTATATATAGTGTATATGTTTTAATATAAATACCATTTTTAAAGATAAAATTTTTATATTAACCATGATAATTTTCTTAATATTTTTAGGGAAGAAATAATTAAATTAAGGGCTTACACAACGATGATTAAGTAATTGTTTAATTAAAGGAAATATCAAATGAATTGTTGTAAAAATATTAAAACCAATATAATTTGAGATAATTGATCACATACACGAATTTTATGGATAAATTTTTCATGTTATTTAAAATTTAAATGATTTTTTGAAGATATCATTTTAGGATATTTTTTAAAAATCAAGTAATGAATAGCATCAAAATTGATATTTATGTTATTTTTAAAATAAATGATATTTTATTAAATGATATAAAGTTTAAAAAAATATAAAGAATTTCCTAATTATAGAGATAAGTATGAAAATTTCATAAATGACTCTTTTATTGGCCGTTTGTCATTTTATAGTAATTATTTTAACTCTAAAAGTGTAAATTACAAGATATCATATTTAGAGTTAAATGGGTAAAATAAGTGTTAAAAACTATATGTATTAAAAAAACATGTATAAATCTTATTTTATGAATTTATTACAACCCATACACATCATATATTTCAAATAAATCAGTTTATCTCCATTCATAATATGAAATTAATTTATATTAACATGTTATTTTTAATAATTACAAGAGTGCCCCTCCCCTATCATATAAAAGGGAAACCATTATTCTCTATTTTAAACACATAAAACCTATTTTTTCAGAAAATATCTACCCCAATACCTTCCTAAAATAACTACCTAAATTCTAGAGCACTTATTTTAGTCATAACACTCACTTTAAAGGTGTTAAGGTGTTAATTAAAGGACTTTTTCCGAAGAAAATGTATCATTTTTAATCAAGTATATATATTTTATTTATTCTAACACTTCCTTAAAATATTATTCAAATATGATGAATTAATAAATTAATTTTACATTATATACCGATATATTATTTTTTTAATGTCATCACCTAAATCCATCTCCACTTCTATCAAATGTGAAAGGAATTATCATTCGGATGTACAAAAAACTACCACCTTGCGAACCAATATAATTCATTTTCCATCACCTTATCTAAACACTAGATATAATGATGGAATTAATGTTTAAATATGATATAAATTGCATATTTATCATTATTTAAAGACAATATATCATTTTTTTCTTAATTTCCATGCACATAAAAATGATAATTGTGTTTGTACGTATGTGTGAACTATCACCTCCATGAACCTATGTGATTTATTTTTCATCACCACATCACATGGTTGATATTAAAAAGTTAATTTAAATAATTAATATGTTATTAATGATATTATTATAAATATGTAATGGTAAAATTATGTAAACCTTATTTCCATAATGATCATTGAAAAATGGAAACGTTACTAATGCGTACGTATGACTTACCGTCTCCATGATTATAACATAGTTCATTTTTCATATCTATATGTAATGGATGAATTTCAGACTGTAATTGATATATAAAATTGACTATTATGTCATTATTATTATTATATAGATTATTTAATAATAACTACTTGTCTATTGACATCACACCAAATTCAATTTGGACTCAAGCACTGAATATCATCAAAATGTCCAACACAATCTTAAATAATTGTGTAATTATTATAACATCATAACATAGTAATAAGTGATATAAAATGAATAATAAAATTTCAAATTTCATCAAGAATGTAAATTATTAACATATTTTTATTATTCAGGAATAAAAATAACATATGTGATCAATCAGACTCAAGGTAAGGGACTACATCTCAATCTCCTTTCATTGAGGCATATCATGATGTTATAAACACACCTTATTTTATGTGGTGTATATACAACCCCTTGGACATATAATATCATGAATTTATTTATTATCATGTTATTTAAAAAAAATTAAATAGTACTACTTCATTGGTCTTATGGTTCAAATATTTTAATGTGGTATGGGACACTTTTAATGTTTAAATGATTTAATTTCAAAATCTTAACTCCATGTAAATATTATTAATATTGTTATAAGTATTTCTTTAGGGATATAAATGTATTATAAATGAAATTTTATGTTTATTTTTATATTTTCATTCCTTTACTACTTGACATTTTTTTAAAAAATGGGGTTTGAAAATGAATTTATTATTTCTATGACATAAAAAGTTTTCTTATGAGTGAAAATGAAAATTTGAGAGTGACATGTTGAAACTTGAAATATTTTTATGTGTTATGATTGTATAATAGAACGTTAACATTTGATTGGTGGTTACATTATAAACAAAGGATAGATAATTCTGTTATAAACCAAGGATTGGTGGTAAAGTGATAACCTCCAATTCATTGGGTATGGAAGTTGGTCGTATGGTTATTTCATTTGTAAGAGTGAAATGTATAGAAGTGGACTGTATGGTTGTTACATGTATGTATAGGTATGTCCCAATATATATTTACATGTTAAATATTCTTTCTATGGGTTTTATAGTAATATTTTGATTACCAAAAAAAAGTTAATATATGATATTATTTTCAAAAGAATGTATTTACTACTGATAAAGGGTAAAAAGTATTAATTTATGATAAAGTTTTTCTGGGTTTTAATTTTTTCACAAGACTAAGAGTATTATATATTTTTGTATCCCTTAAGAAGAATATTTTTTTCATCTAAAGTTTTTTTTAAATATAGTATTTAAGGGTTGGTAAGGGGATGGAAGGTGAAAAGTTTAAAGATGATAATATTTGACATGAAAGTAGTCATGGTTTATTTTAAAGAGTTTTATGTTATGGAAAAATAGTTATTGAGTGTAAGTTTCCACTCATAATGTTTGGGTTTAATTTGTAAGATTTTTTTCCTAATTATATAAAACACTAAATGAAATATATCCTTGAATGTGAATTATAGTTCAAAAACACTATAATATTAAATGATTAATTTTGGGTCTTTACACATACTGAATTAGAGATAAAAAATATATGAAAAAATTGAAAAAATTGGTCAAAATTTATTCACAATGAGGCGAGAACTAATGCAGAGTTGTCCAAACCTTCCATGTTAAGACCAATGGAATTTTTTTAATGCGATATCCATAAATGTAAATAATAGGTTTTGGGAAGTTGATACATATGGCGTACCTACATTTTACATTTATGACCACATTTTTTCACATGTTCCATTCAATAATGATTTCTTAAGAAAAAATTTTATTCAATTATGAGACACATAATTCCTCAAAAAACCATTTTAAATAGCATTCAAGTAAAAAAGATTAAATGTAGGTATTGGGGGAAAATATAAAGAAATATGGGTAAATTTATGTATTTTTTTTATTAACTTACAAACAAAAAATCTAGGAACTATATACAGTGATCAAGAAATTAAATAAAATTTAAATTTAAAATACACCCAATGTAATGATTAAATTTATATTACAATAAGATATTAGAAAATATGATTCATGTATAAACAGATATGAATGGTTACAATGTACTAAATAATTTAAAATTGATGATACTAAACTGTTATAAGGATGAACTAGTAATACAGGTATGTAATGTTTTATCTCATGATGTAAATTACAATCATAATATTCATACATTACAAATGTTACCACATTAGATGTTGGAATTATATTCCCAAAAATTACTTTACATAAACATGAAATATAATATAATTTATTCTGAAAAAATAAAAATTTTAATAGAATAAATAATAAAAAATTAAATATATTTACATCTAACCATTCCTCATTTAATTAAATATAAATAATAAACAAAATTTAAAGAATTGATGCAAAAATGGTATAATATTTTACCATTAATTTTTTTTAAAAGTCCCATAGAAATATAAAACTATAAAATAGTGTGAATATTATAAATTGTTTTTATTTACAACAAATAATAAATGTAGTGTCCATAAAAATTATTTTATTATTAAGAAATATGTATAGAAATAGTATTGTAAACATATAGAAATATATTTTCAGACTAAAACATGAACTCTTAAAATAAATTCAATCCATGTAATGATAACATAAGTAAAATAGTTACTATAAATAAATGGAAAAAATAGTAAGCTTGATTGGGAGAAAGATGACTATATAGATACCTTATAATTGAAATATATGTATTTAAAAATTAAGAAATATTAGACTAATATAATATGTTTCCTTGAACATTTTTCTTACTCTAGTTGATTATATTGGACTTTAATAGTATATTGAATATATTTAAAAACCCAAGTATAAAAATATATGTATAAAAATTTGGTATATGGATGTATATAATAGAATATATATGTATATAAACATATTTTTAGAGAGTATATATATTTATATATACAATAATATTTATGTAAATATATACTAAAAAATTTAAAATTGAAGATATAAAACTATTATAAAGCTAACCTAATAGTACATTAATTTAATGTTTGAGTTCATGACTTAAAATTACAATTAGAATAATCTTATATAACATATGTTTCCAGTTTAGATGATGGAATCCTGCTCATAGGGTTCTGGATGAAGTAATACTCATTTAAAGAGAATGAACTCCACGATCCATTCCTTCACCAAATACACTCATCAAAGAGGTCAATATCATTAGACCCCACAAATGAAATCTCACTGGCCTAATAAGATCTTGATACATAGATAGGGGTCACTCTAAGGACCACTGGTGAAACCACAAACCCACTCTGGATCAACCTACTACATTGGGGATCATATGCCACTGATACCCTGAACCCTACCTATATGGAATGTTATATAAAGGATCAACGCACTGCTCAAGGAGGTCAAGTGGATTCCAAAAACCCCATATAGGGTATAAAGATGATAGATTATCAATATCCAATAACACTGAGGGACACCATAATCTCTATCGGGGATCACAATCCTATGATCTGGACGTAATACTGCAGTGTAACATTGCGGGAATGGACCGTGGGAAGCACACTCCGTCATGATAGATCTAGAATAAAGAAACAAAGGCCATAAAACACACTCATAAGGGGTTACATAGAATGTACTAAGGGTACATCATGTGTCCAGCTATCCCCAGGTCTTCCCATGTGCTAACACCTCATAGGGCATGTAAACCTCAACATACATAGTGTCTGAGTGAAACACGTAGGATGTGGAGGTCTCTTAGTACCCTTCTAGGGCCATTTTGACGTGCTTGTGTATCTCTATCATGTGACTAGGTCACACGCCATGCGACTAGGTCACACGCCATGTGACTAGGTCACACATTATGTGAACCTTATCTGGAAGATTGACGTCTTCCTCAAAGGGTACACAAATATGGCTAGGAGTACACTTTCTCATACAACATGTAATCATGTACGTGCATGACTAGATATGCATGGGCACACCCAAATAGAATATGAAGGGTGATGGGATACTTTTAAACACCATTTTTTTCACTCACATGCCATGTATATTGAGGTTTACAAGTTGTGTGAGGTGTTACCACATGGAAAGGCATAAGGATATTTGGGAAGACCATTTACCCTTAGTATACGTTGTGTAACCCCTTATAAGTGTGTTTGAATCCCTTTTATTATTTTTTCTAGACCAATCATGGTGGAGTGTCCTTACCTTGGTCCATTACCTCTAAGGTATAAATTGATCTGCCAGGGAAGGTTCATAAGGAATTTGACCTAGTCACAAGACATGTGATATTTACCTCACCAAAAAACCCTACCAATATATATAGGCATCCAACATGGACTGAAATCCAGAAATATATTTCATGTAACATAGCATTTTCCAAATCCATCAACATCTCTTCTATGTCCTTATATATGTCTTCCAAGTCCGTGAACTATTCAAAACCTATGGATTATAGGTTGTTCTAGCCTTCCCATCATCACTAGAAAGAATTGGTGTTCATATCTACCCAAAAAAATTATTTGATGGGCCAATATTTCACTACACGTTTAAACCAGGAATAATTGGAACTGAAAATCCATTATGATCTTCCACCAATCACCCACCACCATCTTCTCACCTCGATAATACCCCTAATCATGATCTACCCTAGGGATATCGATATTTAACAACAAATAAAGTTTTTATAATGATTTAATACCCAATATTCATCAAACAATGGTCCAAAATAAATGTCAGTGATGAATGTAAGAAGAAATGTGGGAGAAAAATATAAGCCATAAAATATGAGGGATGAAATTCAGCATTTGTTTGTTCAAAATCAATCCTTTTTTATAGAAAAATAAAAATCACGGGGAAAATTAAATACAAGGAATAGAAAAAATTCTATCAATTTAATCTACCATCGATGTGCATATAAGTTCTCTTAATGGAATTGATCTGCGTTCAGATGTGATTAAATAACGGGGTAGAAACTCAAAAAAAACATCCTACCTAGAGTTTGGATCAATTTTTGATAAATATAAGTTCTTCATTTCCATAATTAATGAGATCTATGATCTTTTTTGGTGCAACGATATTCAATCTAGTCCTGATCTATCATTGTTCGCCAAGAATTCTCTCCCACAATCATCTAGGTCCCCAATATTTTAGCATCCAACCCTGAGAAAAATAAAATAACAATATGTTTAAATAATATTAGTTCATTGTGTCAAATAAAAAAAATTAAAAAAAAAATTATTTTATTTATTCCACACTCGTGGTAACTTTTTCACAAATTCCTCATAGAGCAAAGGCTATATTGCACCTAGGGTTAAACCCATGTTATGTACTCAACGGTACCCTTATATTTATGATCTAGGCCCCCATTTGAGAGTTATTCTACATTTTTAATAAAACATCATTCACATGTTATTAACTATATTTAATATATTTCAAACATTTATTCTGGGCACAACGGACCTCAGAATAACACATCGTCTCAACACCTAGTTTCAAAAATATTCTATATAATATCAAAAAAACACATGGAAAATCTAAGTCATTTCAGTTTTGAATATTAATAAAATTATTATTATATCCTGATTTTTATTATTTGTAACATAATATGTGATAATTTCTGTGAGTAACTATCACACTAAAAGGTCACAGTAGTTCCCTACTCTGATGAGAACCTATAAGATCCATGATAGTATTCATAAATATATGTTCTATATTTTTATGATATATTTTGAGGGACACAAATTATAAAATATATCAAGGGTCGAGACTCATATAAATTTGAGGCACCTACTCAAGGGGTATTCCCTTGGTACTGTCTGGTGTAGGATACTATGAGAATGAGACCCACTAATAGGAAATACATATTTATATGTGTTGTTGGATATTCCTATCTCAAAAAATTTGTATTGGTCCTTATACATTATGATTACTATTATGAGTATTATATGTTGCATAATTTGATTTATTGTCAAAAACCATGATGACATATGTTCATGACATGGAAGGATACATTGGGTGCATCATGAATAATATTGCATTAATGAATAATATAAGAAAAGATTTTTTCCTTATGTTCTTTAAAGAAAGATGATAACTCATTCCCTTTGATGAAAATTATATAGCTTAAATATTTGTATGGACATGGAGTTCTATTGACAATTTTGATTTTCAGAAATTCAACAAAAGAAACATCGAGAACATAGGTTGTTCACACCAACGTGTAACCTACTTGATTAGAGATATTTTGATAAGGGGATTATATTACACAATAAGTTTCTGTATTGGTTTTATGTAATTATAACATTAACTTATTTAACTAAGGGTGCCTTGGAATGTCTTTATATGCTAACATTGGACTCTAGGTTTCTCTTCCTACTGCCACTGAGGAAGACGCCAATAGGTCCACACACTAAGTGTATCCAAAATCTCAATTAAATAATATATTATTATTTATTATTTAACATGTTGAATAAATTTTATTCGCACACATGGATTAATTATTATTCATATTTCCTTGATCACATATATTATATAATGAATTATTCAAGAGAATATTATATGAGTGTAATATTTAATAAATATTTATTATCTATTTTTTGAATATAAATATTTATTTTCTATATTTTGAATATAATATTTATTTATCCATTGGTGAACAATGTATTGATATTTACTTATCAAATAAATAAACATCATTCAAGGTTTGATATATATTATAGAGGAATGATGAACCAAATATATAGGTCTAGTGAGAAATAATTTATATTATATATTATTTGATTAAATAATATTTAATTTAATACGAAAGTTAAGTGAATGTTGAGAAATATTAATAGTATTATTATTATTATTAGGGATGTTGGGTTTTGCAGGGATTAAATAAATATTAAATTCAACTAGTGAAGATATTTATTTTTAAACCTGGAGTTATATAAACCTAATTATATTATTTTTCAATAGGATAATTCAGGTTTTATTCACAACAAATCTGTAGAATCCTATCGAAGTCCAAGAGATCTCCCATCTCTAATAAATGCTTCCAAAAATGGAAACCATCTTCCTCCACCTCCCACTCTAGAGTAAAAATAGATCAAAGAAAATATTTTTGAAGTGATTCTAATGGAAATCAAATGCAAACAATGCAAGCGATTAAATCTATTTTTCTAGAACTATGAAATTCCGATGGATGAATTTGGAGATTTCTGGAATTTGTGTGGATCAGTTCTAGAGGGAATCTACATTACATTCCAACAAAACAATGATGGTACAACATAGATCTCTTTTCAAATCCATCAAAAAATAAATAATTTCATGAAATTTAATTATTTAATTTCTTAAATTTATTATAAATAATATGGGATGAACTTATGCGTGGTTCAGAAATTTTAACCCTTATTTAAAATTCATTGATTTAATTTTATTCAACATGATGTCCAATGTTGTGTAAAATATTTTATTAATCATTGATAATGAAAAAAAAGTTGGGAACTACCCATCACATGCTTTTACTAGGCTCAAAACATTCATTTTCAATATGTTTATTCTAAAATTAATTCAATATTTTCAATAGCTTTCGTTATACACAACACTTATTTTACTTTATATTACACACAACACTCAGTTTAGCTTATGTTTCAAGATATTTCAAGTTTAAAAAAATGTGAAATATTGTTAAAATAGTATTATTTAATATAATATTTATATCCTTACAATTAAATTGGTGGGTATTAATATTAATGACTAGATTATGAAAATTATGGTTATCTATTGATTAGGAAAAAAGTCATCATTTAAAATAAATAGAAATGTTTTCAAAAAATTGTATTTTTATCAAGGATGGTTTAGTTAAACTCTTCACACATAATTTAAAATTACTTTTTAACACATTTAAATAATTTAATAGAAAAAATAAACTTCATTTTTGAGATTTTAAAACCAAAATTATCTTAGGCTGAACTTTTGGGACTTTTTTGAAATGTTTAATTTTTTGGAAGAATAGTAATAAATAATGAATTTTTAATTGAAATCTTCATTTTCTTAAAAATATAAATTATAATATTGAATAATATATTTAAATGGTTTAAAGTAAAATTATTTAAATTATATATAAATTAATCTAGTTTTTACTGTTAGAATAATTTTCCTACTTAATTTTGAAAAAAACATTGTAAACTTTTAGATATTTTTTCATTAAAAACTATCTTCGTTGTCTTCTATGCATGATTACTTTTAAACTAAATTTGTACAAATATATTAATTGAATTTTTAAAAGGGATTAAATATTTATATTCATCTTAATTTATAATTTATATCTTTATAAAGATAATTTTTGACAAAAATTAATATTAAAAACAATAAAAATTAATTACCAAAGTTAAGGTAAAAATGGATTTACCGAGGGTTAAAATAAGAAGATAAGGGTTAAAAATTACCTAAAAAATTTTCCAATATATATTTTCTATAAATATTTTGAACATAAATCTTATATCTTTTATAAAGGTCTATTTTTAAGCTTATTATATCATAAGAATATTTGTATGATTGAATGTTTTCAAAAAATTATAAGTTATTCACTCACCTAACTTATAAAAGGCCACACCCTGTCCAATCTCTTTTGAACTTTAAAAAAACAATTTTGACAAGAAATTATAAAATCACTTCTAAAATTCACTCCTCTAAACCTATAAGACTTATTTGGGTCATAAATTTAACCTATGAAGGATTTAATGAAAACATAAGGAGGATACCCTAAGAAGAGGTAATGTTCTTCAATGAGTGTCTTTATTAAATTTCATTATCAACCTTATGAATTTAATGTTAAAAAAATATGATATAATTACCATATTATATTACATATATTAGGATGTTTTAATAATAATTTAATGAAATAAACCCATCCCCAATTATTTAAAATGTGTTACGAAACCATCATTCGTGTGTACGACAGACTACGCCTCACGAACCAACGTCGTTTATTCTTCCATTACCACCATTCACGGTTAGGTATAACGATGGATATAAATATAAAAATTATATTTATAATATATTTATACCTATTTATTAATTATATCATATATAAATTTTTACATTCCATTCTATAGTGGACATGATAATGTTGCTCGTGTGTACGGTGGACTACAACCTTATGAAGCGATGTGATTTGTCTTTCACTAACGCTTCACATGGAATGTAATAAGGTTAAATTTAATAAATATATATGATATAAATGACATAATTATTATATTAATTTCATATTTATTGATCATTAAAGATTATATATAACATTTTCTTTCTTTCTTTTTCACTCACTAGAAGATGATAACATGTTTCATGTATGTGTGGAATACCGTCACCACGAAATGGTGTGGCTCTCTTTTCAACACCACACCACATGGATGATATATAAAAATATATAATATGGTATATATAAAATTTTTTATAATTATATAAAGATGAAATACTTCTTACCTTCATTCCATACTGATTTTTGAAGAATGGAAACATTACTCATGCGTATGTACGACCTACCGTCTCCATGATCGTAAGATACTTCATTTTTTGTAACCATATTTCATGATTAGTTTTAAAAGTAAAATTAATGTTAAAATATTATAATTATTCAAATTTATATTATTCTTTAGATTATAAATATATTTAATATGTTCAATAATTGGATCTTTAATGAAAAAACATGCATAAGAAAACAAGGAAATTAACACCCAAAACAATAAAAATAATGGAAGATTATTAATAAATGGGTTATAAGATGTTAAAAAAGGATAATATATGATGTTATAAATATTAATATTGTTATCATGTAAAATTATAACATGTTTAAGACCACTATACATATGGTTAAATAATTTTCAATCAAAAGGTAGTGTGAGGTAATGGATTTATTAATACAATTAACATTCATTGGGTTAAACTTATAAGATTATGTGTATAATGAATTTTGATTACCTTCTGTTCTATTTCAAATTTTTTATGTTTATATAAAGTTAAAATACATAATATACACGTTTTTTAATTCTCACTTGAATGTTATGATCATTGTAAGTGTTTATTTCACAATCACATTCTAATAGAGACTGTTTATTCTTAAATTTTAATTAAAGTAAATTATTTGAATGTTTAATAAAAAAAACCTTTTAATTTTATTTTACTTTGTTTATTAATTATATATTTATGTAATAGTATCATTTTCTACTCTGTTTTACTTAAATTAATTTAGAATTTATTTTAATAAAATCCAACTTTATTTCTCTCTTCAGTCGGAAGCAAATTTTATTCGAAAACAGCGTTTACAAAAAATGTTTTATAAAATGTTTTTAATCTTTTAAAAATTATTTATTAATGTTATTTTTACACATTTTAAATTTTTTTAAAAAATTTAAATTAATCTTATGTCTATTTAATATCTATTCCCTTTTTTATTTTAGAAAAAATGTGATAGTAATCTTCTTTTTAATTTTCTAAACAATGATCTTTCCTAACTATTTTATAGTGGAAAAGGATTTTTAATCTTAACTTGTACTACTTATATATAATTACCCACTTTCTAGACTATCATTTCATTAATGATTCCATTTAATGTTTACACAGATATTTTTAAAGAAATTATTTTACAGATATTTTCTAAAATTTCAGTTTTTAAAATTGATTTTAAAATAAAATTGTTTTCCGAATGTTTTTTGATTTTCAAAATGAAAAGGAAATTTTCCGCAATAAATTTTTTGAAGATATTTTTAAAGTATTTATAATCATAAATGACATCAAATCCTTAACTTATTTATTATCCATAGGGGATGTGTTGTTTTCATTTAGTCCTTATTATTCCTATGGATGGTTTATGATTAGTTTTATTATAGATGTGTTATTCTCATATCGTTCATCATATTACTACAGATGGTTTGGGATTTAGTTTATTTGATTAGGGTAAGTATTAACATTTCTTATGTTAGTTTTTATTAATAATTTTTTTTATTAGGGTAGGTATTTACATTTTTTATGTCATTTTTTATTAATAATTTTTATTTTGATTTGTTTTCACCCCTTCAAAATGAGGAATTTATTGAAAATAGTAATTGGTGGGTGGGTGTGATATAAATAGTACCTCAGTGCATCGATAGGTCTGAGGAGAAAAAAAATCATTTTTCCAAACCCTATAAGTTTGTTCCTCATACTCGTAAAATTTCATTTGAAATGTCTTGATATTTAGTTTCTTGTGAAAGGTATTTACATAAATGAGTTGGGAAAACTCGACGGTTTTAAAACTAGTAGTTGTAAACTATAATGTGAAATGTCTTGATAGTAATTATCTTGTGAAAGGTCTTGAATGTATCATTATGATGTTCAAATGTATTGATTGCGTCATTATAAAATTAATTATTGATATTCCATGTGATTATTATATTATATATAATATCCGTAGTTATGTTTCAATCTCAAGTGATTATTTCTATAGCCTTTTATTATCATCATTTATTCATTTAATATTATACTAAAGTTATTGATTAAATAGAATGTGTTTCAATTATTTACCTTCTAAAATTGATTATTACTTATTTATTCATAGATTTTATTTTAATATTACTGTTAATGATCATTTGATCTCACCCCTTTATTATGTTTTATTTTTTCCAGGATACCATGAAGTATTTTATGATCAATATGTAGCAATATTATATAGTGAATAATGATATTCTAAAAAAATGTTGTAATGTGTGTATTAAAATGTAATGAATAAATCAAGTATATATCTAGTTTACCAACATTATTAAACTGATCTATACTTTTGGATTTAAACCATTGTATCTATGCCAATGTAATAAAGAATATAGTAGCCCTAGGCTACTAGGTTCAGGGATGCTATAGTTGGTATCTAAGAATGTTTAGTAGAATCATAGGGAACTAGACCAAGGAAATCATAGATTTCGGAACAAAATCCTATGATATAATTTGAGGATAATTATTTAATAATATCTTAAAATTTTGGTAAGAAATATATTATATGGTTTTCCTAGAAATACATCCATATCTGGATACTGTGAGTGGGCATGGTTCTAGTATAGAGGTACCTAGGGGTAATAAATCTGAAAAGGGTACATTGGGTTAGACCCAATCATTACCTAGTGCATACCAATAGGCCTTAATATGAACCTATTTTTACACTTTTAGGGGATATAATAAGTACATTTAATCTTTTCATAATAAACCATTATGATTGATTTTAAAATAGTGTTACCCCCAAAGAAACAATATATATGATTTTGAGATTAGATTTGCATATATTTTTTAATTTATGTCATGTATTTAATATGTTAATGGATTATATATTTTGTTTCATAATTATATCATCTAATCTAGTGTATTCCACCATTTAGAAATGGCGCCTAGAATATAGAATGGGATTCGCATCAATGAACATAATCCAAAGAGTATGAATGATCTTTTCTTTGATGGGATTAAGACAATATTTTAAAGGGAATTGGTATCCCAAAAATTATAATCATATGAGGACATAGTATCATGTGATAAAAAGATAGGTAAATAATTGACTATTTATTATGGATTTCAATGGAAGGAAGATAAGAATAGGAAAACATATAAAAATACATATAAAGGTAAGATGGAAAACAAGGATTTTATATCATGTTATAATTATGGATAGAATCACCATGGTACTTTCATAAGAAGAATAGGAGTTTGATACATATGTGAATAGAAAGGCCACTATTCTTGTGATTGCAAGTGTGAGAAAAAAAATTCAATGTACAATGCTTCAGCTATAATGAGATGATACACTACAAAAATCAATGGCTCAAGTGTCAAACGAATATACCCCAAGAGAATATAATGGATCATGGTCAATATCAAGATATTTCAATATATGGGAAGGAATTATTAACGTTCTTGTGTTTAGATTTAGTAATTATTTTATTTGAGTATTTTATCAATGATACCCCGGTTATAATAACTATGAAATATATAATGATTGTAATTTAGTACCTTTTCATTATGGATTTGGATGAATTTGTTTGAAGATGCCAATGACCAATAAAAATTATTCAATAGAAAGTTTACTTTTGGGAAAACACATGATTGAGGTAAAGATAACCTTTAATATATTCCTGAAAGTATGAAAAAGTTTTTGGGATGAAGATATGATTGATATGGGTAAAGTAAATAGGATTGTACTGACTATCTTGGAACTAATTAAGGATTTGTTGAAAAAGTGGTTTATGCTGCCATTGATGGAGTTAACACCATTTTTGTATTTAATTAATATGTACAAGAATATATATTTATGTATGGAATAATTTAGCATTCATGTTTCTAATAAGGTTTTATGGTAATTCATGTTATTACCATGATTCAAGAGAATACATGGTCTAGGTATTCAAGTGTTCGGTTTTTGAGGATCAAGAGTAACTTTATGTTGTTTGAGGGATTAATGATAAGATAATATTACAAATTTAGTGGCATTTTTTATAAAGTTAAGAATCTTAATATTCTGGAAAGCCCATAAGGTTATGCATTTATGAAATGGTTAAAGTTGAACTTTGGATGAGGTTTTAGATATTAATTTTTTACTTCACCATATAGAGATTTATATATATCAGAAAACCTATTATAACCTTTTTTCCAAGATGATAACTATAAATTTAAGGAAAGATTTACCATTATTTTGTGGATATTATGATTCGTTTTAAGTGAATTTTAGTGCATTAGGAATAAAAAAAATCATTTTTTATATTTATTTCATGGAGTTAGAGATGAAATGTAAACTGATAAAATTGAATCCAATGGATGGAATTGTGCATATGAATTTAAAATATATTATATAAGTATATTTCCTTAGTGAGTGAAATAATTGCTTAACTCTAGGAAAAGTTTCCTGAGTGAAAAACATTTCTCCTCCAATCATCATCTTTGATCATATCAATAAACTTTTTCACACCTTTGATTTATGGAATCTTGTTAGTTCACTTCAACTTAAACATTTTTATCCACCACTATCCATTAGTATTTTGGTGTTATTATTTTTTCCATGTCCATTTTTTCATTTCCCATCTATGTTCTCCTCCTTGGAAACCTAGTTATTTGATTATTCCAAATGACCTTTGTACTTCCCTTTCTCTATTACTAAGAGGATATTTTATTAACACATTTTATGATGTGGTATTTTCAACAATGTTTTTTCCAAATTTTAAATCCGTGATTTCCAAGATCAATTTTAAATTGCGAAGACACAATTTATATAAGGTGGAAAAATTGTAGCACCCTGGAATTATAAAATAATAACATTATATTTAATAATGTATGTGACACAAAACATCAATATTAAAGGAAAATATAACACCCCAAGAATTTACAATATATATATTTTAAAATTAATTCAATCTATTCAATATATTTCATTACCTGCAACACTTATTTTACCTTGTGTTACACACAACACTTAATTTAGCTTCTGTTTCACGCAGCGTCGAGTTTATTTGAAATGTTAAAAATTATTAAAATATTATTAATTAATATGATTATTATAAAATTTCCATTAAATATTTTGGTTTGAATATTAATAAAAAAATTATGAAAATTATGGTTATCTATTTATTAAGAATAAAATATGAATCATTTAAAAGAAAAAGAAATGTTTTCTAAAAAACAGTATTTTTCTAAAAGACGGTTTAGTCACACTTTGCACACATAATTCGAAATTAATTTGGAACACTTTTATAATATCATAATATAATTAGTATTTAAATATTTATATCAAAATTTTATTAGGGTGAATTTTTGGGAATTTTCATAAAAGTTTCATTTTTTATGAATAGTTAAAAATAGTGAATTTTAATTGAAACTATCTTTTCATTTAAATAATTTATAATAATAAAATTTATTTTCATTTTTTATTAAAGTAAAATTAGTTCAATTTTATATAAATAAATCCAATTTAGATCCTTGTAATCATTTTCATATTGAATTTTTATATAAAAACTTTGTAAACATTTGAATATTTTCTCTATAAAACTGACTTTCTCATCCCATCAGTGGGATTAATTTAAAATTAAAATTTTCCAACTATATAAATTGAATTTGGAAAATTTGATAATATATTTTGAATAAGAATAATATATAATTTATAGTAATTTCAACTTTATTTTTAACCAAAAATGAATAGTGAAATAGTAAAAAGTAATTAATATGGTTAAGGTAAGAATAGATTTACTGGGGGTTAAACTAAGAATATAATGGTAAAAATGACCTAAAACATTTACAAAACCCATTTTATGACCATATATATAACTTATCTCATACAGGTAAGATATGAACCATTTTTAAAACTTATGGCATGATAAAAACGTGGGTATGATTGAATCTTTCTAGAAAATTACCAATGTCACTCACATCAGATATAGAAGGCCACATCCTCTCCTCTATTATTGCCACCATCCCACATATTTTTATCACAAAATACCTTTAAAAACCACTTCCAAACATTTCTCCCCTTGTCATATAATAATTATTTTGTGTATAATTCAATCCTATGAAGGCTTCAGGGAAAATCTTATGAGGGTTCCCGAAGAAGATGTAATATTCTTCAACACGAATCTTTATTTTTTCCTTTATCCACATAATTAAATTATTAGTAAACCAAGATGATAAAATAACCTATATATATTCAATATAATTTTATAATTTTATAATTTTTTCATGACATAAACTTGTCTCCACATCCATCAAATGGGTTATAAAACCATCATCCGTGTGTACGGTGGGCTATCATCTCCCAAAATGTGGTCATTCATTCTTTCATACCACCCTTTCAAGGTAGAGTATGATTACGGATCTAAATTATATATATTATATTTATAAAATATTTATTTCTATGGATTCATTATATCATATATATCTTTTTTTACATTCCATTTTATTGGGGATATGATAGCATTTCTCATGTGTGTGGAAGACAACCGCCTCGCGAAGTGATATAATCCATCTTTCACTAAAGCATCACATGGAATGTAATAGGGTCAAAGTTAAATAATATATGTGATATTAATAAAATATTAATTATATTAATGAAATATTTATAATTCTATAAATATAATATATATCATTTTCTTTCTTCCCCTTTCACTCACCTAAAGATCATAACATCATCCCTGTATGTGTGGGTTACTACCTTCACAAAGAGATGTGGTTCTATTTTCATTAACACAACACATGAATGATATATATAAGTATTAAATATTTTATATATGATATTATTATCATTAATTAAATATAATATATTTCTTACCTTCTTTCTATAATGGTCATTAAAAAATTGAAACGTTACTCATGCGTACATATGGCCCACCCTCTCCGTGATCATGACATACTTATTTTTTCATAAAAAAAACTTTCATGATATGTTTTAAGAGTAAAATTTATGTAAAAATGTGATAATTATTTCATTATTATTAATCTATAGATGACTAAACTATGTAATATGTGAACGAACTGGATCCTTAATGAAAAAATATGCATAATAAAAAAAGTTAATTAACACTCGAAACAATGAAAATAATGAAATATTATTAATGAAGGGGTAAAAAGTGTTATAAATGGATAATATATGATATTATAAATATTAATTTTGTTTTTTTATAAGTTAGTAAAATGCTTAAAACCACTTTATAAGGGTTTATATATTGTTCAATCAAAAGGAAGTGTGAGGTAAGAAAATTCTTAACTCAATTTACGTTAATTGGGTTAAAATTCTATGATTTTGTGTATAATGAATTTTGATTACATTGTTTTTTATTTACACTATTTTTTTGTGTATTTATATTTGAAACACATAATTTATTCATACATTAATTCCCACTTCAAAATTATGATCATTGTAGGTGTTTCCTTAAAAATCTCATTCTAATCGAGATTGATTATTCATGAATTTCATTTGATGGAAATTATTTAACCATTAACAAATAAACCAATTTAATTTTATTATCCAATCATTATTAATTATATATTTCAGAAGTAGTACCATTTTCCACTATTTGGTATATAAATTAATAGATAAAATGTTTTTAATAAATTCTAACTCCATTTATCTCTTTGGTCGGAAACCAGTTTTATTCCAAAACAATGTTTTCTAAAATTTATTTCAATAATGTTTTTAACAATTTAAATCTAATTTATTAAAATTATTTTTTCACATTTTTACTTTTAAAAAAACTCAAATCAATGTTATGAAATTTCCAAAACCAATCCCTTTTGGAATTTACTAAAAATGTGAAAGGAATATTAATATTGTTTTCCAAACAAGAAAGTTTCCTAACATTTTTATAATGAAAAGGGAATATTATTTTTATATTTTAAGGCAAGTATGGAATTACCCACCATCATGACCATCGTTTCTTTGTATCTTCCTTTTTACGTTTACAAAAATACTTTTAATGAAGTTTATTTCAAAATATTCTCAAACTTATTTATTTTTAAAAGTGATTTTCAAAGAAAATTTTTATAAAATTGTTTCGTAATTTTCAAAATTAAAAGTATATTTTCATAAAAAAATGTAAAGATATTTTTATGGTTTTTCTAAATGACGTTAAACCTTTAACTAACTTAATATCCATTGGGATTATTTTTTATTGACATCGTCTTTATTATTTCTATGGATGTTTTAGGATCTGTTCAAATGTGGATGTGTTATTTTGATACCATTCATCATATTACTCTGGATGGTTTATGATTATGTTTATTCTATTGGGGTAGTTACTAAAATTTTCATATGTTAGTTTTTATACAATTTTTTATATTTATTATTTTTAACTCCTTTCATATGTTGAATTCATTGGACTTAGTAAGTGTTGGGTGGGGATGAATATTGATAAACCCTCAGTGCATCAAAACGTCTTGTAAGAAAAAAATAGTTTTCTAAACCCTATGAGTTTGTACCCAGTTGTTTAAAATTATTCTATTAATGGTATTGAAATTAACTCTTTTTCAAATGTCTTGACATAAATTAATTTTCCAAAGCTGATGGGTTTTAAACCAATAGATTTAAACAGTCTTGTGAAATGTATTGATAGTAACTATCTTGTGAAAGGTCTTGCCAGTATGATAATGATGTTAATCATTATGTATTCCCTTGTTATGAATTTATTTATTAATATTTCATGTGATTATTTGATTAGTTATAATATCTATGGTCATGTTTTGAACTCATGTGAATATTTATATAGAATTATTTGTCATCATTTATTCCTTAATTTTTATGGTAATGTTATTGATTAAATGAAATATGTTTCAGTTATTTAGATTTACATTTTTTTAAGTTGGGGGGAAGCCTCTTTTTATTATGAAAGAAAATACCTTTTTTATTAAGGTAGAGGGGGACCCATTACATAGCCCATAGGCCCATGTACAAGTGGCCCATAAACATGGATCAAAATTCTAGTGCAGTGTTATGATTGTATCATCCCGCCTGTGTTATCGCCAACTAGTCTCATATCTGTTTCACCACCTATGTGGTAAATCCCTGAAGGGGATTTCAAGGAATCGAACCATGGTATTTTGATTATTCATTATTTATTCATAGCTTCCATTTTACTATTACCCTTATTGATCATCTAAACTCACCCCTTTATTATGATATATTTTCCCTCGAATGCCAAGAATTATTTTATGATCTATATGATGGGATATTCCAGAGGGAATAATGAAATTATCAAAAAAATATTTTCCAATTTATGTATTCAAATGTAATGAATGACTCAAGTACATATCTATTTTAGTAAAACTAATAAATAGATTAGTTCTTTAGGATTCTACCCATTATTAGGGTTGTCCATAGGTCGGTTTGGGTCTGGTTTTATGATTTTTTGACCCAACCCAATCAAAAAAGGTCAATTCGAGTCGATTTAGGCAAAGATGTTTTTTTCTTGACCTGAACCAACCTGACCTATCATAGATCAGGCAGGGTTGGGTTGGGTCAAATGGGTAAGCAAACAATTATACATGTCACATGTTACCGAAATCCCCTATATCTTAGCATAATCACTTATTTCACTTCCCCTAGTATTTCTAGAATGTTCTTTCAGTGGTGATGGTGCTCCTTTGAACCCTAAAATCGTGGGGCCTTCATATATCCTCTCCATCTCGATGCAGTCTTACATAGCAATGATTCTTCTCTTCCCTTAAATCCCTACCCACTATCACTACCATAATTCATCCTAACATGATTGAGTACCTAAGCTGGTTAGTGTTATTGAGCATTATTACTAAGGATACCACTTTGGTGTTTTCATGGTTTTTGGGATAGTTCTGGTTGTCTCTGTCTCTTGATGGTTTCTTGGATTTCATTATGTTGGTGATGGTGTTTCTATTAGGAATTTATTCCTCTCAACTTGATTCATGGTGGTATTTTATCCGTTATGGTATAGTGATGATGGTCTTTGGTTTGATTGACATTCTGATTTTTTATGGTGGTTCATTTGTCAAGTAGAAACAGATGCATGATCAGCTTTAATGTGATGGTTTGTAATGTATTCATCCTAAGTTCATTGATAAAGAGGTATTTATTTCTTTGTTTGATGATTTATTTATTTATTTGTGTGTTTGAAATGATTTTGGTGTAATTGATTACCACTCTCTCAACCTAAACAGGTCTTTTGAAAATAAAGGAAAATTGAATTGGAGGTGAGTGGCAAAGAATAAGTAGGGGAGGGCGACCCATAGTAGTGACAACACAACAATAGGAAGGAACATAGAGGATTAATGAAGGGATAAAGGATGTGATGGCTCACTCACAATTGTGACAACACCGCAATGTTTATGTAAGAACATGGACCTTTTTTTCAGGTATGTTTTTTCTTTTCTGGTTGTTTTTTAGGAAAAAGGAAATTCTGGAAATTTTCTAAGTACACGTCCTGTACTTTATGAGTACACGTCCTGTGCTTCCTTGCCAGAGGAGGCCATGTGCAGGATGTGTTGTAGCCACACACACGGTTGTGTGGGAGTGACATGAAGTCTTCTTAAAGTGGAGTGTGAAAATGATGAGTACACACTGTGTACATAAAAATTACACGTTGTGTACTTTATTTTTTCATTAAACACACTGGGGTCGCGTCTAATCACCAGAACACTCTTATTTTATGTCTCGTTCGACCGAGAGATCTGTATGGCCGTGGATATTCGATGAGCCCCCGAGCCTCCATCTGTTCTTTGAATCGAACACTATCAGTTGTATTGGAATCACATTGGTGGGTTCTCTCTTCTCCTAGAGCATCATCTTATGTTTTCTTATTTCTCATGAGATATCATTGGTTGAACGTTTAAGAATTTTTTTTAGATCTATGGTATTTTAAAGAGATTCAATATTTGAGGTTCACTTATAGTGATATCCTAACCTCGAGGTAGGTGGTTCGTCCCTTTCTGTTGAAAGTGTTTTATTTTTATGTACAAATTTTACCAATACCCATGAACTGGGTATTGCGCGTTTAACATTTCAGCCCTATTGTTTCTTTTCTATGCTAATATGACTGTTTAGATGATTATTTATTGTTAATAGGGTGAATTTTTATACTTTAGATGTATTTCCCATGCATGTTTTTCCTATTTGGATCTTTGGGTCTTGTTTTCCTATTAGGCTGTTGTTTACTTTCCTATGCCTATTATTGTAGGATGGTGTGATTGTCGTTTTGTTATGTTGGTGTGCTATAGAATGCTAGCCAAGTAGTTCATGAGGTTTGCCTTGGCCATTACGTGCTGCTACACTTTTTTAACTTACACAGGACCGTGAGAACCTAGTTTATAGACCATAGGGAGAATGGATATTGACGGATTCTCCAGAGTGTCTGTCTTACATACGATGTCAGACCAGTGGGGGAATTGACATTGAGTGCTTCCCCAGAGTGTCTGTAGTTCCTCGATGTGGGCGACAGGGCAAATGAGATGTTGAGTGCTTCCCCATAGCGGCTTTAGTACTGTTATGAGACTATATGGGAGAATTTATGGTGACTGATTCCTCAGAGATTCTATGCTTACGCTGAACCAGAGGGGTTAGAATAAGTTTACTACCTAGAGGGTTACTTGTACTTGTTAGGTAGGACCATAGGGGATAGTCTATGAGTACTTCCCAAAGGGTTACCCTGTGTTTAGCTGCTTGCTTGTGTTTCTAGGTAGGACCAGAGGGGAGAGGTTGTGGCTACTTCCCATAGGGTTACCTTCTGTGTTTATCTGCTTTGATTAGTTGTTGCATGTTGTGCGGTGATTTGAATGCTTTGATCTGTGGATTGTTTACAACTGAGTACTTCCTTGTTTTAGTGCCTTCAATATTTTACCTACCATATATTCACTAACTGTTAGGCATAGATCTTGTGGTGGTTTCCTACTGGGATTTAGTCTCACACCCTTTTTGGGCTATGCTTTTGTGCCCAAACAGATTATATTGTTGCAGGTATAGATAAGGGAAAGCTCCCTTATACCTCAAGTACTTGACTAGATATAGAGCTGGAGAGCATGGGACCAAGCTATGGCTTGCGATGCTGAGGAGTTTCCCTGATTTCTTTTGCACTTTGTTTTAGTACTGTTGTATTCCATCATTGTGACTTGTTTGGCTATTTTCCTAGACATATGTATCATGCATCATTTTATATATGTTTTCCAGATTATACCCTCAGTTTTCATCTGTATGTCATTATTACTACTTCCGCTCTTGAATGTATTTTTTTACTTCTGTTGTGTACTCTGTCAATGAGGGCATAGTTTCCCCACTATCATACCCAAGGCCCTCTCTGCTAGTCGGCAGCCTCTGGTGTTTGAGGAAATGCGTTTGATGCCATGTGACCAACCGGGTATGGGGCTCCTCTAGGAGGCTTCCGAAACCAGGACATTACAAAGTTGTATCAGAGAATTTATTTTCTCTTGACTTGTTGTTTAGAGCGTTTAGCCAGGGATAGGATAGAATAGGTACTTGTTAATAAGATTTGCCTATGAGTTGCAAACTCAAGTACAAGGAAAGGCCAATCTACCTCATTAATTATAAATTTTCTGTTTTTTCAATTATTATAGTTGATTTGATTTCACCTTGAGTGATTCACAAGATTTGCGATGTTATTGAGGATCACATTGAGGTTCTATTTCAGTTGCAACCCATTGAGATGAGGTTATTCCATCTTATACATCATATAGGAACTTAATATAAATCACATGTCATGGATTTTTTCTATTCCATCTAGGATGCATTAGTGATTGCATGTTGTGGAAATAGATAATTTTTAAAATATGCATGTTGTTGTGATAATTTCCTAAATAAAAATACATGTTTTTTGATAGGGTATTAATTTGTGTAGATATTTGTTTGAATGGATGCCAAAATTTGGTTCTTGGGGTGTTATGGCCCTCATGAACCGGAATTTGGTGGATCATTGCCTTGTTTTCCATGTAATAATGTGTACAATATGACAAACTTTGATTCGTGGTGAGTATGTGCCCTCACGAATCGGAATTTGGCCCTTTCAATTCTTGTTTCAAGGTTTTCTGGGTTCTGGAGTAGTTTATGAGGCTTATTGTCTAGAAAAAACCCAGAATACACACCATGTAATGTTAAGAACACGCCATGTTTTCTTCAGTTCAGGAAGATACTGTTTTTTTAAGTACACACCATGTACTTTATTTACACGTCGTGTAGTCTTTAACTGTGTCGTAGGTCGTGTGGGTAGAGACACAGGATAGGGAAAGTCTAGTGGGAACATGTAGTGTACCAGTCGAACACACCATGTAGTGTTGACCATGTGTCTTCTCGTGTAACTAACAACATGGACGGATAGACCTTGAGTTATAAACGTCTTGTCCACATTGATCACATTGTTTAGTTTGACCCAGGTACCCGTCCGTGTCACGAACAACATGGGTTAGTGTTATTCATTGTCATACATTTCATGTCTATCTGGAACACAATGTGTGGTGTGAGCCATGTGTTAGGTCGTGTCACTGACAACACGGGCCAACTGAATCTTGTCTAGTACATGTTGTGTCTATCTTTAGCACATCATGTATTCTTGTATTAAGAGATCCGTGTTTCTTAGCTGTGTAGAAGAACTCGGGAAGTGAAAAAGGATTCAGGTACACACCATGTGTTAAGACAACACGCCGTGTGTCTGGGGTGTTACACGACCAGTTTAGGCAGGAGTACACGCCCATGTGAATGACTTTAGGGAATACACTGTGTAGGAATTGTACACGTCGTGTAGTCATGTTTTATAAAACTTGAATGTTTCCTTTCTATTGTTCCCTTATTAAACTTCTATGTTTTCATTCCTTGATAATGTTGATCTATGGTGTGTGATTGACCTTGCAGAGTCATGCCACCGAGACGTCCTCTAGTCATATGCCAGTTTCCAGGCGGTGATCAGACACCAGACATGGTTAATCAGGGACCACCTGTAGATCCTATAGTTGTGCCAACCTTGGCACCAGCCATTGTAACTGCCAAAGGTGATGATACATATTTCAGGGAGTGAATTATGAGGATGATGTAGACCTTTTAGGGAGCACCCCCTTTTTCCTCGTCGGTGGCTGATTTGACGCGGGTCTTCCAGCAGTAGCAGCATCCCACTTTCTCAGGGGAAGGAGGACCTCAGGCTGCAGAGTCTTGGCTAGAAGCCATGCTGAGGATATTTGAGCATCTTGAGACTCCTCCAAAGAGGAGGGTCAAGCATGCTACCTATATGCTTTGGGACTCCTCCAAGTGGTGGTGGGATGTGATCTCATGGGAAGGACGCCAGCATGTTATGGTGTGGGATGAGTTTCAGTGCATATTCTTTGACTAATTCTATCCGGAGACCCTGAGGGCCGATCGAGCCCGGGAGTTTATGAATTTGAAGTAGGGTACTATTTCTCTTATGGAGTATTCCTCCTGCTTTACCGAGCTGGACCGCTTCACGCCTATTGCAGGAGTTGATCATTTGTTCATGGAAAAGAAGTTCGAGGATAGTCTGAGGAATGACATTTGATCACAGGTAAACATCTTCTAGATGACTTATATCACTTATATAGTCATCCAGGCACTAATTATAAAGTGCAATATGAGGGATTATAGTGTTGTGAGCCAGGGAGAATCAACATCTGGGGTCACTATTCCTCCTACTGACATCAGGAATCGTTACAGAGAGTCTTTGTGCGGTGATACGAGGAGGTGAGACACTTCTTTGGGTATCCAAGTGGGGCGCTGCCAGTGTGGAAAGAGCTGGCATATGAGTCCACATTGCACAAGAGACCCATTGGAGTGCTAATCTTGGGAAAGATGGGTCATATTTAGCGCTTCTGTCAGATCTTCTCTCCAGTAGCTGGTGACAGGGGCTCTTCTATGACTCCTTGTTTAGGAGTAGCACCACTAGTTTCTCACCAGTCTAGGAATATGAGTTCTTCTGACCATTCAAGACGAGGTGGAGGTCGTGGTCGTGGTATCCAGTCGCCCAGTTTTCAGTGACATTAGGTTGGATCATCTCAGAGTGGTCAGGCAGGGTCACATGGCTGCAGTACGGGCCAGACTTTCATAGTAGAGCAGACCCAATATGAACAGGATCATGGACCTTCTACCATTCGAGGTTCGATCTTAGTAGCCTCAGTTTTAGCTTATGCTCTTTTTGATACAGCGGCTTCCCATAGCTTTATATTTGTTGCTGTCATAGAGAGGATTGGTCTCTTCAACTTTTCTTCTTCTGATATCATGGCACTAGACACTCCGTTGGGGACTAGAATAGCTAGTGTATGTTAGTGCAGAGAGTTCCCTCTAAAGGTTGGCAGGTGTCACTTTTTAGGGGACCTATATGTCCTAGAGATGACAGGCTATAATGTCATTCTCAGAATGGACTGGCTATTTCCCTTCTAGGAATTCATCGACTATTACCGTTGCAGGGTGAGTTTCATATCACGAGAGGGTGAATCCTTTCTTTATAGGGGCGAATGGGATGTCCACGAGAGCAGAGCGGGTCTTGATCATCATGTTCTAAGGAGTTATAACCCAAATTGCTAGTTTATATATGGATAACCAGGGGACTTTATAGTTAGACATTCCTCCAGTGGTGGATAGTTTCAGAGTTGTACTTCCAAAGGAATTTTTAGGTTTGCCTCTAGAACATGAGGTAGACTTCTTGATTGAGGTTGTGCAAGAAGTGGTCGTGGTGTCCATTACTCCTTATAGGATGGCCACACCTAAGTTGTAGGAGCTCAAGAAGAAGTTGGAGGATTTAAAGGAAAAGGGTTTAATCTGACCCAGTACTTATCCTTGGGGTACTCCTTTCCTTTTTGCGATGAAGGCATATGGTACCCTCAGGCTTTGTGTGGACTATCGGAAGTTGAACCATTTGATGATCAAGAACAGATATCCCTTTCCTAGGATTGATGATATCTTTGATCATATTCGAGGATCCTAGGTGTTCTCAAATATTTACTTGAGGTCCGATTATCATCATTTATGCATTAGACCATCGGATATACCTCTTACAGCCTTCCAGAGCAGTTATGGTCTATACGAGTACATGGTTATGCAGTTTGGTCTCACGAAAGCACCTTCAGTTTTCATGGTATTGATGACCTGATTGTTCCATACATACTTGGATTCCTTCTTGGTGGTCTTCGTGGATGATATCTTGGTGTACTATCACACTCGACACAACCAAGCTACCCATCTTTTGATTGTTCTAAGTACACTGAGGGAGCATCAGTTATATGCTAAGCTCTCAAACTACCACTTTTGGATGGATAAGATTCACTTCTTCGGTCATGTTGTCTTAGAGGTAGGAGTATCATTAGACCTAGAGAAAGTGAGAGATATAGTTTCTTGGGAGCATCCAAAGAACGTCTTTGAGGTGAGGAGTTTTCTAGGGGTAGCTGGATATTAAAAACATTTCATACAAGACTTTTCATTATTATTATCACCACTGACGAGTCTGACTAAGAAGGGTGTGAAGTTCTTATGGTAAGATTATTGTGAGTTAGACTTTCAGGAGCGGAAAGGGTGGTTGACTTCAGCACCGATACTAGTATATCTAGATATGGGAAAGAGATATACAGTTTACTATGATACGTCAGGCATCGGGCTGGGAGCTGTGCTTATGAAGGGAGATGGAGTCATTGCTTACGGGTCTCAGCAGTTGAGGCCACATGAGAGGAATTACCTAACGCACAATCTGGAGTTAGCAGCTATTGTTCATGCCCTACGATGTTGGAGACATTATCTTCAGGGAGATCATTTTTTTATCACCGACCACAAAAGTCCCAAGTACATCTTTACAAAGCATGATCTGAATTTGAGACAACACAGGTGGGTTGAGTACCTACAGACCTTTGACATTGAGCTTGCCTATACACATTGGAAGGGAAACGCAGTGGCTGATGCATTGAGCAGGAGGACTCAGATACAGGCAGTTCGGGAGTCCAGCAGTGAGTGGTAGCTTATGTCTCTATTCTCTAAGATGCATTTGGAGGTTCATGATAGATAGGGGAAGACTTTTCTATCTTATGTAGTTGTTACCTCTACACTTCTTGATCGAGATCGAATGAGTCAGCTATCAGATTCTATAGGCCTAGTCCTAAGGGAGAGTGTGTCAGGAGAGGACCTTATTCATGGATGGACCATAGTTGAGGATGATATCTTGTGTTTCCAGGGGGTGTATGGGTTCCATCATATATATGCAAGGAGATGTTGTGAGACTTTCAATCCACAGTTTGGGCAGTTCATCCTAGCATCACCAAGTTGTATTGTTATCTACACTGTTGGTATTGGTGGCCACGTATAAAGAGGGATGTTTCTAGTTTCATTATGAGGTGTTCCACTTGTTAGCAGGTAAAGGCGGAGCATCAGTGACTAGGATGGATTTTATAGCAATTACCCATTCCTAAGTGGGAGTGGAATGATGTTGAGATGGAATTTTGGACCGGTTTGTTGAGGTCACCTCAAGGGAATGACGCAGTGTGGGTTGTCATTGACATACTCACGAAGGTTTCTCACCTCTTGTTGATCAAGGAAACCATCAGTGTTGATGAGATGGGACGGTTTTACATCCGTGATATTGTACATCTTCATGGGGTTCCACACTTTATCATTTTAGAGAGGGATGCACGTTTTACTTCTCGGGTCTTTAAGGGGCTTTAGAAGGCTTTGGGTACACATGAACTTTTGACTATATCATACCACCCCCAGATGAATGGCTAGTATGAGCGTACGATTCTAGTTCTTGAGGACATGCTCCGATCATTCATTCGGGATTTTGGAGGTTCTTGAGGGAAGCATAAACCTCTTGTGGAGTTTGCCTATAACTATAGTTTTCAAGAAACTATTCAGATGGCACCTTATGAGGCTTTTTATGGTAGGTCATTCCGATCACCCTTTTGTTGGCTGGAGGCAGGAGAGGAAACTTTTCTAGGACCTCATCTTGTTTAGGAGACCACAGAGAAGATAGAGTTGATTCGGAAGAAGATGGATACTATACAGTATCTATATAAGTCTTATGTTTATCAATGGAGATGAACAATAGTGTTTGAGGTCGTGGATCAGGTTTTACTACGTGTCACACTGAGGCTGGGACCCAAGAGGATTAGGAGACAGGGTAAGAATTCATCAAGGTATGTCGGGCCGTTTGAGGTGTTGGGGAGAGTTGGGTCTGTTGCCTACCAGTTGCAGTTACCTCAGAGGTACCAAGATATACATGATTTTTTCCCCGTTTCTCAGCTTCGATGCTACTTTTCAGACCCATCTCATGTCTTTCAACTCGAGGAGGTTGAGCTCGAAGTGGATGTGTTGTTTGAGTAGCATCCTATCTAGATTTTGTATCGCAGTACAAAGGTTCTCCATGGCCAGACTATTCACTTTCTATGAGTGCTATGGCAGCATGGGCAGGTGCAGGATGAGACTTGGGAGAGGGAGGACAATGTAAGAGAACAGTGGCCGGAACTGTTCGAGGTTTCTTCTTCTACACAACGATGGGGAAATTCAGGGATGAATTTATTTAAGGGGGGATGTTTTTAAGAACCTGGACCTTCTTTTCAGGTATGTTTTTCCTTTTCTAGTCATTTTTGAGCAAAAAGGAAATTCTGGAAATTTTATAAGTACATGTTCTATACTTTATGAGTACACGCCATGTAATTCCTTTCCACAAGAGGTCGTGTGCTGGCCGTGTTGTAGCCACACACATGGCCGTATGGGGGTGACTTGGAGGCTGCTTAAAGCAGAGTATAGAAATGGTGAGTACACACTGTGTACTTCAAAATTACATTTTGTGTACTTTATTTTTTTCATTAAACACACAGGGGCCCGCATCTAATCACCAGAACACTTTTCTTTTAGGTCTCGTTTGACCGAGAGCTCCATACGACTATGGATCTTCGATGAGCTCCCGAGCCTATGTCCATCCACCGAATCGAACACTACCAGTTGCGTTGTAATCGCATCAGTGAGTTCTATCTTCTCCTAGATCATCATCTTTTGTTTTCCCCTTTCTAGTGAGATATTGTAGATTGAATTTTTTTGACATTTTCTTAGATCTATGACGTTATAAGGTTATTCTAGCTTCGAGGTTCACTAATAGAGATCTCTTAACCTATAGGTAGGTGTTTTGTGCCTTTCTGTTGAAAGTCTTTGTGCTTTAGGTGTAAATTTTTCCAATACCCATGAATGGGGTATTGTGCGTTTACCGTTTCAGCCCTATTGTTTCTCTGCTATGCTAGTATGCGTGATTAGATGATTATTGATTATAATAGGGTGAATTGTTGTTCTTTGGATGTATTTCCCATGCATGTTTTTCTGGTTTGGAACTTTGGGTCTTGTTTTCCTGTTAGGCTGCTGTTTACTTTTAGATGCCTAGTTTTGTAGGATGGTGTGATTTTTGTTCTGTTATGCTGTTGTTCTGTAGAATGCTAGCCAAGTAGTTCATGAGTTTTACCTTGTTCGTTACACAATGAAACACTTTCTTGACTTACACAGGGCCATGATAACCTAGAGTATAGACCATAGGGAGAATGGACGTTGAGGGCTTCTCTAGAGTGTCTGTTTTACTTATGATGCGAGACCACCACAGGAATTGATGTTGAGTGCTTCCTAAGAGTGTCTATAGTTCCTCGACATGATCCACACGGGGAATGGGATGTTGAGTGCTTCCACAGAGTGCCTTTAGTACCATTACAAGACTATAGGGGGGAATTGACAGTGAGTGCTTCCTCAGAGAGTCTATGCTTAAGCTGAACCAGAGGGGTTATACTGAGTGTAATACCTAGAGGGTTTCATGTACATGTTAGGTAAGATGAGAGGGGATAGGATGTGAGTACATACCATAGGGTAAACTTGTGTTTAGCTACTTATTTGTGTAGCTAGGTAGGACCAGAGGGGATAGTCTATGGGTACTTCCCAGAGGGTTACCTATTGTGTTTATCTGCTTTGATTAGTTGTTGCATGTTGTGTGGGGATTTGAATGCTTTGAACTGTGGATTGTTTACTGCTATGTAATTCCTTGTTTTACTGCCTTCTAGATTTTACCTTTCATATATTCACTGACTGGTAGGCACAGATCTCATGTTGTTTGCCTACTGGGATTTAGTCTCACACCCTATTTGGGCCATGATTTTGGGCCCAAAAAGATTATATTGTTACAGGTATAGATAAGGGAAAGCGCCCTTCTACTTTAGTTACTTGACTTTTTGTGGAGTTTGAGAGCATGGGACCAAGATATGGCTTGTGATGCTGAGGAGTTTACCTAATTTTTTTTGCAATTTGGTTTAGTACTGTTGTATTCTGGCATTGTGACTTGTTTGGATGTTTTCCTAGACATATGTATCATGCATCATTTTATATATGTTCTATAGTTTATACCCTTAGTTTTCTATTGTATGTCATTATTACTACTTCCGCTCTTGTATATATTTCTTTACTTCCACTGTGTACTCCATCAATGAGGGCATAGTTTCTCCACTGTCACACCCAAGCCCTCACTGCTAGTCGGCAGCCTCTGGTGTTTGGGGAAATCTGCTTGAGGCCATGTGACCAACCAGGTATGGGGCTCCTCTAGGTGGCTTCCAGAACTCGTATGTTAAAAATTTCTGGCAATCCCAAATCGAAGGAGGAGGATCACGATGCACCCCTTTATAAGGTGGTGGGGATACCTCTCCCATCATGTGGCTTTTTTCTAGGAGATTCCTGAGGTTCTGAGCCTAGGGAAAAACAAAATCATATGGGATAGGCCCAAAGTGGACAATATCATGATCGTGGGCTAGACTGGTCTGTTACAAATGGTATCAAAACTAGTTTCCAGTTTATGTGCTAGCGAGGACGATGAGTCCTTCTAGGGGGGTTATGGAAATCCCACATCGAAGGAGGAGGAGCAAAAATCACCCCTTTATAAGATGTTGTGGATACCTCTCCCATCATAAGGCCTTTTAATAGGAGATTCCTGAGGGTCAGAGCCTAGGGAAAAACAAAACTGTGCGGGCTAGGCCCAAAGCGGACAATATCAGGATCGTAGGATGGACTAGGCCATTACAGTGTAGGTGACTTGTAGTAGTCGGGTTGGTTGGGTAGTGTTGGGTCATTTTTTCTACAACTTAGGACCTGACAGATCTCAACCACGAGTCAACACAAATCAGCATAACCAGTGGTATAATTTTCCTAAATTTTCCCCCCACCCAATTGGGTCAGGTTGGGCTGGTTTGTTTTGTTTGGTTGGGTTGGGTTTGGTAGGGTTAGGACACCCCTACACATTGTATCGATTCTAATGTAATAAACCATACATCAACTCTAGGATACCAGGGTTGTGGTCGATATATTGACTAATTATTAACCAATAATTTTATAATGATTAGATATTAATTAATTATAAACATAATACTTAATAAATATTAATTAAGGAATTATTAACTGATGATTGACGATTGATTAAATAATGATTACTCAAAAAGTAAGGAATGATTAAATTGGGATTAACTAATGACGAACTAATTATTAACCAATAATTAATTAAGTAAAATATTATTAACAAATTATTAACGAATGACAAATGACTCATTAACAAATTATTAAGGAATTATTAACTTAGGATTAATTAATGCTTGAATTGGGAATAAGTAATGCTTAACTAATTATTTAAGTAATGATTAATTAATTATTAAACATGAATCTACTAATTATTAACTAATGTTTTACTAATGATTAACTAATGATTTTATAATAATTAATTAATTAGTACCTATTCATTAACTATTTTTTAACTATAAATTAACTATTAAGGAACTATAAATTGACTACATAATAAATATTAACTAAAAATGATTAATGAATTATTAAAAACTAATTATAGAATGATTATAGAATGATTAAGGAATAATTAAACTAGGATTAACTAATTCTTAACTAATGAGAAACTAATGATTAATTAATGATTAACTAAGTATTAATTGAGGATTAAATAAAGACCAGCTATTTATTAACATTGATTTCACATAGGATTAACTTAGGATCAAATAAGGCTAGCATCATGATTAAGAGTCCTAACTACACATCTTATTTTTCTATTCCATGGGATATTCTTTAGAAAATTCATAATTTTAGGGATATTAAAATATGGAATTTGAAATAGTAGTTCAATCATTGAGGACACAAACAACCATATAATGTTTTATTAAAGTAATGATTTTTTGGTTATCCATGGAATGAAATCTATGTATAGATACTACAATTATATGTGGAATTGAAATAGTTGTTCCTAGGGTTAATAACCCTGAAAAGGGTACTTTTGATATGACTCAATAATCACCTTCTACAAGATAACTTTCATTATTTCACACCTAGTTTGAGACTCTCGGGAGATATTCATTATATTATTCACATTATATTTATAAAACAATAAACATTCTAATAAGAATATGAAAATATAGACTATAAAACATTAGTTTCCTCTTTGAGGATATGGGATGAAATTATAAAATTTTGGAAAACTAAATATTATGTGTTTATTTAATAAATGAAATCCATGTCTAGATACTATAAGTGGAAGTGGCAATGGAAAATTTTTACCTAGGAGTAATAACCCCAAAAATGAGTATTGGGGATTGACTCAATCATCACCTAGTGCATAGAAAAAGTCCTTGGTACACACCTAGTTTAAAACTCCCAATATACATACTTTAGATGATTCATATTCACTTTATCAGCTACTAAACATACCATTACGAATATTAGAATGTGGACTACGAAACATTAGTGTCATCCTTGAGGATATAATATACCATACTAAAATTTTGGTAATGTAAATATTGTGTAGTAATATGAGAAATGAAATCCATATTTAGATACTATAAGTGGATAAGGATCAAGCACAATTATAATTTTGGGTAATAACACCAAAAAAATATCATTAGGATTTGACTCAATTATTACCTAGTGCATGAAAACAGGCCCTGATTCACATCTTGTTTGACACTATCGGGGGATATTTTTACGATAATTCACATTCTCTTTATAAATAATAAACATACCTTATATGAATATTATAATTTTTAGTATGAAACATTATTTTCATCCATGAGGATATAAGATGACATTCTAAAATTTCAATAATTAAAAGATTGTGTGGTAAACACTACATGATTATTACTCATTTTAAATACTATTTACACTATTAGAATCTTGATCAAAAAGAATTTTTCACATAGAAAATCATGTTTATCTATGTCTAATACTATGGAAATTCATTCAAACAATGAAATAAGATTCATATAGTACAAAACGAGTAACTATCATAAGGATATCTTATTGTGTTACCCTAAGATAACTTCAAGAATTAATTCAGGGTCATTTAAATTTGACACATGATTAGGAGATCCAATATATTATTTACAGACATTATAAATTCTTGTATAGGTTGTGGAATATAGCTTCTCTATTATTATATTATGAGTGTTGGTCGGAGTAGATCACTCAAGAGGGGGGGGGGGGTGAATTGAGTGTCTATTCACAATTTATGTTTTAAAAAGTATTATTGAAATGGTTCTCCAATAAAATTAAATACATCCCATTTAATAATGGTTATATTGTTAGGAAAGTTTTATTGTTTAAATAACTTCTCAAAAGATTTATTAATACATAGTAATATTAATATTAGTTATTAACATTACTTTTGAAGCTATTATAAAAAGACACAGAAATTCTAGCTTCTTTCAAAGATTAACTATCAAAGTAAATTTAGTGAATTTTTAATTAAACAGTAAAATAGAGGCAACTAAAACAGACAAAATAGTATATATAAAACAAGTGGTTCTGTCTCAAGCTGAGACCTAATCAACTCCACATGGTGATCACCTTCCACAAAGAAGTTTATATAAATAAACTAGATTCACAGCGTATTTCAAGATTTAAAATAGTACACAAGACTTTCCAGGTCACATGACCTCTTCCACATTTCTTCATGGGTATGAACTAACAAGTCACACATGAACCACTTCCACCCTTATCCGTGGGAATACACTAGTGTAGAAATATGTAAGAGAAAGAATATCTTGTATCCTTCAGTTTGATATAGGAGACAGTGTGTGTTTAATACAGATACACACACTACTCGAAAGATAATAAAATGATACACAACAGAGAAAATATGATGATATATGGTTATACGTTCTCTAAGTGTTAGTCTATGTGGATCTGGACTTCTGTTATGAAGCAGATATAGAAATCGAGTCCTCTCGTGGAAAATAGAGTATCGTAAATCAGCTAGATCAGGCTCGTGTTCTTTATGGTATTGTTAGTGCAATGATGTGCTAAATGATTATGATCTATTATGTTCAGATAGTTGATTCATGATTTTTTTTGTGTTCTTCAGGCGTTTCAAGTTTCATGTATTAGTTCTTTTCTCCATAAATCTCATGTGTTCTTCATTGTTACGCTCTTTGTGTCTATGTTTATTTCTGGGCTACACTTCTCTTTTATTCATCGAGTGCATGTTCTAGAGCTGATAGGTTCCATGTATTCTCCACCTCATACTTTCTACTAGTAGGTGAAATGTTTATAAAAAACATTAATTATATAAGTTAATTTAAAATATTCAAATATGACAGTTAGAAATTAAATTGAAAGCCGACAAAACAGATTTATTAAAAGTGTCACAGCCTGTCTTTAAACGGTGTCTCCATAAAACAGTATCTCTTTGAAATGGTTTTTGGATGGTCATGGTGTCTGTATGGTCATGGTGTATGGATGGTCATAGTGTATGGATGGTCACGATGTCTAGTCACGGTGTCTGGTCATGGTGGTTGGTCACAGTGTCAGGTCACGGTGTTTGGTCATGGTGTCTGGTCATGGTGTCTTAGACTTAGCCAAATATGTCTATTTAGACTTAAGTAGTTTTATTCAAGGAATGGATTAGACTTGATCATTCATCAAAAATAATTATAAAGTAAATCACCTATAGTGTATAGTAATCAAACAGAATGTATAACAATTAAGATATTTGATAGTATAACAATACTAATCACCTATACAATTGATTTGAGATATATTACATAGGATTAAAGGGTTTCACAGAATGTATAGGATTTTTTATCATTAAAAAATCATTAAAAGATGAGGAGGCCAACAATTTCCCCCTTTTTGATGATCACAAATCATGTGAGTGAAAGATTTATTCTTAGGTAATGAGTCTCTTTATTAATGTGCATAATGTGTATGTAGTGCATATTTCTCCCCCTTTTGGGATTATCAAAAAGAGTAAATAAGAAAGAGACAATAAATGTGCACATTTTATTAGATGGAAAAGTGTCAGTTAAAATAGTAAATAACAAGAATATAGATAGAATCCCTATCAAAAGATATTACTCATTTTTCTTCATCACTGGATCAGCTTCTCTTTTCCCATAGCAGTAGCATGAGAAGAAGATTCCATGGGAGCAAAGGTTGAAGTGGAGGAAGGGAGTGAACTGGTTGAAAGAGAAGGTAAAGGAAGACCTCCAAAGACAGAAGGGGTAAGTTAGGGGTAGTAGAAGACTAAGGTAACTGTTGATCAAGTATAACAGGTCAGATCTGACTTAAATCCTGAGATACAACCATATATGAGGAGGCTAGGGCAGATGTGAAGGTAGGAAAACTAGATCTCAGAGGTAAAGCTACTGGAGAAACAATGGTAGTACTCTATACATGAATCTAATGCCTCAATAGTTTGATAAAATTATCAATTATCTCTCCACCATATTTCATGGCTTTCTCAAAGTCATCCTTTTTTTCTATAAACTTTTCGAAAAAACAAGTGAACTCTGTGAGATTTTGGACTTGAGTCTTGAAAGCTTGAGTAATAGGAGGTATTATGATATTATCCACAAGGTAATTGAAGTGATATGTCATTTCTTTCTTAGAGAAGATCTTATTTTAGTATAATTTCACTTTCTTGGAAATTTCTTACCGAGAATCATTGGAAATCGTAGAATGGATTCTCATAAATTCAAAAACTATGTCACTGTTATTGATAACTTCATATAGATATTATTTATTAAAGCCACTAAGCACAACCTCAAGTTCCTCTTTGAAAACTGTTCAGATTAGATCACTATCTAAATAAGGTTGAGATGATTGACCAGAGGAATTAGTGATATTGACAGATGAGTTAAGGGATTTTAATTGATTTAGAAATTTCTGAAGGCACCCCTTACACTCATCAGTTATCTTGTTAAGTCCAATAACAAGTTCACACATCTCTTGAACAATCTGCTTCATTCTTTTAGAAACTTTTTCTGCTAAAGAGGTTAGATGAGGTTGAATCAGTGAGGTCACTTCCTTTGGGGTCAGACTAACATCCTCAATAGGATGGGAAATAGGTTCGGGTCTTGAGTTTATCACTCTTTTCATTTCTTCAACCATGCCTCTTAGAGTTGTTACTTCATCACTGAGCAGTTTGTTCTCAACTCAGACTTGCGGAATTTTTTAAAGAATCTTAGGTTGAATCTTCCATATAACCTTTTCCAACAATAATGAATCATATCATTCACTCAAATTGGTTACAGGATCAGGTTGATTATTCATGGTATATTTAACCCCAGCCAACATGGTAGCTCTAAATTATTTCAGATCATCCTTATTCACCATGATTGGAGATTCTTGTGAAGGCTTGGAAATAGGAACTGAGATCGGCTCATGTTCCTTTGTAGGGACAAGATCATAAACTGATTTCAACTAAAACATAGTAGACAAATCAAGACCTTTGACTAAGACTTCCTATGAGTTAGTTATGTCAAAATAACTAGGAAATTTATACCATGTTTCCACTGAGCATGGATCAACTGGATTAGGAACGTCAACAACATTAAAATTAGGGGGCTTCTCCCCCTCAATAGTTAAAACTCTCTTAGGACAGCTAGATTTGGGTCCCTGATCTATTTCCATGATTTCATCCCTAATTTCCTCATCCATGGCCTTTCTAGCAAACTGAAAGACTTTCTCCATTCTCTCTTCAACATATTGAATAACTTCAGGATAGCTAGTTCCTCTAGGAGTTCTTCAAGGGCATCTTCTTGAATAATAGGAATTTCGTCTTCTATATGATATTCTACAACACTCTTTCCACTTACCTTAGTAACAAATTCGACTTTTAAAGCAAGTTTTTCTTCTAGATCAACAACTTTTTCAAAAATAGGAACCTCCTTTTCAATTAAGATTTGAGGAGGAGGTGTATTGTCTTCCTCATCAAGAACAGTTTCCTTTTAAGGTACAACAACCTCTTCATCTCCTTCCATATTAGAATATTCACCAATCTCATATGGTTCGAAACCAGGATCAAAGAAATCTGTTAGTCATGAAGGGTGTTCCACCGGGTTAAACTTTTCATAAACTTTATCATTATCTTCCACCCATTCTTTCCTCCATGGATTCCAATTGATTTTATTTATATTTATAATAACTTTCGAAAGATATAACTCATAATCCTTTAGGAATTCTTCATCTCGTCCAACCAATCCCTTTACATGAAGCAAAGCAAAGATAATCCAGGAATAAAATATGGAGGTTGACTTGGAGGTAGTTTTTATGAACTCACAGATATGATGTATGACATATTTATAAAGATTGATCTTATTCCCATTATTCATGAGATATATCAAAAATGCATCCTGATATTTGAGTATAGAAAAATTACCTTTTTGGGGGATAATCAAAATTTGAACAAACATAAACAAGAGTCTAGATTCACCATCTAGTTCGGCAGTTATGGATCTCCTCATGGTTTCATTTCTAGTTAAACTTCTCAAAGTTTCTTCCAAGATAAAAACCTCACTTGGAGGTGGAGGACCTCTCTGATAGTCCTCAAAAATAACTTCATGAGGTATCTTAAGGCATGCAGCCTATAACCTCAAAGAAAACATGCATCATTAACCATTCATTCCAGCTTCACACAACATATCCATCTTCAGAATCAAAAGAAAATTGTACATACAGGTAGAATTGTGCAACTATATTCAGGTAAATAGTCTTATCCTCCTTAGTAAACCAATCCAGCCATCCTAGCTCTTTTAATATTTTCAACACCAATGACTTAATTGATAGAAGACACTTAGGGAATATCTCTTTTTCAGGTACCACTACTATGTTCACTAGGTTTGGATTCAGTGGACCCTCAGGTAATAACATAGGTTCTATCTTCAAATTCTTCTTTGAATGGTTCTTCTCAAGAGTTGATGAAGAAGGAAATTTCATCGTGGGAATTCACTAAATTTTTGAGAGAGAGAGAAGGGTTGAAGAAGGGTTTTGTTTTGAGAAAAGAGAAGAGAGCTTGAGTGATGAACGGGTGAAATTTCTCTTATTTTATTATTTAGGAATACCAATCATCACAAAAACCAAAGTGTGGGAAATTAAAAGTGTAAAATAAGTAATTAACATGATAAGGGATATAATGTATAAATAATACAATAAATAATCTTTATGGTGAGAACATAACAATCCTTCATAGTGAGATAGTAACAACTCTTCATGGTGAGACAGTAACTATGTGATTTCTAAATTATGCGACTGCATTGTTTGTGAAAGTGAATGCCAAGCATTAAGCAAGAAATAGTAACTGTGAGACCATAAACATGAAACAAAAATTATTAAGACTACAAAACTATAGAACTATTAAAGTTAAAAAATAGTCTTAAGATAGTTACATGTGAAACCCCAAATTGTGAAATAGTAAGATATAAAATAGTATGATAACTTCTTTAGATTTATCATACCCAATTCATGTATGATATAGTCTATTAATTCAGAATTTAATATTTTGGTGAATATATAAATGAGATGAAAATTCAGTACTAATTAATTCCAAAGTGATATCACCTATTGTATAATGATCTCTCAAAAATTGATGTCTCACATCAATATGCTTTGTCTTAGAGTGTGAAACAGGATTTTTTGAGATGTTAATAGAACTTGTGTTGTCACAATTTATTCCTACATGTTTTAATTGATATCCATAAACTATTAATGTGTGTTTTATTCCCAAAATTTGTGCACAGAAAATACCATTAGCTATGTATTTAGCCTCTGTAGTAGATAATGCAACAGAATTTTGTTTCTTTCTACACCACGAAACTAGTGACTTGCCTAAAAAGGGACATGTTCCAGAGGTTATTTTTCAATCTAAATTTCAACCACCGAAGTCAGCAGAGGAATAACTAACTAATTCAAATGATTGTCCCCTGGGATAGAATAGTCTTATATTAGGTGTATACTTGAGGTATTAAAAAAATTTCTTAATAGAATTTAAATGAGATTCCGCAGGATTTGTTCGAAAATGAGCACACATACACACACTAAAAACAATGTTAGGTCGGCTAGCAGATAAGAAGATTAAACTTACAATAATTCTTCTATAAGTGGTTTGATCAAAATATTTTCCATCTTCATGAAGATCTAACTTACAAGTAGTAATCATTAGAGTATCACTACTTCTAGTGTTATCTAATCCAAAAAAATTTAGAAGATCTTTATTATATTTGATTTTATTTAAAATAATACAATCACTATTTTGAAAGATATGAAATTCATGAAAGAATTTGAGTTCAACCATTAAACACATTTTAAATTTGATTTGCATCATTTTAGAAAATTCAATAGATAAATAATTTTGTGAGGATCCAAAGATAATGTCATATACATAAATTTGAACTACTAAAACATAATTTGAAATACGTTTTATAAAAAGGGTTGGATATGCTATTCCTTTTGTAGAACCTTTGGAAATAAGAAAAGTAATTAATCTATCATACCATGCTCTTGGAGCTTGTTTTAAACCGTATAAATCTTTTGATAAGTTCAAAATATGATTTGAAAAATGAGGGATTGTAAACCTAGGGGTTACTCCACAAAGAAATCATCATCTATATACCAATTTAGAAATTCAATTTTGGAATCCATTTTATATAGTTAGAAATTTAGATGTGCTACAAAAGCAATAAGAATTATGATGGCTTGAAGTCTAGCTACCAGTGCAACCAATCTAGTCTTGTTTCTAACTATACTACCAACTTCATCTACATTATTTATAAACACCCATTTAGTGCCTAGGGTGGATGTGTCCCTGGGTCTTTCAAGAAGTTTCCAAACCTTATTCCTTTCAAACTAATTAAGTTATTCTTTTATTTCCATCTCCCAAAATTCATCATTGATAGAATCATCAATGTTTTTAGGTTCATGTTGTGACAAGAAGACTTGATTTTCAACCTGATTTCTAAGAAAATCTGTATTTTGAGTTCATTTATCTAAGTCTCCTACAATATCATCTAAGGGGAAGTTATTATGAGTTCTAAATACTCTAGGAAAATAAGGACTGGTGATTTCAGGTTCATCAATAGGTTCAGGCTCATTGTGACTTGAGTCTAAATAATTTCCAGAACTTGACGTTTTCACAGATTATTTCACAGGATGATTTGAGGAATCAAAATTTATTTCTAGATTTGATACATCATCCTCCAGGTTCTCTAGACTTTTTTTAGGCTCATGTGGATATGTTTCATCAAATTTGATATGCACAGATTCTTCCATACATTTAATTCTTTTATTAAACACTCTAGAGGCTTTACTAGATATGGAATATCCTAAGAATATTCCTTCAACACTCTTGGATGCTAGTTTTTCAAGATTGTCCTTAGTATTGAGGATATAGACTTTGCAACCAAAAACATTGAAGTAGATAACGGTGGGTTTTCTATTGTTCTATAACTCATAAGGATTCCTTTTGAGAATTGGACTAATCAATACTTTGTTGATTATATAGCACACTGTATTTATAGGTTCATACCAAAAATAAATAGGTAGCTCATATTCACTAAGCATGGTTCTAGAAATCTCTTGCAGGGTTATATATCTTCTTTCTACAACTCCATTTTGTTACGGTGTTCTAGGGGCAGAGATATTATGACTAGAGCCATTTTTGTGAGAAAAATGATTTAAACTCTTGATTTTCAAACTCATAGCCATGATCACTTCTTAATTATTTAATTTTAAGTCCACTATGATTTTCTAAAGTTTTGGAATATTTGGTAAAATGATAGCAGGCTGCACTTTTGTGAGCTAAAAAGAATTTCCAATTACATCTAGAAAATCCATCTACAAGAACATAAACAGAGTGCTTCTCATTTAAACTAGAAACTCAATATGGTCTGAAAAAATTCATGTGAACCAATTTGAGAGGTTGAGAAGTTGACATTTGTTTCTTTTTTTTGAAGGAAATTTTGTGTTGCTTTCCTTTTTGACAAGGATTACACACTTTACCATTTGGAAACTCATGCTTGGGTAGGACTTTGACTAAGCCATTTCAAGTCACCTTTCTAAGGGAGTGATTGTTACAGTGTCCTAGTATCTTATTCCAAAGCCATGACTCTTTATGAAATACACTTAAATAAGAAGCATTTTTAAAAACTACAGAATCTAAGTTAATAGAATAATAATTTTCATTTCTTATTATTGAAAACACTAAATCATTTTTATAATTAAATACATTGCAAGAATCATTTTCGAATTTAACATTAAATCCACCATCGCCTAATTGTGAAATACTAAGAAGATTATATTTTAATACCTCAACAAAAATTACTTTGGAAATCAAAACTTAGTTAGAGTTACCGATTTGGCCAAGGGCAATAATCTTTAATTTGGCACTATCACCAAAAGTGACATGTCCTCCATCAATTTTTATTTAATTATTGAAGCATGAGTAGTCTCCTATCATGTGTCTTGAACAACCACTATTCAGGTACTATATTCTATTATAGGAACTCTTTAAGAATCTTTCCATCAAAATGGTCAAATAGAAACATATTTTGGTACCCAAACTTGTTTGGGTCCAGTAATATTTGTGATAAGTACTTTAGGAACCCATATATGCCTCATAGGATTCCTAAAAGCATTATGTAAAGTATTTGAAAAATAAACACTATTTGGTCCTGAAAATCTAGAAACAGTATAGAGTGTGTCATAACTTGAACTAGTTGAATGTTTTCCAAAACTGGGAGTAAATTTGTATGTCCTAGATTTATAAAAAAAATTTGTTTTTCCAAAATTTCTTTTTCCAGGTTGATAGCCAATGCCAGTAGTATATTTAAGAGCAATTTGTTTACCTAGAATTTTAAACAAGGTATACTTACCATTAGTAAACCTTTCAAGATCCATTTTTACTTTATCATTAGATAGTTTAATTCAATGTTCTCCTTGATCAATTGAGCATTTTTCTATTTTTCAGTTTTAAGTTCAGATTTAATAGTCAGAGTAAGAGCATGATCGTTCTTCAAATATTTGTATTTATGTTATAGGTCATTGCATGTCTCTTCCAATATATTATATCATTTAAACATTTTTTCCTTAGGAATATTTTTAGAGTCACTCCCATCTTCATAATAGTATGAATTATGTACAAGTTAATCCAATGTTACCTTAGATGTGTTTGTAATAAAAGAAATATTGGCTTTGTTAGCCTGTTCATCATGTAAAGAATCTGAGTCACTTGAATTGTCCGCAGAAGCACTTCATATTGCTTTCATTTCCATTTTATATTTTCTATCACAATCCTCATAATCATTTTTATACTTGATCTTGTGATAGTCATCCTTGATATGTCCTTTTCTCTTACATTTATAGAAGAAAATATCATCAGACTTGTCACTTATTTTCTATTCCTTCTTTCAACTTCATTTTTGATCATATTTTCCCTTGAAGTAAGGATTTCTAAAAAAGTTCTTTTTATTATAAAATCTCTTGATCCTTCTGGCTAAACGAGCCATCTCCTCATCACTATCCGGTGATGATTGTTCACAGCTAATACTTTCTACAGAATCTTCCAATTTCCATTTTTGTTTATAAGTGCTAGTCTTAAAATCCATATATTTTCTTTTGGGTTTATCATCATCTTCCTTTTTGACTTTCATCTTGTCATCATACATCATCAATTTCACAATGAGTTATTTTATAGGTAGCTTGTTGATATCATATGATTCTCTAATACAGATAAAGGTTCAGCTCCATTTGTCAGGTAGACATCTGATAATTCCCATTATCTGTTCTTTAGTAGTGACTTCTCTTCAAAGAGAAATCATTTTGTTGAAAATTTCATTGAACCTAAGATACATGTCAGAAATTGGATCATCAGATTTAATTTTAATGTTATTATATTTAATATTATAGGTATTATGTGTCGTTTTTTTTCACACTAGAAGTTCATTCATGTGAAACAAACAAGGTATACAAAATTTGATGGGTAGTTTTACATGCAAAGATTCTATTAAATTCCTCATCTCCTAAATAGAAGTATAAAGCATTCATAGCTTTGAAATTGTTATTATAGGATGTTTTGGTAGGATTATTCCCGGTGATTATATCAGTAGTAGGAATCTTATATTCATCTATAATTGAAGACTAGGTTTCAAAGCTCATACTTTCTAAATACATATTAATTTTAATTTTCTATTGAGAATAATAGGTTCCATTAAAGAATGGTGGTCTGTTTTTTGCAGCACCTTCCAATCTATTATCCATGATAAATAAATAAATTAAAAGATGTAGGGAATTATAATTGACAGAAATTTAAAGATCACTAAAGGAAAACTACAATCATTGTTGAATATGGTTAAAAACATAGTGTTAATAAACAACCTTTTGATACCAAATGTTGGTCAAAGTAGATTACTCAAGTGGGTGTGAATTGAGTGTCTATTAAAAATTTCTATTTTAAAAACTATTCTTAAAAGGTTTCCTCAATAAAGTTAAATATAGTCCAATTATTCAAGGTTATACTGTTATGAAAGTTTAACTATTTAAATAACTTCTCAAAATATTGATTAATTATTAGTAATAGTAATATCAGTTATTGACATTACTTTGGAATATATTCTAATAGGACAAAACAATTATATCTTCTTTCCAAGATTATCTATAAAAGTAAATTTAGTGAATTATGAATTAAATAGTAAAACAGAGGCAACTAAAACAGACAACAAAGTGGATATAAAACAAGTGGTTCAGTCTCAAGCCGGGAACTAATCCTCTACACTTGGTGATCACCTACGACCAAGCAGTTTATATAAATAAACAAGACACACATCATGTACTAGGATTTACAATAGTACACCAGACTGTTCAGGTCACATGACCTCTTCCACAGTTCTTCGGGGGTAAGAACTAACAGGTCACATGGGAACCTCTTCCACACATATCTGTTGGAATACACAAGTGTAGAAATATTTAAGATAAAGTATATCTTTTATCCTTCAGTTTGATGCTAGAGACAGTGCGTGTTTAATACAAATACACACACTGCTCGAAAGATAAGAAAAATGATACACACCAGAGCAAGGATAATGAGATAGGGTTAGAAGTGCTCTAAGTGTTAGTCTATGCAGATCTAGACTCCTGGGATGAAGCAGATGCAGAAATAGAGTCCTCTCATGGATAACTAAGTATAGTAATTTAACTCGATCTGGCTCATGTTATTTGTGGTATTGTCAGTTTGAAGATGTGCTCAATGATTCTGATATATGGTTTCTATCTTGTTGATTCAATAATGGTTCGTGTTTTCCTCAGACGTGTTATGTTTCATGTATTGGTTATTTTCTCTAGAAAGCTTGTGTGTTCTTCGTTGTTAATCTCTCTATGTGTATGTTTATTTATGGACCGCACTTCTCTTTTATTCTTCGAGTGCATGTGTTAAAGCCGACTGGTTGCAAGTTTTCTGAACCTCGTACCTTGTACTATCAGGTGAAAATTCCACAAAGAAACATTAATTATTTTAGTGCATTTAAATGCTTCAAATATGACCATTATAAATTAAATTAAAAATTGACAATAAAGATTAAGAAATGGTGTCACAATCTGCCTATAAATAATGTCTCCATAATACGGTTTCTCCGTGAAATGGTTTCTAGAAGTATATAGTGTCTGGATGGTCACGGTGTCTGGATTGTAATAGTGTTTGGTCATAGTGTATGGTCATTGTGTCTAGTCACAGTGTCTGGTTATGGTGTCTGGTCACAGTGTCTGGTCACGGTGTTTGGTCATGGTGTCTGGTCACAGTGTCTGGTCATGGTGTCTAGTCACGGTGTCCGGTCATGGTGTCTCAGACTTAGCCAAATATATGTATTTAGACTTAAGTAGTGATATTTATGGAATGGATTAGACTTTATCATTCATCAAAGAAATCATTATAATGTAAATAAAATATATTGTATTGTAATCAGACTGAATGTATATCAATTAATATCTTGGGTGGTATAACAATACTAATCACTGGTACATATGATTTGAGATAGATTACAGAGGATTAACGGGTTTCACAAAATGTACAGGATTTGTGATCATTAAAACATGATTAACACGTGAGGAGGCCAACAATGAGAATTAGGTCTAATAAACAACTTTATTTAAAAAATATATAATAATTCATTGATAGAGTTATATGTGGAGGTTTATACTATCTAGTAGCAACATCAAATTAAATGATGACATAGGAATAAAAGATTTTGTGTAGAAGGTCAATACCTACCATATGAGACTATTTCCTATCATGTTGAAGAAGACAACCAAGATGATCACCTAGATATGTTGCAGTAGAATTTTAATGATGTGTGAGTTTCTAATGATGGAATAGATAGAGACAAAAATGATGATGAGGAGGAAGCAATAAAATTTGAGGAGTAAATTTATATAAATACATTAGTTGTACATCAATCTTGACACACAAATAATTATCCAACACTCTTCTCATCTTGTTCAAAATAAATTTCATGTTTTAATCAATTTGATTGGAATATTTTCACACCTATAACTGAGTTTTTTAGAGTTATAGAGGGGAGATTTAGTGAAATTAAAAAAACATTATATGTTGGAAGATATTTTACAAGTAATTAAAAATATACCGGAAATATTTCATACTGAAAGTCATTATAGATATTTAGTTTAAGAGTAAAATAAAACTAAATATATAGTATAATGTGACAAATATAGTAATGATTAAAGATTTATCTTTAGGTAGATTCTTGAAATTTCTCTTTGAGGTTGTGGAATTTCTAAGGTTATGAAATCTCATACTTTTGTGCAGCCAAACCAGACACAAGAACATACATCATTGGATGGTGAGTTTTTTTCATCTATTATTATTGAGATAATCAAGACCTTTTAATAGGTTCCCGTAATACGTGTGAGGGAAAGGATATAAAAAATTGGTTACAATATTTTCTAGGGAAAGACATGGATTTAGAAATAGAAGGTAATTTTTATGGGATATGGTGATTGTAATGAATTTTATCAGGTGTTTCCATGTTATCTATTTATACCGAGACAAAACAACCTTCTTGCCTTTCAGCTAGATATTAATTGAAATGTGTCTCAATCTAACATAATTGATACATATTAATAAAAATTTCATCAATTGTTCTGGGAATTCATTCCATGTATTCCATCATTTAATTTCTATAAAATGTTTATACAAATTGATGGAGAATTTTTATATGTAAAGTAAATGGGTGTATTGTAGATTGGGGAAACACAAGATACAAACTTCTCACCTCAACATCATGAATTTTCAATTGGGAAGAATAAAAATTATGAATCAAGGAGTTGGTTGTTAGCATGTATCAGTAACCATTTCTACATAATTTAGGTGATATGGTTGATCTCTGGTCATTATTAGGAAATCAATGAGGAAATCAATAAAGATTGTCTTACATTGATATCCCTTAATACACATCATCAATACTATATCAGACACATTTATAGAAACATGTGAATGAATTTTCATAATGAATATATATTTAAGGATATCATGAATCATGGTATACAGTCTCTTTATTATCTTTATCTATATAAATATAATGAAAAATTTAATCTTTGTCTAATATGATCACTTTCGTGCAGTATATGAACCGTATTAGTGATATTTTGAGCAGTAATTAGAAATAGTTCATTGTGATAATCATGAATTGTATGATTATATGATTCAAAATCCAAAAGATAAATAGATATTGGCATATGTTGGGGGGATGAGGTATGGACACATGACTACAAACATTATGGAGTGAATCAATGGAATATTCAAGGGTATTTTAACATTAACTATAACTAGAATAGTTTAGGATACATATAATATTTGTGTAAATTAATTCATAAAGAGTGTAAAATAGACTTCTAATGGGATTTATCTAGGGTGTCTGTATGAATGGAACATTAAATGAGGGATTCATAGGAACATTGACAAAACAATCACTTATTGATTGTGAATTTTTAACCAAGAAGACAATAAATTTGAAGTGAACGAGTATCAGGACCCCATCCTAGGTAGAAGTGGTCACGTTCTAGTGATATTACAAGTCATAATGCATTTTAAATGTGGAAAATTCCAATAATTGTGGTTTTTATTAACATATTTTGTTACATTTTGTTCCTCTATAGACATAACATGGGAACCAAATGTTAATCGATTGTACATGCTCGAAAATTGTTATAACTACTAAGGTGTACCATAGATACCTCTTGGGGAGCTTCAATATTTCCCAATGTCAAAAGTCCAACCAAAATTGATATTTAACATTAATAGGTTATGACTATGGGGATGACTGAAGTCCGGTAACATTTGGAATGAGATGTACTGGACTCAAGAAAAAGGGAAATGTTTGAGATAAAGCATATGTCATTGGGGGGAATAACAGGAAACAATACAATAACATTACTAAAATGGGTTCTCACTCTTAGTCATAATGATGTATTTCCTCTGATGAGAACTTTTCATATTATCATGTACATGGTTTTAATATAAAGACCTTTATTTTTTAGAAAACTGTGACATTTACAAGTACTTTTATTATCAAAGAATAAACATTTCATAAATTGTATAACCATTTACATAAATCACACATAATCTAAACATCCCTCAATTTTACATCATTTCAATTAATAAATCATAATGTCTCACAAATAATCTCACAATCCTATAAAACAACGGTTTAGTTCCTTTGAAGATTAGACAAATAAAAAATATTATTATACTTTATTAAATTATCATCTCTCACAAACATCTCTATATATAACATTAATCTACTCAAAATTCTCTATATAATTTCCAAGGGAAGTGGTAAAAAGGAGTGAGTTAAAAAGTTCATTAATGGAAAACATAACAACGATTCATAAAGGGTTAGACCAAAATCATGTAAAATCACATGAAAATAAGAGAAATATCTAATTAAAAGGATTAATATATAACAAGAGATGTCCATCATTTCATGAGATCAATGAGTCATAAAATAAATATCATGGAATCTTATAAGATATAACATAGATCAAAAACATGTGAAAATAATCATAAATTATGGATATAATCTTATTCTTTGAGAAACATAGAGAAATTCTATTTTCTTGTGGTTATAGAAAATTTAAAAAAAATGTGAATATGAATGTTATATTCTATACTCTACCAATCATAACATTTTTTCAACCATAATATTATATTTTCATTTTACACATACTTAAGATTTATTTCATCCTTTTTTATATAGAGATGGAGGATACAAATATACTCCCTGAGTAGTATTTGAATGTTTCACATGAGGTGATAGAGGGTCTTGAGGTTTGATGCATTAGGGAATATAGAGGGCACCATTATCATCACATTATACCCCCAGAAACTATTTTACCATACCTACATCTTGTTGGATTCTATGGAATCATTGTATCTAATAATACATTCGTTGACCATCTCCTCATTACTGCCCTTGCTAATATATGTAGACCTATGACTCACATGTTCCACTATTCCAAGGAAAATGTGGCCATTACCCTTGACTATGTTTCATATTTCCTTGGTCTACCTATTTATGGTGATGCATTTATAGGACCCACTTGTGGATAATACCATAATATTATACAATTATTTATTGGTCTTGACATTATGGGGGATGATACTACTAGAGATGAATGTTCTCTATCTTTGAGCTGGCAAGACATGTACTTCGAACATTTACCCATTGACACTAATGAGGAGAATGTCATGTATCATGCTCATGGAAATATCATCTATCTCATTGGAGGGACATTTTGTGCTAATAAAATTGTTATAATTGTCCATATAATGTATTGGGGGATACTAGAAGTATTTGAATCGGCTGAGAGATATAGTTGGGATTCTACATTCATAACATATAGGTATAGAGAATTATTCATAGCTTGGAAATTAGATCATAGTGATCTTGGGGAATGTGTTGTCTGAATTTATATGTGGGTATGGGAGTGTATCCCCCCTAGACCTAGTTGTTAATTGTATAGAGCTTTATATGGATTTGTTTTCTCATGTTCCATGTGGAATCTAGTATGATCATTCATCTTTATTGTTTTTTGAGGAAAATATGAATTTTTATGCTTTATTTCTTATTATTTATCACTTTAAGTGTTATAGGTTATAGGTAGAGTCAGGCACACTTGTTCATGAGGAATCCAAGACATAATTTGGGTCAAAAAAATATAATATTATATATTCTACTACCCACCGTTGGAATAATATGGATTCCTCTAATGAATAATTAATTTCATAATATTATCATTTCCTAAAATTAGTAAAAAAATGATTGTAACAAATGTCGCATTTCATTTTGGATTTCAAGTTTGTCATATTGAGATATATTAGAATACTTCTACACATATTTCCCTGATGAGATTCAGGATTCCACAGTTATAGTGCCTCTCATTTACTTTAATATTTTTGAGTGGATGAATCTTGGGAGAGTCATGCACCAGTTTTTATTTGTTCACTGTATTCCATTTCAACCAAGATAGCCAACAATGCTTCCTTCCATGAAGATGATGAGGAGGAAAGATGTAAACTGGTGCTGATGAAATGCAGAGTATCTCAAACTCTAGGATAGAAAATCATTACTTTGTATTATTGGAATGTGTATGATTTGATTCCATCTATGACATAAACTCGAGAATGAGTCATGGTGTAGAATAAAGTCTACACTGTATCTTACAACACATGGGAGAGGGAATATGGATCTAGAAATTTATTAAATTTTCATTAGTTTTTTGTTTAAAAAAAACTAATTCAATTTGAATCTTCTTATATAATATTATTGACATGTCTACTCTAGATGAGGGAATTGTTTTTAGATAGGAGGTGTACCCTACTGAAACACATGATATAATTCTAGCATATCATGTTTTACACAATAGTATCTTAGATCATCCATCTCTGGCATATGATGTTCCTACCCATCGAGAGGAGGTTCCTTCCCAGGAACATCCTCAAGCATCATCTGATTTTCACGATCCGTAATGATGATGATGTATACCATGTCATACTATATGTGATTCCTCACCTATTCCACGTGAAAAGTTCACACCTCTAGCAGTGCATCCACACCTAATTATGGATGTGCACTAGCAAGTATGGTATCCATTTATCCTTTCTTAATTTCTAAACTATTACATGGTTATAGATAATATGATCTCATATCGGGAGTCATTTACCTGACCACCATCTTTCTTGACTGACCCTTCAGAGGTTATATGGTTCCCCCATCATATGGTGGCAGGTCATTCCACTTGCATAGTGGGATAAGTATAAGGTGAACATCATGACATATCGATGATACCACCTCATGATAATTCACAAATAGGGCATCAAACTTTTAATGTTATAGAACCTGAGGAAGATCCCTCTCTAGCCCTTCATATTCCACCCCATCATAGAGGTTGTCGATCTCGATATGGGCATCCAATTCACACACAAGATTGTGGGATAAGACCTTATCATATAAAGTGATTGTACTTATTAATTTATATGTTATTATTGACTTAAATAATTTAAAAAGTATATCATGTATATGATTATATGTCTATTATATTTATGAAATTATTTTTACATTCACATATTTATATATGTTTTTCATTTTTTTAATTTTCATGTATATTGTACTTATAGTATAAATTTTATAATCATTCAAAGTCAACTACTTAAAACATAAGAAAACATATTAAATTTTAAGTAACAAGCATTAAAAGTTTATAAAATATAAACTTTAAAAATATAATTAAAACATAAACTATAGCCTAAACATCTAAAAATAGTTGAAAATAAAAATAATTTCATCAATATAATAAACCTAAATTTATTTAAGGTCTAAAAAATTATTGATTAAAAACATAATATTTACACATTAAAAATATATACACAAAAAATATAGTACAAATAAAATCTAAATGAAATTTATATTATTGAACAAACATATAAATAAAAGTTAAAAGTAAAATAAATGTTAAAAAAATATAAATGCACATGTAATGTTTTAAAAGAACAATTTTTTTGGGATTAATATTAATTTAAATTATTTATTTTTGTAAAATTATTTTTATTTTCAGTTATTTTTATATGTTTAGTAATTGTGTAAAATTTCATTTAGATTGTATTTATACTTTACAAATTATAGTATTTCAAAGTCACCAACTTGAAGAATTATTATGTAAATGAAGGTTTCTTTGAAAGAGTATAAATTGTAATGTATAAATACAATCTAAATGTAATTTCACAAACTAATAAATACATAAAAATAATTGAAATGAAAAAAATTTCCCAAATATAAAAACATAAGCTAATTCACATGTCAAAAAACATTATTTCTTAAAAATAAAGTATTTAAACTTCAAAATTTTAATCGTAATAATCCTTATTAAGTATTATATTATTAATTACATTATTATGAAAAACGATTTATTATTATATTATAATTAAACATTAGCAATTAAATTATTAATAAAGAATAATTATATTATTAAAAATTTAAAATAATTAAAATAATAATTATTAATAATTATATAAATAATATATTTATTAATTTAAAAAATAAAGCATTTGAAATTATTATTTAAAAAAAATATTAATTAAATTTATAATATATTAAATTCAGTTAATAATAATATTTTTATTATTATTAAAAAATTTACAATAAATAATAATTTATAATAATCATAATAGTCACGTTTATTTATATATATATATATATACAAAACTAAAAAAATAAATATTATAAATATATAAACATTTATATGCATATATGTAATTTTTTAAATTATTTTTTTACCTCTAGTAAAAGTTATTATAGCCATCAAAGATTATATGATGGCTACCATAATTTGTGGGATCTGATGTGGTACTTGGGTTTCTAACTAGGACTAGTATAAAAAAGACATTAATGATTCTTCTTTTACCATTTTTGTATTTGATTCGAAGTCATTATCTCTATCCATATTGGCTTTATTACCATGTAATGAACATGAACTGTGATTTATTGAGAGGAAATATAAATATCAAGAAGGAGATGAAAGATGTAAAACTATATCTCTCAATTCCATTTATGATTACATTTCCCATTTCTAGACTTCACTACATAATAAGAGTCAATTAAATATATATATCCTAAATAATCCCAATGAATAACAAAGATAAAGAAGGACTAGGAAAAAACAATAACCTATGTACCTAGTCCCTTAATAATCACATTTATGGGATGTAATAAATTTCATATACTATGTTATCATTTTGAAATGAAATTTATATCATGTATGAGATGAGATAAATTTCTTGTACAATGTTATATATATTCAAAAATGAAATTTATCTCATGTATGAGATGGGATAAATTTAACATGCAAAGACATATCATTTAAAAAATGTAATTTTTCTCATACACAATAAGATAATTTTTATATATTATTATGCATGTTAAAATAGAAAAATTTATCTTATGTATGTGATGATATAAAATTTATTCAAGATGAAAAAAGCATAATAAAATGAAATTTATGTCATTTATATGATAAAATAAATTTCCATTACAGTGAATCAACTTTTGAAAAATGTAATTTATCTCATATACAAGTTGGAATAAAATTCATGTCTGTATACAATAGAAGGAAAATTTTACATACAATATATGTAAATGTTTTCACTTAACATAATATTCAAATTTCATATACAATGATATTTAAAAAAATAAATTAATCTCACATTTGAGATGACATAAATACTATTTACAATAATAAATATTTTACAATATTTGATTTATCTCATTCATGTGTTGAGATAAATTTTATATTATCACATTCATGAGATCACCTATAGAAAATTAGGCTTTGGTAGTTTGGGTGACCACTATGAATCTTCTTTTAGTTATCTCATTAAATGGTTCACAAATACTCATTTCAAACCAAAAGATAAGCCATATTTTTTAGGCATTAATTCATGATTTATTACATAATTTTTCACTTGATAAAACCTATAAGATCAATATACCTAGTGTATTTGGGATATTAGTTGCATAAAATAATATAAAAAACAAGGATACAATGATTTTATTCAAAAAATCCTTAACATGCTCTTGAAATCCATCATTCAATTAAAACGGCATGTGATAACCTAGAGATTTACATAAGGGGGGAGCTATAAATCCAAATAGGGGAATACAAAAATCATGTAATAGGGTAAATAAATACTTGTGATCCAAGAGGAATAACAATGTAACATAAGAGGTGAAAATTATAATCATGAAGAGTGAGTCATGATATAACATGATACCATAAAGGCAACATGGGACTGTGGAAAAAACATTTAACATGACATAATAAGCATAAGTCAAGGTTAACCACCAAGGAATGATTTAATAATTTTCTTAGGATAATAATATTTCATCATAAATGGTATATCATGAGACTAAAATATTACCCAAAGCACTGGATCACTATCTAGGTGCACCCATCTTAATCATATCATGTACATGCATAAGTGTGTCTCATAGATCATATAACATAAGTAAATATTTCATAACATTTAATAACATGATTAAATATTATATTTAAATACATGTATGTACCTAATAAATGAATTATTGGTACATATATGTGAATATCCTTAAGTGTAAATGGGTATTGGAATTTAATTCATAATCATTTGCTATAAAAATCATAGTGAAATTTTAGCAGCATAACGGTAGAATATAAAGATTCATAAAATGTTTTAATGAGATTGAAAGGGTTGTATCATAATTTACACATCAAAATGTTAGTATTATGTATGTTTTAAAACATACCCCATCATTATTAATTAGAAATAAAAAGGCATAATGTATATAATGTTCTTTAATAAAGAGGGGAAGGAGATGATCTCTTACCTTGAGAGGGTGTTTCAAAGAGCTTGGGAGGAGATTCTTGATAGATTTGGGGAACCATGGGATAGATATATAGAGATAAAGTTTGAGTAAGTATGTGATAAAAGGATTTTAAATGAATAGAAATGTGAACATGGACGGTTTATATTTGAAAAGAGAGGGTAGTTCTTTATTATTTCGCAAACTTAAGTTTGGACTCTATATAATAAAGTAACCAAAAACACAAACCTTCCAATGGTTTTTTGTGATTGTTTATAACAAATATTAATGGATTTTATTATTTTATAATTTATGAACATATAACAATAAAATAATACCCCCGTTGATGTGGAAGTGATTCATGTTTACAAAGAATTGATTTAAAAAATTATAATATAATATAAATAATTGAGGATCATAGAAGAATTATTAAATTATTAAAATTAAATCAAATAAAATTAATTTTAAATTTAAATCATATCGTTTATCAAGTATACCTTTTATAGGAAAAATTATATCTCTTTTAGTTCATTATGATATCATAATACATACCGTATATTTATACTTCATATAATTTATATCCAAAAATTCAACTATCTTAGAAAATTATGAAAAAATAAACATTAGATAATATATATATATATGGTGAGTCCAAAAATAATATTTATTTTATCAAAATAAATTTCTAAATATAATAATTATTATTTTTAAATTAAAATCTTTTTTATTGAAAAATACTGGGGTTTTTTACAATAATAGTTTTTTAACCATTATAAAAATTATTTTTGATTTTGTTAATTATATTATCAAAGGTAATTAATAATTTTTATTTAATAATAATATATTATTAAAATATCATTAATTTTTAAAATTTATGAATTCTTTATAAGGAATGTCTTAATTTAAATCTCTTATTACCCAAAAATACAATTCAAGTTTTATCATATTGAAATCTATTTTTTATCAAACCCATTATTTAATCATTTATAAAGTTAAATAAATATATAATAAATATAATATTTATTTAATATAAAATAATATATATATATTAATGTTGTTAGTTTTGAGATACATATCTTTTTATTACAAAAGTGAATTTCCTAAGGGTAAGGTGTGCGACAATAATATTTTCTTATGGGGTTTTGGAAAACATGGTTTGGGTCATCATCTCGATGAGCTTGAACTTCTCACATAAACTGTTTTGATCATGATTTATATATTATATCTCAAATTGATATTGGTCAAGGGAAAATCCTAGAGATTTTATATCCCTTGGAAGCTCTGATAAATGGGCTTCGTAGGGTATGATTGTACTGGATGAGGCCAACAAATCCTTTGTCTGTGTCAATTGAATTTTCCATAACCCTTAATATATACTAATAATAAGATCACTATTATATAGTTATATTATATATGGATATAATCCTTAATTTTCTTTTAAATCTGATATGATACAAAATTCAAAAAAACCAAATAAGTTCATGTGTTCTCTATAAATTCATTAATTATTATAGAATTTAATTCAACCAAAAAGGGAAAACTGTTTACTAAAGTTTATGTCATTACATTATTCCCACCCTTCAAAATTTTATTCCATGAAATTTTCATTTCATACACAAAAATAGATTAGGGTACTTATGTTTCATTGCCTATTCCAGTTCCCAAGTCGTTTCCTCAAACTCGTGGTTCCACAACAACACTTTGACCAAGTGAGTTATCTTATTTTGTAGAACTTTTTCTTTATGATAAAATATCTTTATATGATTCTCCTCATATAAAATATAGTTTTCCAATGGTATAACCTATAGATTTTGTAAATTTCAGGATTCTCGTATGTTCGTTCTCAATAGAGATACATGGAACACATCATATACTTTATAAGGGTTACATGGGAGTGATAGATGATTATACACCACTCATATGAGATTAAGGATCACAAATGGAATAGTGTATCTTGGAATAAGAATTACCTTATTCCCGAACCTCATGAATCTATTCCATGGTGATAAATGAAGGAACACTTTATCACTAACCTCATTCTCTAAGTCTCATCGATAATTGGGTACATATCTTTTATATCTACCTTTTGAAAATTTAATATAACACTAAATGGTTTGAACCTTCTCTATAATATCTCAACATCATTCTAACATGTTGGAGTGTGACACCTCTTCCCTTACATTTCCTCATAAAGATCCATTTGACTGTATGAATGGAAACTGTTGTCGTATGACAACTCCACTAGGGGAAGGTGTTGATCCCAAAATCTTTATAAATCCATTGAAAATGATCTCAACATATATTAAAGGTTTTAAATGGTTCTTTAATATTGAGTAACTTTTTGAGGCTAATAAGTAGTGATCAGGATTTTAACACAATTCAATTATATCTAAAGGATTCCAAAAAAACTCAAGGTAAAACTCATATCCTGGTCAAATAAAATAAATATTGAAACTTCATTTATTTTATCAACTTATGTTATGTATATCTTGTTGAGTTAGCTAAGATATAAATATTCCTTAATAGCAATGAAATGAACTAAATTGGTAAAGTAATCAACTACCACCGAGATTTTGTTATTGCCTTTAGGTGTCTTTGGAATTCCAAAAACAAAATAAATGGTTATGTTTTCCCATTTCCATATTGGTATAGTAAATGGATACATCATACCTTTAGAATTTTTTCATTCACCCTTTACTTGATGGTATACCAATCATTGAGATACAAACATCGAAATATATCTCTTCATATTATCCAACCAGAAATTTTTTCATCAAATCACAATAAATCATAGTAATTCATGGATTAATATGGAATAATGATCTATGATAATCATTCATAAGTCCCCTCTTTAGTTCTCTATTTAATGGGAAACATATTTGGGTTCCAAACCATAAACTCCATCTTTATAAATGTTGAAATTCAGAATATCTGCTACCTTCTTCTATAGAAACATATTATCCTTCAAAGCCTCCTTGATCCTCACAAGAATGGATGGTTGAGAAGTTACATGGTCAAGGTAGGATGAATATAACTTTACTATTACCATATCCATCCTTTTCATGTCCAATGAGATTATATCTCTCATGATCCTCATCATGGATAGAGTTGTGGGATCTATTCTACTCTAATCAGTTTCCACTTTTTTACTTTCCTAAGAAGGTGATGGATTGGACAGTCATGATCCTTGATCATCATTTACCACCTCCATTTGTTTATATTAATATATTTTTTTATATATACTTCAGTATTTTATGTTCTATATATATATCACACTTATCTCCATAAAGATAATGCTGACAAAATTTTTAATGTAAAGATCACTACAGCCAATTCAATATCAAGAGTTTGGTAGTCCTTTTCATGTATCGTTAGTTAGTGGGAGGCATATACTATCACTTTTTTTTTAATTTTTTACGATTACACAATCAAATCCCTTTTTAGATGCATAATTGTACATCAAAATCATCACCCCATAGTGGGTAATGTAAACATAGGTGCAGTGATTAGCCTCTTATTAATCTCTTTAAAACTTTCCCCGTATTAATTATTCTGACTAAGCATGACTCCATTATGATTTATCTTGGTCAGGGGTCTTGAAAATCATGATATGTTTCTCATAAATTAACTATAATACCCAAATAATCTAAGAAAACTATGGAATTCATCACTGAGGTTGGTCTAGGCCACCCTCCAATTGTCTCTATTTTGGAAGGATCCATAGATATCCCCTTTTAGTGATGAAATTCCCTAGGAAATTTACTTTCTATAACCATAACTCACATTTACTTTAATTTTCCTACAAATTTTCTTTATGTAAGGTCCACATGAAATTATTTTCATGCTCCTCATGTTCCTCCTTTCTATTTGAGTAGATAAGAATATCATCAATAAAGACTACCCCAAATTGGTTTAGGTAATCCCTAATGTGTATATTCATCAGATCTATTAATATTTCTAATGAAATCTTGAGTCTGAATGTCATAACTAGGAACTCTTCATTCCCATACCTTGTATGAAAATAAGTCTCTGGAATATCGTCCTTCTTCACCATTACATGATAATATCTAGATTGAAGATCTATCTTAGATAAATAATATGATCTACATATCTCATTGAAAAAATCATCAATTCTTGGAATAGGATACTTTTTCTTTATCATGATCATTTTGAGCTCATGATAATCAATTAAGTGTCACATTGACCCATCTATCATTATGAAGAGGACCGGTGCACCCCCATGGTGAAGAAATCCGTTGTATAAACCCTTTATGTAAATTTTACTATATTTGTTTTCCAGTTCCTTGAGTTTAAAAATGGATATTCGATATAGATAATTGGATATTATAAAATCTCAAATTATAATATCGATTGAAAATTCAACCCCTCTCCTGGAGGAAGACTATAAAATTATTCGTGAAACGCATCAGAATATTCCCTCATAATGGGCATGTCTTCAAGGATAATATTTTCTTTATCCTCAATAATTTAGGAAAGATACACTTTCTTATATGGTGATAATATTCATTATTACAATTATTGTAATAAATATATTCATCCTCCTCATTTCATTTTTATATAATTATATGGTGATTCCCAATACAGAGGGTGATTTCCTACTCTTGGAAATTTATGTTGGCGCTATATAATGAAAATCCAATCCATGCCTTGAATATCATTAAATTCAAATAAAGGGAGTATGAAAAATATCACTGCTAATTTTAGCCCTTGTATGTGGATAGGGGGATTTATATACTAGGTATGCAATAATTCCCCCATTTTTTGTTTCAACTGACAACTCAACATCAATACTTTGCAGTGGGGTTTGAATGTTTCTACTAAACTTATAAGATTTGAAAGAATGCATAGAAACATAATCCAAAATTATGTTTTCTATTCCTGAATAAATAATGGGAATACATTTCACCACTTTGTTTTTAGGATCTACCTCTTTAGTTGTGATGGAATATGCTCTTCGTTTTTATCTTAGAGGTTGTTGGTTTTGATTATCTTCAACAGTCCTTGGCTTAGGGAAGTGGTCTATCTATCACCATCATTCCTTTTAGTTTAATAATTTTACAAAATAATGAGGGTTTAATATATAATTCATCACTTCCACTATGTTGGTGGGTTTCTCCCATCATCAATCGCTAGCAAGGTACCCTTCCTTTCCATACCTAATTCATTTCCTCGTTCCCTTCAAGAAATTTTCTGGGTGCTTCTTCCCACACATTTTATAAGTGGGATGTTGTAATTTCATAACACCATTAGATTTATCCATAGAACCAAAATAATTATACACTACTTTTTGATTCTAATCCTAGTGATATCCTTTAGATTGGAAGATCTCCATTCCAAATTTAATGGCACAATGTAAAATTTCCTTATAATTGTCAAAGTCCTGAATTTTAAACACTTTTCATAAACTCATCTTAGATCAAAACAATAAGTATTAAATATTAAATTTGAGGGTAATGACAATGTCATAGGGGTATCGTTGAAGTATTGTGAAGTTTTTCTCACACTCCCTAGTAGATTCATCGTCCTTTTGATTGGGGATAAGGAAGTACCTGTCCATTGTCAGTTAGAGAGTGTGAGGAAAATAATTATCAACTTTGTTTTTGGAATTACTTCTACTATATCATCCTAATATCCACCTAGGGATAATTATTTTGGATCAAAGTAAACCATTAATCAATTTCCCCTACCATATGACAAAATAACCAGTATGGCCTTATCTTTCTCGTAGCATTAAAGTACAGACAAGATTTTTTAATGGAGTTGATCCATTGTTTTGAAATTAAGGAATTGTAAGATCCACTAAATGTCGAATGCCTTTGTTGGATAATGGTAAATATTGTGATTTTATCCTTCTTATGTGTATTTTAATATTCCTCATGATTTAGCTTTTGGTTCAAAACATGTTTCAATTGAGAAATTATAGTTATGAATTTCACAATTTCTGTTCACATCAGGTTGGGTATCTCATTGAGGTAGTCATCACATTTCCCCATCACACAAGGGTTGTTGACTAGGTTCCTCCTATTTGTATCCATTTAATATAATAAAGGGAAAATTATGGATGATTCTTTTAAAATTATTAACCTTATAAAGGGGAAACTATGAACATTAAATGGATAAATCATAAATGACATGTGTTTTATAACCTCTGAATTTCTAGTCTTTAGTCTAATTTATTATGATATTTTTCCTAACATAAAATATTATAGGCATATTCTTTTACCTTAATAATGGTTTGTAATTATCTTGTTAATTTACCAAATAATATCCCCTGAAAGTGTAAAGGTAGGTGTATAGAAAGACCTGTCGTAATGCACCATTTCCTGATGAAGTCTTGCTCAATACAGTGTTTTCAGGGTTGTTACCACTAGGTGCATCGATGCTAAATACACATCAACATGTAGTATCTATAAATAGATGTATTTTTGTGGAAACCACTTACTCTATACTTTACCAAAATTTTAGTGATGTTTTACTATGTTTAGCATTATCCTTAAGTCCCTTAATAGAGATTTCACATCCTAATCCCAAAAATAACTATAATTTCATATGATAAAAACTAGGACAACCCCACTATTTATTGCACATAAATTATTTGTTTATTACATAAATTATCACTTCATACAGACCTAAATATTGAGAAACCTAGTGTATTTGGGAGATTAGAGGCATAACATAACATCATAAAAAAGGATACAATAACGTTATTAAAAACTTCCTCAACATGCTCCTAAAATCCATTTTCCTCTAAAAATGAATGAAATAACCTAGGTATGTACATAATAAAGTGGTGAGATATAATTTCCATTAAGGGAATAAAAAAATCATGGCATAGGGAAAAGAAATAAATTTGGTCCAATAGGCACAATGTTGTAAAATAATATGTTAGCATCATAATCATGAACAATTAGGCATGATATTACATGATATCATAAATGAAACATGGGAATGTGGAAACAACATCAACCATGAAATCATAAGCATAAGTAATGATTAACCACCAAGAAAAAATAAAATATTGTTCTTAGTATAACCTCCCTTGTACCGTACTTGGCATCTCATGAGAATAAAACATCACCTAATACATTAGAGTGCTATATGGGCACACCCATCATAATCATATTCTGTAAATCCATAAGTGTGCCACATAGATCATATAACAATAGAACACATTTCATCACATTTAATCCCATTATATGGCTGAGTGCATGAGTGTGTAAGGTGAAGGGTGATGGTGGGGAGAGTTTACGATGTGGAGGGTGGAACAGGGAGGAAGGAGGGATAATTTGATAGGTTATCAGGAACAATAGGAGAGAAAACCTTTCTCCTATATTTCATTTATTTTTTGGCACACCTTTTCCATCCTCCAATACTCAATTCTTTAGTAGTGAATAAATTTCATTAACTATTACATTTATCATTATACATAAAATTTTTGAGATAGTTTATTTAAAGAAATTATAATTGAATATAAAATTTACATTATATATATTATATATGTGATAAATATAATTTTTTAAACATGCATTGTATACTTTTTTCACAGAATGGTTTATTTTTTCAAATTTATATCATATTATATGGAATTATTCTCACCTAAAGGGTGAGGAAATTTTTTACAATATAAACAAAATATGAATTTTGGTAAAAGTTTTTTATAAAAAAGATCTATCAAATAACATCTGAAAAATTTTATCGCACTACAATTTATTCAGTAAAAAGGATATTAAATACAATGAATGGAGATAAAATTATAAAATGAATATGGTAAGGAAGGGGTGAAAGATAATTAATATTTTTTTAATGATTATGGTAAATTGAATGGGTTCAGGGTGGGTGTGAAATTAAAGTTTTAAAATATCATTACACATTGAAACAATGGTTTTTTAGTTCCAAATTTTCATAATAAGATAATTTTTATTCTATGACTTTGGTATCCACATTTATTGTTAACTAAATAACATGATTAATAATATTATATTTTCATAATTAATTCTATTTTTATTATGATTCATTTAATTTGATTTTATTGTTGATGTTTATATATTAAATTTCTTATTATCGGTCAGAATTATAGGTTATTTGGTTGGTTTGGTGTTTCTATATGGGCCTTTTGGTACCCTGATACTAGATCTTGACACAAAAACCCTATTTACACGAATGATAAAAAATTGTTGTGTTCTATATGATTCACTTATCAATGAAAATAAAGCAGCCTCCCTTCCCCCAGTGTGTTACATTATTAAGTTTTCTCAATAAGTAATGTTTTTTTGGATCCATATTTTCTTATTATTTTCCTATCATTGCTGATTTCATTTCCTACTAAGTTGTTACATGATATGTTTCTTGATCCTTTTATAAATTATCCTCTTGAAATATATACCCCTTATACCATGCACCCCAACTTATCTATCAGTAATCAAGAGGTCCATTCTTAATTTTAGTGGGGAGATTCATTTTTTATGAAACTGGAGTTTTGGTTTAGCTCTCTATTTTGAGTAAACCCCCTAGTTTCCCCTCTTTTTCTATGATAGAAAGATAAATATATTTTTATAAACGTTTTTTCAAAAAAAAATTATTCTAGGTTAATTTTTATTAAAGAAAACTTATACAGAAGGTGTAAAATCCCTTCATGTATTTGGCCTTTTTCACCTAGTCTAAAGGCATAAAAGAAATTATTGTCTTTGCCCAGAAAATTAGACAAAATAGTTTATGGACATGATTCCTTTTTCCATATAATTTGAGACTATATATATATATATAATTTAATAAATTAAAAATATATATTATTGTATCTTTAAAATATATTTTTTTATTTTTGTTTTTTTTATATACATATATATTATACTAATTTCATGATAATACCATTATTATTAATAATTATTATTTTTATATTACTTATTTAATTGAGATTTATTTTAAAATTATAATTTTTACTACCTTAATAGTTATTTTAATAATTATATTATTCATATCGTTACTAATATCTATTATTTTATTTATTATAAATATTTAATAATATAATTAATATTTATTAATAATGTAATTACAAAAAAATAATTATAAAAAAATAATTAATAATACATCATATTAATGTAATTAATAATATAATACTTAATAATAATTATGTCCATTAATATTTTAAATTTTAAATGATATGTTTCCATGTAATAAACATTGTGACATGTAAATTAAATTTTTTTACTATATTTATGATTTTATATATTTTAAATCATTTTTTATATTTTGATTGAGTATGTAAAATTTCATTTAAATTATATTTATACTTTATAATTTAATGGTTTCAAATTCACGAACGTTAAACATAATAATGTATAAAGTAGGTGACATTGAAAGTCTATAAATAATAATGTAGATATATAATCAAACTGAAATTTGACACACTTAGTAAATATATAAAAAATATTTAAAAATTAATATTATTTTATAAATATAGTAAATGAAATATAATTTAATTTTTGCAATATATTATTTTTTTGAAACATTAAATTTATATATATATATTTTACATTCCTTTTATTTTCAATTTTTTATATGTTTAATCAATGTTATAAATTTAATTTATATTTTATTTGAATATAATTTATGTGCATGTATTTTTTCAAGGTTTATATATTATTTTTTTAATCAATAATTTATATATCATGTAAATAATTTAGGTTTACTATATTGATGAAATTATTTTTCTTTTCAATAAATTTTTAGTTGTTTAGGCTAGGTTTTATTTTTTAATTATACTTCTTTTATAGTTTATATTTTATAATCATTTAAGTTACATAATTAAAATTTAATAAGTGTTACCCTATTTAAAGTTGTCAAATTTGAAATCATAATTAATTTTAACTATAAGTAAAATATAAATGAAAATTAAAATAATGGATAAAGAAGTAAAAACTAATTGAAAGTAAAAAAATCAAAAATTTAATCAATATAAAATAATATAGAGGATAGAATACATTGTTGTTAAAATTCTTTAAGTAAATAGAAAACAAATAAATGAATGAGTATAACCATTTTCAATGATGAGGTCTTGCCCCATATTCTGGTGTGGGAATAAGACGTTTGTATCGTGATCATCAACATTTGTGTGGGAGTTCATTATGATGATATAGGGAGGGCTGTTACATGTGCACTAGAACCTAGAATGTTTGATTCTCTACCTATGACTCGCTAGGTGGAGGTTCCATCTGGATGACCTAATTTTCACCTTGTCTTTCTCTCACAGCTTAAGTGGAAGTACATTCCTTCATCTACTGGGGGAACCATAAGGCCTATGAAGGCTCAGTTAAAGAAGGTAGAGGCATGGGAAATGAAACCAAATATGATCTCAGATCAAATATATCTCTCCCCATGTCATATGCCAATTTCCATTTCTCTTTAGTAATATATATCATGTATTCATAGTCTCCCTAATTATCCCTAGAGATTCCTTCCAATCTCTAACCAAACCTTCATTGATCGGGTCATATTCGTCATGGAGTTGATCATTTTTCATATAAATTAATTTTATTATTTTTATGATTTTGTAAAAAATAAGAAAGAGATTTCATACTAAGCTTTGTGATAGCCTTCTTCATAGATCCATCGTGAAATTTCATTCACACATTTCTTTCATTATGTCTAATACAGTATTGATAATGATTATTTTGGGATTTCCAAGTAATAGGATCAGCATTGATTGACTCAATTATTTCCCAATGATAATAAGATATCAAACATACACCCTAAATTTGGGTGAAATCATTACTAATACATTCTAAATTTTAACTCAATGATTCATAATTTTCCTTCCCCATAATGAAAAATTCGTGTTGAAGAGGTGAACAATTTCCATATTAGGTTTCCTCAATTAGAAAGACACAGATATATTTACCATATAGAAATGTTTCATCAATTTGTATGAACTATTTGTAAAAACAAAACATGGAAATACTTAGATGGAATTCCCAGAATAATTGATGAAATATTACATGAGATGGATCTAGTTTGTTATCTTGAGGCATGTTTTTGTTCATATCAATATAGAATACAACTTAGTAATTGTTTATCATTGTACATAGAATTTGTGCTAACACTACATTCAAGTATTCTCAATCATTATACACCTTGAAAATTTACATCAGTTTTTCAACCATTCCTTTTTATAGTAAATCCTTATAACAAAAATTTTCATGTATCCTCTCTTGAAAAAGTGACACCGTAATATCTTTGGAGGTTCTAATAATCTCAATAATAATTGAGGACATAAATTTACCATACAATGATGTGTGATCTTGTGTCAGGTTTGGATACATGAAAGTATAAACTACCTCAATCATAGAAGTTATCCAACCTCCCAATGAAATTTCAGAAATCACCCCCAAGAAGAATATATCATTATCCCCATAATTTTTAAACTGTGTGATGAATTTTATATGTATTATATCCTGAAAAAAATATCTAAACTGTATCTCAATATGAAATATTTTTAGTATATTTTTAATGGAATCCTTTCTCAAAAAATATATTCCAACGTATAATGTTTTTTCTAGTTCACCAAATCTATATTATATAACCTGAGAAAACTCATTTTATGGTGTGATAACATTATAGCCAAATTTATTCAAACATTACAATACTTATAACTAAGATGTGAAGTTGGGTAGATGATTTATTATGTGTTAAGGCTGATGTAAAACAATTGTATTTCTACCAACTTCCTCCCAAAATTTCACATCCTCTTCCTCATCATCATAATTATCTCTATCTATTCCATCAATATCTATTTCCTCATCCTTAAAATTCTTAGATAAACACACAATCATTACTTTTAAAAAAATAGAATGTTTTCTAATATCCTCAAATATAACACTAATGTGTCATACTAAAATTTTTATCCTTCCTAAACTTATGTTCAATAGTTTATATAGATAATGTGAATAATATAAATAATATCCCCTATCATATGAGGGCTGTGTGAGTTGGTTCAAGATGGTGGCGTCCTGACCCCTAGGTTCCAGGTTCGAGTCCTCACAAGGCAATGCGCACTGTACGCCAACGATCCTCTCGTCCCCTCGACTCCATGTGGAACTGGCCCAAGCCCAAGGTTTGCCACCTTGGGCCTAGCTGGGGATGTGTGACAGGGGGTGGGGTAAGGCTACCTCAATGCCCCCTAAACCGACCAACACGTTTAGCCCGTGGGGGATGGGTGAGTTGGTTCAAGGTGGTGGCGTCCTGACCCCGAGGTTCTGGGTTTGAGTCCTCACAAGGAAACACACACTGTACTCCAGTGATCCTCTCGTCCACTCGATTCCATGTGGAACTGGCCCAAGCCCAAGGTTGGCCACCTTGGGCCTAGATGGGGATGTGCGATAGGGGGTGGGGTAACGCCGCCTCAACACCCCCTAAACTGACCAACATTTTTTGACCACGGGGGCTGGGTGAGTTGGTTCAAGGCAGTGGCCTCCTGACCCCGAGGCTCCGGGTTCGAGTCCTCACAAGGCAACACGCACTGTACGCCAGCGATCCTCTCATCCCCTCGACTCTGTGTGGAACTGGCCCAAGCCCAACGTTGGCCACCTTGGGCCTAGCTGGGGAAGTGCGAAAGGGGGTGGGGTAAGGCCGCCTCAATACCCCCTAAACCGACCAACACGTTTTCCCATGGGGGCTGGGTGAGTTGGTTCAAGGCGGTGGTGTCCTGACCCCGAGGTTCCGAGTTCGAGTCCTCATAATGAAACTTGCACTATATGCTAGAAATCATCTCATCCACTTGAATCCTTGTGGAACTGGCCCAAGCCCAAGGTTGTCCACCTTGGGCCTAGCTGAGGATGTGTGACAGGGGGTGGGGTAAGGCCGCCTCAATACCCCCTAAATCGACCAACACGTTTGAGCCCGCAGGGGCTGGGTGATTTGGTTCAAGGTGATAGCATCCTGACCCCGAGGTTCAGCGTTCGAGTCCTCGCAAGGAAACACGCACTGTATGCCAGTGATCCTCTCATCCCCTCGACTCTGTGTGGAACTGGCACAAGCCCAAGGGTGGCCACCTTGGGCCTAGCTAGGGATGTCTGATAGGGGGTGGGGTAAGGCTGCCTCATTACCCCCTAAATTGACCAACATTTTTTGAGGTTTTGGAAGCCCAACTGATGAAGGAAGTTGATTTCCCCCCTCTTCCTGGAGGAGAAAGGGGTGGATGATTTTCTCGTACCACCCCCGCATTTGAGAAAGCCGTTCACCCTATTTTCAAACCCTAATTTTCTTCCAGATATTCTAAGATCTCTCTTAGGCCGAAGGCCCCTGATCTTCATCTTGGTGATCCTCAGCTGCCGATCTCGATTCCAGAGTTCTTTGAAGCATCACACCATCTATATTTAACATTGGTGGCTCATTTCAGTCATAGGCGGCCCTCAGTTGATGATTTTGACCATTTTGTCTTCAACAAATGGGACTTGCAAGACCACGCGGTCGTCAGTATCCTTGATAAGCATCACTTTATGGTTCATCTTACTTCAGAAGAGTATTTGATCTGGGCTTGGTCCAGTGCCCCTCGCCATTGCAATGGTTGTAATTTTTCCCTCCTTCTCTAGTCTTTTGATTTATGTATGAATCATGACCCTTCCACAATCGCGACATGGGTGAGCTTTCCACAACTTCCTCTTCCATTTCAAAACCCTGCGATTATTTGCATGATAGGAAACTTGGTGGGACGTTACCTCTGTTCCGATGTCTGAACCACTATAGTAAGTCATCCGGTTAATCCCTGCATCTATGTTGAGGTGGATTTTGCGAAGCCTACGGTGGAGTTGATATGGATAACCGTGGGTGAGGAATTACGATGGAAGAAGGCCGTTGATTTTGAGACGTGGGTCGACTACTGCTCCAATTGTCATCATCTGAAGAACCTCACTTCTGAATGTAAAGGTGAGTCAGCGGTTGAGAAGATGTATGGTCCAAAGGTGATTTTTGGTAGGTCTCTTGGTCAGGGACCTACAGCGGACCGTGTGTATGGCAAGGTGAAACGGAGAGAACTGAGTGAGGGGGACTTGCTCCCTAATCCTCTAGATTATTCGGTGTTTAATCGCCTGAGGAATGATCTGGTTTTAGGGGTTAATCAGAAGTAGTTAACTGATGATCATGGGACTGGTGATATGGGGGAGCCTTTAGGTGTTTGTGTGCTCAACCCCCTCAATACGAGGTTCGTCTATCAGTGGATGTTGGTGGGAAGGATGTAGGTGACTGCAAGGAGCTGGAGCTTGTGATTGAGGCTCTCGCTACAAGCTGCAAGAATTTTCCTACGGATATGTTGGAAGGTGTAGAGAGGTATCAACGACAGGAGGTGTGTGATGCTTATATAATGGATGAAATTGAGGCTGAAACCCGATTCCAAGGAGTGGAATAGGTGAATGCAAAGGAGGCTGTGCAAATGGATGAAGGTGGCAGTGTATAGCTGGGGATCTCTTCTCTAGAGGATGGATTTGGGAAGGATGCCTTGCATCAAGGGAATGTGGACAGTTCTTAATTATTTGAACAGCCTTGGTGTCTGGCCCTGATTGACCCTATTTTTCAATCTCATGAAGGCCGAGGAGGGGAAGATGGATCCTATGATGCCAATATTTCTGGAAAGTGGGGTGACTACTCGGGAAGTGGCAAGGAAAATGACAGAGGCTTGATTAGGCCCTCTTTTTGTGAGATTGTTTAGGGTCCGGGGATGAAGATGACCGAGAATCAGGGGAGCATGAATATTCAATCACGAAGAAGGCCGAAGAAAGACTACTCCAACTTTCTAAAGCTGATGCCCACCAGATCATCGATTAGGAACACAGAGCTACATTACATGGAATGAATGAACCTGTGAAGGAAGTATACGAAGGTTATCAAGCATTATGATAGTTCGGAATGGGAATCGGCTACTTCGGAGGAGGCTTATCAGCATGGATGTGATGGCGGGTATGGTCTGTTTTATATGTAATATTCTCTTTTAGTTGTGGTAATTGTTTCCTGTCCTTTTCTTTTATTTAATAAATGGTCATAGGGTTATCCTCTGACATAATTTCTGGTATATATAATATCCCATAGGTGATTAAAACCTGGTGTATAGAATAGTATAAATAATCTAAATCATGGGAGTGACAAATCTAGTGTGCAGTAAAGCCTCTTTTTTATGCAGTTACCCCTATTTGATCCTAAGTTAATTATATGTTAATATGAAGTTAATCAGTAGATAATTATTATTTGATCCCTAGTTAATCATTACTTACTACTAGGTTAATCATTCGATAATGATTCATTAATGAATTTTTAATCACTCATTAATAATTCTTTTGGAATTCATTAATTAATAATTATTAAGTATTTAGTTTATAGTTAATTAATAGTTAATCGTGAACTAATAATTTTTTAATAATTAATTCATCGTTAATTATTAATAATCCAATCACTCTTTAATCCTTGAATAATCATTCCTTAATCATTGATTAATCATTAGTTAATAATTAGTTAATCATTATTTAATATTTCATTAATCAAAGGTTAATCATTAGTTAATCGTTACATGATTATTCGTTAATCACTGGTTAATACTAAGTTAATTATTCCCTAATCATTCACTAATCACACATTAATATTACTTAATTAATAGTTATTAAGTAGTTACTTTAAAGTTAATTATTAGTTAATTACAATTTAATCATTATTTAAGTAGTTAGTTTGTAGTTATTTAATAGTTAATTATTAATTAATAATTATGTAATTATTTCATCATCGTTAATTAATATTATGTTAATTATTCTTTAATCATTGGTTAATCATAATTTAATAACTTTTTAGTCATTATTTTATCATTCGTTAATCATTCTCAAATAATTTTTTGATCATTATATAATCATTCATTAAGCATTAGTTAATCCTAAATTAATTATTCCCTAATCATTCCTTAATAACTTGTTCATCATTACATAATTAATTGATATTAATTAGTGACTTTAGAGTTAATTATTATTTAATTAATAGTCAATCATTAAGAAGTTATTGGTTAAGCATAATTTAATCATTAGTTAATCATTCATTAATCATTAGTTAATTATTAATTAATCTTTAGTTAAACATTACTTAATCATATGTTATTTATTTCTTATTCATCCATTAATCACTCATTAATAAATACATAACTAATAGTTATAATGTATTTACTTTATTGGTAGATATTGGTTAATTAATATTTCAACATTATTTCATTATTAGTTAATCATTAGTTAATTGTTATTTAATCATTATTTGATCCTATGATAGTCCTAAGTTAATCCTAGGTTATTAATTTATCAAATCGTTATTTGATCCTAAGTTATCCTAAGTTATTCATTAGTTAATCATTACTTTAGTCGTATTTAATCATATTTTAATCCTTAGTTATTTAATTGTAAATTATTCGTGAATCATTATTTCAATAATATTTATTCATCATCTAGTTAATATTATTTACTAATTATGTCACTGATATTTAGAAACAACTAATATATAATAAATAATAATCTTCTTATAATAATTACTATGAATAATTATAAATTATTTTTAAAAAAATCATAATTCAAAAATAATAATTTACATACTAATATTAACAATTATTTATAAATTATATCTAACTGACAAAAAAATAATTAAATAATAGATTTTAAACTCACTAAAATATAAAAACAATTAATTAGCATGAAAATATATATAAAAAAAGACATCTACATGAAGCTCCATAATACTGACACTCCTTTAAAGCTACCAAAAAGTTCACACACTAGACATAAAAAACCATGAGAATCTTAGAGATATAGGGGTTATAATTTATAAAGAGGTGGGCTAAATTGAGTGAGGATAAGGGCTATGGGTGGGTGTCTTTTATAGGGTCTGGGGAAAAGGTATTACCTTTGAAAATTACTTTCACCTAAAATTAAGTTAAAAGATGTCTTGAATGTTAACAACATTCACATAACTTATCGTGTCATTGATCTGGGTCAATTAGAGGAAAAGGTGGTATTCAGCTAAATGCCTTTCGATTTAAGAGAAAAATAATTAAGGTGGCCCACACCTTTTAGTATTAGTATTAAGAAAATTAACCTAGTAAAGGATCTATAATGAGATTCTAGCATCCCCTAACTATAATATGCGAATAATGATCCAGGGGTAGTTATTGGTTCTTATTATTGAACCAATCTAGTGACATATACAGACTATGATGGATATAGATAGTGAAGAACCTAGAAAACATTGAACCTACAGGATTCAACATCATAATTTCTGCACCAAACATGGAGGATTTTGATATGGTGATATGGATCCCCAGGTTAGGGAGACTTTGATATGTTTCTTGTTCCCTATTCGATGGCTTTTGTTCCTGTATTTATTATCATTAATTTTTTCTTTATTGTGCATGTCATACTTTCTTGTCCACAAGTATACAATAGTTCCTTGAGCCTAGTTAGGTTGTGGGCTCCTAGTACTGTAAAAAATCCATTCCTGGATAGATTCTATTATGTTGATGTCTTTTTTCACATTCCTTGTGCTTTCTTTTCCTAAATAGTAAAAGCATTTGATGATCATTCTTATTAATGTAGTCCAATTGATCCAATCACATAAATCCTTATATCCATCCTTATTACATTTTTATCTATTTATTTTACTTAAAATTTGTTAAATGAGTACTACTTTTCTAATCTTATTCAATTAATTAGCTTCTATTTCAAACTATTTTGTTGACATCGAATCATTTTTTTCTTTTAGCTATATTAAATATATTTTCGTTTTTCTAAATTGGATTTGTGTTCAATAATTTATATGGACTCTAATTTGATAAAATTGATCAAATGTTGGTGTTGTGATGTCTATATCTTATTGTTGTATATTCGTTATGTATAAGAATCAGAAAATTGGGTCCAAAACAATACGAATTATGATTAAAGAATCAATTTTTCATGTTTATTATTATTATTATATGAATATTGTTTTACAAAATTATCAATTATTTTTTTGATAATTTTTTATGATTGATTTTTTTAAAATACCATATATGTTTTTGATAATTCTATAAGACAGATTTTGTTAAAATACTAATTTATAGGGTTTTTATTCATTATTGTAATAATTTTATTATTCTGAGTCTTTGGAATTATTATTCTGAATTCATTCCTTGTTTATTAGTTTTATACTGATATAATAGTCAATAATATTTTAGATTTATTTTTTTGGTCTTTTACGAACCAAAATTAAACCCAATCACCTCAAATTAGTCATTAAATATGATCTTCCCTATAACATGGCCAGAAACAATTGGTATCAGTGCCAGATTAAACATAATATTGGGTCATAATAATTTTAAATAATTTATTATTTACTTTAAAATGATTTTTTTCTGGATTTTACATTACAAAATGACTTCATTGTTTCATTCAACTATCTTTTAACTATCACTGGGTGAAATTTAATAATTTTTTGTTGATTTTTTTCCTTTTCTATCCCCTTTATTCCTAACTATCTTGATCTATGTATAGAACTTTGATAGTTGTATCCTAGATGTGTCTCTCGTACTAGGGTGAGAGGGGTCACTAAAAATGGCCTGAGTAGGGGATCTAATTAGAAATGATGATGGATAGAATGTTTTTTTAGGATTATTATTTTTCTTTTTTTACCTTTTTCATTTAGATATATTATTGTTTTATAGTTTTAGTTTGTTCCACTTTTTTCATTATTTTGGGATACCATATCAGAGTTCTGACAGGTGGTGAGATAGTGATTTTCATTGGGCTTTGTGTTTGTGCAATATCAGGGGTAGACACTGGGAATTATCACCATGTTCATAAAGTTAGTATTGTAACATTTTTATAATATATTATAGGTTATGTTGAATTAAGGTGCCAATATATTGTTAGGATGGAAAAAATAAATATATTTATCTTGGTTTGTAGTTAACTATACAGTAATCACATGTGGTTTATTACATTTTATTCACTTCCCTATGGGATTTTAAGGTATATTTGTATTCAAACTAGAACCATGTTTATGGAATAATCCTTATTTCATTAGATTAAGGATTCATCTCCTTAGATAGAGATTATTGAACCAATCATTTTGGATTTTACAGGTTTATTGAATCAATAGACTTCATTTTTTGTGGTGTTCTGACAATGTGTCTCATCTTAGAGATGATGGTGAAAGTTGATTATATCCTTTTTTCCGGGTTTAGGTGGTGAATATTTAATATTTTTCTATTTTTTAGGATTTTCTATAACTATTTTTTATAGGATTATTGTAACACGCCAATCCTAGAAGCCTAGAGTTGGTGTGTTATTACATTAGATAGGCATGATTACAAGGAATAAAATCTCCATGGATAGATTAGTTTAGTATTGTTGAAGAAACTAGATACATGCATGGAATCCAGTTTTACATTGGGAAAACAAAAAAATATATATTATATAACAGATGTTAATAAATGGAGTCCTTGAAAACTCAACAAATGATCTCTTGTTCATAACATGGGGAAGGAAAACAAATAAAAGGGGTGAGCTTAAAATTCTCTGTAAGGGTTACATATAGTGGAAGCATGAAACAAAAATAATTTAATCATAATAAATTATATATAATCAATATGACATGTTGAATTATTAAAAAACACCCACCATCAATAAACTAAGAATGAAAGTGCATCAATAGATTTTTTCATATTGAAAACCTCATGGAATCTAATAACTGAATAATGAATAAATAGAATACTTATTATTCTCATGTCATGTATCTAGAATATAAACCATCATACCATCAAGACAGTTTAAGTCTTTGGGTAGAAACCCATATGATTATGTTTTTGAAACAAAATCAAAGGGATTTTTCCAATTGTTTTGTCTCGTGAGACCTATCAATGCATCGAGGGGCTATAGTGGGCCCCACAAATATGCCTTATAAAATTATAGAACAATATGCCTTGTCAATATGACTTATCAACTGTTCTCACTAAAAGTAAAAAAAATTTATAAAAATATTTAATTCCAAAACAATATGCCTTATCAATTTTCATATTGAGTAGATGATACAGATTCATCAATATTTCTACAATTAAAACAACATTCAAAATAAAATCCATATGTAAAAGGGTATAAGGATAAGAAAAAAAATCATATCCATTATAAAAAAACATGGATATTTAAAAGGAAGTAAATTTCAAATGAAAAATGATCTTAAAGGGTCAGTATATACACCACATAGAAATTATTACATCCACAATACCATTTAATTCTCAAATAAATGGAAATTAAGATGATGTCCCTTACCACATTGTAAACAATTGAATCACATGACCAAATATTAATAATAATCAAATGAATCATTTAATAACATGAATATAAATTGAATCATTATATTATATTTAAAATTTCCGCATACATACAACATATACAGTAAATAAGTTTCGAATAATGGAAATCTCAATGAAATAAAAGTGAGATGAGAAACACTTTAACTTTTTCCCAAATGTGTTCTTCACTTGATATTAATGTCATGCATAATCAAATTAAATCCATTAATTAATTATTTAATTACATTTTATACATTTATTTTATTCATTATAGTTTTGTTAATTTCATTAATAGACATTTTGATAAGTTATAAAATTGAATTCCATTGTTCCAGAGTGTTCGTTTACTTGATTTCATGATTGGTTCTCTTGATTATAAGTAATAGAGTACATATAAAATGTGTATAATTCTCCATAATTGGAATTATATGAAATTAATAATAATAAATAATTTTAATTGGTTATAAATATCATTTGGTTATATGATATGATCATGAATCATTAGATAATATATTTAGCGATATTTATTTAGCTTGCTTTTAGCGGTTTTTTTAAGACAATGATCTAGTTTTGATCCATTATTTAATATCATGCATATACAATGATTAAAAAACATTATATAAGATATAATAAATATTTTATAATCTGGTACAACTATAAAAATGGTTTCATGACCTGACATGAAGGAGAAATTGAAGAACAACAGTTTATAGTCCAAGAAGGATGTAAATCGGCACCTCCCATACAATTATTTTGTTTTTAAAATAAAAGATATAGATATTTAAGATATTTATGATGTATCATACATTAACATGATATAATTATAGTATATAGATTATGCTAGATTTATCATTATCATTTGGATAGAGTACGTTAGCATAGAATAATAAAAAAATAAGGAACTCGAAAATAAAATAAAAGGAAAAGGAAGAGGAAGAGGATTTTACCTCTTGGATACTCCTCCTTTAGAATCTCCTTAAGTGGGTTTGTTTTGGTGTTTCAGAAAGGAAAATAGCTCATGTAAATGGGTTAGACTATTTAAGAGTATTTTGGTAGAACTTTTAGAAACTTCATGGCTTAGAGAGTGAGGAGAAAAGAAAGTGAGGGTGCTTTTTATAGTGGTGGAGTGGATGGTTTTTCCAATATTTTAATCCTTATTTTATTATTTTTGGCTCAAGAATATGAATATTCTAGATTCATGGGAAAAAAAATAGTAATAAGTGCTTGTGAATTTTAAATAATGGTCATTTACATTATTCATGACTCTAGCATGATGCCTAAATTCTTTTATTTAGCATATTTCGTAAATTATCGAATTTCATTATTCACCAAAAATTCAAGTATTTCAGAAAAATACCAAAAATTTAGCCAAACCTTTTTTCAATGTGTAGAATCAAAAAATGAACTCCATTTTATAAAAATAATTTTATAGATATGGGAAATTTAATTTTTAATTAAAATCGCCATTTTCTCGAAAAATAAGTTTGTAAAATTTTAACGGATTTTATAATACCCTGAAAATTTAACTAAAGTCTCATTAAATTGTACCCAAATAATAGGATAGAAAAATATTAATTAATAAATAAATATTATGAAAATTAGTTGTCTTTTAAATTAATATATTAATTATAAAATTGTACCTAAATATTTCTTACTCACAAAAGTACCAACACTTAATTATTATTATTTTAAATATTCACACTCATTTATAAGGTACCTAAATTATATTTATACTTACATGGTTGAGGTTAATATTCATAAGGTTAAATTACCATTCATAAAATTCAAGTTACAATTCATAAAGGTAAATTACTATTTATAAGGGTAAAGTTACTATTCACCAAAAAATAAGTTGATCCCTTCAAACCCAAAATAACATACCGACCACAACCGTGTATGTCCATTTTTCAAAATTCAAATCATAGAAGTGGAACAATTATGCTTAATGGCTATGTTATAACTATCTCCTATAACAAAGTTTTGTTTCTCAGAGACTCGGTATTTCATGCATAATAACATATCTAATGAATTGAAATTATTTAAGAAGAAACTTACCCTAAAATCGTAGGGTGTTATATTCTTCCCTCCTTCAAAAATTTTATCCTCGAAATTTTTCATGTATATAGCCCTATGAAAATATATAGGAGGTTCCACTTCATAATATCCCCAGGTTCCCAAATTTATTCCTCTATTTTATGGTTTCTCCAAAGAACCTTTATTAGTCGAGTCATCCAATTTCACAATACTTTCTCTCTTATGTAAAGAATCTCGATAGGCTCTTCACAGTTTGACAAATTAGGTTCAAGTTATGTTTCTTCACAGGGGAGTACATGTGTTGGGTCAATCATTTACTTCTTTAATAATGACATGTGGAACACATCATGAAAATTGGATAGACTTGGGGGCATCGCTAAACAGTAAGACACAACTTTAATTCATTCCATATTTTCAAATGGTCCGATGTACCTAGGGCTTAGTTTCCCTTTCTAACCGGACATTAAGACACCATTCCATGGAGATACATTTATAAAGACATGATCTTGCATTTGAAATTCCAAATCCTTTCTATGATTTTTAGCATAACTCTTTTTCCTACTTTGGACTAATTTAATATCGGTCTAAATTATCTTATCCTTTTTCATTGTCTATTCAATATGTTTTGGGGCTATATGTTACCTCTCAACAATTTCATCCCAACAAGTTGGAGTTTGACTTCTCTTTCTATATAATTTTTCACCATTTGTATACTAGAATGAAAACTATTATTGTAGGAAATTTACACCAAATGTAAGTACTTATCCCACATACCATGAAAGTCGAGTTAGCGTTATCTCAATACGTATTCCAGTATTTGAATAGTCCATTTAGATTGTCCATCAGTTTGGGGTGATAAGCAGTACTCATATGAATATTGGTATCCAAAGCCTTCGGAAAATTTTTCTAGAATTTTGATGTAAATCTAAGATCTCGATCGAAGACAATCAATAGAGGTTCACCATGAAGTGTTATAAATTCATTAATATAGAGTCTTTTAAGGTGTGAAAGTGGTAAATCCTCTCTTATAGCAATAAAATGTGCTTATTTCTTAATATAGTCAACAATTACCCATATTTCATCATTCCTTCTAGGTGTCTGTAGTATTCCTATGACAATTTCCATCATAACTTCATCCCACTTCCATATTAGAATAGGTACGGGTTTCATAACTCCTCCAGTATGTTGGATCTTGACCTTCACTTTTTCAAAAACTATACACCTTGACACATAGTCAAAAATTTCTCACTTCATGTTATCCCTCTAAAAATGTTCCTAAATATCCATATACATATTGGTGCTACTATGGTGTATAGAATAATTTGATCTGTAATCATCATCTAATAGTTTCCTTTTTAACTCAAGTACTGATGGAACACATAACCTCTTTCCAAATTTCAGAACCCCATCCTCACACTCAAACTCTTACAATATTCCATCCATAACGACTTTAATTTTTCTTTGGAACATTCTTATCATTAAATTGGGAGCTTTTTATCTTCTCCAATAAAGATGGTTTAGACATCAATTGAAAAATAAATGATGTTTCCTCTTCATTAACAATTCCTATATCCATATATACTAGATACATGAATATACGATCTCTAATAAATCTCATTTGGGTAATAAGTTCATGATATTTCCTATTTAATACATATGCTACCTTATTTACCTATCCTATGTGGTAGTGTATTGAACAATCATAATATTTGAGTAACTATAGCCATCTCCTTTTCCTCATGTTGAGTTATTTCTATATGAAAATGTATTTAAAACTCTTTTGATCAATATATATCTCATATATTTCACCATAGAGATAGTGTATCCATATTTTTATAGTAAAGATTACATCTGAAACCTCAAGATCATGATTTGGATAATTTTTTTCATCAGTCTTCAACTATTTTTTGTATAAGAAAAAAATTTATCGTTGTTCATAAGGAAAAAACCCATCCCATTATTTGATGCATCACTGCATATCACAAACCCATCATTTCTAGATGGAATATTCAAAATTAGAGAATTGACCAATCTTATTTTCAATTCTTCATAACATTCTATGCAGTATGATTTTCATATGAACTTAGCCCCTTTATGTGTGAGCTTGGTTAGCGTGTTAGTCATTCGCTAAAAATTCTATATGAAATACCGATAGTAACCTGATAAGACAATAAAAATACATACCTCAGTTATGTTTTTGGAGTAGTCTATTCTTGTATTTCCATTGACTTCATAGGATTAGCAAATATTTCATCCTTTAAGACAATACGGCCAAGAAAAGAAACTTTTTGAAGCCAGAATTCACATTTACTAACCATCTCATATAACCTTTTTCTTCTAAGATTATCCATAACAACATGTAATTATTTCCCATGGTCCTAATAGATTTAGGGATATATCAATATATCATCCATAAATACCATAAGGTGATGTTAATATATTCCTTGAAAACTCTATTCCTTAGATCCATGAAAATGGATGTGCATTAGTTAGTCCAAATGGTACTACTGTAAACTCATAATGTCTATACCTGGTTCAAAATGATCTCTTTGAAATATCTTCCTTTCTCACACATAATTGGAGATATCCATATCAAATTTCAATCTTTGAAAAATATTGAACTCCATGAAGTTGTTCAAATAGATCATAAATGTGAGGCAGATGATACTTGTTCTTTATTGTAATATCATTGATTTATCTATAATCAATGAACTACCTCATGGATCCATCTTTCTTCTTGACAAAATAACCAGGGGATCCACATGGAGAAACACTAGGTTGAATAAAACCCTTATCGCTCAATTATTCTAGTTGTTTATTTGTATCTAACAATTATATTGAAGCCATTATATATGGATTCTTTGATATAGGTCTTGTACTAGGAATTAAATCAATAGAGAACTGAACATCTCATTCTAGAGGATGTCGAGGTAAATACTCTAGAAATACATTTATTTATTCTTGAAAAATTGGTATATATTTAATTTTAAGATCTATAGATGATTTTTTATCTTCCTCCCTAATAATTTCATTTATAATAGATGTTGATGGTGGATCTAGATAAGATCCAGATAAAGATGTTTCTTCCCAAAAAAATAAAGGATTTCACATAATTCTCAAAAAAATTATCTTCCTTCTTCTTACAATAGATTTTCACATCATAATTTTAAATCTAATTTATAGCGAGAATTATGATAAATTTATTCATAGGTATGATGATAAGGTCAGTAACTAAAGTAAATTTATGTGTCAAAAAGGGTACTTACCGACAAATATTTTTTATAATGGTACTTCCCTTAAGAGCTTTGAATGAAAACTCCTTTATTAAATCAAATTGGAATTGTATAATTTTCTTAGAAAACTAGGAATTTATAAAAGAATGTGATGATCCATAATCAAATAAATAATTGTCTAAATTTGAGGAAATGATTAATGTACCTTCCACCGCATCATTAGGAACTTCAACCTCCAAAGTTTTAATCACATAAGCTTAACCTTGATCTTATGGCCTTTTCTAAGGAACTATTCCATGATATTTAGGAAAATAATTTTCATATTGTCCCATCTCCCTACAATTATAGAATTAAACATCAATTATTTTTCTCTTCCCCTTGTATTCATTTGATTGGTGACCCTTTTATCCACCCTTATAACAAACTCTCATGCCTTTCAATCATTTTCTGGGATAGTTCTTTCTACAGTTCTCGCATAATAATAATTTCTTCATTCCCTTATTATTCATAAGTAATTCACCTTTTCCATGGTTATCATAATACCTCTTATTATAATTATTTCCCTTGAAAACATTCTATCTATAAAATTATTTCTCCATTTTGATGGTAAATAATACTATTTCATCATATGATAAAAATGTTTGAGGAGCCAATACCCTTCAAAGACATATCTTGATACCTTAAAATTAATGATACATCTTTTCTTATGAATCACATAAGTAATATATAAAATACCTTGATAGTCTTGTGAATGTAGCCTCATAGTTTGCAACACTCTCTTCTACCCATTGTTTCAGGATTATTAATATTCTCTTCATTTTATCCCATTGCTCATGAGGGAAATATTTTTCAATAACTACTTCTTTAAAATATATCCATTTCATATCTTCTATTTCATCTTTTCCCATAGTATTTTGGATCAAGAACCACCATTTATCATCATCACTGTTGAGAAAATATACATTCAGTGCTACCGTTTCATTTTCATTGCATCTTAATGCCAGAAATTTCCTTTCAAGGGACTTGATTCACTGCTCAGCTACTACTGGATTAGTAGTCCCATTAAAATATGGGGTCTTCTGTCATATGAAATGATCCAACATAGGTATATAATGATTATTCATCATATCCTGAGTAAGTTTTCATAATATGGTCATGATCTGCAAATCTCTAACACTAACTGTGTGGACATTATCAGTAGTGAAATCCCTATATTATCTGTGGGTATTGATTCCCTTTCATCCATTAGGAACCATCACAAAACAATGGAATACACTAAATTAGGTTATAAATCATAGTGTGTAATTCCAAAAATAGAAAAACACTTAACATAAATTGAAAGTTTATTCATATCTAATCTCATAATCATATGCATGGATAATATTTACTTTTAAACCCTTCATAATTGTTTGTAAAAAATGTGAATTATCCTAAGAATATATCTCAATATTTTCAAACCAGGTGAATAGTTAATCTCATATTCATGTACTTGGTTACCCCGAGTCAGGTCCAGAACACCTTATCAGAGTTTTAACTCATTAGTACATTTGTTCTAGAACCATGTCTACATATAGTATCAAGCCAAGGATGTATTTCTAAAAATACCCACATAATCTCTACCTTAACAAAATTTTATGATGTTCTTGTATAATTATCCTTAATTTCTATCTTTTATTTTTTGTACCTAATCTATTTTTTCTAAATCTAGCTCCCAAAGTTTATACAAAACTTCCTTTGATTCCAATTATAAGGCCCCGACCCCAGAAGCCCGGTGCCAGTGCATTATTACAGTACATTGGAATGATTACAAAGAATTAAATAAAAAAGGACTTATATGTTTAGTAGTCTTGAAGAAGCTAGATACATACATGAAACCCATTTTATATTGGTAAAATAAAAAAAATATAATACATAACAGAATATAATAAATTGCATCCTTAAAACTCAATAAATGTTCTCTTCTTCATAACCTGGGGAAGGAAAACAAATTAAAGGGATGAGCTCAAATTCTCAATAAAGGTTACATATAGTGGAAGCATGAAACAATAATAATTGAATCATAGTTAATTATAGATAATCAATATGGAATAGTGAATAATTGAAAAACACAGACTATCAATAAACTGAGAATGAAAGTGCATCCATAGCTTTGGTCTTAGTGAAAACCTCATGGAAATTAATAACTAAATAATGAATAAAGAGAATAATTATTATTTGTATTTCATGTATCTCGAACGTGAACCATCATACCGTCGAGACGGGTTAAGTCTACGGGTAGAAACCCATCTGATAATGATTTGGAAACAAACTTGAAATATTTTTCTCTAACTATTTTTTCTCATGAGACATGTAGATGCATCGAGGGGATATAGTGGGCCCCTCCCATCATTACAAGTCCAAATAATTATTATAAAAATATTTAATTCAACAATAATATTCCTTATCAATTTTCATATTGATTAGAGGATACGGATTCATCAATATTTCCACAGTTAAAACAACATTCATAATAAACACCGTATGTAAAAGAGTATACAGTTAAAACAATAACCGTATCCATTATAAACGAATATGGATATTTAATAGGAATGTAATTTCAGATGAAAAATTATCTCAAATAGGGATTAGATACACCACATAAAAATGATTAGGTGTACAATACCAAGTAAATCTTAAAGAAATGGAAATTGAGATGAAGTCTCCTACCACATTGTAATCAATTGAATGGCATGGACAAAACATAATAATCATTAAATAAATCATTAAATACCTTTAATATAAATATAATCATGATATTATATATCATGTTTCATAATAAATACACCGCATACAATAAATAATTTTTTAACAATGGAAATCTCACAGAAAAAAAAGTGAGATGAGAAACCCCTTACCTTCTTCCAGAATGTGTTCTTCATTTCATTTTAATGTCCTGGATAATAAAATTAAATGACTTATTTAATTTTTTCATAAACATTTATAAATTTAATTTATTAAATAAATTTTTATAAAGTTCATTTATATCCTTATTGATAATTTATAATATTTAATTCTATCGTTCTAGAGTATTCGTTTACCTGATTTCATGATTGATTCTCTTGATTATAAGTAATGGAGTTCATATAAAAGATGTATAATTATCCAGAATTGTAATTATATAAAATTAATGATAATAATTGATTTTAAATGGTTATATATATCATTTGGTTATATGTTATGATGATGAATAGTTGTATAAGATATTTAGTGATAATTGTTTGGCATACTTTTCGCAGTTTTTTTATCACAATGATCTAGTTTTGACCCATAATTTAATATCACATATATGAAATGGTTCTAGAACATTATAAAACAGATAATACATATTTTATAATCTATTAAAACCATAAAAGTGGTTTCATAACCATACATTAATGATAAATTAATGAATTGAAGTTCGTCATCTAAGAAGGTTGTAAATTAGCACCTCCGAGATGATGATTTAGTATTTAAAATAAAAGAGAGAGAGAGTGAGGAGAATGATGATGTATCATACATTAACATGGTACAATTATAGTATAGATATGATTCTAGAGTTATTATGATCATTTAGATATAGGATGGGAATAGGTAATAATAAATAAACAAGGAACTCGAAAATAAAATAAAAGGAATGGGAAGGGGATTTTACCTCTTGGATACTCCTCCTTGAGAATCCCTTTAAGGGGGTTTATTTTGGACTTTTGTAAATACCAAGAGCTCATAGAAGTGGGGAGGGAGGGGGAAGAGGATTTGGGTTGATCTTTTAGAATCTTTAAGGCCTAAAGAGAGAGGAGAATAGGGAGTGAGGGGTGGTGTTATAGTAGAGGATAGGAGGGTTTTTCCATTATTTTAATCATTATTTTATTATTTTGTCTCAATACTATGAATAGTATAGATTATTATGAATATAAATAGTAATAAGTGCATGTTATTTTGAACCAATGGCCATTTACATCATCCATGAGTCAATCATGATGTAGAAATTCATTTATTTAGCATATTTTTTAATTATCGAATTTCACTATCCACCAAAAATTCAAGTATTTCAGAAAAATACCTAAAAAACACCCTAACCATTTTCTGATATGTATAATCCAAAAATGAACTTAATTTTATGAAACAAATCTAGGTATGAGAAATTTTATTTTTATTTTAAATCACCATTTTCTTGAAAAATAAGTTTTTAAAATTATTAAAGATTTAATAATACCCTAAAATGTAAACAAAGGACTCATTAAATTATTCAAAATAATGGGACAAAAAATATTTTTTATTAAAAAATTTTATGAAAATTTATTATCATTTAATTTAATTTATTATTTATAAAGTTGTAAAAAATATTTATTACTTACAAAAATACCAACACTTAATTATTATTTTTTAAAATTGTCACTCTCATTTATAAGGTGAGTAAATTATATGTATACCTACATGGGTGAGGTTACTATTAATAAGGGAAAATTACTATTCATAAGGGTCAAGTTACTATTCCTAAAGATACATTACTATTCATAAGTGTATATTTAGTATTCATAAAAAAATTAAGTTGATCCTATCAGAGCTTAAATGACCTACTGAATACAATCGTGTATGTATATTTCTTGAAATTTAAATCATAGGAGTAGGAAATTTATGCTTAATGGATAGGTTATAAATATATCATATATGAAATTTTTGTTTCATAGAGAATCATTGTTTCATACATAATAAGTTATCTAATGATTTGAAATTATTTAAGAAGAAACATACCATAAAATCTTGGGGTTTTATAATTATACTATCATTCCCATGTTATTCTCTATGATTTTTCTGAGATGTTTATTTTTTAATTCTCTAAAAAATAAGTATTAATTTTGTTTTTTGTTTTTTTATAGTTCTGAGTGATTATTTTGGGACCTCACCAAGAGAACTATTTCAAAGGGACACTTAGGTATGTACATTAATGAGATTTAATTATTCATTTTTTTAGATTTTATTTATTTTGAGAATTATTTTGTAATATATTTAGTATATCATCAATACATGTAGTTTGTATCACTTTTGATGAATTCGAGGGTAAAACATCCTATAATACCCAATTTTTTTAATTGTTTTTAATGTTATGCCCAGATTGATATTTTATGTGGTGAAGAATCATCATGATATTTAAGTATTTTCTTCAAAATGTGGTTATTTATGATATTTAATGTATTGAAAATTAATTTATTTCATGTATTTAATTTTAAAGGTAGAGAATTGTGAATTTAGGATTCAATTTTTTTGTTAATTAAGTGAATTATCTAAATATTCTTGGATTTTTTTATTTTTTATGGTTTTTTTATGATTAATTTAAATTGATTTAAATATTTTTGTTTATATGATGTATTTTTTTATTATTAACTAGGCTTATTGTTTAATGTGTCATCATTTTTTCTGTGTGGTAATGTTGGGCCCTTGTTGTGGACTTGTGTCTCTCAGACCATCTTTTCTTGAATGATTTATTCCTTTATAATTTTTCTAAGTGATTCATTTATCGATGATGATTTAGTGTCCTTTATTCATATTTTTGTATCTAATTTATTTGAAAAAAAAACTATAAATAATCCTAGGTTATTTTTTAAAAAATAATTCATAAAGGAATCATACATCATAACTCCTATCAAATAAATTTGAAAAGACTTAAGGCATGTAATTTATTAAACCCAGATTAATGAAATGGAAAAGGTGATACATCCCAAGACACAGTTCACTATTTATTAGGTGAAATTAATTTGTGGTGAAAATTACATTCTCCAAATAAAGTCAACATCTGTTTTGTGAAATAATGCATTCCATAATACCCCTATAAAATCCACCACCCCACTCATGTCACTCAATTTTGGACTCCCTTTACCTAAACATAACAACTTATATCTCTATGGTTTTCTCGGGTTTTTATCCCTTATGTTCACTTTTTTTAGTGGCTTTAAAACAGTGAATGATTTTTGAAGCATTATTTAAAGTTATTTTCTCTAATTTATTTTAAATTTATTTATTTATTTATTTGTTTAGTGATTAATTAGTTTTAATTATTTTATTTACTACATTTTTTAGTTGGTTATATATAATTTATAAATATTAGTTAATATTAGTAATTAAATTATAAATATTTAATTATTACTATTTAGTAACGCATTTATAATTAATCTTAGTAATAATATTATTATTATAAAATGATTATTATTTAGTAAGACTTAGTTGTTCTAAAATATTGTTGACACAATTATTAACTAATTAATAATTAATGAAGTAATCATTCTGAACATAGAATTAACTAATAAATAACTAAAAAGTACTTACTTAGTAATTATTTATTAATATTAATTGGAAGATGAATAAATATTAGAGAAATAATGATTAATAATTAATTTAGTAATAATTGAAAAAATTTAATGAAACATTAACTAATGATTAACTTAGGGTAAAGTATTTAATAAATCATAATTAACTAAGGATCAAATAATGATTAACTATTGATTTACAAATAATGAAATAATTTTTATGTAATGATTATCCAATAATTAAATAATGATTATCAAATAATTAATTATTAATCATGTATAAATTAACTACTTATTAACTATTAAATATTTAACTATTAACAAATGATAAATTAATACAAATGTAATGATTAAGTGGTGATTAACTAATGATTGATTAAACATTATGTTAGGAATATATAATTATTAAATAATGATTAGCATATGATTAACTTACGATTATCTTAGGATCAAAAAATTACTAAATAATGATTAACTAATGATGGATTAATGATTAAATAATAATTAGTTAATAATTAGATATTAATTAACTAATAATTGTCTAGATACCAACTAATTAATAACTATTATTTAAAAAATTGTTAACAAGTGATTAACAAATGATTAATAAATAATTAAGGTATGATTAACTTAGGATTAACTAATACATAACTAATGATTAAGTAGTGATTAATTAATTATTTACTAATGATTAACTAATGGTTAACCAATAATTAATTAATGATTAACTACTAAATAACTATAAATTAACAACTGAATAACTATTAATTAATTAATGATTAAGGAATTAGGAACTAATTATTAATGAGTAGCTAAATAATTTTTAATAAATGGATAAGGATTGATTAATTTAGGATTAAATATATATTAAATAATGTTTTAAAAATGATTAATTAATAATTAACCAACAATTAAATATTGACTATCTAAAAATAAACTATATACTAACTAATTAATAACTAATAATTAATGAATTATTAAAAAATGATTCACGAGTGATTAATGAATGATTAAAAATTATTAATAAATGATCAAGTAATGAATGACTAAGGATTAAGTAATACTTAATTTATTATTAAGTAATACTTAACTAATAAATTTTTTATTATTGATTATTGATTAAATTAGGAATAAAAAATAATTAACTAATGGTCAACTAATGATTAACTAATGGTTAACCAATAATTACTAATTATTACCTATTCATTAACTATTATTTAACTTGTATTTAACTATCAACAAATAACTAGTAATTAAAAATGATTAATGAATGATTAACGAGTGATTATAGAAAGATCAACTAATGATTAGGGAATGATTAACATAGGATTAATAGAAGATTAACTAATGACTAAGTAATTATTAATTAATTGTTAAGTAAGGATTTACTTTGTATTAAATATTTATTAGCTACAAAATATCTTTGGATTAACATATGATTAACTCAGTATCAAAGAGGGATTACTACATGACAAAGAGGCCTAACTGCACACCTAATTTTTCACACCAATGGGATCTACTTTAGATTATTTATACCTTTAGGAATATTAAAATTTGGACTATGAAACATTAGTTTCATCATTCAGAATATAAGAAAACATTATAAAATTTTATTAAAGTAAGTATTTTTTGGTAATTTGAGTAATTAAATATCTATCAGAATACTATAAGTTGATCTGAATATGACATAGTTATACCTTGGGGTAATAACCTTGAAAAGAATACATTCATAATTGACTCGATCTCCACCTAATGCATGAAAAAGAGGCCTCAATACACACCTATTTTAACACTCTCTTGAAATATGATTTAGATAATTTACATTCTCTTTATACACTACTAAACATACCTTGATGAAAATTTAAATTTGAACTATGAAACATTAGTGCCATCATTGTGGATATAAGAAAGAAATTTAAAATTTCGGTAAAGTGAATTTTTTTTTATTATCTGGGAAATGATATCCTGGTCTAGACACTGTAAAGGATATGGCTTTGATATAGATATAACTATGAATAATAACCCGAAAAGGTAACTTTGGTAATTGACTCAACTACCAAATGGTGAATGAAAAAGAGGCCTTATTACATACCAGGTTTTAAACTCTTGGAGTATATATTTAAATAATTCACCTTATTTTTATAATTTACTAAGCATGCCTTTAGGAATATTAATATTTGATTTATGAAAATTTAGTGTCAATATTGAGGACATAAGAAAACATTTTAAAATTTTATTAAAAAATGATTGGGTGTTTATCTATGTAATGAAATCCTTTTTGGGAACTACAAGTGGATGTGGATAGATAAAATTTTTACTTAGTGGTAATAATCCCAAAAATGGCATTTTGGGCATTGACTTGATCATCACCTACTGTTAGATAAAGAGGCCTTGATGCACTCCTTGTTTAAGGCTCATTAGTGATATTATTTAGATGATTCACAGTATCTTTATAAAATACTAAACATATATTTAGGAATATTAAAATTTGATCTATGAAATATTAGTTCCATCATTTAGGATATAAGAAAAAATTGTAAAATTTTGGAAAGGTAGAGATTGTGTGGTGATTTGAGCAATAAAATCCATGTCTTGATACAAAAAGTGGATGTGACTCTAGAATATTTGTAACTAGGGATAATAAACCCAAAAGGGGGTTTATTTTAGTTGAGTCAATCATCACCTTGTTCATAAAAAATAGGTCTTACTACACACCTGGTTTGACACTCCCATGAGACATGATTTAGATGATTCAAATTATATTTATAAAATACTAAACATCTAATTATATAATTGTAACATGAAATAAATTTACACAATTATTTCATAGTCAATGCTGCAAAATTATTCCTCTTTGTAGATATTATTTCCATAATCAAAATCTTGATCAAAAATCATTTTTTCTGTAGAACGTCATGTTTATCTATGTCTACTGCTATAAGGAAGTTATTCAAACCGATCAAGGTGCTTCATGTAGTACACAACCAAAATTTTTTAAGGAAATATGACTATTTTACCCTAAGAGAAAATTAGGAAATAATTCATGGTTGGTTAAATATGAGGCCAGATTAGGTGATCCAATCTATTATCTATAGAAATTTTCAATTCCAGGATAGGATATGACATATATCTTATCCATTAGTTGATGATGAGGACTAGGTATAAGAAAAATATTAATTAACCAATAGTCTAATAAAAAATGTTGGATTTATATAAGGAGATTTTTACTATCTATGATCAACATGTTATTGTACAATGATATAGGAATACAAGAGTCATCGAAGAAGTTACCTACCAATAATATGTGACTCTTCCCTATCATGAAGAAGAAGAGAACCAAACTGATTAAACAGATGTTTTTTAGAGAATTTTGATGATAAGGAAGTGTTTAACAATGGAATAGACAGATTAAATAGTGATGATGAGGAGGAATCTGTAAAATTTTTAGAGGAAGTTTCTAGAAATGAAGTATTTTTACAACATCACTGATGCATAATAAATCATCTATCACTCGTAACATCTTATTTAGAATCTATGGAATGTGTTCTTGAATTATAATTGAGTATTATCACATCAAAAACTACGTTTCCTAGAGTTTTACAGGATAGATTTGGTGTAATGTAGAAAATATTATATATTGGAAGATATTTTCCAGGCAATTATTCCATGAAAAATATTATGAAAATATTTCATATTGAGTGAAACTGTAGATATTTAGTTTAGAATTCAAACTGGAAAAAGTTGATCATACAGTGTGGAAAATATTACATTGATTGTATATTTCAGTTAAGGGTGATTCTTGACATTTTACTTGGATGGTATAGTATTTATTTGATTGAGGCATATCATACTTGTGTGCAGCCTAACCTGATAGAATATCATACATTATTGGATGTTGAATGTGTGTCACCTAGTATTTATTTTATTGAGGCATGGAAACTAAAGAATCTTAAATATGATGGTTCCTTTTTTTATAGCCTCCAAATATAAAAATAAAAACTTTACAAAATTGAACTTTCTCATGATTCAAAAAAAAATAAGGAACATACATATCTTATACATTCATCATATCTCTATCCCCCTTTCTTGGAATTAGATAATTCAACATCCACAATAAAACTACCAAATAATTTAGATAAAGATTATATACTTTTCTCCCTATCTCATATAAATATAATAACCCATTTTCATCCATATACTTCTCAAATGATAATAAATTATATGTAAACTTGTGGGTAAGAATATTATCTTCACCTTAAATAGGAACTCAATCAAGATCTAATTTTTTTTAATAATTATCTTATAAAAATCATTGATAAAATTTAAAGTTATCTATTTCACATTATCTTCTTTAATTAAAATAAATAAGTAATAGAATACAATTACTAAAGTGAGATAGTGAAGACCAGGATATTCCATTTTAACTCAAATATCATCCAAGCCTTGGAAGATATTCACATTATTCAATAAAAAATCACATTTAATGAACCATTTTTTCTCTATCAACATTTACTTCTCAACTTGAATATTTTTCAAATCTTGTAAATTTGTTATCATTCTAAAATGGACTAAATATTTTGAATTCATGAATCTCACTGAAGCAGATGGAAGAGAATATGAGTGGTGAGATCTAGTAGCATAAGATAACTAGTAGAGGAGGATTGGTGACCCAAACACATATTTATAGGGATGAGAGTAATGAATCTTCATCTTCTGATGATCTGATGCGTCAAAAGAGAAACCCATTCTACAGTCGTTGGTTGATAAGTTTCATTGAAAAATTTTATATATTTTTCTGAACTCTTCAGGTTTTTAAAAAAATATCGGATTGAGCTTTATCCGAAATAGAAATTTTATGGTTTTCACACTTTTAAAAAAAATGTAAAAAAAACAAAATGTAATGTAAAAAAATATCTTAAAAATTGAATTTTATAAATTAAAACATAGAGTACAATTTTAAAGACCGTGAAATGTCATGGAATTTTTTTTAAATACATGGGATTTTTACGAGTCCGTGAAAGTTTATGGTGTTTGATGCCCGGTATTCCTGGAATAAATTTTTCGAGTTCTTTTTGGGTATGTTCAGTAAAGGTACGAGCAGGTTTTTAAAACTTTTGAACCAGTGCTTGAAATTGAAACCTGAGGGCACTCTTAAACTCGTAACACTGATATTCTCTTAAGAAGACTTCACCTCGATGGTAGTTGGTCGAGAATAAAATTTAGTTTTTGGCTTTTTATAAAAAATAATAATAAAATAAAGTTTCATACGCTTTATTTTATTTTGAGCCTCCATTTGGTGTGTGGTGGTTAAAACCTCCCCAACGAGGTTGGAGGTGGGGGCTACCACACCTTAACCTCCCATGAGAGGTTATGGTGGTGGGGCACACCCGAACTCAACCTCTCATGTGAGGATAAATGAGGTGGGGACCACACGGGGCTTAACCCCCCTAGTAATGGGAGGAGAGGAAAACCTCCCAACTCCCCTCATTAATGAGGGGGGGAGCATCTTGACCTCCCAATTAATCAATTGTTCCAATGCGTGTGATTTAATTAAGGTGAGCCTCTTGACCTCCCCATAAATTAATTGTGGCATCACCGTGAAATAATAAAGGGGAGCCTCTTAATTTATTTCTCCAATTTGAAATTGTTGTGCCAAAAAAATAATAGACAACATATAATATTTTTGACTTGGAAATTCTCATTTGGTGGGAGCTTTGAGAGGAGAGATTAGGAGAAAAGAATTTCTCCCAACAAAGAATGCTGGAAATGATCTTTCACAGACTTCTTCCTCAGACTTCTTCCCTGGTTACCTACTGACAAGGAGCCACTTCCACAACCGTCGTGAGAACTCGGAAGTGGAAGCATGTGGCAGATGCGACCAACGACGACAACGTCTTATTCCCGTGACTTCACCGTCGATGCCCGACAATCCAGGTATGAGTTTATTACGTGTTTATATTCCTTTTTCTAATATCTTTCAAATATTGGGAAGAAATTGTTGCGGGTGAATTGTTGACCATCTTCTTTTCTTGATGAGCCTTTTGTTATCACCCCTAAACATGGAGGGTGCGGGCCAAATAATATGGCCCGACACCCTCTGCTGATCTCTTTTGATGTTTCTTCAGCATGGTAATGTAACAACGACGAGGCGACGGAGGTGGCAATGACAAGTCCACGCTACCCGCAACCTCTGTGAACCGTGTCGCCCCTACGGTGCGTCACCGCGCCCTAGCCAAACCTCCTGTAACATCCCAGGTAAATAAAGAATATGACATCATCATATTTATTAATATTTGTGAATAAAATATTAATATTACTTTAAAGATAATGTTATTTTCAATGGCGTACCCAATACGCAACAATGAGTTTCTTTGAAATCTTACGTTGTACACTAATAATATAATATTATTATTTTAAATGGCAGTTAACGTCTATCCATTGTAATGGAAAGAATGAACAGAACTAACCACCAAATGATTATATATTCTTGTCAAATATTTTTTCATTTATCCAAATAAATCTTAGAGGATTAAAATTCAAATTAATCCAAATTTAAGCATAAATCTTCTAATATTCTTTAAAAGGTCGATTAACCACCTTTTGATGGTGAACCTTTCTTAAATATATTTTTGACAATTTTTTATGTTATATTTCACAAAATAAAATTCTTCTTTATAATCAAGACATAAAAATTCACTTTGTGTAAATTTTTGTTACTTTCCCAATAAAGTTCATTTTTTAATGAATAGTGAACATGCTGTATTTTATTTCAAAACCTCCTTTTAGTCTAATTTATTTATATGGAAAGGTTATATTTTTAACTAGTTTTAAAGTGTAATTAAAATATATTTTTACCATTTAATCCAGTGGTGTTCATTTTAATTAATTTCACTTTGAAATTGGACATAAACAAGTGTCAATCTTTTAATAGATATTGTTTCTTAAAAACACGCTATTTGTTTTGACAGCGGGAATTGATTATAAAATTAATTAATTAAACTTCTATTTTTTGAATTTGGTAAAATTGATATCATTTTTGAATTTGGAATATTAAATATATCTTAGGATAAATTTTTGGTATTTTTCTAACAAATGTTCATTTTTAATGAATAGTAAAAAATGCTGCATTTTAATTCAAAACTGCCTTTTCATCCAATTTATTTATATAGATAGATTGTAATTTTAATTGGTTTTAATGAGTAATTTAGTTATGTTTTTATAATTTAATATAATTTTCTTCACTTTATTTAATTTCACTTTTAAATTGGATGTAAAACAAATCAATCTTTTGATAGATTTTACTTCTTAAAAACCCATCTTTGGTTTTGACAACGAGAATTATTTTAAATTAATTACTTCAATTTCTGTGTTTGGAATTTGATAAATGGATTCCATATTTGGAATCAGAAGATCCAAATTATGTGATTAAGACTCTTTTTTTTTGACATTATGAATAGTAACGACGTTAATTATCTTTAACTATCGTGTTTAATTAGTAATCGGGTTGTTAAGTGTAATAAAATAATATCATAAAAATATAAAATGACCCCAAAATTTTTCCTCATTCTATTGGTGGTGTCATGGCCGACCATGGGATGTCTTTTCCCAACCTTGGGATCCCATGGAATCACTTTAGTGTGAGAGTGACCTTTTATCATTTTTTTAAAGAAAGGAAAATGTGACCAAAGTATGTATCACCAAATAAAACAATTTTAATTTTGTTTACATAAATTATATATTTAACTATAAACATTATTTGGAAATCTAAAACGATTTACTACATGATGGTAATTTGTTTATTATTTTTAGACATTAAATAAATGAATTTATTTATGACACCATGATGATACAGTGATTACCTCATTAATGAACGATTTAAATAAAATGAGAAGATAAGGTAAAATCAAAGACATACACTTGTCAAAAACCTATTGGATGCATTGATTTCAAACCATTATCACATTATACTAGAAATACATAATTTTGGGACCTTTAATATCTGAAAATCATCTTATAATAATGTAACTCTTCAAGACATTCCAAGAGTTCCCCTCCTCCATCTTATAAAAGGCCCCCACCTCTACCCCCTTAACCACACCATTAAAGCCTCTGGCTCGACCAAACTCATCTCATTTTATCTCTCTACATCCCTCTATTACCCCTAGAAGCCTCACTTTGGGCAGAAGTCTATCCATGGAAGCCGTTGGTTCAAATAAAAAAGAGTTACCAGATTTAAAGGAATATAAAGAAACGAACAAGACAAGTCGGACTTGAGGTAAGGGATCCTACATCTCTATTTCCTTTTATGTACTCTCTTTTATGTCATTTAATTTATGATCATTTTTCTTATGTTGGGGGATTTTCTTTTATAGTCCTCTTACTATAAATTTTATGTTCATAGGCTGAAATGCCCTATTTGATCTCTTCAATCCATTTTTTTGATGTTTTAAGTGGCATTGTTAGGCTTCTGAGTTTTCGTAATGGATTTTTCATCTCACTTTTATTCTCGTGAGATTCATGCTAAATTTTACACTATTTCATTTTTGTGTGGTGTGTGTAATTCCCATGATTGTATTATTTGTGTAATATACTATAATTTATGGGTATTTACATCTTCATTGTATGATCCTTGTTTCATGAAAGTTACCCAAATCGGTAAGGGAACCTTTCACCCTCCTCTTATTAAACGACTTATTTTTGTTAGGTATTTTAATTTACATATTCTTATGTTGGGATATGTTCTTATATATCCTTATTTCTGTAAATGGTATAACCAGGTGATGAGATGACCTTTTTACCTCTCATCAACTCATTTTCTTAATTTTAAAGTGACGTCGTTAGGCTGTCAAATTTCTGTAGGGGAACATCTTATCCTAATTTCAATTCTTTGGGTTAATCCTCTATTTGTTGATTCTGTCATACTATGAATATCTTTGGATGACGTCTGATTGTTTTACACTTAATACCCTCTTATATTTGGTGTATTTATATTTTTCACACATAATTATGTAATTGAATTACCCTTAATCTAAGGATACCGACTTTGTAAGGGACTTCATCTCAATCTCCTTTCATTGAGTCATATTTTGTTTTATACACAACATTATTTTATTCGGTGTATAAACCCCTTTTAATTTTACTTTTATTCAAAAGGAATCTTTTTATATTATGTTTTTTACTAAATGATAAAAAGGATTTTTTTGGGTATTACGTATGCGGCGACAACGACTTCTCCACCGTCATGACCATTATTTGACTTTCGACATCCTCTATAGGCCATAACTTTTTTAAAATGACAAATAAATACCATGTTTTAGTTTTCTTTTATTTTGGTATTGAAAATGGGTTTCATAATGATTTTATTATATCAATGTGTTTTTTATATCTTGTGATTGAAATGTGGAAATTTTATGTTTCCTTTATGCATGTTTTATGTGATACGATTATGTTTTGGTTCTTGGGAATTGTTTACGAAGACAGGTAGTTCCATGATAAACTAAGGTTGGGTGAGCCCGATATAGATCTCCAATGCATTGGGTAACGTGAAGGAGTTAAACTCTAAGGTTTCTCTGAAGAGATTTATGGAATATACTGTAATGGGTATCCCAAATGTAACCATGAGGGTTACTCCCTACATAAGAATGTTATGAATGCCTCAAGTTAACTTTATGTCTTATATTTTCATTGAGTTATTCATAAATCTTATGATTTCATAAGGTATGTTAATGTTCTTATGGTTTAAGAGTAAAGTATGATTTCATTGATTCTTATGTATACATGGACTAATGTTTTCTTTCCGTATTTTTATATCCCTTACTGAGCTTTTTACGCTCACCCCAAGTTTTTGAAATGTTTTCCACAGGACTTAAAGATGAATAGGGTCAAGGATGGGATCAAGGAAAGACATGTTATCTAAAACATTGAACTAGACTTGTTTCTTTTTAAGAGTTTTTATTTTATAAAAAAATGGAAACTGAGTAGAAGTGCCTACTTTGTAATCTTGTGAGATGTAATAGTTATGTCCTAATTCTCTAAAACTCTAAGCCTGAAAAGATACTCAATGTGAATTATTCATTTAATTCAAGATTGTGTAATCTTTTAAGGTTGGGTCCTTATAGTTGGAATCATAGGTCGGTTTAGATAACTTTAGATATTAGAGTGTTATTTAAGCATAAGTGACATGTTGTAGATAAGCACAATGGTTAATATATTGGATGGAGTCATTGTTTTCTTAGAAAGCTGGAATGAGTTTGAGATAACTTGGATAAATATATATTAGTGTTTATCTGCCTCATTATTATATGATGATTTTACTGATATACTCACACTGACCATTTTGGTTTTAGTAAATAGCTGGATCTAGCAGGCACCAATGTAACAATGGATGTGAAGAGAACTGTGATGGCATTCTAAAAGAATTGCTGAATGATATGGGAGTTTCAATGAGAACTCTTGTGGTTTTTCTCAACCAAATATCAGGAGTCATGATTATCCACTTGAACCTTGGTGAGTTCTCTAATGCATCATGTACAAGATAACCAACTCGATGTGGAAGTTCAGGTAATAATTATAAAGGTAACCATTAGGGTTTAAATGATCCTTACTTTTGATGTAATTATGGGTTACTAAATGTTACAATGGAAAATGAAAGGCATGAGATAAACTTGAGGTTAAATTATATTATGGTTATTTTTATTGATTTTATCTCTTTTTGTAGAAAGTTTTAAGAATTATATAGTTTTGTAAAAAGGACAACACATAGACTATGTGACAACCAGTCACGTCGGACAAAGCTATGGGAATCGATCCCACAACCAAAGTGCGACTGGTATTTATCGCTTACCAGTTAAATACGTGAAGTCCCTGATATGTATGACATATTAATTTTAGATACATGATCTTATGAATCAGGAATATGTTGATTTTGGGTTATCTATGGAAATGATTGGCCAATCATAGAGGATATGTGATTAGGTTAGTTACTTTTCCGTATGAGACTTTAAGAGTAATTGATGTTATTTGGAGATAAATGTTAAGATATATCTTAGAAGACTATGTGATTAAATCTTTCAGAGATTTGGGTTTAATTATTAGTTTGGGTTACTTTGAAGAATTTTATGGATAACTGTTTATTGAATGGTATTTGATGAACTTTGGGTTTTGTTGGACAATTTTTGGAGATTAAGAGTAGTATTTCTTTTTATAAAGGATTATCCTTTTTGGGTATTATTTGATCTTGTACTAACAATTTTTTTTGGTTTTGGATAAGGTCTAAAGACATTGGAAATATATATTTTTCACTTTTTTGGGTTAGGTGATTCTCTATAAGTTAATTATATCACTCTTAATATGAACAAGTCATCCTGAAATACTCATAGTTTAGAGAAAATTTGAGTTTGTGTTATAAATCTAGTAAAAGATAAAAGTTTACATGACAAGTGAGAATGTTTCCTTATGATATAGTTAAGATCCTAAATAAATTACTCTATAAAAAGTAACTTAAAACAAACATTTTCTCTATTAATTTTTCCTATAGGGGAATTAAATACCATTTAACCCATCATAAGTTTTAGATTTTCTTGGGGTTAACTTTCTCCTAATCATATTTTCTATCACTCTCCATCAGAACATGACCCTTTGTTTTCTCCTCCATATCTATGTTTTCATGGAATCCTAGTATGGGTTAACTTGGGTGACATTTGTACTTATCTTTCTTTCTATTAAAGTGACAATTTAATTGAATCCTTTTTTGATGTGAGGCTTTCAATGAAATTTTTAAGCCAAATTTTAAAATTGGGAGGACGTAATTCCCAAAAGGGGGGAAGGATGTAACATCCCTGGTAAATAAAGAATATGAAATTTTCATATTTATTAATATTTGGTAATAAAATATTAATATTAATTTAAATGTAATTCTTTGTTCAATGGCGTACCCACTACGTAACAATGAGTTTCTTTGAAATCTTACATTGCACACTAATAATATAATAATATTATTTTAAATGACAGTTAATGTCTAGACATTGTAATGGAATTAATGAACAGAACTAACTACCAAATGATTATATATTCTTGTAAAATATTTTTTCATTTATGCAAATAAATTTTAGAGGCTTAAAATGCAAATGAATCCAATTTTAAGCATAAATATTCTAATATTCATTAAAAGGTTGATTAACCGCCTTTTGATGGAGAACCTTTTTTAAATCTATTTTTGACAATTTTATAAGTTATATTTGGAAAAACAAAATCCTTCTTTATAATCAAGACATCAAAATTTACTTTGTTTGAATTTTTGTTATTTTGCCGATAAAGTTCATTTTTTAATGAATAGGGAAAATGCTGTATTTTAATTCAAAACCTCCTTTTAGTCTAATTTATTTATATGGTAATATTATCTTTTTAATTGGTTTTAAAGTGTAATTAAAATATATTTTTACCATTTAATCCAATGGTGGTCATTTTAAGGAATTTCACTTTGAAATCGGACATAAACAAGTGTCAATTTTTTAATAGATATTATTTTTTAAAAACACCCTATTTGTTCTGACAGCGGAAATTGATTATAAAATTAATTAATGAAAATTATATGTTTTTTATTTTGTAAAATTGATATCATTTTTGAATTTGGAATATCAAATATAGCTTCGGGTGATTTTTTGGAATTTTTCTGACAAATGTTCATTTTCAATGAATAGTGAAAAATACTGCATTTTAATTCAAAACTGTCCTTTCATCCAATTTATTTATATAGTTACATTGTAATTTTAATTTTTTTTAAGTAGTAATTTAAATATTTTTTTATCATTTAATAAAATTTTGGTCATTTTATGTAATTTCACTTTTAAATTGGACGTAAAAACAAACCAATCTTTTGATAGATCTTACTTCTTAAAAACCTGTCTTTGGTTTTGACAACGAGAATTATTTTAAATTAATTACTGCACTTTTTGTGTATGGAATTTGGTAAAATGGATTCAATATTTGGAATCATAAGGTCCAAATTATTTAATTAAGACTCTTGTTGTTGGGCATTATGAATAGTAATGACGGTAATTATCATTAATTATCATGTTTAATTAGTAATCGGGTAGTTAAAGGTAATAAAATAATATCATAAAAATATAAAATGACCCCAACATGTGTCCTAATTCTATTGGTGGTGTTATTTCCGACCATGGGATGCCTTTTACCAACCTTGAGACCCCATGTAATCACTTTAGTGTGATAGTGACCTTTTATCATATTTTTTTAAAGAAAAGAAAATGTAACCAATGTATGTATCACCTATGTAAAACAATTTTAATTTTTTTTACATAAATGATCTCTTTGACTATAAACATTATTTATAAATATAAAAATATTTCTTACTTGATGGTAATTTTTTTATAATTTTGTAGACATTAAATAAATAAATTTATTTATGACACCGTGATAATGCAGTGATTACCTCATTGATGAATGATTTAAATAAAATGAGAAGATAAGGTAAAATATAAGACATACATTTGTAAAAGACCTATTGTATGGGTGGATTTCAAACTCTTATCACCTTATCCTTGAAATATATAATTTAGGTACCTTTAATATCCGAAAATTATTTTATAATAAAGTATCTTGTCAAGACTTTCCAAGAGTGCCCCTCCTCCCTCTTATAAAAGGCCCCCACCTCTACCACCTTACCCACACCTTTCAAGCCTTTGGATGGACCAAACTCTCCTCATTTTATCTCTCCACATCCCTATATTACTCTTATAATCCTAACTTTGGTAAGAAGTCTTTTGAAGGAAGCTTTTGGCTCAAATAAAAAATAGTTACCTGATTTGAAGGAATATAAAGAAACGAACAGGACAAGTCAGACTTCAGGTAAGGGATCCTACCTCTCTCTTTCTTTTTATGTACTCTCTTTTATGTCATTTCCTTTATTCTCTTTTTTCTTATTTTGGGGGATGTTATTTTATATTCCTATAACTATACATTTTATGTTCATATGATGAGATACCCTATTTGATCTCTTCAATCCATTTTTTGATGTTTTAGGTGGCGCCGTTACGCTGCTGAGTTTTTGTAATGGATTTTTCATCTCACTTTTATTCCCGTGAGATTCATGCTACATTTTCCACTATTTTCTTTTTGTTTGGTGTGTGTAATGAACATGATTTTATTATTTTTGTAATATAATTTAATTTTACGGGTATTTACGTCTTCATTGTATGATCCTTTTTTCATTGGGTGTACGTTTTAAAAGTTACCCAAAGCGATAATGGAACCTTTCACCCTCTGCTTTTTAAAAGACTTATTTTTGTTAAGTCTTTTCATTTACATATTCTTCTGTTAGGATATGTACTTATATATCCTTTTTTTCTAAATATTATTACCATGTGATGATATACCCTTTTTACCTCTCATCAACTCATTTTCTTAATTTTAAAGTGACGTTGTTTAGTTGTGAAATTTCTGTAAGGGAACTTCTTAACCCAAATTCAATTCTTTGGGTTAAACCTCTCTTTTTTATTATGTCGTGCTATGAATATTTGTGGATTACCTCTGATTATTTTACACTTAATATCCTATTATACTGGGTGTATTTATATTTTTCACACATAAATATGTAATTTAATTACCCTTAATATAAGGATACCGACTTTGTAAGGGACTTCGTCTCAATCTCCTTTCATTGAGGCATATTTTGTTTTATACACAACATTCTTTTATACAATGTATAAACCCCTTTGACTTTTACTTTTATTCAAAATGAATCTTTTTATATGAAGTGTTTTACTAAACGACAAAACTGAATGTTTTTGGTCTTACGTATGCGGCTACAACGACTTCTCTACCGTCGTGACCATTATTTGAGTTTCGGCTTCCTCTACAAGCCATAACTTTTTTTTAAATTAAAAATAAATACCATGTTCTAGTTTTCTTTTATTTTGGTATTGAAAATGGTTTTCATAATTTTTTGATTATATAAATGTTTTATTGATATCTTGTGATTGAAATGTGGAAATGTTATGTTTCCTTTATGCATGTTTTATGTGATATTATTATGTTTTGGTTCTTGGGAATTGTTTATGAAGACGGCTGGTTTCTTGATGAACTAAGGTCGAGTGAGCCCCATATAGCTCTCCAATGCATTGGGTAACACGGAGGAGTTAAACTCTAAGCTTTCTCTGAAGAGATTTAGGGAATATACTGTAATGGGTATCCCAAACATAACCATGAGGGTTACTCCCTATGTAAGAATGTTATGAATGCCTCAAGTTACCTTTATATCTTATGTTTTCTATGAGTTATTCATAAATCTTATGATTTCATAAGGTATGTTAAAGTGATTATGTTTTAAGAGTAAAGTATGATTTCATTGATTCTTATGTATACATGGATTAATGTTTTCGTTCCGTATTTTTATATCCCTTAATGAGCTTTTTACGCTCACCCCATGTTTTTGAAATGTTTTCCACAGGACTTAAAGGTGAATAGGGTCAAGGATGGGATCAAGGAAAGACATGTTATCTAAAACATTTAACTACACTTGTTTCTTTTTAAGAGTTTTTAATTTATGAAAAAAATGGAAACTGAGTAGAAGTGCCTACTTTGTAATCTTGTGAGATGCAATAGTTATATCCTAATTCTCTAAAAATCTAATCCTGAAAAGATACTCAATGTGAATTATTCATTTAATTCAAGATTATGTAATGTTTTAAGGCTGGGTCCTTATACCCTCGGCCTGCTCGACGCCCAGCCGGCCTCCCGGCATGCTGCTCGCACCCCGTTGGCCTCTCAACACGCTGCTCAGCGCCCAGCAGGCCTCTCAGTGCGCTTCCTGGGACCCTGGACGCATGTCGGAAGCCTCATGGTTCGTGGACCGATCATGCCCGCACCTACCGCGTGTTGCCTGCATGCCCCGCGGTTTGCCCACGGGCCACCGCTCCCTGCACCGCTTGCCTGCAGACTGCCCGCGCCCCGCCGACCTGTAGCGACCATCGCGGCATCACTGGCTAAACCGGCCCAGTTTTCTGGGCCGAGTCGCTGAGCCGCGCCCCTCGCGGCGCTGGCCGAACCGGCCCCAGCCTTCGGGTCGCGCCGCCTAAGTAGAAACCTCTGGGTCGAACCACCCTCGCAGTCCGCTGGGTTGGGCCCAACGGACTGGGTTGAACCTAACAGGCTGACCCACCCAATGGGTCGGGTCAGACCCAACGAGTCTGTTTGGGTTGACCCAGAACAGGTCGGCCCAGACGGGGTTGGGCCGAGTCAGTCCGACCAGGTCGGACCGAACCCAGTCCCATTACCGACACTGTTACTTCCTTTGGCCGTAACTTTGGCACTGGACACCCTTTGAAGAAATGTCAGCGACACGGGATTTCTTGGAGCGTGACAGTACCTTGAGTTTACCCCACTAGAGTTTGGGGTATTATTGAGATACGGTCAGGTTGGATCGTACACGAATCCAACCGGGCCCCCAGGACTGAAAATCTAATAACTCACAGACCAGGCGTCCGATTGACGTGTCGTCTATTGCTTTGAGACCCCTATGATGAGATGGACCTTAGAGATAATTCTTTGTTAGACTTGGTGGAAGTTAATATGTCAAAACATAGATTGAAAATCGGACCCTCGTGGAATCAAACGTGCTTTATGGAAACCCTATGCTCGGTTGTGCGCTGATGACTGTTCCTAGATCATGTGTTGGTCCGACAGTTCAAACTTTTGTTCCCGAATCATGTGTTTGTATGACAGAATATCTAGAACTGGATCATGTGTTGTTATGACAGCTCTGAAGACTGTTCCAAGATCATGTGTTGGCCTGACGGTTCTGATTTATATTCCTGGATCATGTGTTGGTCCGACTGAATAGATGGTCCTGGATCATGTGTTGGTCCGACAGATTAGATGATTCAGTGGCTACATCGGATCATCTTTATCTCTCTACAAAAGTGGTTTACCTGTGTGAGCTGAGTCATTAACTCTTGTGTTTCCTCAAGATTGAGATGGATTACTTGATAACTTAGGTATATGTATGGGCATATACCTAAGTGGGTTTATCTGTTGATTACATACTCGTGGTTTATCCTTTCTAGATCTTGTGAGACCTTGAGGGTCTCGGGGTCCCTACTGAGTATCATTATACTCACCCCTGCATGGGCTATTCCCACACCTCGTTGTGTTGGATGCAGACGACGGACAACACTGACTGAGGCTGAGTAGTAGGACTGGACGGTACCCAGAGGTGGACCATACGCCGAGTCAGTACACAGAAGATACTGACAGACGTGGAGTGCTAAGGAGTCCATAGGTACCTACCCTTTAGGTAGGAACCCCGGAGGACGACCCAGTAGATGCTTTCCTTTTTTGGTTATACTTGCTTTTCAGTTGTACTTGCACTTCCCTGTTGGGATTGTATTTTCAGTTCCTTTTAATTTCTAGCACTTCTTTTGTATATAGCTTTACTTAGTGTTTACTTCCAGCTCGTACTCTATTTGTGTTCATTTTCAGTTTATAAAGGTGATACCTTCCCAGTTTTAGGGATTTTACACCTTTGGTGGTACTCGCCAGCCCCTGGCCTATGGAAGGCGGGCTTGGGGATATCACGGCACGGGCCCCGGGGGACGGGTTGTGACAAATTGGTAACAGAGGAGTTGTCTCTACTGCAGAACATTGGACTCTGATCTTTCGTTTCTGTGAACCAATAGTGTTAAGAGTACTGAGTGTGGTTTTCAGTCCAGGGAGTCCAATGTTGGTGCGGCAGATGACGTATCCATACACAAGGACCCTGACTTCTAATTTCCGAGTCGGTGCATGAAAACACTGATTGTGTGTGTGTTTCAAGAGTTTTCTTTGTGATCTCTTTGAGTCAGCTTACCAGGTATAACATATTGACCGTGGCGCACCTGTTCCTTATCAGGATTCCACTGCGTAGACAGCCAGCTAGGGTTTTCGAGAGAGTACACGATGATGGTCCACCGAGTGAAGAGGCTCTGGTGTAGGTCCCTCTTACGATGTTGACACCTTTTGGTGGGGTACCAGCAGCACCACCACCCATTGGGAAGTAGATGCTACCAGCCGCATTGGCGGATGGTGCACACCAAATAAGCACATTGCACATGTTCCAATAGTATAGGCCTCTATGTTTTCAAGGTGAGATAGATTCCCACACAGCTTAGTGCTAGTTGGAGGCGATTGCTAGAGTTTCTCGTCTAGTTGAGACTCCAGTAGAGAAGACGCTGATCTTAGGTACTAGTCTTTTTCAATGAGTGGCCATGAGGATGGTCCACATAGTGATGAGGCTTCGGTACATGGACTGTTTCCCAAGATAGTACCTTCGGGTAGTGTGCCAGCTATATCACTACTTGCTGGTCAGCAGTTACAACCGGCGGTACCGGTAGAGGATAGATGTAGGCTTAGTGAGTTACACAAGTTTTAGCATCAGATACCCCTCAGGTTCTAAGGTGAGCCTGACTCATAGATGGCTAAGTACTGGCTCAAGAAGGTGGCTGAGAGTTATCTAGAACTTCTATAGCTTCGGAAGGATGACATGTCGGTAGCAGGGTATTCATCGAGACATACCGATCTTTCCTGGTACTCGATGAATACAATACAATCAGTGCTTCAGGGATCTAACTTCTGAGTGAGGTATGTTTAAAGGACATCCGACCTAGCACTATTCCTCTATGCATTCCTACCTATGCTAGGGTGATAGAGATAACCATTGTGGTTGAATGTTCTTTGGCTGAACGAATAGAGCCAGTGAATGTTAGCATTGGAAAAATGTGAAAATGGCACCAGTTTCAGAGACATGAGTGTATAAAATGTTTCGAGAAGAGGAAGTGTTAAGGAGAGATGAATCTGCAAGGCAGCAGACATGGAAGTAGAGCTATGAGAGTATAATGAGGTGGTGTACATTTGGACATGTTACAACCACCCACCTTTGTAGTCCCCGCCAGGCTCAGGGAGCTGGAGGGCATGGGAAGAGAGTATCTTCATGCTGTCAAGGATTGTGACCCAAGGGCCGCAGGAATGATTCGAGTTATGGTCTATGTCTACTACTAGCTATCATATCAATAGACATAGGTACCAATCATTCCTTCCTTCCATGAATCTTGTCCCAGACCTAGAGTTTCCGGTTAAACCATCGACTTGACCCTCACGTCTGGAGATACCTTTGGTAGGAGACTTGATAATCACACTTACGCCAACAGTGTGATATGACCCATGAGGTGAGAGTTTCTGTTGGAACCTCTTGGTGGTATCATCAAGGACTTATGACGTTATTTTGGCTATGGACTGGGAAACCACAGTTCATACACAGATTGACTGTATTAGGAAAAAATGTTGTGGTTTATCTACAATGTTGGGATGAGGTTTTCCTAGGTCGGAGAAAAAGGAAACCCAGGCAGCACAGGTTAAAACTCATGCATAGGAGGGTGCAACAGATCAATCTTGAGTCAGCCATCCATACCCTCGTGGCATCAAGAGTTTTTAGTTTTCAGTTCCAAACAGGAGTGACAGAACATGAGGACATATTTTCAGCAGATGTTTCCAGGATTACCCCCCCCCCCCAAGGGGGGGGGATGTCTTCTTTGGATGGATACTACCGGAGGTTCGTTCCAGACTTCTCTAGAGTTGCAGCAACACTATCAGCCTTGACAAAGAAGGGGAAACCCTTCGTGTATTTGAAGAGATGTCAGTAGAGCTTTCAGGAGATGAGGTAGAGGCTGACTAGTGCCCCCATCTTGAGGCTTCCGGAGGAAGGCGTAGGGTACATAGTTTACTGAAATGCATCAGGGACCAGACTCGAGTGTATCCTGATGCAGGAGCATGTAGTGATTGCATATGGTTCTCAACAGCTGAGACAACACGAGCAGAACTATGTTACCCATGACCTGGAGTTAGTAGCAATGGTCTTTGCCTTGAAGATGTGGCGGCACTATCTTATGGGTGATCATTTTACCATGTACTCTGATCACAAGAGGCTCAGGTTTATCTTATCTTAGAAGGACCTCAACCTGAGACAACGACGATGGCTTGAGTTCCTCCAGAACTATGACTTCGATATAGTCAATACTCCTGGGAAGGGGAACTTGTTGTAGATTCTTTCAATAAGAGATATGGTATACAACTACAAGGAGAGGTGACAGAGCAGCTTGCTGCCTTATAGATATCCTTTGTGGATAGAGATAGAGCAGTTTTCTATAGTCTCTTGAGGTCACCCCCCCACTCCTTTAGCAAGTCATGGAAGCACAACATGGGGAAACTGACTGTGAGACACGGAGTGCTCATATATCCACAAGGAAGGAACCTAATACATTATCTAAAGGTGGGGAGCATGTCATTCTCTTCAGAGGACATACCATGGTACCAGTATTACATCAGGAGGAAGTGTTGAAGGAGTTCCATACGTCCCATTTAGCGGTGCATCCAAGAGTGGCAAAGATGTACCAGAACCTCAAACGACAGCACCAGTGGCCAGGTATGAAGAGGGTGGTAGCGGAGTTTGGCTCTCAATTCCTCACTTGTCAGCAAGTGATGGCGGAGCACCAGGTACCAGCAGGATTGGTACAGCCTTTAGAGGTCCCAGAGTGAAAGTGGGATGGGATATCAATGGAATTCGTGACGGGTCTTCCATTACATCCAGGGGTCATGACTTGATTTTGGTGATCATAGACCGACTCACCAAGTCGGCCCACTTCCTACCAATCAGAGAGATGGGTTCAGTAGAGAGCATGGGATGCCTCTATGTGCAGGAGATTGTGTGGCTACATGGAGTACCTTATCCTATTATCTCCGATCGTGACGCATGATTTACTTCCCTACTATGGAAGGGGTTATAAGAGACTTTCGGGAGGCAGCTACATCTAAGAACCGCCTTCCATCCTTAGATGGATGGCCAGAATGGGAGGACCATTCAGACCATCGAGGACATGCTACGTTCTTGTGTCCTCAACTTCAGTCGTAGTTGGGAGGATTACTTACCCTTGGTGGAGTTTTCCTACAACAACAACTATCACTCCACCATCGGTATGTCACCATTTGAGGCGTTGTACAGGCGACCTTGCAGATCACCCTTGTGCTGGACAGACCCCGGGGAGTCAGCACTGGTGGGACCAGAGATAGTGCGAGCTGCCATGGACAAGGTTCAGATCATCCATGTGGGGATGAAGACGACACAAAGCAGGAAGAAGTCATATCCTGACAGGAGATAGAGACCTCTAGAGTTCGAGGATGGCGACCATGTCTTTCTAAAAGTCTCAACTCGATGAGGTCTACTGATATCTTCAAGATTCATCGGACCATTTCAGGTCCTCTGTAGAGTTGGCAAGGTGGCTTACCACTTATCTCTTCTACCTCAGTTGCACTGGGTGCACAACGTCTTCCTTGTATCTCAGTTGAGGACATATGTGTCTGACCATTCATACATCATAGGCCAAGGGGATCTGGACATCGATGATGGAGAGAATTTTATGAAGGTTCCAGTGGAGATTGAGGATTGACAGGAGTGGGTCCTACATAGACAGTCAATACCTCTGGTGCGAGTTCACTGGAAGCACAAGAACCTCCATGAGAGAACATGGGAGCGGGATGCTTAAATTCATGATCAGTATCCCCATTTGTTCCCTTAGTTCGAGTTATAGCTTATGGTGACGTAAATCACTGCGGTGGGGTGCTTGTAAAGACCTGAAAATATTGTGGATTTTTTTTAAATACATGGTATTCTTACGAGTGTGTGAAAGTTTATGGTGCTTGATTCCGAGGCCCGGTGTGCCCTGAATCAATTTCTGAAGTTTTGTTCGGGTAAGTTTAGTAAACATACGAGCGGGTATTTATAACTTTTGAATCGGTTCTTGGAATTGAAATCTGAGGGCGCTGTTGAACTCGCAGTGTCGGTTTTCGCTTAAGAATACTCTCACCTTGATGGTAGTTGGTCAAGAATAAATTTTAGTTTTTTGATTTTCATAAAAAAAATAAAATAATGTTCCCTACACTTTATTTTATTTTGAGCCACCATTTGGTGTGCAGTGGTTAAAAACTCCCCATGGCGGTTGGAGGTGGGGGCCACCACACCTTAACCTCCCATGAAAGGTTATGATGGTGGGGCCCACCCAAGATCAACCTCTCATGTGAGGATAAATGAGGTGTTAACCACAAGGGGCTTAACCCCCTTATTAATGGGAGGAGAGGAAAACCTCCCAACTCCCCTCATTAATGAGGGGGGAGCCTCTTGACCTCGACATTAATCAATTTCTCCAACGCGTGTGATTTAATTAAGGGGAGCCTCTTGACATCCCATTAATTAATTGCAGCATCACCATGAATTAATAAATGTGAGCCTCTTAATTTATTTATCCAATTTGATATTGTTGTGACAACAAAAAAATAGACAACTTTTATTATTTTTTTCATGGAAATTCTCATTTGGTGGGAGCATTGACAGTAGAGCTTGGGAGAAAATAATTTCTCCCAATGAATAACGAAGAACGAAGAAAGCCAACAAGGATCTTCCACGGACTTCTTCCTCAGTCTTCTTCCACAGTTACCTACCGACATGGATCCACTTCGACAACCATCGTGCGAACTTGGAAGTGGAAGCGTGTGGTGGACACGATGAAAGAGGACTATGTCTTCTTCCTGTGACTTCACCTTCGACGCCTGACAATCCAGGTAGGGGTCTATTACGTGTTGATATTCCTTTTCCTTATCTCCTTCAAAGATTGGGAAGGAATTTTTACGGGTGAATTTTTGACCATCTTCTTCTCTTGATGAGCCTTTTTTTATCACCCCTAAACGCGGAGGGTGCATGCCAACTAACATGGCCCGACTCCCTTTGTTGATATCTTGTGATGTTTCTTTGGCATACCAATGTAACAATGACGACACGACGGAGGCGGAAACGACAAGGTCACGCTACCAGCAGCCTCCGTGAACAGTTCCTCCCCCCACGGTGCGCCGCCATGACCTGGCCGAACCCGTGGCCTGCCCGGCACCCAGCTAGCCTCCCGGTGCCCTGGCCGCCTACCCACGGCCTCACGGCATGCTTCCCGGCACCCAGCGGGCCTCCCGGCGCCCAAACCTCCTGCTCGCAACCTCCCAACGTGCTTCTCGGTGCCCAACCGGCCTCTCGGCGTGCTGACAGGCACCCAGGCCACCTGCCCGTGGCCTCCCAATGTGCTTCCCAGCACCTAGCCAGCCTCCCAGCTCCCAGGTCTCCTACCCGCGACCTCCCAACGTGCTTCTCGGTGCCTAGACGGCCTCCCTGCGCACTAACCGGCACCCCAGCCGCCTGCTCGCGGCCTCCCAGCGCGCTGCCTGCACCTACCGCCTACTTCTTGAGAACCTAGTGGCATGCCCACGCACCGCCGCACCCCGCGATGCTTTCCCAGACATGCCCTCAGCCTTCCTGAGCCCCACCTGCCTACCCTCCAGCCTCCCGAGCCGACCCGCGGTAACCCTCGCGGGGTCGCTGGCTGAACCGGCCCGGCCTACCAGGCCATATCACTAAGTCGCACCCCTCACAGAGCTAGCCTAACCAGCCTTGGCCTTCGGGCCGAGCTGCCTACGCAGTGTCCTCCGGGTCGAACCACCCTCATAGTCCGCTGGGTCTGGCCTAGTGGACCGGGTTGAACCTAACAGGTAGACCTGCCCAACGGGCCGGGTCAGACCCAACGGGTCTGTCCGGGTTTCCCAGACTAGGCCGGCCCAGACTGGGTTGGGCCGAGTTGATCCGAACAGGTCAGACCAGACCTGGCCCCATTACCAACCCTGTTACTTCCTTTGGTTTTAACTTTGGCAGCGGATGACCACTTGATGAAACTTCAGCGGCGCTGGTTTTCTTGAAGCACGAAGGTCCCTTGATTTTACCCCACCAGAGTTCGAGGTAATATTGATATACAGTCAGGTTGGATCGTACACGAATCCAACTGGGCCCTTGGGACTAAAAAGCTAAAAACCCACAGACCGAGCATCTGATTGACGCAATGTCTATTGTGTTGAAACCCCTATGATGAGATGGACCTTTGAGATACTTCTTTGTGGGACATGGTGGCTATTGACATGTCGACACTTGGATTGAGGAGCAGACCCTCTCAGAATCAAGTGTGCTTTATAGAAACCCTGTAGCTGGTTGTGTACTAATGACTATTTATGGATCATGTGTTGGTCCGACAGTTCTAACTTATGTTCCGGGATCATGTGTTGGTCCGAAAGAATAGCTGGACCTGGATCATGTGTTGGTCTGACCACTCTAATGATTGTTCCTAGATCATGTGTTGGACCAATAGTTCTGACTTCTGTTCCTGGATCTTGTGTTGGTCCGACAGAATAGCTAGTCCTAGATAGTGTGTTGGTCCGACAGCTTAGATAATTCAGTGGTTGCATCTTCTCATCTCTATCTCTCTACAAAAGTTGTTTGCCTGTGTGAGCTAAGTCAGTAACTCTTGTGTTTCCTAGTGATTGAGATGGATTACTCAATAACTTAGGTATATGTATGGGCATATACCTAAGTTGGGTTATCTATTGATTTCATACTTGTGGTTTATCCTTCTTGGATTCTGTTAGAGCTTGAGGGTCTCGGGGTCCCTACTGAGTATTGTTATACTCACCCCTGTACGGGCTATGCCCACTCCTCATTGTGTTGGATGCAGACAACAGACAGTGTTGACTGAGGCTGAGTATCAGGACTAGACGGTACCCAGAGGTGGACCTTACGACGAGTCGGTATACAGAGGACACTAACGGACATGTAGTGCTGAGGAGACCATCTGTACCTGCCCTTCAGGTAGTAACCCTAGAGGACGACCTAGTAGCTACTTTTCTTTTTCATTTTTACTTTCTTTTCAGTTGTACTTTCACTTCCGTATTGGTCTTGTATTTCCGACACCTCTTACTTTCTAGCACTTCTTTTATATATAGCTTTACTTAGTGTTTACTTCCGACTCGTACCATATTTGTGTGTGTTTTCAGTTTATAAAGGCAATGCCTTCCCAGTTTTAGGGATTTTACTCCTTTGGTGCTAGTCGTTAGCCCCTGGCCTATGGAAGGCTTGCTTGCGGTAATGACGGCATGGGGCTCGGGGGACGGGTTGTGACAAAAATATTAATCTTTTGGGATTAAAGTGTGATATTAATACATTATTCTTATTTTTATAACTTTTTTTAGAAATTATCCTAAAAAAATAATTTGAAATTATTTTAGGAAAATATTTTTTGAAAAATATTATGAAAAAATATTTTATTAAAATAAAGTTTTTAGAAAAACAAAAAAAAATTAAAAAAACTAATGATTTTAGAAAACTTAATGACTTTAGAAAACCAATTATTTTAGAAAAACTAAATAGAATATGTACTCCCCCTTTATAAATAAGTTCTTTACAATAAGAATTTGTTTTAAGCATGAATAATATATGAATTATCATTTTTATTGTGTGTTGTATCTAGAACACTTTAGAACAAAAAAATTATAGTTTCTATATATTCTAATTCATTAGTGTAAAGTGATAAAAAATATTGTTTCTTACAAGACCAAGAAACTAAATCTACTCCTATTAAATGACATGTTTCAGATGTACTTTTTCTAACCATTTTACATCCACAAAATTTTAGTATGTAACATGATTTTAAGTTTGAAATAATTTATATAAGATTTAAACAAACCAAGATCCATACTTCCTTTAAGATAACAAAAAATTGGTTTAATAGCTTTAAGATGGGATTAATTAGGATTTTATTGATATCTTTAACATAATCATACATAAAACATTAAATCTATAAAACTAGTTGTTAGGTATAGAAAACTACCAATCGTTCCTCTAAAAATATTTTGATCAAAAGTTTTCGAAGATTCAAAAAAAATTAAATTATTTGAGGTTCCTATAGGAGTAATAAAAACTTTTATATTATCATATCCAAATATTTTAAGAAAATATTTTATTTACTTATGTTGAGATATAAATTTTTTTTTGGTTTTTTTTAAATTTGAAAACCAAGAAAAAATTCAATTCACTCATCATGCACATCTCTAACTTATATTCCATAAGATTTTCAATAGGATTTTTAAGATAATTTAATGTTGATCTAAATATAATTTCATCAACATAAATTTGAACAATTATGGTATCGTTGAAAACTTGTTTAATAAAAATAGTTATATTTCTAGCTCCATTCAAAAAAAATCTTTCAATGATATGATTAATCGATCATACCAGGCTCTAGGGATATTTTTAAGTCCATATAGGTCATTTAAAGGTATAAAAACATGATCCACATATTTTTTGTTTTTATGAATATGGGTTGTTCTATTAAAAATTCTTCATGTGCATATCCATTAAAGAAAGAACACTTCACTTCCATTTGAAAATGAATGAAATTTAGAAGTTCTATATATACTAGAAGTTTATGAATAGATTCAAGTATAACTATTGGAGTATAAGTTTCTTCCAAGTCTATGACTTCATACTGATTATAACCAATTGAAAAAAGTTTAGATTTATTTATATCTATGTCTCCAATTTCATCACATTTATTTCAAAAAACCTATTTCACACTAATTAAAAGAGAATATTTAGAAAATTTATTAAAATTCCAAGCATTATTCCTATAAAATTCATTGATTTCACATGGTATAGCTTTTATCCAATATTAATCACATATTTCCTCACCAGGATTCTTAATTTTAAAGTGAGATAAAAATGCACCATGTTCAACTTCATTTCATAAGGAATTTCTAGTTCAAACTTGTTGATCAACATCACAAATTATATTATCACTATGATGATTCATAAGTATTAACTAATTCCTTAGGTTTGTATAAATTTTTTCTTCAATAAAATGTTTCATTTATTGTTGAGTTAAGACTTTAGAAATGTTTTTTTAGTTATTTTCACATAATAAGATCTTGTCAACATCAGTTGAAAAGCAGTTTTTAGAATAACAACTATAAATGTGGTTTGAGGTCGTTTAAAAACCTAGGGATCTATTTCACAAAATTTAACATGTATTGTTTCTTCAATAGTACCAACTTTTTTTTAAACACTATAATACTTTCTAGTTTTAGAATTGCCTAAAAATATACCTTATTAAAATTTTGGAACATATTTATGTAAATTAAATTTAGTATTAAATATAATACTTTGTAACCAAAAACTTTTAATTAATAATGTTTTGGATTTTTTCCTATCCACAACACATAAAAAGTATTGTTAATAAAAGGATTGATTAAAACATGATTTATAATTTAGTAAGTAGTACTAACTACTTCATCCCAGAAAAATTTAAGTATTCAATCAGCATGGTTCTTGTAATAAACTAAATGATTCTATTTATTATTTTGAAAACATCATTTTTTGTATAGTTATAGGTGTTGATAAGTTATCTATTATACCTCTTTTTACTAAAAAAGTTTAAAATTAAAAATTTTAAAAATCTCTGACATGATCACCATGAATAGTTAATGAAGGCATATCTTTCTCTTTTTATAGATGGTTTATAAAATTTTTAAATAGAAAAAGGATTATGACTTGTTCACTAGAAAATAGACCCAAGTGCATCTTATGTGGTCATAAACTAAAACATAGACATAGTATTTCCCACCAATACACTCAGTTTTTATTGGATGAAATATGTACGTGTGCAATAATTGAATATAATAATAAGTTTAAACTTCACTAAAAGATTTAAAACATGACTTATGCTTCTTTCTATATTGAAAAGGGTCACAAACATTTGATTAATCAAACATAAGCTCTAGTACATATCTAACAAGTCCCTTCTAAGAATTTTTTCTAATGTTCTAACATTACAGTGTCATAAACATATATTCCATGACCATGATTTATCTTCCATTTCATTAATTAAAGGTATAAATATTCTATGATCATCTAACTTAAGTATCTATAAATTCCCATTTATGTTGGCAGAAAAAATAAATTTATCTTTTAAACTATGAATTGTACTTTTTTCAATTCAAAATTTAAGAAGATAAACCTTATCACATAATAGGGTGATCATAATAAGGTTTTTCTAAAGAAAATAAAAATATAAAACATTTTAAATTAAATATTTTCCAAGAATAATGATATTACCTATACCAATAATTTCACTGTGATAATTGTCACCAAAATTGACTTTTTCAGCTTATATATTAATAATATTCTGGAAAAAAAACCACATTTTTGGTCATGTGTTGAGAATATCCATTATCCATGTACCAAATATTTTCTTTTTTGGTACATTTCTTATTTTCCTAAAATTTTAAAAAATAGGATTTTAGTACCAAAAAATTCTTGGGACCATCACTGTTAGAAAAAATTATTTCAAGAATACACATATATTCTACATTTTTACATTCAACTTTTAATAATTCATTATAAAATAATATATATGAAATCAAAAATATTTTAATCTATTTAATGAATACTTGTTTTTCCAATTTCCACCACTTTGTCACTTTATAAAGAAATTTGTATTTTTTTGAAAAAAAATAGTTATTTTGAAAGGGTGGTTTTGAATTAGTAAAACATATTATTGAAACATTTATATAGGTTTAATTTTTATATACATATTATCGCAATTTTATTTACCAAAATAAAACTTTGATATTAATTTATTCAGATTTAAATTTTATAATTTATTTTAATAACTGCATATTTATTCTCATTGGATCTTGTAGTTTTTAAAAAAATTATTTTAAAATATTTGATTTTTTAAGACTCTATGTATCTAATTGTCATGGAAGATTTTATATTTTAGTAGTAATTTTATACATTGTATAATTTTATTATGGAAAATATTTATTATAATCTTTGAGTTTTTTAAAAACATTAATATTTTTTTCTATTAATGTTGTAAACCTAGAAACATCTTAAAATATAATTAAAGTATTATCCTCTTCTGATGAAGTATATTCTTCTGTTGATGATGTATAAATATTTTAATTTCCATTTAGATTAATATGGTTTAAGGTTTTAGCATATACCTTATCCATGAAGAAATTGTTTTTGTAATATATTTATTGAACAAAATATAATTCTGATTATCACATTCACTTTTTGAGGCATTATATGAAAAACTATCACCTCCACATTCACTAAAAGTGTCAGAATCTTATATACATTCCTTAATTTTGTGCATGTATAAATTTTTTGAACTTATTTATTTCTTCTCCTTCCACTTATGTGTTGGACAATCTGTTCTAATATGACACAATTTCTTATATTTATAAAAAATCATCTCTCATGAATATTTCGTCAAATTTATATATTGAAATTGTTTCTTGTACTTGTATCTAAAATCCTTCTTTCTAACTATATTATTCATTCTCTAACATATTTAGGAAAGTTTGTTTTAACATTATTCACAAGAACTATTTCTAGTATCATCATTAAAATTCTTCTTCTTATGAGATTTAGTAATTTTTTCAGAACACTTGAATTTCTTAGAAATAGTTGAAGTAGAAGAAAAAGATATTACATTTTTCTTTTCCATCTTTTCATCATATATCTTCAATATACCCTCATAATTCCTAAGAGTTTCAATTTTATCATCTGAACTCAAATTCTAAATTTTCTTCATATCATTAATAACTATTATTTTATAATCCCATTCTCTGGGAATAATATCAATTTTCTTCACAACCAAAATATCTTCAATAATATCTTTGTCACCCAAATATTTAAAACAATTAAAAATAATCATAAATATCTAATGTGTCATAGAAACACATTCTCTTATTAAGAAATAATAATCTTTGTAGTATACTGTAACACCCTGAGATTTTATGAGAAATATTGTTTTTAATTTCTTTAATGTCTTGTGTTGTACGCTACACAAAGATTAGCTTGCACTATACACAACACCATATTATCTTGTAGTGTATGAAAACACTATTTTTGGCATGTGTTCCACACAAGAGCGACCTTCCTCGATAGTGTGTGTTGTACGCAATACCGAGTTTCACTAAATAGTGATATATTATTATAATATTATGAAATATCCTTTATTAATAATATTAACTGAATTTTAAATTTTATAACATTATAATTAATCTTAAAAATGTTCTAGAATGAGATATAAAAACAAAATCAATTTTTCGATAAAAGAAGTATTTTTCAAAAAATGCAGTTTTACCACCTTTTGATGGCACACCCATTTTAAATATAATTTTTGACATGTTTATAAGTTCAGTTTTACCAAATAAACTTTTTATTTTGAATCGGGATATAAAAATTTACATTGGATAAAATTTTGATACTTTTCTGATAACTTTCATATTTTGATGAATAGTAAAAATACAATTAATTTTTATTAAAAACAACTTTTTTCAGCGAGATAAATATAATGGTTAAATTATAATATTGATTGGTTTTAAAGTATAAATAGAATATATTTTTAACATTTAATATAATTTAAGTCATTAGCATTAATTTTACACTGAATTCATAGGTAAAAACGTTTCAATTTTTTTCAATGTTTTAACTTTTCAAACCTGTTTTCTTAACAACAGGATTAATTTTAAATTAATTACTTCAACTATTGTGTTTTGAATTTTTAAAAATTGATTCCATATTTGGAATCAGTAGGACCAAAAGTATGTTAATTGGCAACTTTTTATTTTTAGACATTATGAATAGTAACTACGATAAATTTTATTTTCTACAGTTAAAGGTAAATCGGGTAATTTAGGGTAAAAATAAGATTATAAAATTACCCTAACACCTGCAAAAATTTTATTGGATGAATAAAGGTTGACCCATATCACCTAAGGGTCGAAATATATTCATTTCATGGACTTTTTTACCGTGAAAATGATGTAATTATTATTAAAACCAAAGAAAGTGAGAACATGTCACTTTCTTATATCTTATAACTGTAATAATTTTCATTTATTGATAAAAATCATAAAACCTCGAATATATGTAGTATAAAAAACATAATAAAATTATCTACATCATGAAAATTTATTTATAATTTTTAGGGATTAAATAATTATCATTAATGCTAACCCAATAGTGATGCAGAAATTGTTTATATAGTGAAAAATCAATAGTACAGTTTTTATTAAACTAATAGTGACCATAAAAGGAAAAAAAACCTGACCAAAACTTATTTTTCATTTACATGTATACCATAATCATCCAATGGTATAGTATTTGACCATTTGGAGCCTTATAAAAGTGATTATGAAACTTATATTATTTTATTTTAAATGATGTCAAAGTTGTCACCTTCATGATTTAATAAATATAACAATTTAAATGTTGTGATTTTAATATGATAAATTAGATTAAAAGTATTATTATGAAATATATTAGATTTATCTGCATCACAATATTTTATCTTTAATTTTTATGCAATAAATAAGTATATTAAATAATTATACAATAATGTTGTAGTAATTATCTTATTAAGGGAAATATCAAATAAATGGTTTTAAAAATATAAAAATAAATGTTATATGAACAAATTAATTTGATCCATGAATTTTTTAGATTAATATGACATGTTATAAATATATTAATTTTTTTTCAAAAATATCCTCTGTGTGGATTTTATTTAAATTCAAATAAATCAATAGTGTCAAAATAAACCCTATTGTTATTTTTCAAAAATAACATATTATTAAATTGTTAAAAAATCACAAAAATAATTAAAAATTATAAATTGTAATTTATATGGTCTAAAATTACATAAAATATACAATTATAGAGATATAACAACACATAAGTAATTATTTATAAGAATTTATAATTTCGAATATTATCACCACAAATGAAATTAAATAGATTAAATAAGGATAAATCAATTTGATAATGATTAAAATAAATTCCAAACATGTGTAAATTTTATTAGTAGAAAATATTACAACCCTATCTCATATCATCTTCAAATTGAGTCATTTTTGGAGGTTTTTTAAGTGGGGTTTGAATTTATTATAAATTAATATTTCTTATGTTTCCAAAGGTGCCCCTCTCCTCCCTAATAAAATGGCACCTCCTCCCTCTCCACTACACAACACTTTGAGCCTTCAAGATCTGCCTACCCCTGATCATTTATCTTCTCCACTTCCCTATGACCCTACTCGAGGTCTTTTCCTTCATCAAAGACCAACTTTAATGCCCTAAGAGGAGGTTACGAAGAGGCGTGTCGAAGAACAGGTAAATCCTTTACCGATCCTTTCAAAATTATTTCTTCTTCTACATCTTCTTATTTTTTTTTATTATATAGTAATAAAATCAGTATCACTAATATAATTTTATTTTATTATATATATGAAACAACCCTATTTCACCTTTTATCCATCCTATGGAAAACGAAATCACCATGCATGCGTATGTACGGAATACCGTCTGTCCACGTCGTGGTGTAATCTGTTTTCCACCTCCACATTACTTGGATGGGTATAATGGTATAAATAATAACTATATATGGTTATTATAACATTATACTAATTATGAGAAATTTTATCATCCACTATAATTCCATTCGATAATTATGGGAACGATATCATCGCTCGTGTGTACGTATGGATTACCGTCTACACGACGTGATGAGATTCATTCTCCAAGTTAACCATTCCAAAATGATTATAAAGTATATATAATAAATAATAATTAAATATATGACATATTAATTATACTAGATTTATGTATATGTTATTTACTTACTTCCATTCAATTTAATAAGGAAACGAAAACAATGTTCTTCTGTACGTACGGATTACCATCTCCATGAACGGTGTATTTCTTTACATTTATCAATCTATTATATATATGTATATTCTGAATATATATTATATATAAATCATGTTTTACATTCAGGAAGTAAGTAATCAAGACCTAAGTAATCATATGAATAATTACAAGTCAAAACACGGATGATAAATGAAACGATTTTACCCAAACCGTTGATTTAACATAGAATTGACAAATGAACAGGTAATATAAAGTCATAAGTGAATCATATATGATATCATAAATATTATTATAGTTCTATTAGAATTTAATAATATGTTTAAACCCACTATAAAGGAGTCTTGGATACATACAGAAGAAATTGGACATAAGGTAAGGGATAATTTTGCAATCTCATTTTTATCGGAGATTGCTTATATGTAAGTATTTACTAGGGTTATATTATTCATCCATGTCCATAAAAATGTTTTTCTTAAAGTGTTTAATATTCTTCCATGTATTTTTAAAAGTCATTTTTCTGCCTCTTTGACTTAACCTTTGTGTTATGGAAGGAATCTTTCTTTTGTTTAGCATATGTGGTACTTTTTGACTTTTTAGTTAAAAGTATGAGGAGAATGTTTTTTTAACTTATACGGAATGAACAAATTTTTATGGTTTCATAATGCCTTATTTTCATGAATCTTACTCTACAATATTTCTTGAATATTTTAAACAAAATCCTTTTCTTTTAAAATTGCATGAAATTTTGTGAAAAGAAAATGATTTTGAAGAAGAAACGATATTTTCATTAAGAATTCATTTTAAGTGTTTTATCAAAACCATTTTCCATACAAGAAGAGATTATTTAATATGTGTATGTTTCACGTATAATGTCTCTATGATTTACATGGTTTCACTTTTCTTATGATGAATTGATATCCATTTGTTTTATATGGATTATGTTATGATGGGATGATGTTTATGAAACCAATTTTATTCTTTGGGTTATGATGCAAGATTTATGATTGTGTTGTGGAACATGTAAGAATGAATTCAATATGATATGGGTGGGACCTATATCTCTCTTCAAGGCATTGGATAAATATTTTTATCTCATGATATAGACATGTCGGGAATATCATGTAAAATTTGGTTTAGTAATACAGGGCTGGAAAGGCAAGTAAACCCGGTTCAGTAATGGACTTTTCCCATTATGATGGTCTTTGCAGCAATGCCTTGGATACTATGGAAATCATATCATGTGATTAATGGTTTTCCATAGTTACATCTTTTATTTTATTATGATTAATGTTCCTTTATGATCTTTTCCTTACATACTTCCAAGATTTATGTTATTTCTCAAGATTTTGATGTTTTATGTTCATGTTTTTACGTTCAAATGTTTATGGATTGTTTTATGTTCTCTATGTTTACCCTTACTAAGCATTTGAGCTCACCCTTTTTATGTTTTCTTTTCCCCAGGATATAAATAATATATTAAGGTAAGAAAACCAAAGGGTAAGATCTTTGTGGGAGATTTTTAGGATCTTTCACCATGATTAGAAGATTATGTTCGGAGTTTCCAAAGACACTAAACTAATACGGTCTTTGGGTGCCTGTTTTTTGTCATGTTTTAAGTATTCAGCAGTAGTAATGTAATTTCCATGTACATCAATCTTTGGGTCTCTACATTTGGTATCAGTGCGAAGGTTTAGTTAACCTTTGGAATCTAGGATGCGAAAACTTTAGTGAAATCCCTAGATATATTTCTAAGGTATGTCTAGGGATGTCTCTAAGGTTAAGTATAAGTATAGGTAATAGTCCTAGAATTATGGTAACGATATTAGAATTAAACCTAATATGTTATATATTGATGGTACACCCCCTTTATTATGTTGTTTTTATAGCATTATTTTTTCCTCTCACACTATTCTTTTTGAGTTTTAGAAAAATGGATGGAAATATGAAGGTTCATGATAATAGAGAATATGATGGACAGTGGAATGATATTCTTCACGAGAAACCAAATGAAACTGGATCTAGAAGTCCTCATATTGTTATTATGCCTAATCATAAATCTTGTGAAATGATCAATAATCTCATCTTTGGTAAGTTTCCTGACTCATCTAATAAGATAAAGATAGAGTTTCATGATGATCATAGGGAAAATAAAGTTCAATTTCCCTCAGGTAAAGCATGTGGGAAGAGGCATCAGGGATAATGTTTCAATGGAACTGGAAGATGCTTTGGGTGTGGAAAAGAAGGACACAAAGCCAGTAAATGCAAAAGAAAAGTTTCAGTTAACACATTGTACAAGGATAATGGTATTGCTAAGACATCAACAATGGTTAAATGTTTTAAATGTGGAACATATGGGCATTATGCAAACAAGTTCCCTAAGGGAAAATCTCATGAAGATAATTAGCATGGTCATATAGGTAGTATTTATGTTGATGATGATGAAAATACTACAAATGATGTATGAGATGAAAGAAGTGTTGAGGAATAAAATTATGAAGCTCAGTCAATGGTTTAGGAAGGCAGTGGAATGATTGCATGTTTATCAAGAGTAATGTTGTATAAGTAATTTCATGGTACTATGGAATAAATAAACATCTATGGATTGTTACACTATTGTTTTTACTTAAGTTTTTTTTGAAAGTTTATGTTGAATGGTACTGGTAACCATGAAAGGTTATTCAGATATTTTTGGAAAGCAGATGATATGCGCATAATGAAGGGATAAAAAGATAATGATATTTTTGATAGTATTAATGAGCTCATATAAGGACAAAGTGATATCACGGTTTGAGTATATAGAAATTTTAGGATTTAGGTATGTGGAAAGAGTTTACTTTTGATAGTATTCATGTATACACAATGATTTTATAGTAATTCATGTTTCAAGAGAATAAATGATTAAGGTATTCATATTTTTGTAATGTGACCAACAAGATATATCTTATGATATACGAGGGATAAATGATGGTATTAACATGCTTGGTTGATGAAATTTCTAGTAATAATTTTCTTTATACTATGCACTTGGATAGAAGTATTTTGGATAGGTCTAAAGATTTGAAATGGATTATGTTGGACATAAGATAATATTGTATAAGGATAGAACCTTTTTTTGATATTATTTCTTGAATGTTATAGTAGAGTAGTTTTAACAAAAGGACAACATGTAGGACGGGTGACAACCAGTAACGGTGGATAGGGTTGCGGGAATCGAACCCACAACCGAAGTGCGACAGACCTTTATATCCTACCACTGGCCTACAGGAAGTCCTTGGTTAGTAGATATTATTTTTATTTTATTAAACGGTATGATAGATGAAGTATAAGTCCATTTTTTGGAACCATATACGATTAATATCACCATAAGATGGACTTATGTATATAACATTATCTAAGCTTATGTTTGAGACATATGGAATGACCAATCATTCTATTGAATGATCTGCTAACACTTCACGGAAGACAAATTCAACTTCATTTCTTTAATAGATGAAGTGTAAATTGTTCATGTCATAAACAACAGTGAGATTGTACCAAAATCAAGTAAGTATTTCTTTTAATTCAAAAATTATTCAACATTAGGGAAATGATCTTGAAAACAAAAAATGTTGTCCTAGTTCCCTCATATATGATGAATTAGATGGTACCTTAGATCATAACAAATGTATGTCTTTGTGATTGTTGGATTTTTCATATCCATGTCCTCTACCACTCTTCATCAAAAGTTTATGGTTAGATTTCTCTTCGATATCCATATTTTCACCTATATTTTCCTATGTGAAAACATAGTGATGAGTTACTTTGGGTATCCATTATGTTTCTAACATTCCTTTCTTAAATTATGTTTTAGTATTCCTTTTTACGATTTGGGTTTCTATGAAAGAAATTTTCAAGTAGAAAGCCATTTTTAACCCCGACGAATTTTGAGGGAGAAATTCATTTTAGTGGTGGTAGAATGTAACAACCCGATATTTTATGAGAAATATTATTTTTAATTTCTTTGATTTCTTGTGTTGTATTCTAAACCAAGACTATCTTGTTCTATACGCAACACTGTATTAGCTTGTAGTATAAGCAAACACTATTCTTGGTTTGTGTTGCACGCAAGAGCGACCTTCCTTGATAGCATGTGTTGTATGCAATACTGAGTTTCACTATACAATGATATATTATTATAATATTATGAACTAGCCATTATGAATTTTATTAACTGAATTTTTAATTTTATAACATTATAATTCATCTTACACATTTTCTAGAGTGATATATGAAAATAAAATCAATTTTTCAATAAAAGACGTATTTTTCAAAAAATGCAGTTTTACCGCCTTTTGATGGCGCACCAATTTTAAATATAATTTTTGGTAAGTTTATAATTCATATTTTAAAAAATAAACATCTTATTTTGAATTAGGATATTAAAATTTACATTGGATAAATTTTGATACTTTTCTAAAAACCTTCATATTTTGATGAATAGTAAAAATATGCTAAAATTTAATTAAAAACAACTTTTTTCATCGAGATATGTTATATGGTTAAATTATAGTATTGAATGCCTTTAAAGTATAAATAGAATATATTTTTACCATTTATTATAATTTAAGTCATTAGCATTAATTTTACTCTGAATGCATAGGTAAAAACATTTCAATCTTTTCCAACGTTTTAACTTTTAAAACTCGTTTTCTTAACAACATGATTAATTTTAAATTAATTACTGCAAATTCTGTGTTTTGAATTTTGAAAAATTGATTCCATATTTTGAATTAGTAGGTCCAAATAATGTTAATTGGATACCTTTTATTTTTAGACATTATGAATAGTAACTGCAGTAAATTTTATTTACTACAGTTAAAGGTAAACCGGGTAATTAAGTGTAAAAGGTAAATCTGGTAATTAAGGGTACAAATAAGATTATATAATTATCCTAAAACCTTCCAAAATACTTTTTTAGGATTACAAGTAGACCCATATCACCTAAGGGTCGAAATAGATTCATTTCATGGACTTTTGACCATAAAAATGATGTAATTATTATTAAAACCAAATAAAGTGACAACATGTCACTCTCTTATATCTTATAAGTGTAATAATTTTAATTTAGTGATAAACTTCATAAAACCTAGAATAAAAATATTCTCCAGAAATATACTAAAATTATCTACTTCATGATAATTTATTTATAATTTTTAGGGATTAAATAATTATTATTAATGGTGACATAATAGTGATGCATAAATTGTTTATTTAGTGAAAAATCAATAATACTGTTTTTATTAAACTAATTGTGACCATGAAATGCACAAAAACCAAACCAAAACTTATTGGTCATGTACATGTAAACCATAAGCATCCAATGGTCGAATAATTGACCATTTGGATCCTTATATAATCAATTATGACACTTATATTATTTTATTTTAAATGATGTCAAAGTTGTCACCTTCATGATTTAATAAATATAAAAATTTAAATGTTATAATTTTAAAATGATAAATTCGAGTAAAATTATTATTACTAAATATATTAGATTTATATACATCATAGTATTTTAGTTTTTTTTTATGCAACAAATAAGTATATTAAATAATTATAGAAAAAAGTTGTAGTAATTTTTTTATTGAGAGAAATTTCAAATAAATGGTATTAAAAATATTAAAATAAATGTTATATGAACAAATTAATGTGCTCCATTAATTTTTTTGATGAATATGAAATGTTATAAATCTGTTAAATATTTTTGTTCGAATATATCCCCTGTGTAGATTTTATTTTAATTCAAATAAATGAACAATGTCAAAATTGACACTATTGTTATTTTATAAAAATAACATATTTTTAAATTGTTTAAAAATCACAAAAATATTTAAAAATTATAAATTGTAATTTATATGGTCTAAAATTTTATAAAGTATCCAATTATGGAAAAATCCCAACACATAAGTAATTATTTATATCAATTTAAAATTTAGAATATTATCGCCACAAATAAAATTAAATAGATTATATAAGGATAAATCAATTTGATAAGGTTTAAAATAAATTCCCAACATGTATATATTTTTTTGGTTGATGAGATAACAACCCTATCTCATCTAATATTTGAATTTTTCATTTTTGGATGTTTTTTTAAGTGGGTTTTGAATTTATTAAAAATTCATATTTCTTATGTTTCCAAAGGTGCACTTCTCCTCCCTTATAAAAGGGAACCTCCTCCCTTTCCTCTACACAACATTTTGAGCCTTAAATCTCGGCCAACCCCTGACTATTTCACTTCTCCACTTCCCTAGAAACCTAATAGAGGGCCTATTCTTCATCAAAGTCCAACTTTAGTGCCCTAAGAGAAGGTTAAGATGAGGCGCGTCAAAGAAGAGGTAAATCCTTTACCGATATTTTAAAAATTATTTGTTCTTATACTTCCACTTCTTTATTTGTTTCATTATAAATTAATAACATCAGTATCACTCATATACAGATATTTTATTATAAATATGAAACAACCCTATTTCACCTTCTATCTATCCTACGAAAAATGATATCACCGGGTGTACGTATGTATGGAATACTGTCTCCACGCCGTGGCGTAATCTGTTTTTCCACCACCACCTTACATGGATGGGTATAATGGTGTAAAGAATAACTATATATTGTTATTATAACATGATACTAGTTCTGAGACATTATATCATTCACTCTAATTCCAGTCAATAATTATGAGAATGATATCATCGCTCGTGCGTACGTATGGATTACCGTCTCCACGACGTGATGACATTCATTCTCGAAGTTAACCATTCAAGAATAATTATAAAGTATATATAATAAATAGTCATGAAATATATGAAATATTAATTATACTGGATTTATGTATATGTTATTTACTTACTTTCATTCAACATTATAAGGAAACGAAAACAACATTCATGCGTACGTACGGCTTACCGTCTCCATGAACGGTGTATTTATTTCCATTTATCGATCTATTATATAAATGTATTTTCTGAATATATATTATATATAAATAATTTTTTACATTCTATAAGTAATTAATAATGACCTAAGTAATCATATAATTAATTACAAATCAAAACAAGGATGATAAATGAATTTTCTTTACCCAAAATGCTGCTTTAACATGGAATTGGCAAATGAACGGGTAATATAAAGTCGTAAGTGAATCATATATGATATCAATAATATTATTATGGTTCTGTTATAACTTAATAATATGTTTTAACCCACTATACAGGAGTCTCAGACACATACGGATGAAATTGGACATAAGGTAAGGGATAATTTTGCAATCTCATTTTTATCCAAGATTTTTTATATGTAAGTATTTACTCGGGTTATATTTTTCCTCCATGACCATAAAAATGTTTTTCATAAAGTGTTTAATATTCTTCGATGTATTTTTAATGTCATTTTTACTGCTATTTTACTTTTACTTTGTGTTATGGAATAAATCTTTCTTTTGTTTACCATACATGGTACTTTTTCACTTTTTTGTTAAAAGTATGAGAAGAATGTTTTTTTAACTTATATGGAAAGAACAGATTTTGAAAATTTCATAATGCCTTATTTTCTTGAAGGTTACTATACAAGATTTCATGACTATTTTTAACAAAATCCTTTTCTTTTAAAATTTCATGGAATTTTGTGAAAACACAATGATTTTGAAGAAGAAAGGATATTTTCCTCAAGAATTCATTTCAAGTGTTTTATCAAAACCATTTTCCATCTAAGACGAAATTATTTAATTTGTGTATATTTCAAGTATAATGTATCTATGATTTACATGGTTTCACTTTTCTTATGATGAAATTATTTCCATTTGTTTTATATGGATTATGTTATGATGTGATGATGTGAATGAAACCTATTTTATTATTTGGGTTATGTTTCATGATTTATGATTGTGTTGTGGCACACGTAAGAATGATTTCAATATGAGATGGGTGGGACCTATATCTACCTCCAATGAATTGGGTAACTATTTATATCTCATGAGATAGAAATGGCTGGAATGACAAGTAAAATCGGGTTCAGTAATACAGGGCTGGAACGGTAAGTAAACCCAGTTCAGTAATGGACTTTTTCCACTAAGATGGTCTTTTCAGCAATGCCTTGGCTACTATGTAAATCATATCATGTGCTTAATGGTTTTCCAGAGTCACATGTTTTATTTTATCATGATTAATGTTCCTTTATGATCGTTTCCTTACGTACTGCCATGAGTTATGTTATTTCTCAAGATTTTGATGTTTTATGTTCATGTTTTTACGTTCAAATTTTTACTGATTATTTTTATGTTCTCCATGTTTACCCTTACTGAGCATTTGATCTCACCCATTTTATGTTTTCTTTTACCCAAGATATAAAGAAATGTTTTAGTTATGAAAACCAAAGGGGAAGATATTTGTCGGAGATGTTGAAGATCTTTCACCGTGATTATAAGATTATGTTCCGAGTTTCCAAAGACACTAAACTAATACGGTCTTTGGGCGTCTTTTTTTGTCATGTATTAAGTATTCCGCAAAATTAATGTAATTTCCATGTATGTAAAGCTTTGGGTCTCTAAAAATACTCCCACTATATATTCATTGGTCTTAATATCTTCGGTTGTCCCAAAGTGAGTGACTTCTAAATTTTTCCATATACTATTTGTATCTTCACATGAAGATATTTGAATTTTAATATTGTTGTTCATATATTATTATAAAGTGTTTCTAATGCTATAATTCAATTGATATTAAACCTTCTCTAAATTCATCAAAATGTAAACTTATTTTTATATAATTACATAGTAACCGGTAATCCTGAAAAAATTATCAACTCCAGTGTTGACAAAAAAAGTATTCATCATATATCTCCAATACTCAGAGTTAGCTCCATCAATAATTAGTGTTCTTTTAGGGTTAAAATTTTCAAGAGTCCCAACATTCATACCTATTATATTTAATAAATATGAAATAATCTTTCTACAAATACACTTTTTTGAATAATAGTTTAGTACATATTTTTTAATCAAGAAAACTTTAAATCTTTAAAACATGCTTGAAATAAAAAATAGTAATTAAAAAACAAAATTTTGTAAGATATATAAGTAAAACATTCTATGATACCAAATGCAGGATCATAAGAGTCTATAAATGGATACAAGAGGAGGGAACCATAGTTTATAAAAATAAATCTTACAATTTCTGTAACACCCCGGTTGAGGAAGCCACCAAGAGGCTCCCCTTACACGGTTGGTCACATGGCCACAAGCGCATTTCCCCAAACACCAGAGGCTTACGAATAGCAGCGAGGTCCTTGGGTGTGATAGTGGGGAAACTATACCCTCATTGGCAGAGTACACAGCAGAAGTAACAACACATACAACAACAGAAGTAGAAAATATCCAACAACAATAACAGCGGAAGACTAATAAATAAACAATTGGAGTAGAAATATATGTAAATGATGCATGATACATATATGTATAGAAAAATATCCAAACAAGTCACAATGATGAATAAAGTACTAAACCAAATTACAAAATAAAAATAGATGAGAAACTCCTCAGCATCGTAAGCCTCGGCTTGGTCTCATGCTCTCCAATTCCAGTGGAATCAAGAACCTGATGTAGAAGGGTGCTTTCCCTTATCTATACCTGCAACAATATAATCTGTTTGGGCCCAAAAGCATGACCCAAACAGTGTGTGAGATAATGTCTTGATAGGAAACCACCCAAAGATCTGTGCCTAGAAGTCAGTGAATATATGGCAGGTAAAGTACAGTAAGCAGTAAACAGGATAATACACAGTAGTAACAATCAACAGTTTCTAGCATATAATTTAAAAACAAGAAATATCCACTCATAAAAGAAGAACAAAAAGTTAACCCCTAGATAGTTCTCACATCCTAACCCCTAAGGTTCATCCTACAACTAGTAGAAACCCTCTAGGAGGCACACACAGTCTCACCCCTCTGTATTAGCTAAAGAAAGAATAGACTCTCTGAGGAAGCACTCACTGTCAATTCCCTATATAGTCTCGTATCGTACTAAAGGCGCTCTGGGGAAGCACTCAACGTCTCATTCCCCCTGTGGCCCATGTCAAGGAACTACATAAACTCTGAGGAATCACTCAACGTCAATTCCCCATGTGGTCTCACATCGTAAAGTTAAATACACTCTGGAAAAGCCCTTATACCCATTCTCTCTATGGTCTACTGCACTAGGTTCTCACAGTCCTGTGTAAGTCAGCAAGTATTGCATTGCATAATGGCCAAAGTATCCTTATGAAATACTTGGCTAGAATTCTAAAGTATCTCAGCATGGAAGAACAACAGTCACACCATCCTACAACTAGGCATGGAACTAGAAAAATCCTAACAGGAAAAACTAGAACAAACAGTTATAATAGGAAAACATGCATGGGAGAAACATCCAAAGAATAGTAAATTGCCCTATTCCCAAGCAATATCCTCTACACAAGAAAATAAGAAAACTAGGAAAAATTTAAGGGTAAAACAAGAAACACGCAATACCCCATTCAAGGGTATTGGTGGAATTTGCACAAAATACTCAAAGACTTTCTACATAAAGGCACAAACCACCTACCTCGACGTTAGGAGATCACTATACTGGAGCCGAGAGGCTTGAATCTTCGTAGAATTTCATAGATCTATGAAAACACATAAAATTTTCAACCCACTATAACCCAGAAAAGAAAAATAATTGTAAAACAGGGTTCCAGTAGAGGAGAGAACCCACGGATGTAGTTCCAACACAATCGACAGAGTTCGATTCTTAGAACAGACGGAGTTTTGGGGGCTCGGAGAAGATTTGTGGCCATATTGAATGCTCTTCATCAAATAAGCTAGAGAAGAAGATGATTCTGGGGTTAAGACGCAACCCCGGTCCATTTAATGAAAAAATTACATGGCCTATACTTTTGGAGTACACGGTGTGTACTAGGATTTTTTGTACTCCGCTTTAGGCGGCCTCCAAATCACCCCTACATGGTCATGTGTGTGGCCATGACACGGTCAGCGCACAGCCTCGACTGGCAACGAAGTACACAACGTGTACTTATAAAGTACACGGCGTGTACTTCAAAAATTTCCGGAATCTCCTCTTTTCTCAGAAACTACAAAAAAAGGAAAAACATACCTGAATAGAAGGTCTGGGTTCTTACAAACTTCCCCCCTTAAAGAAATTTTTCCCTGAATTTCCCTAGCGAGGCGTAGATGAAGAAACCCCAAACAGCTCTGGCCACTGCGATCGTACATCGGCCTCCCTCTCCCATGTCTCTCCATGTACTTGCCTGTGCTGCCAAAGAACTAATACTAGAGGAATATACCAGCCATAGGGAACCTTTGTACTGCAATAGACAATCCGGATAGGATGATCCTCAAACGATGTGTCCGCTTCGATCTCAAACTCCTTAGGTTGAAAGACATGAGACGGGTTTGAAAAGTAACGTCGGAGCTGAGAAACGTGGAAGACGTCGTGCATAGCCTGGTACCTCTGAGGTAACTGAAACTGATAGGAAACTGGCCCCACTCTCTCCAACACTTCAAACAGCCCGAAATACCTCGGTGAAGGTTTACCATGTCTCTTAATCCTATTGTGTCTCATCCTCGGTGCGACATACAGGAACACTTGATCCCCGACCTTGAACTCCAGAGGTTGTTTCCACTGATCAGTATAAGACTTATGTAGAGACTGTGCCATAGCCATCCTCTTCCGAATCAACTCTATCTACTCTGAGGTCTCTTGAACAAGACGAGGTCCCAACAAAGCTACATCTCCTGCCTACAGCCTACATAAAGGTGATCGGCATTGCCTACCATACAAAGCCACATAAGGTGCCATCTGAATAGTTGCTTGAAAACTATTATTTTAAGCAAACTCCACAATAGATATATGCTTCTCCCAAGAACCTCCAAAGTCTAAAATGCAACATTGGAGCATACCCTCAAGCACCTGAATCATGCGCTCTGACTGGCCATCTGTCTGGGGTTGGTATGCTGTACTCAAAAGTACCTGTGTATCCAAATCCATCTGAAGCCCCTGCCATAACCAAGAGGTAAAACCTGTATCTCTATTTGAAACAATGGATTGTGGAACTCCATTTAGATGTAAAATTTCTCGGATATACAACTGTCCCAACTCATCAACACTGAAGGTCTCCTTGATCAGCATAAAGTGAGAAACCTTCGTAATCCTATCAAAGACAACCAAAATAGCATCATTCCCTCGAGGAGACCTCGGAAAACCGGTCACGAATTTCATCACGATATCATTCCACTTCATCTCAAGAATGGGTAACTACTGTAAACGACTTGTTGGTCATTGATGCTCTGCTTTCACCTACTAAAAAGTGAAACACCTCATGACAAAACTAGAAAAATCTCTCTTCATACCTGAACACCAATACTAGTGGTGTAGATCACAATACATCTTGGTGACACCAGGATGAACTGACCAAGATGAGGAATGGAAGTCTCACATCATCTCCTCGTGTATGTCTGCTGGCACCCATACGCGTCCTTGGAAATGCAAGATCTCATCCTCACCCACTGTCCATTGAGGAATAGGGTCTTCTCTTGACATTCTTTCTCGTAGGACTAGACCTTCAGAATTTGATAGCTGACTCATTCGTACCCAATCAAAAAGTGTAGAGGTAATAGCTTCCGAAGATAGGTAAGTCTGCCCCTGTCTGTCGTGCACCTCCAAATGCATCTCAAAGAACAGAGCCATAAGCTGCCACTCACTACTGGCCTCCTGAACTGCATGTATCTGAGTCCTCCTTCTCAATGCATCAACCACTGCTTTGCCTTTCCTAGGTGTATAATAAATCTCAAATTCAAATGACTAAAGATACTCGACCCACCTACGCTGTCTCAGATTCAGATCACGCTGAGTGAAGATGTACTTGAGACTCTTGTGGTCAGTAAACACCAAAAACTGCTCTCCTAGAAGATAATTTCACCAACAGTGTAAGGCATGAATAACTGCTGCCAACTCCAGATCATGCGTCGGGTAATTAATCTCGTGTGGCCTCAACTACCGAGACTCGTATGCAATGACTCCATCTCCCTGCACAAGCACAGCTCCTAGACCGATACCTGAGGCATCACAGAAGACAATGTATCTCTTGACCAACTCGTACAAGACTAGTATCGGTGCTGAAGTAAACCTCTCTTTTAGCTCCTGAAAGGCCGAATTACAAGAATCTATCCATAAGAACTTTTCACCTTTCTTGGTTAGACCTATCAGCGGTGCTTCTAAGCCTAAAAAGTCCCGTATGAAGCATCTATAGTATCCAGACAACCTTAAAAAACTCTGCAATTCAAAGATGTTCACTAGCTTCTCCCAGGAAAATATTGCTCTCACGTTCTTTGGGTCTACTGATACTTCTATCTATTAGATAATATGACCCAAAAAGTGAATCTGATCCATCCTAAAGTGGCATTTCTAGATCTTAGAATATAACTGATGCTCTCTCAGTGTACTCAAGATGATCTCAATATGGGTATCATGGTCGTGTCGAGTGTGAGAGTACACCAAGATATCATCCATGAAGACCAATACAGAAGAGTCCATGTATGGATGGAACACTCGGCTCATCAGTGCCATGAAAACAACAGGCATGTTCATGAGGCCGAAGGGCATAACCATATACTCGTATAGACCATACCTACTCTGGAAATCTGTAAGAGGTAAATCATATGGTCTAACACACAACTGATGATAACCAGACCTAAAATCGATCTTTGAGAACACCAGGGATCCTCGAAGCTGGTCAAAGAGGTCATAAATCCTAGGCATGGGATATCGGTTATTCACCATCAACTGGTTCAGCACCTGATAATCCACAAAAAGCCTAAGGGATCTATCTACCTTCTTTGCAAATAGGACATGCGAACCCCAAGGAGAAGTACTGGGTCGGATGAAACCCTTCACCTGCAACTCATTCAACTACTTCTTGGGCTCCTACAACTCAGGTGTAGCCATCCTATAAGGAGGAATTGACACCAGTGCCTCTCTTGGCACGAGCTCAATCGAGAAGTCTACCACGCGCTCCAAAGTCAAACCTAAAAATTTATCTAGAAAGACATCCCTGAAATGATCCACCACTGGAAAAAATTCTAACTGTGAAGTCCCCTGGTCATCCAGATACCAACTGGAAATCTAATATCTTACTCCGCCCAGCCCATGATTCTCTAGTCCTGCTCTACTCGCCTAGACATTCCACTCACCCATATGAAGAATAGATTCCCCCTCTGGTGATATGAAACTCACCCTGTGGCGAAAACAGTCGACGACTACCCGAAAGGGAACTAGCCAATCCATTCCGAGAATGAAATCATAGCCTATCATCTCTAGGACATAGATGTCCCAAAGAAAGTGATAACCAGCCACCTCTAGAGGGCGCTTCTTTCACTAACGTACACTAGTCGTCCTAGTCTCCAACGATGTGTCTAGTGTCATCATGTTGGCAGAAGAAAAGGTACAGAGCCCAAGGCTCTCCACAACAGCAACAGAGATAAATCTATGTGTAGCACTCGTATCGAAAAGAGAAGAAGATAAAACTGAGGCTATTAAGATCGTACCTTGAACTGTAGAGGGTCCGGGTTCCTTCTTCTGCTGGGTCTTCTCCACTACAAAAGCTTGACATGTACCATGAACCTATGATCCTGCATGACCTCTCTAAGCTAATCTGCCTTGCTGTCACTAGAAGACCAGTGACTGACTACCCCGACCTTGACCCCCACCTCGGCTCGAACGGCTGGAAGATCTCCAGTTCCCAGACTAGTGAGAAACAGGTGGCACTACTCCTGAATGAGGAGTCATGGAAGAACCTCTCTCACCAGCTGTTGGTGAGAAAACATAACAGAAACGCTAGAGGTGACCTATCTTACCGCAAGATCGACACTCCACTGGGTCTCTCTGGATCTATGGACTTGTATGCCCAGCTCTTCCACACTGGTAGCATACCTCTTGGATACCTGAAGTTGTGTCTCGACGCCTCGGATCACCGCGCGTAGAATCTCTACGGCACTTCCTGATGTCAGCTACTAAAGTACTAACTCTGGAAGCATAACCGCACTAGATATCCACTCCATAATCTCTCAGATTGTGCTCTACAATCAGTGTCTGGTTGACGATGGAAGCAATTGATGTCTACCTGAATATGTTCACATATGAGCGGATCTCCCATCTAAGACCATCCTCAAACTTACTTTCCAAGAACAACCCATCTGCGCTCTAGAGTGGTGTGAAACGCTGATGATCTGTGAAGCAAGAGGAATACTCCATGATAGAAAGAGTACCCTGCTACAGACTCATAAAATCCTGGGTTAGGTCGGCCATCAGGGTCTCCGGATAGAAGTAGTCATAAAAGACCCGCTGAAACTCCTCTCATGCGACAACCTACTGATGACCCGCATGTGGGATCATATCCCACCACTTCATGGAAGATTCTCATAGCATATAAGTAGCGATCTTGACCTGCCTCTCTGGAGGCATCTCCAAATGCTCGAATATCGTCATCTTGGATTCTATCCATGACTCTACAGCCACAGGTCCTCCTTCCCTAGAGAAGGTGGGAGGATGTTGCTGCTAGAAAACACGCTTTAAGTCTGCTATAGTTGAGGTAGGAGGCAAAGATCCTTGGAAGGTCTTCATTATCCTCAAAAAGCCTTCCCTAACTGCTCATCCGCGGCTGAAAATGGTATAACTGTTGGTTCCAAGGCTGGAACAGTAGGAGGAACTGCCGGAGGTCCCTGATCAGCCATATCTGGCGTCTGATCACTACCCTGTAACTGACGGAAAATCGGAGGACGTCTCGGTGCCATATCTCTGAAAGGTCAAAAGCACACCATTGATCAGGATTATCAAAGACTGAGAACTCAAGAGTATAAGAGGGGAACAGGAGAAAGAAACAATAAAGTTTTACAAAACATGACTACATGGATTGTATAAAATATACAAGGTGTGTTGTGTTAAGCCATTCACATGGGCGTGTACTTCTCCCCCAACTGGTCATGTAACACCCTGAATACACGATGTGTTATACTCACACACGGCGTGTACTTGATATTTATTTCCCTGCCGGAGCCTCCTTAGTTGGCTTAACCACATGGTTCTCTACAACCCTAGACTACACGGCATGTTTAGGAAGGACACAGCGTGTACTAGAGAAGGTTTCGATGACCTGTGTTGTGAGTTACATGGCTAGCTATAAGGTTGACTATACACGGCGTGTTCCATGGGAATATAGTGTGAACTTGAAAGAAATCCCCTACCCATGTTGTTCATGACTTAGGCTAGACTATACGATGTGTTCAAGGTGGACACAGTGTGTATAAGAAGAGACTCCCCCAATCTATGTTGTTAGCTACATGGCCAGGTTCCTAGGGTTACACTACACGGTGTGTTCAACTAGTACATGGCGTGTTCCCACAAGATTTTTCACAACCCCGTTTCCCTGCTCACACAGTCAGTGACAAGGCCAAAAAAATACACGGCGTGTATTCATATAGTACACGCCATGTATTCTTGGTATTTCCGAACTGTAGCCATAGAACTGCACTGGAGCCCAGAAACGCAAAAAAACAAAAGTTAAGGTGCCAAATTACTATCTTTGAGGGCCCATACTCATCGCTAATCAAAGTTTGGCTTCTCATACACGTTATAAAAAAGTAAAACAAGCAATGATCCACCAAATTATATTCCATGAGGGCCCATAAAACCTCAAGAACCAAAGTCTGGCGTCCATCTAAGAAAGGAACTATACAAAAAAAACTCTCTATCAAATAGTAGGGATTCTGTCAAAGAATCTATCACAACATCATGCATAATGTACACAACATCTATCACAACAACATGAAATCGCTAATGCATCCTAGATGGCATGGCCAAAATGTGTGGCATGTGATTTCTAATAGGTGCCTATATGATGCATGAGATGACATACCCTCATATCATCGGGTTGCGACGGAAATAGAACTGCAATAACAACAACTGTAATAGCACAAAACATTTTAATCACCCAACGGGGAAATCAAATCAACTGTAAAATTTTCAAACCAATTAAAATGGAAATAAACGGGGTAGTATGGTTTTTCCCTGTACACAGGTTAGCTACTCCTTGGCACAGCTCATTACCAAGTACCTATTTCATCTTATCCCTGGATCAAGGCTCCAAACAGTAATCCAAGAGACCAGAAATCCTCTGATATCACTTTGTAACACCCTGGTTTCGGAATCCACCCAGAGGGCCCCCATACCCGGTTGGTCACATGGCCTCAAGCTCATTTCCCCAAATTCCAGAGGCTACCGACTAGTAGTGAGGGCCTTGGGTGTGATAGTGGGGAAACTATGCCCTCATTGGCAGAGTACATAACAGAAGTAACAACACATATAATCGCAAAAGCAGTAAATATCCAACAACAATAACAGCGGAAGACTGATAAATAAACAACTAGAGCATAAATATATGTAAATGATGAATGATACATATATGTCTAGGAAAATAGCCAAACAAGTCACATTGTTGTATACAATACTAAACGAAAGTACAAAAGAAAAACAGTTGAGAAACTCCTTAGCATCACAAGCCTCGTCTTGGTCTCATGCTCTCCCGCTCCAGTGTAATCAAGAACCTGAAAGAGAAGGGTGCTTTCCCTTATCTATACCTGCAACAATATAATCTATTTGGGCCCAAAAGCATGACCCAAACAGGGTGTGAGACAAAGTTCCAGTAGGAAACCACCCAAAGATATGTGACTAATAGTCAGTGAATATATGGCAGGTAAAGTACAGTAAGCAGTAAATAGTAAGAAGTGAATAGGATAATACACACCAGTACCAAAACATATTTTCTAGACTATAATATACAGAAAAGAAACAGCCACTCAAGCAAGTAGAACGAAAAGGTAACCCCTGGGTAGTTCTCAGAGCCTAACCCCTAAGGTTCAACCTATAAGTACTAGCAACCCTCTGGGAGGTACACATAGTCTCACCCCTCTGGTTCAGCTAAAGAATGAATAGACTCTCTGAGGAAGCACTCACTTTCAATTCCCCCTATAGTCTTGTATCATACTAAAGGCACTATGGGGAAGCACTCAACGTTGCATTCCCCTTTTTGACCATGCTGAGGAACTACATACACTCTGAGGAAGCACTCAATGTCAATTCCCCATGTGGTCTCACTTCCTAAAGTTAAAGACACTCTGGAAAATCCCTTACGTCCATTCTCTCTATGGTCTATTGTACTAGGTTCTCACAGTCCTGTGTAAGTCAGCAAGTATCGCACCGCATAACGGCCAATGTAACCTCATGAACTACTTGGCTAGAATTCTACATCATCTCAGCATGGAAGAACAACAGTCACACCATCCTACAACTAGGCATGGAACTGGAAAAAGCCTAATAGTAAAAACTAGACCAAATGGTCATAACAGGAAAACATGCATGGGAAAACATCCAAATCACATTAAATTACCCTATTCATGGGCAATGTCCTCTACATAGAAAAATAAGCAAAGCAGGCAAACAACAAGGGTTAAACAAGAAACACGCAATACCCTGTTCAAGGGTATTGGTGGAATTTGCACAAAATACTCAATGATTTTCTACAGAAATGAATAAACAGCGTACCTAGACATTATGAGATCGCTATAATGGATCCACAGGGCTTGAATCTCCTTAGAACATAGTATATCTATGAAAACTCATAAAAAATTCAACCCACGATAACCTGGAAAAGAGAAAGAATTGGAAAATAGGGTTCCAACAGAAGAGAGAGCTCACCGATGCGGTTCCAACGCAATATATGGAGTTCGATTTGGAGAACGGATGGAGATTCGGGGGCTCGGAGAAGATATGTGGCCGTACGAAATGCTCTCTGTCGAAGAAGATGGAGAAGAAGACGGTTCTGGGGTTAAGACGTGACCCCGATCCGTTTATTGAAAAAAAGAAAGTACACGGCGTGTACTTTGGGAGTACAAGGCGTGTACTAGGCTTTTACGTACTCCGCTTTAGGAAGCCTCCACATCACCCCTACATGGTCGTGTGTGTGTCCATGACACGGCCAGTACACGGCGTGTACTTATAAAGTACACGGCATGTACTTCAAAAATTTCTAGAATATTCACTTTTCTTAAAAACTCCAGAAAAAAGAAAAATATACCTGAAAAGAAGGTTCGGGTTCTTACAATTACCTTTCACTATTTTTTAAGTTTATCATATTGATTTTCGATTTTATGTTTACTAAGATATTATTGGACTGACATTTTTTAATACTTTTAGATAACTATAGTGATTATAAAAGTTTATAGAAAATTTAGATTTTATTTAAAAATTAATAGAGGAAATGAAACTTGTAAAAAATAAAAAGCATCATAAATTTCTAAATAAAAACATTAAAAACGTTATAAACGAATATCCACACATTAACCATTAGTGTAAATTAAGTCAATCTCAATGACATAGGGTATCAATGGTTCGACATAAATGTAAAGCTCATTATTTCTTTAAGAATAAATCACTTTATCTCAAATATTTTAAAAGCTAAATCTTCCTTACCCTAAAATACCTTGATCAAACACAATCATCTTGTTAACAAAGTTTATATCAATCCTATAGAAATATAATTTTTCTACAAAAATACATTCTAAAAATTTTGAATGTTTAAAGTTAGTAAAACATGATATTTAAGAATATGTGTTGTGATATTCAAAACAACGATTAGAAAGTGTTGAAAGTGGAACTTTCATCTCAACATCCACCTTAGAGAGATTATATTCCTACCGAGGAAGATGAGGTTCCTACTCAAGAACCTCCTCCAGAAGCGTCTAGTGTTGAGAAGCCATGGTGGTGACGAGGTAATCCATGTTGTGTTGTACGTGGGGCATCACCTGCTCCACAGAAAGAGGTCACACCTCTAGCATTCAAGCCTCATCTAATTTTGGATGTACACCAGCAAGAATATAATCCATTTACATTATTAGTATATCCATAGTTTTCACCAGATATAGCTGATCTGGCCTCATATCAGGAGTAATTTCTTATGCATCCATCTTTCATGGTTGTCCCTTCATAGGCCGTATGGTTCCCCTATCATATGGAAATACCTTACACTTCATCCCGATGATTCACAGATAGAGAATCAGACTATTTAGGTTCTTACACCTGAGTAGGATCCCTTAACTAATCATAGTCCACCCCAGTATAAAGGTCAATGATCTCAATACGATCATCCCATTCTCACAGTAGATCATGGGATGATACCTCACTATAGACAATGATTGTTCTCATTGATTTAAAAATTTTCTATTGACTTAAAGGATTTGAAAAAAAAATTCTATCATCTTTATTAATGACTTTCTATCATATTGGTGATTTTTTTTATTTTCAAGTTGTTTTTATTTTTATCCTCTATTTTATTTACTTTTTATATTGTAATAATAATTTAAATTTTATAAGAATTAAAAGATGAATACTTGAAACTTAGGGAAACTTATTAAATTTTAAGTGGGTTACTTTATAAGATTACAAAACATAAAATATAAATAAATATAATTAAAACAAAAAATATATACTAAAAATCTAAAAAATAGATGAAAATACAAATAATTTAATCAATATAATAAACCAAAAATCATTTACATGACACAAACATTATTTCTTAAATACATAATATTTACACAATAAAGAATACATGAACATAAAATAAAGTTTAACTAAAATAAAAATTAAATCAAGAACATTGATTAAACATATAAAAAATAATTTAAAATAAAAAGAATTTCAAAAAAAATATTAATATAAATGTTATGTTATGAAACTAAAAAATAAATTAAAATTACTTTACGTTAATTTTTTTATGAAATTATTTTTATTATCAATTATTTATTAATTTTTTAATTATGTTAAATCTCATTAAGATTGTATTTATAATTTATACTTTATTGTCCTACAAATTCACCTGAATGAAATATTATTATGTCTCATGTATGTGACTTTGAATGCATATAAATTATAAAATATAAATAAAATCTAATTAAATTTGAAAAAATGACCATACATATAAAAAAATATATAAAAAATAAAAGAATTCATAAACAAAATAAAGAAAGTATAATTTACCTACAACAAAATTTATTACTTAAAAACAAAATATTTACACTTTATGAAATTAAATGGCATAATTCTTATTAAGTATTATTTTATTAATTACATTATTATGAAATATTATTAATTATGTTATTATAATTAAATATTATTAATTGCATTATTAATAAATTATAATTAAATTATTAAATGTTTACAATATTTAAAATAATAAATATGAGTAATATTGTAAATAATATAATTATTAATGTAATAAATAATGTAGTTAATAATATTATTTAAAAATAAATATTAATTAAATTAGTAATATATAAAATTTAATTATTACTAATAATGGTATTATTAAAAAATTTATATACAAGTATAAATAATTTTAAATTATAATAATATTCATTTTTATTTGTATACATACGTATATAAACTAAAAAAATTAAAAATATATCTTAAATATACAAACATATATATATATATGTGGAATTGATTAAATGAATTTTTTGCCTTTTAAAAATGTTGTTAAAGAACTTGAAACCTTTTTCTAAAGTTAATAGAAAATGAATTCAGGACCCACACACCTTTAGCCGGGGAAAAAAGGTTAAAGGAATTAAAGGGCCAAATGCCTTTCTCATGGGAGAAAAGGTACAATGTATTACATCATCGTGTTTTCACACTAACGGGGGTTATCTAGATCAGTGTTTGCCTCTTGCTTGCCAATCATAGATTCTCACATGAATTTATTAGTTGTTACGCTCTTTTTGATTGATTCTTTTAGTTAATATTTTCCTTATACATATATGCCTTATACCAAAAACTCCTTCTTGGACATTATTACTTTGGGGGATTCTTCAATTTAGTTCAGTTAAATAATTTTTATAAAATTTAGGGTTTCAGTTTGGCTCTCCATTCTGAGTAAACCCTCAAGTTCACACTCTTATTATCCAAGATATATATATATATATATATATATGGATAAAGATACAAAAGGATAGTAACTCTACTGTTTCTTACTAGTTTAATGGAGTTGATTTCTCTCATCATCCTTCTTGTCGAAGAGAAATCTCCAATGTGATCATGGCATCACCTTACTTCATCATGTGAAGGATGATAATGAATTAGCTACTCATTCAGATTCTAAAACTATAATGGTGATGGAACTGGACTATGATGGATCTAGAGAATAAATATTCTAGATGGAATTGAACCTCGAGGAATCAACATTGAGGGGGTATTCACAAATCGTGGAGGATCTTAACAAGGTGATATTGAGTCCCTAGTTAGGGATATCACAAGTCTATTTATTATTTCTTGTTGGATATTTTTTATTCTTATTAATGTTTTACTTTAATTTTGTTTCTATTTTCATCATCATTATGTCTGGATCAAGAGTACAAGTTAGTTCCTTGCTCTCAGTTTGATCATAGGATCCTAGTATAGTATAAACTCATATCCTTGATTGATTATCCTATTTTTTATATTTTTTCATTCATTTTACTTCTTTTTATTTTATAGTAAAATCATATGATGATTATACCTCATGCACATAGGCTAATTGGATGAAATACATTAATCTACATGTTCTTTATTTCATTATTTTATCACTTCATTTGACTTACAATTCATTGAATGATTTATTCTAGTTCAATCTTCTTGGGTTAATTTACTTCTATTTCAATTTTTTCGCTTGAAATAAAATATTTTTTTCTTCTTAAAAAATATAATATGCTTTCATGATTTGTAAACCAAATATATATATATAGTATTGCTGAAATTAATCTGTAGTTGTTTTTTTAATATATATATTACTTGTTATTGTAGATTCATTTTGTACAAGAATCGACATATTGGTTCATGAAGTTTTTATATTATAAATCTATAATTTTTTTTCATTCTTATTGATTCTATAGAGATAAATATATATGAAATAAAATTATCTCATATTTTTATTATATTTTTTCAGATCGATTTTATTAAAAAGCTATTGTCAAGTGATTTTATTCAATGTTTTAATTATTTTATTATTCTTAGTATATGGAATATATTGTTTAAATTCCTTCTATTATTATTGGTTTTAAACTTGTATAATAAACATTACATTTTTAGATTTCCTATTTTAGATTTTTATGAACTAAAATTGAACTCCATCACCATAAATTGGTCATTGAATTCATAATTCCCCACAATGTATCCCAAAATTTCATATCAGTTCCAAGGTATGCATAATTTTTTATCATCATAATTTGAAATCGTTTATTCATTTTCTTTAAATGAATTTTTCTTTGGATTTTACATTCTATCATGGTTTCATGGTTTTTTCAAGAAGTTATTTATATCACTTTGGCTATAATATTATAATTTAATGTTAATTGTTGTTTCATTTATTTATCCCATGTATTCTAACATATATTGATCCCTATGGATACCATTGATAGAATTTTAATAGTTATTTCACTTGAATTATGGTAGGAGGGGTCAGTAAGTATGGCATAGGAAAGGGAGCGAGTCGGAAGTTAGGTTTCTTGATTGAGTTTATTAAAAATTATTATTTCAACATAATAATTTCTTTGTAAATTACAATGGTTTTTTAGATCTGGTTTTAAAAACTTCCACTAAATGATTAAAAAGTATTTAGACCCATTTCTTAATGATGGTTTTGTAAAAAATCAATAACTCTTTTATTTGGTTATGGTTTTGTTTAAAAACTGGTAATAAAAAATTTCAATAAGTATTTCACAAAGGTTTATTTAAAACCACTAATATATTTTAAAAAAACCTAACCTTGACCACACCACCCCCTCCCACTCCCCACTCAAACCCAATTTCTTAATGTTTACCCTGCTCGAACACCCTCCCCCTCGATTCTAGCATCCCTCTGAATGTCGGCTACACTCACAAGCTCAATTTCTATTGTCTTATTGGCATCAAAATCCCTCTCAACGTCAAAAACCATCTCGGCCTCAATGAAGACCACCCACTAAACCTCGATTCCATATCTCCCTCTCTAATTCCCTCTTATCCACTTTACCCCAAGACCCTTGTTATGATTTCCATCAAGTATGACCCCTCTCTGATTCCCTCTTAGATTTGTTTCACTCTAATCATAGGTAGTTTATATTGTTCCTTATTTTATTGAATAATTGTGAAATAGATTTAGGTTTTGTAAATTCCCTATTCAAATCCTCATAAATGGATATCAGTTTAGTATATTTATGAATTATTGGTGTTTTAGGGGTATTTTGGGATCCTTTTTTTGTTTATTGTTTGTCTAGTTTGAAATAAGTAACCTCATGGATGCTAAGATATTTATTTCAAAGATTTTAGACAAAATGTGAACTTCTCTTATATTTTAATTTTTAGTGTGCAATTAATGTTTTGTGAATTTATTTGAACTTATTTATAATTATTTTAACTGAATTGATAAGTGAAAAAATTATTTATGAATTTTTAAGGAAAGGAAAATGAAATTACATGTAAAAAATATGTTTAATTGAGTAAATGGTGAAATAATTCATGAAATTGATGTTAACATTATTATAATAATTAATAATAAATTTTTTTTGTGTTTCAATTATTTGTTATTGTCATTTGGTTATGTTATAGTGTGGTTTATTTTTATAAATAGTGAAATGAATATTGAAATGAGTTTTTATAAATTGTGTATGGCTTCTAAAAATATATTTATTTAATTCTCCATTAGTTATAAAATATTTTAATATAAATCTATAAATAAAATTGTATATCTGTGACAAAATTATGTGTCTTTATATATTTATTCAAATTTGAAAAATAGAAATTATCTTTCTTTATTAACTTAAATGTATTTTATTTTTATATTTAATAATATAATTATATTTATATTTGAAAGTATTGGAAATCAATTACAAATGCATAAATGATATATTACCTTAACTAGGAACATATCTCTTTATGTTATGGGTTTTAATATGTTTTTGGATTTTTCAATTGAAAATTGATCCATGGATGGAAGAAATAAATGATTAGGTCATAAATGAAAATTGAGAAGAAGGTTGAAGAGAGATGAAGTATTTGAACACATGAAATTCCAAAAATTTCCTCATTATCATGTGTGTTGTATTTGGACTGGGGATTTAAACATTATATAAAATTAAAAAAAATTATTTATTCAATCAAAATGTACAATTTAATGCCTCAATAGTGGATAATGATATTCAAAACATGATAAATGAATCTTTTGTCACAATAGGGAAACACCAACAATAATGTAATACATTAGTTGATTCACTTGTTGATGTTGAAAATATTAATAATGTTTTCAGAAATATGGGATAACTTGGTCAAGATGATAATGTATTAATGGATTAGGGGGAGGAGACTTATAAAAGGAAAAACTCATCTAAAAGAACAACTGAGTTTTCCAAATTAGTTTCATATGGAAATCGGGAATTGTCTGAAGGGTGTACTAAATATTCATAATTTTCTTATCTACTAAAGATTTACCGCATTAAGTGTCTATATGGAATTATAAATAAATTAATTTCAATGATATTATATATATTTTGTGATGAATGTACTGATACCAAGATCCTTATATCATTTATTTAGATAAATAATACTATTATCAATCTTCGACTCAATTATACAAAGATACATGCATTTCCCAATGATTGTATGCTTTATTCTAAAGAATATTCAAGTAGAGAAATGTGTAAATGATTTTTTACTTCTAGATAAGAATAATCAAGTAATGATGTTAGTTTGAATCTTTTTTCCAACAAAAATAAATTGAAAAATAAAATTCTTGTGATGGTTTTCTATTATATTCTATTAAAATCATGGTTTAAATGATTGTTTATGTAATCAAAAACCACTGAACATACATAGTTTCATGATTTTTAAAATAATAATGAATAATTAATGGGTCATATAAAATGTTAAAAAGAGTGTAAGACCTTTTATTCATTACAACAAGATTTATTTTTTGATATAATAAATGTATACATAGGATAGAATATGGTGGATTCAATCCTTTTGGGAATTTAAGTGGTAATTAAATCATTTGTCCAGATATTTTGATCACTTATAATATACCTTCTTGGATGTGTATAATAAAATCATTCATCATGTTGATGATGATTCCTAGAAATAAAATTAATGAAAATGAAATTGATGTCTACCTTCGACCTCTTAGTCCAGAATTATAGGAGTTTTGGAATGGTGGGTGAAAAAACATATGGTGCATCTACCGTGAAAATGATCAAAATACATACAGCCCTTATGTGGAAAATTACAGACATTCATGGAATAGGAAGTTGGTTTGGTTTGAACTTACACACTAGTTTGGATTTTATATTTTTGACTTTTACTTTGAGTCTCAGTGAATGCCTTATAGTAGAAAGTGGTGATTCATCAGTCCTCATCACTTCCTTGATACTTATCATAGATTTTGTTTTAACAAGTCACATTTCAACGGAAAAACTAATTAAAGGCTTACACTAAAATTATTATCAATATCACATATGTTTACATAATTATAAAATTCTATAAAAAAATTTATAAAATATTTTCAACTCAATTAATGTGGAAAAAATTTAGTGGAACATTGGTTACAACTAGAGAATAACAATTGAATAAAATGAGAATATTTTTTGAACTCCATATTAGGAATTTAATTTTTACATTATAATATTGATATTATTCACATTAAGAAGAATGTTTCTTTTAATATTCTATTTAAATTTCTTAAAAATGAAGGAAAATCAAACTATTATATAAATCCTCATAATGTCTTATAAAAAATCAATATCAAAATTTATCTTTGAAAAAATGAGTACGGGAAGTATCCAATAGAAATTTTTATAATGAAGAATCATCATAAAGATGTTTTCTTCCAAATATTAAAAAATATTAATAAGGTTGATAGAAATTTTTATAATATTTCATGATTTTTTTATTTTAATCTTCATAATATATATGGATTGAAAATTCAAAACTCACATGTATTGATAGTGTGGTTTCTAAATTTTTAAATTCATAATTTTTTACCTAAAAAAATAAACATCATTTTAATAAACGTCTTCACATTATATAGATAGATTTTTGGGAATAAATTAAACCCTAATTAATTTGAAAGACTTTAGGAAATAACTTTGTGGATGTTATGTTATTTTCAGATGTTATTTCCCCAATTATTTTCACTATGATGATTTATCTAATAGTGAATTTGTCCAAATAAACTAAATTGGAGGACATGTACATTATTGATTTATTTATCCCACTAAGAGTTATTTCATTTTGATATTATTTTCATCAAAAATTTATAATTTTATTATTCAATATTTTAAAATTTATTTTTTAATTTATTACCTTTTATCATTAGGTATCTTGGTCTTTTGAAGTATTATGTGGGAAAAAACCTCATCTAGAAGTTTCTATTATGGAAGGTTAACTTTATAAAGAGTTTTCATCCTCCTATTCAAGGTATTTGAATTCAATATAAAAATTATTCAATCGAGTGGGATGTTTTTATGATAATCCAAGTAAATTTTAAAATAACAATGATTCCTAAAAGTATTAAACTTTACTTTGAGAAGATATAAGCATATTTTCATTTTCATTGATAGATATTAAATTAAGAAAATAACATATATATATATATGTGTGTGTGTGTGTGTGTGTGTGTGTGTGTACTAAATAGTATTGATATTTTTGATCCATTAGTCAAATAATTAAGAACACAAATTAAAATAATCCTTAAGAGTATAACATGGGAGGAGATAGAGACAATAAAAGATATTACCACAAAAATTGTAAAATAGTTTACATGTCATGTATGCTCATAATTTAATATTTAGTTTGAATATGTTGATAGTTATCAAAATTACATAACAATTTTATGTATCATCTTATATAGGTAACTAATGATGATAGTCAAGATAAACAATCTAAATATTTGAATTTTTTTAGCCCCAGGTCCTTTGAATCATTCTAGATGGTTTTAAACTTACTATATTAGGGATTTCAAGTTTCATACTATTAACCATGAGATATTTTTTAAAGATGAAAATAGTGTTATATTCATAGTAGTAGATCAAGGTTACTCTAGAAATTTGGAAGATGTTATCAAGTTACATTATCATGGGAAATTTTTAGTTCTGTTATTTAAATGTAACTATATTAATATTAATAGGGGTATAAAGAAATATTCACTACAATTTAATTGTATCAGTTTATCTCTATTGATCGATATTGGTAATTGGGATTAAAATGATCTATATATTTTGGTTTCCTAATAAAAATGTTATATAATGTTGATAATATAGTGGATATTAGGTGCAGTGTTATTTTTCACATAAAACCGAGAGACGTGTATGATATGGGTGATAAGGGTAAAGTAATTTGTGATAGTGAACCCCATCAAGAATGACATGCTATACTTTTTAAACCAGATGATATTTATTATTTTAGTCTTTTGATGGTGATAGAATAATAATTAAAAATAAAAGAAGAAAAAGAATAAATAATGCTAATAATGGAACCTGATTAAAACATGTAAAACTAGGAATAAAATTTAAAAGTTTTTTTATTTGATATTATAAAATAAAATGAATGATTATTTGGATATTAATAAATACAAAGAATTTTTTTATAATAATAAATTAAAGGACAATTTTTTAAAAGGTATGCTATGCCAGAATAGGTTTAGTGAATATACATGATCACCTTCATATGATTCTAAATCTCCTTTTTTTTGAAATGAGGTACACATAATCACAAACCCTTAAAAAAATTAAAACATTTAATATTGTCCTAATACATTTTCATCCATATGTATGCCTTATACTGATAATGTTGATTAATCATACAGGACACCTAAAATGGATTTTTCCTGTAATTTTCCTGAGAAATGGTTTCCATCAAGAGGTTTTTGGCAGGTCATAGTCATCGGTATGTAATTCAATGTGAGAACATTTATTTGTTAAATATTAATGTAAATTGTTTAATTTATATATTAAGTAGATGAAAATAATAATTGAAGTGATAAAAACATCAATAGTAAATTGATGCACTAAAAAATACTGTTAAGGATCAGGAAACACTTATTAATACATAGATTGATCTGGTCTCATCATTGTAGTGTGTGTTGATTTTTGTGTTTTATAAGGTGATCTAATGTATTGTTAAAGAAATAAAAACACTCATCAGGGATGAAATAGCGGTAAATTTCATAAATTTAAAATTATATTATTCATCTTATTGGTAATTTTTTGTTTAGTAAATAAAGAAAAAGATTCTTAATACAAAAATATAATTTCCACCACAATGGGTTTTTGAGGGTTTTGTCAAATAATTTACAATGTAAAATTTCATATTAAAAAATTGACTTAAAATGAAAATATAGAAATTTAATTTCATTAAATATATTCATGTATGAGAATATAGATCATTATTTTTGTAAAAGCATGGAAGTTCACCATGGATTGGTGAATTTCTTCCATTTGAATTTCAAAGTCTCTCATTAATAGGATCTAGTATTAAGGGTTTTTATAATAATGGTTGAGTTTTTTTACTGTTGAAATCTTAAATATGAGATAAACTAATTCAAGATCCAAATATTGAGCATTGTGATGTGTTGAATTGAGTAGTGAGTCTCGTGCATCTTATAGTATCTCATCATATTTTATAGGAATGTACATGGATTCCAATTATTCATTATTATACCATTACTTAAATTGAATTATATCAAATAAAATATCATATGAATTTATCTTTATTTATCATTCATTAAATATCCTCATTACTGATGTACAGTTGACTACTTTAAGTACAAGCACAAGAGTTGGGATATGGGAAAGGAGGTGATGAGTAGTAGCATGACTGGGTAATAGAGGGAGAGGGTCTTTCATCGTAGTATAGTGTATAGGACACATGTTTGTACTGAAATTTTGTGAAACATTACATTTTGTACACTATGATGTAATTTAATGTCATATCATATGTAATGTAGTGTTTTTTATGTATAGATGTTAATGTTTTTATACTGTATCGGATATCTAATTTTTAATATATTTTATATGAATTGGTTTATGGTGGATCAGGTGTCCAACAAAATTTTATTTTAAAAAAAAACATTACTAGCAGTGGTTAAAAATGCCACTAAACATTTTTCATCAAAAAAAATCCACCGCTAGTAAAAAAATCATTTCTATATTTTGTATCATGGAAAATCCCTGCTAAATATTAATTCTATCAGTACAAAATTAATTTTTTTTGGTAAAATCTAAATCCAACATTAAATATTCAATGACACACAATTTTAAATAGGATTTAAAAAACGTCGTAAAACCTTTTAGAGGCAGTTAAAAACATCTTTAAACCCAAAAATAACTGCAATAGTATGATGTTTTTCTTATAGGGTATATCTCTAGTTCTGCTTTTTCATTTTAAGTTAAACTATATTTTTCTTTCAAATAATTTCAATTACTCTATTTTTTTCCCAGGTTATGGGATGGTGTCTTTGGGTTTTCACCTATAGGGAATTAGTGGTTGTGCATAGTATTTGTATAGTTATTTTTTTATGGGTAATCACTTTGAATGGATACCATTTTCTAAATGTTACTATTGGAATTATTTAATTATATTCCATAGGTTACCTAGGATTATGGTTCCTCAAAGTCATTCGGATACTAGGATGGTAGATAGTAATCCTTATATCACTTGTAGTTCTCATGTTTTAGAGAATTTCATTTGGACGTTTAAGGAATGTGTGTATTCACACCGGTACCCTAGTTAATGAATTATCTTTCTCACATAGGTGTAAGAAATAATTTTCTTGAGTGGAGATTCTCGATCTAGCCCTTTTGGTTTGGTAGTTTCCTTTCATCGATGATCTTTTGGGTTCTATTATATTTAGAAAACACATCTCGTTTTTGATGCAATAGTGCATGTTGATTCAATCCTTTGTTTTCCTTGGGATAAAGAAGAGAATATTTTTTATTTTATAATAATATTTTTTTTTATTCTTCAATTTTTTACATTATTTTGAATTCATTCATATTTTATTCTTTTTGATTTTTCTAAGATGATTTTTTTCCATAATTTTATAGTATGGGTATCGCTTTTCTTTGCTACTTCTCAACAAGTACTGGTGGGGTGTTCAAGGCTTACTCAATGGAATTATTTCATTGGTTGGCTTCTGTGAATATATTTATATACATTTACTATTAATTTTATTGACAGTTTTTCATTATAATCATGTATTTATATTAGATTCAAAAAATCATCAATACAAGCATCGGTTATCTCTTTAATTCAGGTTAGGGGGCAACTTGTTATCATACCCTATAGTTTTTTATTTAAAATTTCATAAACATGTTGTTGTATTATGTAGTGTAGAATCAATATGAAGTTTGGGATTTAATTTTCATGGTGGATATTTTTGATATTTTGTTTCACGTTAAATCTATCCAATTATTTAATTTACATGGTGGATAATTGACAAATTGGTATTATTTTTTAAAAATATAATTCTTTTTTTAATATAATTCAACTTTAATGATCAATTATTGTTTTATTATGATATATTAATTAATTTGATATAAATTTTGATGTCAATTTTCTATATTTTTAATTATATTTTGGGATTATTGGAGGTTGTGTTGGCATTGTGTTTGTATATGGGCTCATTGGACCCTTCCTACAGCCCAATACTATCTGTCTATCTTTTTATGACTAATCCCAGACTTTATCCTCGTCATATATGCTTTATTTATCAAAGATAATCCAGAATCCTCCCATTCCCTACTGTATTAATTCAATATTTTATCTCACTAAGTAGGGTTTACTCTATCCATATTTGCAGCTTTTTTATCAGCCACAACTGGTTGTGTTTCCTTCCATGTCATTACATTGTTTTATTCTTCATCCATCATGTGATTATCTTCCATACACCTATTTTATTTATTTCATGTTCCAATTTTTGATACATCATTACTCTGGGTGCTTTTTCAATTCTAGTGGGGTGATTCATTTTCAGTAAAATTATTGTTTTTATTTGTTTCTCTATTCAAAATTTAATTTCTAGTTCATCCTTTTGTTTTTTCATGATAGATATCATTAAGGAGATGGACTTGGGTTCCACTTCCAAGTTCACCAAATATTATTTTTTTGTCACCATCATTTTTATATAAAGACTTATAATGAGATCCTAGCATATCCTAGCTACAACACATGAAGGTTGATCACATGGTAGTTGTTGGTTCGTGTTCTTAAACTTAAAGGGTGATGAACCTAGACTGTGATGGATCTAGAAAATAAAAAACAAGGATTAAATTGATCCAAGAGGACTTGAAATCAATGATTTCAGTGAAACATACAAATCATATCAACAAGGTGATACTTATTCCCTTATAAGGAGGGTCTTGAATATGTTTCTTATTATTCATTCCTATTATTTATTCCTATATATGTTTTCATTCTGTGTTTCTTGTAGTGAATGAATGAGCCTATATTGAATAAGGGAATATTCTAGTTCCTCAAGCCTAGTCATTTCATGGTATATCGGTATAGTAAAAACGGTTGTCTTAGATAGATTATTTGGGGTTGTTATCATTCTTCACATTCTATATACTTGATATTATTTCATGTAAAATGCCTATGATGATCCTTCCTGATGAACATAATCTAATTGGATGATTCACATAAATAATTCTTCTCATAGTTTATACTTTTTGTTATCACTTTTTTTGAGCTCAAATTCATTGAAATATCACTTGTAGTTCAACATTGTTGAACTAATTATCTTCTATATCAAATTGGACTGATGACATAGAATCTATTTGTATTATTCTTTATGGATTGAATCTTCTTTAATTATTTTAAAAATTATGTTTTTTCTTATATAAATGGATTTTGTCTTTCTAAAATTGTACTATTTTTATTATTATGTTGTATTTTCTTTCTATTATAGATATTTTATATATAATAATCAACTTATGGGTTCTGGAATCGTATATATTGTGAATCTAGAATTTATTTTTAGGGTTGTTGATTCTACTTAAATGAATCATTATGAATAAAAATATCTATTATTTTTAATATAATTTTTCAAGTTCAATTATATTAAAATAAAATATAAAAGTATTGTTATTCCATATTTTAGTCTTCTGATTATTCCTAGTCTTTGTAATCTATAGTTTGAATCCATTATTTTGTAATTTCTTTTATAACAAAATAGTAAATACTATTTTTTTTTATATTTAATTTTGGAGTTTTGGGAACCAATGTTTACCTAATCCCAAAAAATTGGCCACTGAAAAAATACAACCCCACAATGTAGCTCATTGTTCTGTCTAGAACCTCCAATATGGAATCACCTTCCAAAATCATCCAAAATGGAACAATGTTCTATAACTCTCAATTTTTAATCAAAACATGTCAATGATATATATGGAATTGAGAAGGAAATTCACCCCATTCAAGGACCACACTGGTCTATACGTACATTAGACAATAACTTCAAGAATAAAATGATAAAAAAAATAACAGCATGAGTTTTTTACATGGTTCGGGCTTAGTCCTACTCCACAAGGGGGATACTACAAACTTTTAATAAATAAGCATAAGAATATTACAATATCAAATGGCTAAAAAAATGATATGACCGTACTATTTATGATAGGGACCAATAAGTATAACCAGTACATCTACTTGCTAAACATCATGGGTGATCATCACCTTTTGTTTGAACAACTTCTAAATTCCACTACCTCAACTAACATCTCTAGTGAATAGTGCATTACCTTGTTTTATATCCCTTTGGATGAATCTATCATAACTATTGAAAACATTTTGATATTCTAAAAAATAAACATGGTTCACCCTTCATGGAGTCAATTTTCATACTCTCATCATCCAGACTTTGTTACCTCCATGAATTCTTCAATTTTATATGATTTTAAACTTCCAAAAAATTGTTCTCACACTCATCCATATCCATACAGTTTTAGAATTTCCTTATAGATTAAACTTTTCCAAAATTTCAAATACTTATCCAGAAAGTGTTGTCTATATTAATCATACATAACAATCTATCACATATGAGAATCATTTCCAGGCTTCACCACCAAGTCCTTTATCAATATCCACAAATAACTTCTTTTCTTAAACTTCCTTCATTATAGCATGGTTCCCCCACCAAATGTATGGTTATCCCATACCAATTTAGGGAAATTAATTCCCTATTATTTCCTATAATACAACCTTTATTATCATATTTATTATATTCAAAACTCCATCAACCTTCTATAGTAATAGAATTTTGTTCTCCGACAAATTTTGGATGAAGTGATACGTTAATATAATACTATTTTTTCTAGAAAGTAACAACAAATTACATACATGATGCTTCTCACTCTAAATGTCACATAATACTATTCCATATTCATGAATTCTTCTATAATCATACAACAAACCCTTATCTAAATCAATTCCTTCTCAACTTTTTTAATGGAAAAATACTTCTATTTAATTTTTGAATGTAAAACTATTGGTTGAAAATTTTATATCCAACTCACAATTATGCTTCTATATGTGAGAACATATCTATTACTTCTCCTCTTGGTTTATTTATCTCCCCTAAGATAATAATCTAAAAACATCTACAACAGGTCAACCATTTTGAAATAGAGTAACAAAATATTGAAACCTTAGAGATACTAGAGTATACATATAACCACTTCTTCGTGTTCTCTTATAAATTATACATGATTTTTCTAACAATACCCGTGGAATTTTTAATGTATCTATGTATAAAAACAATGAAATACATCTAGATTTAGACTAAATTAAAATGGAATCTTTCCCATATACTCAACCTATATTATATTTTAGGTTACCTCTCCTTTATTAGATTAATGTGTTTTACATAGTGGTATCATGTTTCACCTCAGTCATTCTGAATAGTTCTGCCACCTTTCATATGTACTCAGGCTGAGTGAGGAAAACAATTTAGTACTTTAATTCCCTTTTAAACCACATACAAATTTTTTTTCAGGACTGAGATCCTATATATGGAAGCTTATATACAGTTCATCATTCATATCATAAATAAATTCATTTAACGATTTTAAAATAAGAATTTTAATCCACATGGGGAACTTAAATGATGAAACACTCATCATCATATATATTCTGGTAGTAATAATCATCTATATTACTATTTACGAAGTTTTGTTCCTCTATAAAAGCATTGAACTTCCAATTCCACTACCTTCATGAATACTAAAACCAAAAAGGATCCCTTTTATCTTTCATGCAGGAACCTTGTTATGTTTATTTATGAAACCATTTTATTTCTCTAGTAAAATCTACTTATACAAATATCCATAAAGATATATTGTTTTAACATCAAACTACTCCAGATGTAACTTTTCTATCGAAACCATTATGAGTAATTTTTGAATCCCCATGTGCTTAAAACATGGAGATAATATTTCAAATATATATATACATTTAATTTATCGTAAACCCATCCTGACATGACTTTCCTTGTATTTATTTCTACCATTCTCTTCTCCCTTCATTTGATAAACCCTTTTTTTAAGAGAACTCCTAACATGTAATTCGTTTATCTACCATCCCCTAAAAAAATGTGAGGAATCCATTTTATAACTCATCATTAACTCACACTATCTCAATATATATATATATATTTATAACCACTTCCAAACTCATCTGTTCTTCACTGTCATTGAGGACAAAATAGTGAAGGGTACTTCTGTATCTCTGCACTTGGCTCCAAATCTTGGTAGTTATTCATAACTAATTCTATGTCCTAACAAATTATGGAACAACTACATCTAGAATATATCTTTCCAAAGCTCTACATTGATCTTATATATCCATATATATTATTTGTATTTTCTATCTTATAAAAACCATCATAACATACCTTCCATCTAAAACTTCATCCAGACAGTTTTCTTTTTCTTGAACTATCGTACTACTTGAACATCTAGACATCCATTAAGATTAACCATAACTTTTTTTTATTCTATTCTTTTGTATATAAATTCCACTTGGTTTCAGTATTTACACAAGACCTCTACATTTAAGATATCATTCTAGCTTCTGAAAACATTCTTTATGTTGTTATCCCTTATTCAAAATCCAAATACTTAATCCCTATACATTGTAATTAAATTTTCTCTGGACTTTTCATCTAACATATCCATTTCATTTTCATCAATGTGAATATAAGAAAATGAACCAAATAATTTGATATGGTAAATTACAACATTTTTTCTTGACCAAAATTCTTATGTATGTTCCTTTCGTGACAAATAAGAGTGCATTTTTTCACTAAGTAGGAAGTATAGTTCATAGACATCACCCAAAACTCCATAGGGAAATCAACATGTAACCTCATTCTCCTTTCTGTTTTCATTAAAGTTTGAAACATCCTATATATGACCCTATTTTTTTTTTAACACCCTATTATGGTCTTCCCAAACCATATTCCATTCCATGTAGAGAACCTATAAAATTACCTTTTTCTATATCTCCCAATTTTTTCAAACCGCAACCATTTAAGTTTACATTAATTCTATTTTTTGTTTCATTGTTGATTAAGGTAAAATTGTAAAGTGACACTATATGAGAAAGGACTAGTGCAAGCCCCCATATTTCCATATGAACTAGCTATAATATCTAATCCTTGGGAACCTTTTTTTATATTTCCAAAGACACCATTCACTTCTTCCCAAGGATAAATTCTTTGTGCATTTATTACTCCAAACTTTTGATCTCAAAATTCCTTTAGTAGCTATAACTTTTATCAATTTATCACTTATGTGACCAACTTTCTTAGGGAAAAACTTTACTAATTTGGATGTTGATTTTCCATATTTCAATACATCTTTGGAAACACTTTAGAGGTATAATGTTTCACCTTTCACACCTTTGGCCATCACCATGGAATCACATGTAAATTTCTATTCTACATTAATAAATGTAGTATAGAAACCCACATCATCCATATTTCCTACCAAAATTATATTATTCAATAACCTTGGTGTGTGTATCACTTCACTAAAGTTTATAAAGACTCCATTCTAAGTCTAAACATATTATCACCCTTTACCACAATCTCAAAAGTTTCATCATACCAAAGATTGACCTTATTTAACCTTTAACAACTATAATTATGCATAATTATCTTCACAGATGTGTAGTAAAAAGAATCCCCATAGTCCATGATCCAAGACTCAAATCAACTGGAAACACTCAGTAAGATTTCACTTGTATATACAAAAACAAGATTTTTGGATGAACTTCCAGAAGCATACATTCTAGAATTAACCCTATTCTCAATAAAATATTTCCTTATATTCCCATCATTCCCACAATTCCAACACATGTTACCACCTATATTTGAACTACTATGGATTCTACTTCTTCATTATTTACCTCTCTTATGACCTTTTTGTGCAATTGGACACCCCTATCATCCACAATAAATTTATTTTTGGAAGAAGTATAGAACTTCTTCCTATAAATATCCTTATTTAGAATTTTAATCAGAAAATCCTCAAAAATTAGTTCACTTTTATAAATAGAGTTACTCAAGATGGTAATCATCCCAACTGTAACATCTTGGTTCTGGGTTCCACCCAAAGGTGCCCCGTACTAGATTGGTCACATGGCCTAAAGTGTATTTCCACAAACTCTAGAAGATTCTGACAAGAAGTAAGGGAATTGGGTGTGATAGTGTGGAAACAATTCCCTCATAGGTTGAGTAACATAGTAAAAACAAATAGGAAACAATAGAGAAAGTAGTAATACCAAAAAAAAAGTAAACAATAGAAGACTGATGGTATGAAAAACTGCAAAATATATATAAATAATGATGCATGTCACAATTATATAAAAAAATATCCAAACAAGACGCAATTATATTAATAAAATACTAAAACCAAAGTATTAAAAAATAACTCCAACAGTATCGCAAGCCTCAGATTGGTCCCATGCTCTCCTGCTCCAACAGCAATCATGTACTTGATGAAAAAGGGTGCTTTCCTTTATCTATACCTGCAACCATATAATCTAGTTGGGTTGAAAATTAGGACCCAAATAGGGTGTGAGACGAATCCAAATAGGCAACCACCAAAATATCTATTCCTAACAATCAATGAATATATATAGTAGGAAATTTGAAAAATAAAGAAATACATAAGAAAGTACTCAAAAGTAAACAATCGTACAGTTTCCAATTACATTCATTTACATTTACTAATTATTAAAACCAATGAATAATGAAACCCCAAGATCTAGAATAATATATGTATACCCTATGTAATAGAAAATAAGATGTCTCAAAGGACCATCTAACAATCAAGTAAGACAGAGTCCAATCTTTTTCATTGTCTCAGCGGGCTCTTCAAAATCAATCAATCATTCACAGGAAACCCTCTGGGAAAGTTCTAACAGTCTAACCCCTATAGTTCAACCTATCATCAAATAAATAATATATAATGACCCTTTGAGAAATCTCACATAGTATAACCCCTTTGGTCTCAAAAAACAAAGACTCTCTGATGAAGCACTCACTGTCAATTCCCCTTGGTGATCTTTTAACGATAAACTACAAACTCTCTGAGGAAGAACTCAATATCAATTCCCCCTATGGTCTTGTAAAGGTATACTATAGACACTCTTAGAGAGAACTAACCATTAATCCCCCCTATGGTTTCGCAATGTAAATATAATAGACACTCTGTGGAAGCCCTTAACATCAACTTCCCCTATGGTCTAACTACATTAGGTTCTCACGTCCTTGTGTAATATAATCACACACAAATGATATCTGATAGACCAAAGTAACCTCAAATACTACAAGGCTAAGTAGCTACAATGCATAACACATGAATTTAACAATAAGAAACAAGAAATCAATTCCAACCTAATAATCAAGGAAAGGAAACATAGTCTGCCTCATAGGAAACCTGGACCAAACTGTCATAAATATTCAAACTAGGAAATTCACACATGGGGTTTCACCTAAACATGAAATTTAGAATAATATATCAACAAAAACACATAATATATCAATAAATCTATGGTAGATGATAATAGGGATCAATTCCTTAACATGAAATACTTGAATCATGGTTAATCAGCACTTAGGCATTTATAACTCAAAGAAAAACTCTGAAATTAAACAAACCACCTACCTCAATGTTGTACGAATAACAATCTTGATCATCGGCCCTTGGATTATCCTAGAACACCGCAGATCTACAAAAAGGTTAAAATCATTTAACCTTTAATAACTCAAGAGATAGGAGAAATCAAGAAGAGAGACTCTAGGTAAACATAGAACTCCCCAGTGGGAATCCAACACACCTGACAACATCTCTATCGGAGCTCAAATGGAGGAATAGGAGATGCTTGAAAATTCTCAACCAAACATCACTCTCCCTCACACGACACGGGAAGAAGATGAAAGTTCTAGAGATTAGACATGACCCCAATCCGATTAATAAAATAAAAAGAAATGTACACTGCATGTTCATTTAACGTACATGTCATGTACTAGCCTCAACAGGCCACTGCTTTTGGTGGTCCACACGACCATGTACTCAGCCATTACACATCCAATACATGGTTACCTGTGGTAACCAGGAACACAGTGTGTACTCAAGAGTACATGGTGTGTACTTAGAAAATTTATAAAATATTCTTTTTCCTCAAAAACACCTGAATTCAAGATCCATAACTGAAATGAAGATCCGGGATCTTACAAATCCCCCCCCCCCTTAAAAAAATGCATCCCGGAATTTCCCTTCCAAGGGTGGAGAAGAAGAAACTTCAAAAAAATCTGGCCACTATGATCATACGTAGGCCTCCCTTTCCCAAGTCTCGTGTTGTACTCGCTCGTGCTACCATATAAACATACCATACATAGAGAAACATCATACTATGATCCACAATCCATATATGGTGATCCTTAAAGGATTCATCCACCTCCAACTCAACCTCCTCGGGTTGAAAAATGTGAGACGGGTCTGAAAAGTGGCATCATAGCTGGGAAACATGGAATACATCGTTCATATCCCGTTACCTATGAGGTAACTGCAACCGATAGGCAATCGGCCTGACTCCCTCCAAAATTTCAAATGGCCCGATGTATCTTGGTGAATGCTTCCCCTATTTCTAAATCCTCCTATGTCCCAACCTCGGTGTGATATGCAAGAAAACCTAATCTCCAACCTCAAACTCCAGAGGTTGTATCCATTGATCAGTATAATATTTATTGTGATCTTGTGTAGTATCCATCCTCTTCCAAAACAACTCCACCTGCTCAGTGGTCTCCTGGAAAAGACAAGGTCCCAGCATAGCTTCCTCTCCTATCTCTAGTCAACGTAGGGGTGATTGGTATGGAATGTCATATAAAGCATCATAAGGTTCCATCTAAATAGTTGCATTAAAACTGTTGTTGTAGGAAAACTCCACTAGGGGTATATGTCTCTGTTGGTTCGTAAAAAACTGGGAATGATGGCAAGAGGGGGGGTGAATTGCCTTTTAAAAAATTGATTAACAAATAAAAAATCAAAGTAAAGTGCAGCGGAAATAAAGAGGCAAGACACACAAAATTGATAACGGAGTTCGGCCAAAAACCCGGCCTACGTCTCCGCTCCCAACTCAACCGTTGAGAGATTCCTACCGCTTGCTTTTCAATGGTTTTAGCAAGAAACTAACTAGGCTTTGAGGTAGCACTAGGACCTATTACAGCTTGCTTTTTGTGGTTTAGCAAGAACCCACTTGCTTTTGATGGTTGAGCAAGAACCCACTATCCTTTTTAACGGGTGAAGGCTAGCTCACCGAAAACTCAAGCCTTTTAAAAGGAAAGGCTTGAAGAAACCTCTTCACACCTTAGTGGTGGTGTGAAACCCAAAAGAAAGGGAGATGAGAAAAGGGTTGGGGTTTGTAGGCACAAACCCAATTTTAAGCTCAAAAAAATAAATACAAGAAAAACCGTATTTTGAGAAGCCTTGGGCGCCTTTTGATTGGATGGAGATGTTGAAGGCCGCTTCCAAGCTTCTTTGGAGGAGCTCCTTGGATGTGGAATTGGATGGAGCACTTGGGGTTCCTTGGGGTGTCTCGCCGGAGGATTGCCGAATGATCAACAAGGTGTCCTTGGGCTTGATTTAAGTTCCGGTTGGTGTCCGGGGCTTCCTTGGCCTTTATTTATAGGCATGGAACCCTTGGGGAGTCTTCGGAGCCGTTGTAAAGGCTTAAAGAGCCATTGGAGGCCAAATGGGAGTTGACTGGTCAAAGCCAACGGCTAGTTTGACTGGGCTACCGGCTGGCCGGTACAGGTCCACCGGCTAGCCGGTGCCTTGGATGTTGAGAAGGCTTCTGCCCAGGAGCCACCGGCTGGCCGGTGAGAAGGCCACCGGCTGGCCGGTGAGAAGGCCACCGGCTGGCCGGTGGCAAGACAGTAGCTTGCCATTCTGTGCAGGTTCCACCGGCTGACCGGTGCTGCGGCCACCGGTTGGCCGGTGGTGAGGCAGTGGCTCTGCCTTCTGCCCAGGGTCCACCGGTCGACCGGTGGTGAAGCCACCGGTTGGCCGGTGGACTGAATTTCAATCCAGTTTTACTTCTTGCTTTCTTGGCCTAAATCCTTGGCCACCTGAATTGATTCCTATCATCCAAAAACACTTGAAAAAGGATTAGATAAATATGAGGGTGATTGTGATCATGAAAATAAAACCTTGAGGGGTTCGAGAGGTACAACAATCTCCCCCTATTTTGATGATCACAATCACCAAAACAATCAAAGTAAAATACTTAAATTAAAGGAAATGCTAAGCACGATGAAAAGGATTCTCCCCCAATCAATCAAGAAATTTTCTCCCCCTTTGTGATTATCAAAATAGAATGGGGCATAAAACTTGATTGAGGGAAAAGATTTGAAAAACTAGATATGAGAATTGAAAAATCAATTGAGATTTTTGAAATTGAAATGAAAATTTTGAATCAAAAATTGAATAACAGTTTGAATTGAAAGTTTTGAATCAAAAATTGAATTTTGAAATGAAAATTTTGATACCAAGTGTTGAAATTGAAAGTTGGAATCGAAAATTTTGAAATCACAAAAAAAACTTAAAAGATCCTAACTCCCCCTAAATAAAAACAAAAAGTCACCGGGGAGAGGGATTTTGAAAAGAGACAATTTTGGGCCCGGAGAGACTCGCTAAGAGGGATTTTTCAATCCACACTTGCCTTGTAGCGGGTCTTCTCCTATAGAATTCATCCGAATAAAAAATCGATTTGGGCCTACCGTACCGGGCGTTTTTGCAATTACATTCATATATCATGTGCTCGGGTTTCTTGCAATAGTTACAAAATTTATAACAAGAGCTCCCCCTTACAAAAACAGTTGGAGCATGGGAGGAGGAAGCTATATTGGTGTAGCCTAGCCCTTGGGTGGTTCGGGAAACGCGTTGGGAACCAAGTAAATTGTTCAAATTTTGTTCCCCTTGGGTGAACTTCGCTAGAGTTTCTCTAAGGTCCTTGATGGTTGATTCCAAAGAATCAACATTGGGAAAATTTTGGATTTTTAGGGAGAGTTCCTCCTTCTCTTTAAGAAGTTGTTCTTTTTCGGAGGAGAGTTTTTTGAAATTCTTTTTCAAAGCGACAAATTTTGATGAAAGCTCATGAAAACCATTTTCTAATTGATCTCTAACGTGTTGGAGTTCTTCATATGACAAATGATTGAAAGAATTTGAAGAACTAGAAGACGAGGAAGAAGAGTCGGAAGATGATACCTCATGATTTTCCATTAGGCATTTTTTACCTTGGTCGCTCGAGGAGAAGGAGGAGAATGAAGAGGTGGAGCTATCACTCCATGTTGCCTTTGAAGCCTTCTTCTTTTTCTTCTTGGCCCTTTTCTTGTGAGGTGGGCAAACGGGCTTGATCTTTTCGTCGGGTTCTTGCTTTTGATCGGATTTTTGCTTTGGATCCTCGCTAGTACCTTCATAGGTTAGTTCTAAAAATTTCCAAAGATCGTAAGAAGTAGAGCAAGTAGAAATGCAATTAAAAACATTACGGTCAAGACCACAATGAAGAGCGTTCATGGCTTTGCCATCAAGCTCAAAATAAGCAATGTCATTGGGGGTCCATTTAGACTCATCGGGGGAAGTGAGGGTAAAACCATGCATAACAATTCTAAAAATAGGATAGCCAATACTTTTAAGAAATGTGGTCATGCGGGTTTTCCAAAAACTAAAATCGGTTCCATCAAAGAATGGAGCACGATCCAAAGAAAAGCCTTCGGGGGCGTAAGAGGTTGAAGCGGTAGAAGCCATCAAAAAGGATCTTTAATTTGAAACCGGTTAGGGAATTATTCAAATACGTCCTCTGATACCAATTTTTGGTTCGGAAAAAACGGGGAATGATGGCAAGAGGGGGGGGGGGTGAATTGCCTTTTAAAAAATTGATTAACAAATAAAAAATAAAAGTAAAGTGCAGCGGAAATAAAGAGGCAAGACACACAAAATTGATAACGGAGTTCGGCCAAAAACCCGGCCTACGTCTCCGCTCCCAACTCAACCGTTGAGAGATTCCTACCGCTTGCTTTTCAATGGTTTTAGCAAGAAACCCACTAGGCTTTGAGGTAGCACTAGGACCTATTACAGCTTGCTTTTTGTGGTTTAGCAAGAACCCACTTGCTTTTGATGGTTGAGCAAGAACCCACTAGCCTTTTTAACGGGTGAAGGCTAGCTCACCAAAAACTCAAGCCTTTTAAAAGGAAAGGCTTGAAGAAACCTCTTCACACCTTAGTGGTGGTGTGAAACCCAAAAGAAAGGGAGATGAGAAAAGGGTTGGGGTTTGTAGGCACAAACCCAATTTTAAGCTCAAAAAAATAAATACAAGAAAAACCGTATTTTGAGAAGCCTTGGGCGCCTTTTGATTGGATGGAGATGTTGAAGGCCGCTTCCAAGCTTCTTTGGAGGAGCTCCTTGGATGTGGAATTGGATGGAGCACTTGGGGTTCCTTGGGGTGTCTCGCCGGAGGATTGCCGAATGATCAACAAGGTGTCCTTGGTCTTGATTTAAGTTCTGGTTGGTGTCTGGGGCTTCCTTGGCCTTTATTTATAGGCATGGAACCCTTGGGGAGTCTTCGGAGCCGTTGTAAAGGCTTAAAGAGCCGTTGGAGGCCAAATGGGAGTTGAATGGTCAAAGCCAACGGCTAGTTTGACTGGGCTACCGGCTGGCCGGTACAGGTCCACCGGCTGGCCGGTGCCTTGGATGTTGAGAAGGCTTCTGCCCAGGAGCCACCGGCTGGCCGGTGAGAAGGCCACCGGCTGGCCGGTGGCAAGACAGTAGCTTGCCATTCTGTGCAGGTTCCACCGGCTGACCGGTGCTGCGGCCACCGGTTGGCCGGTGGTGAGGCAGTGGCTCTGCCTTCTGCCCAGGGTCCACCGGTCGACCGGTGGTGAAGCCACCGGTTGGCCAGTGGACTGAATTTCAGTCCAGTTTTGCTTCTTGCTTTCTTGGCCTAAATCCTTGGCCACCTGAATTGATTCCTATCATCCAAAAACACTTGAAAATGGATTAGATAAATATGAGGGTGATTGTGATCATGAAAACAAAACCTTGAGGGGTTCGAGAGGTACAACAGTCTCTCCCAAGGTCCCTTGAAATCTAGGATGCATACTCAAAGCATGTCCTCCAAGACCTGAATCATGTGCTCTAACTAGCCATTTTCCTGGGGTTAGTAAGTTGTACTCAGAAGTACCTATATACCCAAACCCCTCTGTATTGCCTTCCAGACATGATAAGTAAACCAAGTATCCCTGTCTAAAACAATAAAGTACAGAACCCCATGCAACCGTACAATTTCTCACATGTAAAACCTGCCAAGATCATTGACACTAAATGTCTCCTTGATCAGTAAAAAGTGTGAATACTTTGTGTGTCTTGTCAATGACAGCCCAAACTATATCATTCCATCGAGGTGACCTTGGTAAACCTGTCATTAAATCCATCGCGACATCATTCCACTTCCACTCGGGAATAGGTAACTACTATAAAAGCTCTACTGGTCACTGATGCTCCGCCTTCACCTCCTGACAAGTGGAATATCTCATAAAAAAACCAGAAACATCCCTCTCAATATATATACACTAATACTTATGGTGTAGATCTCGATAAATCTTGGTGACACAAGGATGAACTACCCAAACTGAGGAATGAAAATCCTATAAAAGCTCCTCGTGTATGTCTGCTGACACCCACACGCACCCACGAAAATGCAAGATCTCATCCTCTCTTATGGTCCATATAGGAGTAGGGTCCTCTCCTGACACACTCTCCTGTGGGACTAGGCCTTCAGGTTCTGATAGCTGCCCAATTCGCACTTGATCTAGAAGAGTACAGGTAAAAACTGTAAAAGAAACAAATGTCTTCTCTTGTCTATCATGCACCTCCAAATGCATCTCAGAGAATAGATCCATGAGCTTCCACTCACTACTAGCCTCCTGAACTGCCTATATCTGAGTCCTCCTACTAAACGCATCAGCCATTGAGTTGACTTTCCCAATCATGTAGGCAATCTCAAAATCAAAAGACTAATGGTAATCAACCCACCTTCACTATCTCAAATTTAGATCATACTGAGTAAAGATATACTAAATACTCATGTAGTCAGGGAAAACTACAAAATGATCTCCCAAAATATAATGTCTCCAATAGTGCAAAGCATGCACAACTGCATCCAACTTGAGATCATGAAATAGTTAATTCCTTTCATGTGGATTCAACTGTCGAGACCCATACGCAATGACTCCTTCCCCTACATAATCAATTCTCCTAGCCTAATGCCAGATGCATCATAGTAAACACTGTATCTCATTCCGGGCTCTAGAAAAATCAGTATTAGTGTTTAATTCAATCTCCCATTCATCTTTAGAAAGGATGAGTCAAAGGAATCAGTCCACAAGTACTTCGCTCCCTTATTAGTCAAGTCTGTCAGTGGAGCTTATAAGTGTGATAAGTCTTGTATTAAGTGTCTGTAGTAACCATCTAGACCCATAAAACTATGTAACTCAAAGAATTTCTTCATATTTTCTCAACAAACTACTTTTCTCACTTTCTCTAGGTCTACTGATACACATGTCTCTAATATGACACGACCCAACAAGTGAATATGGTCTTTATAAAAGTGGTATTTTGAGAGCTTAGCATATAACTAATTCTCTCTCAGTTTACTCAAAATGATCTCAATATGGGTTTCATGGTCATGTCGAGTGTGATATTACACCAATATATCATCCATGAAGCCTACCAAAAAAGAATCCAAATAAGGATGGAACACTCGGTTCAACAGTACCATGAATACTACTGGCACATTCGTGAGACCGAACGGAATATCCACATACTTGTATAGACCATACCTTCTCTAAAATGTTGTAATAGGGGTATCTAATGGTCTAACGTGCAACTGATGATAACTTGATATCAATTAAATCTTCAAGAACATGCAGTTTCCTCAAAGCTAATCAAAGAGATCATCAATCCTCGGTAAAGGATATCGGTTCTTGACTGTCAACTAGTTCATCTTCTAATAATCTATGCAAAGTCTGAGGGTATCGTCCTCCTTCTTCGCAAATAGGATAGGTGAACCCCAAGGAGAAGTACCGGTTCAGATGAAATCCTTTACCTGTATCTCTTCTAAATTATTCTTAAGATCTTGTAACTCTGGTGTAGCCATCCTATAAGGAGGAATGGACACTAGTTCCACTCTTGGAACAAGATCAACAGAGAAACCAACCTCTCTCTCTAGAGGTAAACCTAAAAATTCCACTGTAAAGACATCTCTGAAATGATCCATCACTAGAGGAAAGTTTATCTATGAAGTTCCTTGGTTATCCAGATATAAAATAGCAATCTGGGCTATAACTCTTCCCAATCCATGATTCTCGGGTTTAGCTCTACTCGCCTAGACATCCCACTCACCCTTGTGTAGAAAAGACCTACCTTCTGGTGACATGAAACACACCCTATGGAAATATAAGTTAAAAAGGTCATATAAGAAGACCAAATAGTCAATTCCAAGAATGAAATCAAATCCTGTCGTTTCTAAGACATAGAGGTGTCATAATAAGTGACACCCACCAAACTCCAGAGGGAACTCCTTGCACTGGCATACACTGGTTGTTCTTATCCCCAATGGAGTGTCTAGCTTCATAACATCCTCAGAAGTAAAGATACAAATCCCACGGCTCTCCACAATGGTAAAAGATATAAAACTATAGTAATTCCTTGTATAAAAAAGAGTAGAAGATAAAATGGATGCAATAAAAACAATACATCTAACCATAGAGGGTCTCAGATCCTTCTTCGGTTAGGCCTGCTCTACTACAAAGGTATGACTTGTACCGTGGCCCTGTCACCCAGGATGACTACCTTGAGTTGGTCCAACACGATTTCATTGAAATCATGTTGACTAGATACCATGGCTATAACCTCCTCCTCATCCTAAATGGTTGGACGGACACCAGTTCCCAAACTAATGAAAAACTGGTGGTCTTTCTCCAGAACATGGAGTCATCGAAGAAATCCTATCACTAGCTGCTGGTGAGAAAAATTGGAATAAATACTGAAGATGACCCATATTTCTACAATATCGTCACTTGAATGGGTATCTCGTGCACTAAGGCATTGTATGAACACTCTTACCACACTTTTAGCATACCACCTAGCTACCTGAAGGAATATTCCGTCTACACAGATCTCCATGTGTAGACTCCCTACAGTGCTTCCTGCTATTAGACGTAGGAGTACTAACTCTAGATGACGAACTACCCCGGCTCATAGCTCCAGTCTCCCTCAGATTACACTTGGTGATCATCACTTATTTGACTATAAAAGATATTGAATTCAACCTAAATATGTTCACCTCAGATCAGATGTAATGTCTAAGACCATTATCAAACTTCCTCGCAAGAAATAACTCATTTCCCCTTGGAATGGGTGTGAAGAGGTACAACTCTATGAAGTGATAAGAATAATCCATGAATGAAATATTACCATGTTTCAGGTCCCCTGGAAGAAATGGTCGTGGAAGGACTACTGGAATCATCCCAAGTCATAACTAATTGGCATCCTACCTATGATATCCATCCCACCATCATTTGGAATAATCTCAAATCATTTAGGTACTGAGATTCACCCTCCTCTCAAGAGGTGTCTCGAGATTCTTGAAGATAGACAATATGGCTTCTAACCATGACTCTGAAGCCTGAGGTCCTCCATCCCCTAAGAACGTGGGACGGTGCTACTATTAAAAATCGGTGTTAACTCTACCATAGATGGGGTAGGATGTGGTTCTCCTTTGTAGGTCTGCATAAACCTCATTAATCCTTCCCATAACTATGCATCTGCACCTCTGTCAATTATAACAGTAGGTTCCATGACAAGAATTATGGGTGGATATGTTGGTAGTCTCTGAACTACAATTTCCGGTGTCTGATCGTTGCCCTGTATCGGGCACACAACTCGAGGACGTCTCAGTGGCAGGACTCTGCAAGGTCAAGCACACACCTCAGTTCAAGATTATCAAGGACTGAATCATATATTTTCAATAAAGGAACATGAGAAGAAAACATTCTTGTTTTCAAAAACAGGGTTACATGGCATGTATACACTCCACATGGTGTGTTCCCTTAGGTTTTGACAAGGGCGTGTACGTCTTCCAAACCTGGATGCGTAACACCCCAACACACAGCATGTTCTTCCTGTGAAATAGTGTGTACTAGAATTTTCCCTCCTTCCCATGTTATTCTACATATATAAATCATACAGTTCTCTCCTGGGTAACACTACATGGCATGTTCACCATACAAACGATGTGTACCACTTATGTTATAACCACCTGTGTCGTTAGTCACATGGTCGGATACATGGTATCTACAACACGGAATGTACAATATAGACACGGAATGTTCTACCAAAAGTTTATAAACTCCATGTCTCTGCTCACACATTCATCCACACAGTTAAAGACTACATGGAGTGTACGCCCAGTACACGATGTGTACTTAAGAAAAATTGTTTCTTCCAGAATAGAAGGACACATGTCATGTGTTCATAACACCACACACCATGTTATCTGGGTTTATGGATATTGGGCCTATGAAACTTCCTGTTAACCTTTAAATATATAAATTTTTTTAGAAGGAATGAAAAATTTCGAACCAAGAGACTCCCATGAATCAAAGTTTAGAACCCTTATTCCCATTATAGGATGAAAAAATCAATTAAATATCAAATATGATCAAGACAATTCTTATCCAAGAGGGACCACAACACCTCAGGGACCAAATTTTGGTTCACATACCAATGAAACATTATAAAATCCAATACCCTATCAAAATAGCAGGTATTCTATCACAGCATATATCAAAACATCATGCATATCTAGCACAATTTCTATCACAACAACATGTAATCAGCAATGCAGCCTAAATGGCTTGACAAGAATGTATGAAATGTGATCTCTAGAAAGTTACTATATGATGCATGAGATGGAATAGCCTCATCTCAATAGGTTTAAATAGAAATAGAACCACAATGATATTAATGATAATGGAATAAAACAAGTGAATCACCAAACGCTGAAATCAAATCAAATGTAACAATTGAAAACCCGGAAATATTTTAATATCTGAGGTAACTTGTATATTCTCTCTACACGAGTTAGATACACCTGGTCACAATATATTAACAATTATATGTTCCTTTCTATCCCTGTCTATAGGCTCCAAATAGTAATTCAAAGAAGAGAAAAATTTCCTTTGATACCACTTTGTAATGTTCTGGTTCTGTGCACCGCCAAAAGGTTCCCCGTACCCAGTTGGTCACAAGGCCTCAAGCATATTTCCCAAGATGCCAGAGGCTTCTGAATAGTTGTGAGGGCCTTGGATGTTATAGTGGGGAAACTTTTCCTTATAGGAAAAGTAACATAGTAGAAACAATTTGTAAGAAATAGCGGAAGTAGTAATACCATACAACAAAGTAAACAGCGGAAGAATGATAGTATGAACAACTAAAACATATATATAAATAATTATACATGTCACAACTATCTAGGAAAACTTCCAAACAATTCACAATGCTATAAATACAATAATAAAACCAAAGTAATGAAAATAGTAAATAACTCCAACAATATCTCAAGCATCAGTTTGGTCATTTGCTCTCCATTTCCAACAGGAATCAAGTACCTAATGAAGAAGGATTCTTTCCCTTATCTATACCTACAACCATATAATCTATTTGGGTCGAAAACCTAGACCAAACAGGGTGTGAGGTGAATCCCAGTAGGCAACCACCAAAATATTTATGCCTAATTATCAATGAATATATATTTCAGAAAATATGAAAAATGAAGCAATAAACAAGGAATTACTCTAAAGTAAACAATACTAGAGATTCAAATTATATTCATTTACATTTTCTAATTATTCAAACCATTGAAAAATTAAACCTTGGGATCTATTCTAAGCTTTGTATCCCCTGTGTAATAGAAAAGCATATGTCTCAGTAGACCATCTAACAATCAAGTAAACCGAGTCCAAGCTTGTTCTTTGGCTTGGCAGGCCTGTCACAATCAATCAATCATTAAAAATCAACCCTGTGGGAAATTATTCACAGTCTAACCCATATGGTTCAACATATAATCAAATAAATAAGATATAAAGACCCTCTGGGAATTATCACACAGTCTATCTCCTTTGTTTACAAAAAACAAATACTCTTTGACGAAGTGTTTACCATCAATTCCCCCTGTGGCTTTTAATGATAAACTATTGACTCTCTCAGGAAGCACTCAGCAAAAATTCCCCTTTTGGTCTCATAATGGTATACTATATACACTATGTGGTAGCACTAACCGTCAATTCCCCCTATGGTCTTTCAATGTAAATATAATAGAAACTCTGGGGAATCCCTCATTGTTAATTCTCCCTATGGTCTAACTACACCAGGTTATCATAGCCCTTTGTAATACAATTGTACACAAATGATATCCATCATCCCAAAGTAACCTCAACTACTACAAGTCTAAGTATCTAAAATTCATAACACAAGAATTTAAAAATAAGCAACAAGCAATCAATTAAAACCTAACAAGCAAGGCAAGGAAACACGGTTTGCCTCATAGGGAACCTTGAAAAAACAGACATAAACATTCAAACCTGGAAGTGCACACATAGAGTGTCTTTTAAATATACAATTTAGTATAATATATCTATGAAAACCCTTAATATATCAATCAAAATAAGATAGATGATAACAAGATCCAATTCCTTGACACAAAATACCCAAATCATGTGTAATCGGCACATAGGAATATATAACTCCAAGAAAAACTCTGAAAGGTAACAAACCACCTTCCAAGATGTTTTACAAAGAACTCTCTTGAATTTCAGCCCTTGAATCGACCTAGAATGTTGTAAATCTACAAAAAGGTCAAAATATTTAAATCTTGAATAACTTGAGAGATGGGGAAAATCAGGGAGAGAGACTCTAGGGAAAGAGAGAACTCACTGGTGGGAATCCAACACACATGAAAACATCTTGATCGGAGCTCAGACGGAGGAACGGGAGGTGCTTGAAGATTCTAAGTCATACATCACTCTCCTGTATGAGACAAGAAAAGAAGACATATGTTTTGGATATGAGACCAACCTTGGTCCAATTAATCAAATAAAAAAAAAAAGTACAGAACATTTTTATTTAATGTACACGCTATGTAATAGCCTCAACCGACCCCCACTTTAGGCAGTCCACATGGCCATGTACTCAGCTATTACACGGCCAGTACATGGCTACCCATGGAAACTGGGTACATAGCATATACTCATGAGTACACGGCGTGTACTTAGACAATTTACCAAATCTTTCTTTTCCTCAAAAACACCCAAAGTCAAGATCCATAACTAAAATAAAGATCTAGGTTCTTACAACATCCCAAGATTCCAAAAGTGGGTAAAGTAACAACAATGCCCACAATTATCCTAGAAACTTGACTACTACTAATTCAATATAGATTCTTATCATTTTGAATAAATTAACTTTATCAGCCATTGGATTTAATTATGAATTTTTCATTTTGAATGGCCTCTATAATAGAAACACATTATTCATTGTAGTTGGATTATCATATATATATCAGCAAGAGTCTTCATAAGTTCTGAATACATCTTTACATCATAGATGTTTGTGTCCTTGTTTATATCTAATGACATCTAGATCAACCTTGTTTCTTCATTATCCAATATTTCCCGTTTATTCTTTTTCATTTCATCTAGATTGATTCTTGTTAATAGAATATCGAGATACTTTTATAAAATAAATTCCACTATCTATATTTTATATAATATGAAATTTTTACCTTAAAAATTCTCAACCTTGACCTTAACCTCATCCAATTACATCCTTATAGAATCAATGAACTCTTAATTAATCTAAGAAAATGTTACACATATTAGGAATTGATTTCCATAATTCTCCTACATGATTAATGGAAACATGATGCTAATGAACTAATGTCTAAAACACCTTGGCTAGGTTTTGGTTATACCAAACATTTAATCCAAGTTCAAATTCCATTTTTTATACCAGGAACGTACGAAATTAAATCTCTCTCTATAAGAATAAAATTCTTAACATTGTTTTGGAAATATTGATTTATAATGATCCCATGTCTATGATGTATCCAAAACTGAGAAGGAAACACACCCTATCCATGCACCCTAGTGCTCTTAATAGACATTGAAAAAAAAACTTCTAAAAATAAAATGATAGAAATAAAAAAGTGAATAACAACGCATATATTTTATATGGTTTAGAATTAGTTCTATTTCACAAGGGGTTCTTATGGTTTGGACCTTCCTGAAAATTAAATTTTGTTTTCCAGGGGCTTGGTGGTTTCTAGAGGGATCTTAGAGGTGTTTTTTAGGATTAGAGAGTGGTCTTGACCATTTTGGGGGTCACTACATCTTGCCGATTAGTTTGATGAAAGAAACTTTAATATCAAGGTCCTGTATAATCCATCTTGGGTTGGTCATGTGGTGCATGGTACTCCATATCTAGAAACATGGATTTTCAAGGAAATTTTCTAAGACTTTTCAAAAATAGTGTCTTCCCATCCAAAACCTCTAGTGAGGGCCTGGAACTGATCTTGGATCCATAGGAAATATTATATACAAAAAGGATAGCCTATAAACATCTTGTAAAGATATTTTTAATGATTTGGTGAGTGGAAAAATCCCTGGTTTTGGGATATATACCCCAGAACAATCTATTATGGGATGATGTGTTCATGAAAATGATGAACATGGCACGGACATAGTGGAAGTCGTGGTGGAGGTCATGATTGTTTTGAAATGGATGATATCATCACATTCTTCATCAGATCTCAACTATTTTTAGGGGAAACATGAAATGTTATGGGGGGTTTTAAATGCAGTTTTAATCTATTTATTTCCTTATTAATTGATCTATTTACCCCTCTTGAATTATTTATTTGATATCCATCAATTATGGTGAACCTAAGGCTTTTTTGATTGATTTCTCACATTGAGGTGTCATTGATGGAATTTTTCATCAGGTATTGTTATTTTTACCTTCCATGAAGACATGATTCTTCCCATATAGATTCAAACCCCTAGTTCATGCAAATTAGAACATTTTGGTTCGAATTATCCCTTTTTCCTCTTATTCGTTTTTACCTTTATCCTTATCTTCACCAGGTTTTTCATTTTAAATTCTTCCTCAATTTTTTTTGTTTCCTGAGCTTAGATTTTAGTGTCCTTCTAGTGATAGGTTTCGGCAAATCTTCCTTCAGTTTTGGTGAAGGTTGATCCATGATGATCTGTTATTATCTGATCAATGTTGAAAATATTAATCAAGTTAGTGGATTAATATCATCACATAATATTTTATTTTAAATAATAATGTTAACATGATTTATCTCTTTGGGTAATTATAAAATTATCCATAATGAAGATTAAATCAGAAATAATGAAAAGAAATTGTTAATGGTAGTAGTGAACGCATGTGTTTATACCATGTTAACTATTTTCATATTGTTTTGATATATATTGTGTTATATATTGTTTATGATATGGTTTATCATGTTTTTTATGTTTAAATTTGATAAAAACATAAATCTTGTAATTATTGTCAGAAAAAAATAAAGAAGATAAAAAATCTTGTTAATTAAAAGAAAAAAAGAGGAATTTTCAACTTGAAACTATTATTACTTATAATTTTATAGAAATAAAACTAATACTAGAGGCCTATTTAATTTGAAATATTATTTCATACAGATGGTTTAAACTAAAATTTATTATTTAATGAATGTTTTCATATCTCAGATCCATTGATAGTAGATTCCTTTGGTTTCATATGGTTGTAACTTACGATAAATGAATCAATTAATTCAAGATGGTAATCAAATAATAGTTTATAAAGATAAATATTTGGATCTGAGTGTGCTTGTTTTCTTATGAAGGATTTAAGACTTATTTTTAAGGCCTAGTTTCCCCCCAATTTTCTTTTTTTATTTTTTTACTGCATTGTTTTTCTCTAGATGTGGAATCCTTTCTTTGCATTCTAATTTAATCATCGTATAAGATATGGGTAGGGAGGCTCATGTTTGTTGAAATATATGGTTTTTATGATGGTAGGATGGATGTTGAAATGTGTGGTGGTTTTGAGTATGGAACCAGGACTAATGGAAGATGTCAGATATGGGATTCATAATTATTGTTTTGAATGTTGTGACACTCACTTTTTAATGAATCTTCTTTAAAGGTCAGATGGTTGGGATGCTTGTTTCTTTATTCCTTTACCCACTGTATGTAGAAACTGGTTGTGCATGCTTTTTGACCCTTTTTTGTGGTATCTTAGGATGAGTACTAGAGTACCTATAATTATGTAATTCTAATGAATAATGGATTTTCTAACCAATGGGGTTGGTGTTATAATGGAATGTTGAATGATAAAAAAATATTGATAAATTGTGGGATCGGTTGGTTTATGCGTAGAGGTAATGAAAATCAATCAGTGGTCATGTTAAATTAATTTATAATGGTTAATATAAATTATTAATGTAATGTGAAATGTTAAATAAAAAGAATTAATTAAATGAAGGTCTTAATGAAATGTTTATGGTCTTATTGTATACCTTATCATTAGTAGTGGAAGTTGGGTGTATGAAAGATGATAGCTATAGTAAATTCTAAGACTAGGTAGATTCCCATAGTGTGGAGTGAGAAATATATATCATGTATGTTACTTTATTTCATACACTACCACATTTATTTATATAGGGAGACTAACACCCAGTGGACTTTGGGAGGGTTCTTCCTCCAACATCTAGGTTGTTGAGGAAGGGATGGCTGACTATCCTCCACCTCCTGTCCCACCCTTTTCTCTTAGTAGTGTTATATACTATTATGGATGGTGGTTACCTTTCTCATGTATTTTTTAGATGGATGTAATGGATTTTGGTTATTTCACACACATGTATCATTGGGTATATTATTCTACAGATTATTATAGGTATGTCACGTATAGATGGTGATGGATTGAGATATAATATTCAACATACAGGTTTTTTGGATCCTTGAAACTAACCAGTTAAAATATATAGATGTGAAATGGGATGATGATATGATGTGATGAACAAGGTTCACGGTGTTATAAAATATCCCAGGTGTCTTCAGGCTAGCTTATTTTTGGAGGGAGATGGATCATGATGTGAAATGTTGGAAGATAGTGTAAAACTAGTAGTGATGTGGTACCAGGGAACCTTTTGGATATTATGTTGGATATTATATTATTATTTTATGTGATAATTTGTGATAGATTCAAGGTGAAGTTGGGTACCTATCATACTTTTATTGGTGATGAATTATATTCACTAGTTTGTTCACTAGGATTCAGTATTCTTTCTATATCTTTTACATGAGAGGCTTTGAGGAGTATAAAAATGAGTATACATGTAATTCTTACCATATGTATATATAAATTATCTTTCACGTAATAATATATGGTTAGGTATTTGGTTATAAATTACTTGCTCAATGAGCTTTTCAAGATCCATTTGGGCTTTAAGCTCAATATCAAGGATTTTATTTTGGTATTTCTAGTTTCTTTTTCAATTTTTATGATGAATGACATTACATATTAGTATTTTAGATCTTTTATTTCATCTTTAGTTGTATTTTTTTGGTCTTATCATCTTATAAATTATTCCTAATGTTCTCTTAGTGGGTAACACATCCCATTTGTGTGTATGATATACCATTACTGCTTGTTGCAAAACTGTGGCATATTGGAGGTGGGATTTGGGTCCCATTATCTCACTTATCTAATTTAATCCCCATGAGGTGTACCATTTGGATGGAGGGGTTCTTAATATATTGGTATCAAAGGCCAGTTTTAGGGGTAGGATAATGTTTGGAGGTAGGAAATGGTGAGGATTTCATGGGTTGGTAGGGTAATGGTGTCATCTAATCTATTATATGATATAAGAAAGGGATACCCACTAATACATGGGTATTTTGGTCCCCTCATGATCTGATTTATACACCTGTATGTTTATTGGTCCAACTAAAATAAGGGATATAGGTTTTAGGGTAGATACTTTAGCAAGGATCATGTATAATTATTCTTTGTGAAAGTGTTTGAAATTTGTTTACCATGATATTAGGTTGAACATTAAAAAATTGATTAATGTTAAGTATTACATATATAATGTTTTGGAGTCCCTAACCATTTTTTATTTTGTGGGTATGGCTCTAGGTCAATTTCCTCATCAATTTCATACTCAAAAATTTTTTAGGACATCCTATTAGATCACCTTGGAGTCAAGGTCGATGAGGAACAAACATAGAGGAGAACACTCTTAGAGTTTCAACACTCAAGACTATATAATTAAGAGGGTTATATTTCAGACTCAGTGATAGAATAATGGTTATAGTATATGGAGATGGCCTTCATTTGGATCCATGCTCAAAAGGAGAACTAGGTTTTTTTGGTTGTGAATATGTTGTGTATGGAAGTCAGGTAGTGGTTTTTCTTATTCCTTAGGGATCATGAGGAGTTGGATATATCATGGGATAAGTTTTGAGATTAGGTTTGAGTCGAATTTAGTTCTTCAATCATGAAGGTGTCCAGTCATGAGATTATGATTACACTTTGAAATGGGATCTCTAATGTTCTAGGGTTGGAGATACAATTGAGTACCCTACTCTGATATGTTTTAGTACTATTTCCAAATGAGGCGGCTAAGGTGTGGTATTTCGAAGAGGATTTACATCTAGATATTCGACACTAGGTTTCCCCATTTATTCTAATAATATATATTGAGGTACTAGAGAGGGTGTATGTTATGGTGAGGATACTAGCCATTACTATAACTTCACTAGGGGGGGATTCATCCAGATTACCCAAATTTTAATTCTATGGTTTGGGGATCTGGTTTCCCAAATAAAATATTTTTTGGATGGACAAAGGTAGGTCTTGAACCTCACATTCTTATTTCTATTCGGGTGGAATCTATCATTCCACTTCCAAGGTATTAGATTCATGTTTTTCATATATATTACTTGGTCATATGTAGTGATATTGTCTAAACATTTTAAGAAGGTAGCATGCACTAGTGGTTTCACTTCAGGTTCCTTTATTACAAAAGTTCCAACTGTGGAAACAGTAGTAAAGAATTCCAGCTTTCAATCAAAAAATGGTATATGGGGAAAACAAATGACAAATATTTGATTATCCTCAACCTTAGATATTAGAGTGAAGAAAATGAGTTGGTCTTCATTAGGGACAATGAGCTCATAGAGTATGTTGTGTCTAGTTTCATGATTTAGAGTTATCAGTTCCATGAGAGAGGGATATAGTTTTAGGAACCATATTCTTTTTTTCTAATTGATTAAATTTTTTTATTCTGGATATATTCACCCATACATATCACTCATCCTCATACATACATAGGGACTTCAAGTTGAGAGGCTTCTAGTACCATTGGAATTGAATATACTTTTTGGAGGTTGAGTTTACCAGTGTGAAGTTTGTAGAGACCGTGAGAAAATGATTGGGAAAAAATATCTTGGATAAACATCTTATGGTTTCATATACAACAATATGAAATCATCCTTAGCATTGGAATGATATTTTTTGTGTATGATTCCATTGATTACTTCAGGATGATATTTTTTCTATGATGATGACAAAAATTCCATTGTGTTCATTAGTGAGTGAGACCCTTGGATGAGTCTAAGTTATGTTTTGTACTTATCTTTCATGATGTTTAATTTGATGCTAAGTTCATTAGAGGTCCATACAATGGTGTTTCGAAGGGTTTTGGTAGAGTACCCCAATGTCTTTCTATATGAGGTTTTGGAATTACCCCCTTGATGATAGATCATGTTTTGGATATATCTATAACAAGGAACTTATTCAATCTCGATGTCTCCATATAGGATGATGCCTTTAGAGTTTTTCAATTTGTGGGTACAAGTTGATAATACATTTCAGTGATGTTTTTTAGCTGCACATTTCACCTTTCGATGAACTAATTTTATTCGTAAAGAAGGATGATGGTAGTCTATTCCTTGGTATCCATTATCTTCACTTGAATCATGTAATGGTGAAGAAATTTTATCCTATTCCATGGATTTATTTGATCATATTAAGGGGTAAAGTTGGTTTTGAAGATCAATATATGATTGGGATATCATCAGATGTAATTAAAGGATGAGGATATACCAAAGACTACTTTTTGATCACATTAGAGGAATTATGAGTTTATTGTGATGTTTTTTGGTGTGGAAAAGACTCCATCTATATTCTTGGGGTTGATGAATTCATTTCTCCAAGATTTCTAGGACCAGTTCTTGGTTTTTTTAATTGATGGAATGCTTGTTCACAATATTTCTGAGGAAGATCATGCAGAACATTTACAGATAGTTTTTGGAATTCTCTATCATCATCTATTATTTTAGGAGATATAAAATTGTGTGCTTTGGTCTCATGAAGTTTGTTTCTTGGGAAATGTAATATCCCAGCATAGTTTACATATGGATACTTTTAAGATCAATAAATCCATTTCATGGGAGTTCCCAAATACTATTTCAGAGGTGTGAAGTTTTTATAGTATTACATGATATTATATGAGTTTTATACCTGAATTATCTTGGATTGTAACTCCTCTAATATCCTTGAACAGAAAGGAACAATAATTATTATGGAATAACTAGTGTAAAGTATCTTTTGACTATTTAAGGAGAAGTTTTTCATCACCCAATTTCCTTATTTTCTAAATTAGGGAGTTTAGTTTGAGGTTTTTTGGGATGCTTTACGTCTTGGATTGGTATGTGTCTTGATGAATCAAAGATCAATTTCTTCTTATGGGTATTGAATGTTATGACCCTATGAATGTAACTATTACACCCATGATCTCAATTTGGTAGAGGTCATGTTTTACCTCTATTTATTGTGACACTACCTCATTGTTGAACATTTTTTTTTATTTTCCTCTGTCACAAGAGCTTGAGTTTTGTCTTCTCCCAACACGAACTAAACTTTTTATTTTGAAGGTGGGTATAATTCTTGTAGGGATATGAATTTAATATTTCCTATATAATGGGGATGGGGAAATGTTTTAGTTGATGCACTAATAAAAAAGTAACATAGTGATTCCATGCATGAATTTATAGATTCTGGGAGAGTGGTAGAATATCTCTCTATAATTCATCTTTCTATAGGATAGTTTAGTAGTAGAGGATACATTTTTAGATAATAGTGCAGTCATATTTGGTGTAGCAGGTGAAGTATTCCTAGTTGGTTGATTCAAATTTTAAGGTATTGAGAGACTAATTTTTCTATAGTGATTCCCTTGATGGTTGGTCTAAGGATGATATAAATTACTTATTAATCCAAGGGAGGCTTTTTTTCCCTTTACGGTGTGTGATGTGGTTCTCCATGAGTTCCACTTCTTAACCTTAGTGGTATATCCTCATGCGATAAATATGTATTGTGTTGTGAGTGGTCAATTTTGGTGGCATGGGTTGAAGCATTCTATTATAGTGTTCATTTCTAGATTTCTAGTATTCTAGAAGGTGAAGCCTGAACACAAAATTCCCAGTTGTTTTCTCTAGCCATTAGATGTTACATAGTGGAAGTGTGAGGACATTTAGATGCACTTTGTCATTAGTTTACCTCAAGAGAAGGGATTTTTGTGATACTATATAGGTGATAGTGGATTATTTTGACATATTTTTTTACTTCTTATTTATCTAGGAGCCAATCACAGTAGTATTTTTTTCAAGGAAATACTTAGAGGAGGTATTGAGGCTCCATGGAGTCTTATGGATGATCATCACAGATCATGATCATCCTTTTACCTCAATATTATGGAGAGGTCATTGATATGATTTTAGAACTCATTTTTTCTTTAACATATCTTTTCATCTAAAGATAGTTATTAAGATAGAGAAAAATATCTAAACTCTTGAAGAAATTTTGTGTTCTTTTGTCCTGCATTCAAAGCTTTTGGATGAGGAACCTACCTTTGTTTTAGTTTTCTTGCAACAATAGTTTTCACTCCACCATTTGTATAGAACTATTTGAATCCTTCTATAAACAACCATGACATTGTCCATTTTTTGGTCTAGGTTCTTAGAGTCAGCAATTCTTAATCCAGAACTAGTGCAGAGTATGAAACATATTGTTTAGGTGATTCGTGAGAGGATGAAGGAAACACAAGATCATTAGAAATTCTATGGTGACCATAGGATGATGCCTATGGAGTTTGATGTTGGAGATAATGTTTGTCTAAAGGTGACTCCTCTTCATGGGTATTAACGGTCCATTTTTGGTAGTATTCTTTCTCCTTGATTTATTAGGACATTCATGGAATTGTCTTATATTTTATTTGTTGCATACCGAATAACACTTACCCCACAGATGATCTGGATTCATGATTTCTTTCTTGTGTTTCAACATCATTTTTTTCTTCATGATGACTATTATGTCATTTATTTGGGCGAGATCGATGTTAATGATGATGTGATCTTTGAGGAGTAGCCTATAGAGATTTTTGAATAGTATGAGAAGGTGTTTCATAGGCATGTTATTCCATTATTTCTTTTCCAATGGAAATGTGCTGGGATATAGAAGAGAACCTAGTAAAATGTATCAAATATATGTGCTCAGTGTCTCATGTTTTTTATGTATATCTATTCTTTTATATCAATGTTTTGTGGATTTCAACCTTTATCTATCATCTGGTGTTTTTTTCTCTTATTTTATGCCTTTCTTGTGGAATTTCACTTATTTATAAGTATCCTCCTAGGATAGGGTTTGAGAGATGGTATTCAGTAATGGATATATTTTTCTCTTATTCCTCTTGGTGAGGTGGTTGTTCTCCTATGACAGTGATATTCTTGAGTGGTATCTTATGGGGTAGTTGTTTGGATGACCAATTTTATTCTCCCTTTCTCTGTATTTTGTTTTAATTCTTAAGGGTGATAATTTTTTGACAGGTATGTAATGTAATAGTAAAAAACTTTTCATCATTTAACTTGTGTTTTCTCAAGGCTCAGTGGTGTTGAAATTGAATTTGGAAGTATTTTGGAGGATAGGAGAGTGGTTTTCCCCATTCATGGGGTTACAACACCCTAATGGTGGGTATGGTGAAGTCCAGTTGAGCTAAAGGGATTATAAAATTTTTTGTGGGCTGGAAATATGGTTCATGGTACACCATGAATAGTGACACATCTTTTCAAGAAGTTTTTATAGGCCATCTCATCCCTAGTGACTTATTATCAAAAATGTCTTGTGCCAAAATGGCCAGCAAGGTCGTAGCGCCATAAGGCATTTCTTGTATAAATCGAACAACCTAGAAATCACTTTTCAAGAAGTCTTGGAACCCTTGTTGAGGGAAAAATGAATTCGTAGTAGGAAACACACAATGAAACAATATATTTCCTTCTATAGTGTTCAATAACACCATGTCCATGACCAGAGCATGGTGGAAACATTGTGGTGGTCAGGATTGTTTTGAGACTACTAAAATCATATATTTCTTCCTCAAATATTGAACATTCCAAATGGAAAAATACTTGGAACATTATGGGGATTTAAAATTCATTTTTAATCCATTTTTTCCACCATTAATCAATCCAAACACCCCGGTGGAATCACTAATTTTCTTTCCAAACATTCTAGTGAAACTATATCTTGTTGATAGATTGCTTGCTTTGCAGCTTTATTAATAGATGTTGTTGTAGTGTAGTGTTTTTTCTCCCTTCCTTAGAGACTCTTGATCATTTCCTTATGGATTAAAACCCCTAGTTCATATAAATAGTATTTTTTTGGTTCAAGGTACCCCTTTCTTCTCTTCTTATTTTTTATTTTCATTATTATTTTATCTATGTGGTTTGTTGTTTATTTTTCCTCAGTTTTGATATTTTTTATGATCTTAGTTTTTGGTGGAATTTTTATGATACATTTCAATTAATCATTGTTTTGTTTTGGTGGTGGTTGATCCTTGATCATTTAATTTTTTATGATGAATGGTAAAATTCTAAATCAAGGTAGGGGATTCATTTCTTCTCCTATTATTTTATGTGAAATTGTAAAGTTATCATGTTTTATCTCTTTGGATAAGATTGGAATTAACCTTAATGGGGATTAAACTAGAAATGATGAAAAGATATGGTTTATTATTGTAGGAATCATATGTGTTTATACCAAGTTAACGAATATTATCTTTTTTTATGCTATACTTTATCATGTTTGATATGTTAAAACTGTATAAAAAATTAAAAGATGGTAATGGTTGTTGGTTAATTAATAAATAAGATGGAAATGATTTTTAATTAAAAGTAATAAATAGGTGCATTCAACTTGAAACTGTTGTACATTATAATTTGATGTAAATTAAACTAATGATTGAGGAATTTTTTATTGGAAATATTTTTCCTTATAGTTTCATGAAAAATGGACAATATGCTTGAAATCATGGTTTTATATCCCATAGTTGATGATATATAATGCCTTAGGTTTCCTATAATCGTATCCTCTGATGAATAAATACCATAATTTGTGGGTGAGGAGTAGAAACCTTAATCGGGGATGTCTGGGTTCCAGACCCTCCCTCCCTGGTGGAGGGAGGGGATTTTGATCCTCTTCGTCATTATTCTTCAAGACCCATACCCTTTATTCTGTTTAATAACCCTAATTCCTTCCCACCTTTTCAAGAAATTCCCCTTGGCCCTAATGTTCTGGAACTCTTCAATGGCTCAGCGCAGCTGGCGATTTCGATGAAAGAATTCACCGAAGCTTCAGATACTCATAGGATTATTCTTGTCGTGCGCTTCGGAAACCGTTAACCTTCAGTTGACGCCTTTGATTGATTCATGTCTGAGTATCGGGATCTCCAAGAATAGGTGATGGTTGGTCTTCTTGATAGGCGGAACTTAATGATCTGATTTTATTTGGAGGAGGACCTTATCTTTGCCTGGTCCAGTGATTTGTGCTCCCTAAATGGCTACTTCCTCTACCTCCATTGTTGGTATTTCAAGTTCAACATGAACTGTGATGTTCCTACTACGGCTGTATGGGTAAGCTTTCCTGATTTTTCTTTTTCATTCCAAAATTTGTCAATAATTTGTATTCTATAGAATATGGTAGGCCGGTATTTCTGTTATGATAGTAGAACTACTTCTGTTTTCCACCCGATATCCCCTTGAATTTGTATTGATGTTGTTGTTTAAATACCTCATGTGGTCTGGAGTTGGATTATGGTTGGAGATGAATTCCGATGGAAGCAGTTGGTGCTTTTTGAATCCTAACCTATTTTTTTCTTGAACTGCCAATGGTTAGGAGACTTGATTTTAGCTTGTCGTCATGGGCGTAGGACATGACAAGGGCTGGATCCAATCCCAAGACAACCATTTGGGATAGAGCCTAATGAATACACCACTATGAACCAGATTTCCTAGGTTGCGGTCGATTCAGGAATGTTTGAGGAGGTGTGAGGGGCTGGCTCATTGGAGTTGGGTACACCTATTGAGGCTCAGTTGGTTCTATTGTTGGGTTTATCTTCAGCCTCTGTGAAGGGTGAAAATTATAAGGTATCAGATTCAGGGTTCACTGAGGTTTCTTCCCATCTAAGGCATGATTTGGGTTCCAACCCCTTGTCAAGTAGATCAGGGGAGGATGTGTAGGCCAGTGAGGTTCCAGAGTTGACCTTTGATCCATATACAGACGTTGGGCATGAGGTGAGGAACCCCCCCCCCCCCCAGGATGCTACTTCGGTCAGCCATCTGGTCTCTTCCAGTTTTTACAATAAAGTTAGTGAATTCATAGATGTCTGTAATGATCCATGTATGGGGGGAAATCCTCAAAGTCCAACACTAATAAGTAGCCTCAATTTATGGGGAACAGTTGTTTATAGCTTAGAGGCTTAGATTTTCTTATGTATAATTTGCTGGCTAATCCATCTTATACTGATACGATGAAATCCATAGATATGGTTATCCAGTATCAAAATCAATTTTTAGTGTTGGGAATGAATAGTATCATGTTGTTGAGAAAGGGGATAAGATGGAGTCTTTCCATGCGGATAGGGATATTGATTCAAACTCCCTTTTTGAGTCCAAGGAAATGGACATAGCAGATGAATATTTAAGATCCTCTTCAAGGAAGTGGAAGAACACCATCAAAGATGCAAAGGGGTTTATTCAGCACTCTCTGAGGCTGTGGACAAGAAAAGACTATTCTTTCTTTCCAAGCCCTCATGTTACTACGTCCTAAAGAAAATCCAAGCTCCCTATGAGGGTTCCCAAGTAGGGGGGCAACAAATTCTACTAAGGAACTCGAACCCCCAGCAAGGGAATCATCTATCATCGACCTGACAAATGCGGAGAAGGAACTTTCATAATCTAATACCATCCAAAGCGGGAAGGAATTGATGGAGTGTGATTAGTAGGAATTCATAATCGATGGAAACGAGGAATTCTATGACAAGGTTCTAGAGGTCATTACTACAGAAAAGGAGTTTGACAGGCTGAATGGGAGGAAAATTAAGGTAAACTTCTACAAGGAGCAGTGTGACTGGACCCAAAAACAATTTGGAATACTGGAATGTGGCATAAATGGGAAAAAGATCAATGTGGAATAGCTCGTCCAAACCCGGGACAAGATGATCTATAATTTTGAAAACAAACTCAAAGATGATCTGGATGATCAATTTATCATCCTTCAATGGAGTCTCCTCAGAGGTAAGGTCTCTAAAAGGATTAAACTAAAAATCATATATTTATTTATGAAATAATATGTTTCTTGATTATATTTGAGTACTTGACATGTTTCCGACTTTCCTTTAAAAGGTTTTATCTTAATAAAAACAAATATTTTGTGGTGGTTGTCATAATTCAAGATGGTAATAAAATGGTTATTGTTAAAGATAAATATTTGGGGGTTGAGTGTGTTATATTTCTTGTGAAGGTTGGAAGCAATTATTTTCAGGACCAGTTTACCCATTGAATTTTTTTTTTGTTTTCTTGATTCCTTATGTGTTTTCTCTTGAGGATGATCCTTTATTTGCGATATGATGTGAGTTTTTATGACTGTTAGTTTAGAAAGATATGGGTGGGGAGGTAAGGGTTTATAGTTATAGATGGGGTATGTGAAGATGGGATGTATACTGATATGAATTATAGCATTATTTATGACACCAATGCTATTAGAATGGGTTAATATGGGATTCCAGAATGTTGTGATGAAAACTAAGATGATTTCTTATTAATGAATCTTCTTTAAAGGTTTTATAGTTGAGTTTTTCTTTCCTAATTTTATTTCTCCACTATATGAGGTGGCTGGTTATTCATGATTTATTCACATCTTTTATGGTTTCATTGTATGAGTTTTAATATACCTAGAATTATAGAATGTTAGTGAATAATAAATTTTTTAACCCATGGGGTTGGTCTTTGAATGGAATGCTAATTGATAATAAATCTTGAGAAACTATGGGATCAGTTACATTATACCTGTAGGGAATGGAAATTCGTTGATGATCATGTTAAATTAATGTTTAATAGTTAACAGAAACAATTAGTATAATGTGAAATGTTTAATGTAAATAATTAATTAAATTAAGTTCTTCTATAATTTTTTTTGTGCTTATTGGATACCTTGTCCTTGGTATTTGCAACTAGGTGACCATGAGATGATAGCTATAGTTAATCCTAAGACTATGTAGATTCTTATAGTGCGGTGTTAGATATATATATATATATATATATATATATATATTGTTCTTTATGTGGTTTAACATTCTAACTCACCCATGTTAGTAGGGTGACTGACACCCGACGGACTCTGAGAGGGTGTTTTCACCAATAACTTGGTTGGTGAGGAATGGAGGGATGACTACTCCCTCTTATCACACCCTCTTCTCATGGTATAATTATGTGATGGTATTCATGTTGGTTACCTTTCCCATATATGTGGGTATAGGTATGTAATATCTTGGGGTTATTTCAAACATGTGTATATCCGAATATAGAATCCTATGGATTATTATAGATTTATATTGTATGGGTTGTGATGGATTGAGGTATAATATGCAATATACAATCCATGGTGGCTCTCAGAAACTATTCAGTCACAATCTAGATATGTTTCAAATGTTAATGAGATAATTTGATACTTGAGGTTCATGGTGTGATATAGTGGCATGGGTGTCTTTGAGATGGCCTATATTTAGCGAGGGATGGCTCAGGACATGAAACGTTAGGGCGAAGTAAAAAAACAGTTGGGAAGTTGTACTGGGGAACCTTATTTGATATAATATTGGATATTATATTATTCATGTATGTGATACTTGGTTAGATAGAAATGGTGAAGCTATGGACTTATCACACCTATTTAGGTCTTGATTTAGTTTCACTTGTTTATTAACTAGGTTTTTGTATTTTTTCTTAACATTTTTTATCAGAGGTTCTATGGGTGATCCAAGTTATTATAAATTTTATGCTCACCATTTATATTTTTTCTGGTTTGTAGGTTATGGTTGGTGATGTGGTTTTACATTAATATCTGGAGTATTTTTTATGATCTTTTGGGGATTTATGATTACTATCGACGATTTTCTTTTGGTTCTTGTAGTTTCTTTTTCAATTCATCTGATATATAACATTACATGTATGTATTTGAGATCTTTTATTTAATCTTGAGTTGGATTTGTTTGGTGGTTTTGTCTTATCTTTCATTCTTCACGTTCTATTATAGAGAAATGGATCACATTTGTGTGTATTTTATACCCTTGATGATTGTCACCAACCCATGGCCTCTTGCAGGTGGGCTTCATGAATTATTATATCCTTCCATCCTTATTTGTCCAGGAGGAGTACCTTTGTTGGAGAGAGGGTCGTGATAGGGGATGTTGTAATATTTTATTAAATTAGAATAAGATTACAATATCTAACAGCTACAAAACAGATGAACCCACCCTACTATTTATAATTGTTTCCATCTAGTAGATTTTGTAACACCACCTTCCAAAATTCAGGGGTGATCATCCACTTATTTTTTACAACTCTTTAAATGTCACTACCTCAACTGACTCGTCTAGTTAATAGTGAACACTATTCTTACATAGCCCTTTGGATATGACATAACCTTTGGAAGCCTCTATTTATTCTGAAGAATCAACATGTTCACCCTATGTAGAGTCAATTTCGACACTCCCATCATCCTGACTCAACCACCATTGTGGATTCTTCCATTATGTTTTCTTCTAGAATTTTTAACTTTGGTTGTGTCACTCCACCATCTCCATCGAGTTTTACAATTTAACATCCAGATTCTCTTCTTCTAAAAGCTCTAAAAATTATCTTGAAATCACTAATAGATATTTGGTTTTATTCAATGCTGCCATTTATTAGTGCTAAAAAGTTATAGATAATGGGAGTCCCTATATCATAGATAACAAAAATCAAAGATAAAAGTTACTTTCATAAATGCCAATAAAAGGTATATTTCATAAAAAAATTATATGTCATTAAAAAACATATATTAATATATAAATATATTTATATAGATATAAATATAATATATTTTATTAAAAAATTATTTATATAACACAAAATATGGAATAACACTCAGTACATAATATATTTAGTAAAAATGGTTTATAAAATAATTGAAAATAATATTTTTTTAACAATTTGATAATTTTTATTTAGTAGTTATTTAATATTAGTTTTATGACATAAAAAATCAATAAATTATTAAAAGATCAATAATAAGATGAAAACATGACTCGAACATCAAATGGTGATAATCTGGGTTTCTGTTTGAGCTCCACCACATATCAAATCGAAGCTTATGAAAAGATCTATGACATGGTGACTCTAGGAACCCCTTAAATATTTTAGTTAGAGTTTAATTTTTTTCTTTATTAAATTTGGTACACCACACTAATTTAATAAAAAAACTTTTAATATTTTTTTGAACAAAACTATATTAAATTTAATGAAATGAAAAATAGTGAAATATTAAAAAAACGAATGATTTATAATAGAAAATTATTTAATTTAATATATTTATAATTATTTTATGGGGATAAAAATTTATCATAATTTATACAAATATATTTTGTTAAAAGTAACCTAATATTAAAAAATTATAAAACTAGTTCTATCATTTTCGTCAACTACTATGATTAGTTTGACCTATATTGATGCCATTTTTTATTAAACATTCATACACCCATAAAGAAACCACCATAAATAGAAATCCATTATAATAAAATATCCTCTCTAGTTAAGGGTTCAATCTAACTCTCTAGTAGACAATGATATGGGTGTCCATGTGTAAAAAATTAAATATGGAAGTAGATCTTTTGTTTTGATATTAATGTTCTTTAAAAATCAAGAACATTATTTCAAATAGTTTGACACGAAGTCTCTCCTATCCCATATGTAAACCATTGTCAAATAATATTGTAATCAAAAACTTTTTAATAAAAAATATTATTATAAAATATATATATATATATATATAATGTATTAAATTACAATAATAAATATATAATAATAAAGAATAAAACTAAATGTATTATCACATATAATAATTACTATATATATTTATGTATCCATTATTTCAAAACTAATTTAAAATTATTTATATATTATATGTGTGTATTATTTTTTATATATGTTTTATATACATTTTTTTATATAGAAAATTTTCCATTATTTAAAAATAAAAATATATGGTTTCGATATATTTATATTTATAGATAATTTTTCACTATTTTGAAGGAAAACTAACAACATCAATTTTATAAACTAACATTTAATTATTTCAGAAAATGTTTTTATTATTAGTTTATAAAATATAGTAATGATCTTTGTAATTATTTTCTATGGAAAATGTAAATTTTTATTTATATATTAATATATTTTCAATTAAATTTGATGTGAAAAAATAAACTATGAGTTTCACATTGAAATTTTCATTGGAAATTTCTAGCATAAATTTGTATTGAAAATTTTCACTAGAAATTAAATATTTTATTTATTAATATTGCTACACAAAAGATGTAAACATTTATGTATTTTATTATTTATTTAATTAAAATTCCAGTATAATTATTATAAATATTAATTAAAAATTTTAACTTGGATCTTAATTGGAGATATTAACTACAATTTTACATTGAAAATTTGTACTAAAAGTTTATGTAGGAATTTTTCAATGGAAATTTTCAATTAAAATCTACAATTTTTATTTAGGTATTAATATATTTTCACTGTAATTTTATATAAAAATCTGAACTATAAATATCCAGTGAAAAGTTCTAATGGAAATTTTCATTGCTAATTTTTAGAGAATTGTTTTTTATATATTAATATAGTTTCACTAAAAATGTTAACATGTATTTATCATAAAATATTTTGTAATAAAATTTCTCTTAAAAATTTTATGTTTAAAATTCACTATAAATTTTGAGTATATATTATCTCTAATGATAGTAAAATTATAGGGAAAATTCAATATTTACATATGTATGCATGTATATATATTGAGGTATATGTATATACTAATATTAATTATGAACATAATTTTCATTGAAAATTCTTATTAGAATTGAGAAAGTTTCAATTGGAAATTACATTATGATTATAAATGCTATATGCACCCAAAGACAATTTATAGTATTTAAAAATATGTATTCATTATTGTTATATTTTTATGTGTATATGTATACTTAAATTTTAATAGTATGCATATTGTTTAGTAAATATACATTGTAACTTTTATGTGAGAATTTTTAGGTAAAATTTTGAGTTGAAAAGGGAAAATTCATCATTTATGTATGTATGCATGTACATATGTTGGGGTATATGTATATAATAATATTAATTATGATCATAATTTTCAATTGATGTAATTAAACTTCCTCTTTAATTTTTTACATAAAATTTCCATTGAAATATCTTATTAGAATTGAGAAAGTTTCCATTTGAAATTTAATTTTGAGTATAAATGATATATGCACACAAACACAGTTTATAGTATTTGAAAATTTGTATTCATTCTTGTTCTATTTGTATGTGTACATGTATAATTAATTTTTAATAGTATGCATTTTTTTAGTAAATATACATTGGATTTTTTAGGTGAGAATTTTTAGTTGAAATTTTGAGTGGAAATTCCAACAAGAAATTTACCTATGAAATTTGTAGTTCAAAAATTAAATGTAAAATAATAGTGTTTATTTATGTTATATTTTCATTAATACTTTAAATGGGAATTTATTTTAGAATATTATTAATAAAATTATTATGATGATTATTATAAAATTAAATAGAAATTTTCACTATAAAATTTTAGTATAGATTTATCTCAGTAGAGACTTACACTAAAAAAGTAGAGCAAAAAATTCAAATGAAAATTTACATGGATTTCTGTATGTATATTCTGAAAATTTCCGCTATAAATTTCCACATGAAATTTATAATTTAATATTACCATGTATATTTTTATTTTAGTGAGTGTCTTTGTGGTTTTTTTGTTTAAATTGAAAATTTCAATCATACATTGAAATTTTATTGGAAATTTTTAGTAAAAATTTTCACTATGATTGTTAAATTAAAATTTATAGGGGGAAATATGCAATAAATTTTTTCACTTGATTGAAATGAAATTTTTGCTAAAATTTTTCTAATGAAATTTTCACTAATTTTTTCTAGTTTAAATTATAAATAAAATGTTAGTGTGAAAATTTAAATTTTTTATTTATGTATTATTATATCTTCATTTTAATTTTCAATGGAAATTTACACTATAAATTTAGAGAGAAAATTCAAACTATAAATTTCAAAAAGAAATTTTCAGTAGAAATTTTCCAAAAAAATTGGTAGTCATAATTTTTAAAGAAAAATTACATAGTTTATCTTTGTGTTAGTGTATTTTCAATAAATATTTAAGAATAATTATTTATTAATATATTTTGATTTTCATTTTAAGTGTAAATTCAAAGTGTAAATATTTAGTGGAAATTTGTACTGGAAATTTTCAATGGTTTTCAACACCAGAAAGTTCCTTATGAATTCTATAGTGAAAATTTTAAGTTCAAAATTACATTATTTTATTCTGATATGTTTTAATTACAAAATTAAAGATGAATTTTATTTATAATTTTTATAAAAAAAATTCATTACAATTATAATTAAAATTATATAGAAATTATCATTGAGAAAATGGAAATTTAAATTACAAGTTTCATGTGGAAATTTTTTATGAAAATTTTAAGTGAAATTTTATATTTTATTTTTATACATTAATATTTTCTCACTGAAATTTTATGTGAGTATTTAAACTATAAATTTTATGTTGAAATTTTCATTGGGAATCTTCGATGAAATTTTTTATTTGAAATTTTCTTAAGAAAAATATAGTGTAAATTTTTGTATGTATGTATGTATAAAAATATATTAAAATGTGTGTATATATATACGTACTTATATTAATATATTTTTATGTATTTATGTATGTATATACATGTAGTAATATATAAATATCTATATATTGTTATATTGAATTTTGGTTATAAAGTTTTGTTAAAAACATAATGTTTTCATTGGAAATTTAATTTTTATTATAAACTTACACTACTAACTATAAATTTGCAGTGAAAATTTCAATTATAATTATTTTAGTCTATTGGAAATAAAATTTTTGTATATATTTCCATGGGTAAATATAAATAAATATTGAAATTTTATATTTAAATTTTTAAATTCTCCATTGGAAATTAAATTTCTCAAGTAAGAATTTACACATATAAGTATATATACATATATATAATATATGTGCTTGAGGGTATAATTACATCATTCAAACACACCTCACAAACAGGTCAGAAAGGTAGTACTTATTAATCTATCCTTTGGATGCTAAGGTTCAAACCTAACTTGAGACCATATTAATTTATCCTTCACAACACTTATTACATGCAATCAAGAAACCCACATGAAATAACTCTCTAATTGGCTATATGTGATGATGGAAATATAATAAAAATTTATCCTAGGGAAGGGACTGTAATCTAGTAGTGGATTGTGTTAACATATAATATATATATATATATGCATACATATTAATTTATTAATATATACATATTATCTATTAATTTATTAATTTATAAACATAATCACATTAATTTATACGTATATATATATATATACAAGTGTTTGGGTTCACGCCTACGCATTCACACACCCAAATAATAATTTTATATGATATTAAAAATAACATATTTGAATAATACATATGTATATGTTATTTTCAATATTATATAATGCTATAATATTTTATTACACACAAAAAATTTATACATATATATATAGAGAGAGAGAGAGAAATATGTGGATAGCGCACATATAATAATATTACATAATATTAAAAATAAAATATGTATATGTATAATTAAATTAACTGTTATAAATTATGATTCAAGACATATTTATGATTAAATTGATAACTAATAACTAAATGATCAATAAAGGTTAATAATTAATAAATATATATATATATACATACATATACATATATATATGTATTAATCTATATATAAATATATAAATTTATAAGTATATTTATATTAATATGTGTGTGTGTTTGTTAATTTACATGTTATTACATATACATATAAAAAATAAATATATTAATTTATATATTAAATGGGCCTTCTCATGAGGTATATGGTCTTCAGGCCAATTTTTTGGGCCTCTACACCACTGAGCCTATTGAGGTCATGTAATGGGATACCTCTACCCAATAAAATGAGAGGAGTTACTTTCCTTTAATAAAATGGGGGTCCCCTACCTATTAAAAAACATATATGTAAATATATCATAAAATATATATTAATTTATACTAACGTATATATATAATAATTGTTAATAACATATATTTTAATTATATATAAATATATAATAACACAAAGTACTATAGATCACTTGATATTCAACATAGAATTTTATCAACACCGAACAAAAAACAATGATAATGGAGGGAATTTTAATAGAGCTATCTTAAAGTAATAATAAATGATACTTTTATCATTGCTAAAAATGATAATAAAATGGTGCCCTTTATTAGCTCTTTTTCAGTACTCAGAAAGGTGACACTTTATCAGCGTTTTTCTTAGTGCTGATAAAATCTCCAGCTTTAACTGTGTAAGAAAAGCATTGTTAAAGGGTACACTGAATAATTTAATTAATATATAAATATTTATATATTTTTAAATAAAATTTATTTTATAATAAGTATATAAATGTAAATATAACATATAAATACAATTTATATAACTTTTAATAAAAAATTTCCATCAATCTTAGTTTTAAAATTATATATACAAAGAGATATCAAATTTATATTAATCAATAAAAATGTTTAATAGTATATTTATATATATTAATTAAAATATATATATATATAATTAATATAATAATGATATATAAATATTTTATTTAAACTATTATATAAATATATATATGAATATATTTATTTAAATATGTGATTCATGTTTCAATTTATATATTTATATTATATTAAATAATTTAAAATATATGTACATGTATTTATATGTATATATATAATTTGTATGTATGTGGATGTATGTGTATGTCTATTTTTGGGTGTAGGTATTAGTTTTATATGTATGTGTGTGTTGTGTGTGTGTGTGTTTATGTGTGTACATGTTTGTATGAATGCATACATATGTAAATGTGCATATATATTTATGTGTATGTCTGTGTGTGTGTGTGTTTGAATGTATGTGCATGTGCGTGTGTGTGTCTGTGTCTGTGTATGTGTATGTGTCTGTGTCTGTGTCTGTGTATGTGTATATGTATCTGTATTTGTATGTATATGTGTATGTGTATGCGTATGTGTATGTGTATGTGTATGTGTATATCTATGTCTATGTGTATGTGTATGTGTATGTGTATGTGTATTTGTATGTGTATGTGTATGTGTATGTGTATGTGTGTGTGTATGTGTATGTGTATGTGTATGTGTATGTGTCTGTGTATGTGTATGTGTATGTGTATGTGTCTGTGTATGTGTATGTGTATGTGTATGTCTATGGGTATGTGTATGTGTATGTGTATGGGTATGGGTATGTGTATGCGTATGTGTATGGGTATGTGTATGCGTATGTGTATGTGTATGTGTGTGTGTATGTGTATGTGTATGTGTATGTGTATCTGTATGTGTATGGGTATGTGTATGTGTATGCGTATGCGTATGCGTATGTGTAAGTGTATGTGTATGTCTATGTCTATGTTTATGGGTATGTGTATGTGTATGTGTATGGGTATGTGTATGTGTATGTTTATGGGTATGTGTATGGGTATGTGTATGTGTATGTGTATGTGTATGCGTATGTGTATGTGTATGCGTATGTGTATGTATATGTGTATGTGTATGTTTATGTGTATGTTTATGTGTATGTGTATGTGTAATTGTATGTGTATGTGTATGTGTATGTGCATGTGTATGTGTATGTGTATGTGTATGTGTATGTGTATGTGTATGTGTATGTGTATGTGTATGTGTATGTGTATGTGTATGTGTATGTGTATGTGTATGTGTATGTGTATGTGTATGTGTATGTGTATGTGTATGTGTATATGTATGTGTATGTGTATGTGTATGTGTATGTGTATGTGTATGTGTATGTGTATGTGTATGTGTATGTGTATGTGTATGTGTATGTGTATGTGTATGTGTATGTGTATGTGTATGTGTATGTGTATGTGTATGTGTATGTGTATGTGTATGTGTATGTGTATGTGTATGTGTATGTGTATGTGTATGTGTATGTGTATGTGTATGTGTATGTGTATGTGTATGTGTATGTGTATGTGTATGTGTATGTGTATGTGTATGTGTATGTGTATGTGTATGTGTATGTGTATCTGTATGTGTATGTGTATGTGTATGTGTATCTGTTTGTGTATGTGTATGGGCATGTGTATGTCTGTGTATGTATGTTTATGTGGAATGTGTATGTTTATATAACATGTGTATGAATGCATTTGTATCTGTATGTATGAACACATATATGTAATTGTATATATATATTTGTCTATACATACACCCTGGCACGAGTTGTTTGAGGATTCCGCATTCAAGAACATCATGACCAATGTAACAACACGGGTGATGGTAAGATAAATCATTTTCATGTCATATTAATTTTCATTAATTGTATTTAATAGTGTTATATTCATTATAAGAATATTAAGTAATTTTTAAGTAAAAAAGAAAAATATTTATTTCTAATCAAATTGGGTTTTCATGAATTATATGTTTTTAATTAAAAGATTTATTTCAAAATTATATAATTTTAATTTGAAAAAGTGAAAATAATTTTCTAATTATTCATTTCAAAATTATCTAATGATGAATTTTTTAAAATTTTATATGAATTTTGATTTTTCAATGAATATTGAAAAAATATATCATTTTATGAAAAATTATCTTTTTGTTTCAAGAATTTAAAAAGTTTCACTTTGTTTTAAAATTTCCTAAAATTATAATTTTATCATTTTATTATGAATAATATAAATAAGGTCATTTTAATCAATATTATATTTTAATTTTCAACAAAAATATTTTTATACATAGAAAGTCATTTTTTTAAACTATTTTTCATCTCGTTTTGCAGATTTAATTTTAAATTAAATTTTTCCACTTCTTTCAATTAAATTTAATAAAATGGATTTCATTTTTATAATAATAATAAATAAAATTATTTAATAAGGTAAACAAATTTTTGGACATAATTAATAGTAAAAACGGTAAAAATATTTTATCATGGTTAATGTCAAAACACATTTACTAGAGGGTTAAACTAAATATATAAGGGTTAAAATTACCTAAAAACATGTCTCTATTATTTTTTATAGACATATTTAGACCCGATATGATATAATATTTTCAAATTGCCCATTTTGGAGCTATTTGGATTGAGTATCACGTTAATATATTTTAATCTTTTTAAAAATTACATGTGTGTCCTCTCCCCCAATTATAAAAGGAAACCCCCTCTCCTCTTATATCCACACTTAAATAACCATTTGGATAAAAAAATCCCAAACAAAATCTCTTCCTAACATCTCTCCCCATATCTTAGAGTCTTTTTTTATCAGAAAACAAACTTGGGAAAGCATTATTTATAAACCTAAAGATGTTTTCTGAAGAAGAGGAATAGTACACAACCAATGTTTTTCATTTTATTTATTCTTATACCTCCTTAAAATATTATTAAAACATGATTAAATAATAAAACCATTATAATCAATATATTTTTATATTTTTATGTTAATTTAATAGCCTATATCCATCCTCACTTCCATCAAATGGGAATTGAAACTATAATTCGTGTGTACGGCGGACTACTGCCTCATGAACAGATATAATTCATTTTCAATCACCACCTCTCACTGATGGTTAAAATTATACATTTAATGTATATATATGAAATTCATGACATAATTAACATTCTATAAAGATAATATATAATCTATTTTTTTACCATTCCATCCACTGAAAAATGATAACTGTGCTCATGCATACATTTGGATAACCAACTCCACGAAGCTATGCGACTCATTTTTCAACATTGCATCACTTATATGGTATGTATATAAGTATATTTAAAGATATAATATGATATTAATGATATATTCATCATTATAGAAAGATAAAATGATATTTATCTTCATTCCTCTCATGATCTTTGAAAAATGAAAACATTGCTCATGGGTATTTAATCCAACCGTCTCTATTATAGTAATGTTAATTCATCTTCCATGACTATCATTCATCATTAGTTTTAAAAGTTTAATTTACTTATAAAAATGATTATTTTTTCATTATTATTATTCTTGATATAGTGGGATAATTACGTCTTTTACCATAGTCGACCTACCAATGTTATTTTGGACATATGATATGGATATCATCAAAACATCTGATGTGAAATTAATAGATTATGTAATTGAATATATCATGGTAACAAATAAAATAATAGGAATAATAAATATGAAAAAGGTTCTAAATTAAGAAAATAATAAACATAAGTTTATTATTCAGAAAGATAAACAACATATGTGACAATTCAGACTCAAGGTAAAGGACACATTACCATAAAAACATAATTTTAAATGTTTTTAAGATTTATTTTCTAAATATTTTTCTTCCATGTCCATATTTTTTAAATTATTTTTTTTAAAATAAAAGAATTATAAAGTAAATTTTATTTTTTTCTTTTAATTTCTTAAAAAAATCATAAGGATTATTTTTATATATTTTAAATATAACATTTTAACTTTCTTTAAAAAAAAGTAAAAATGAATGTTCTATTTTTATGTATATGGTGTCAATGGATTATCCTGCCACCTCAAGTGTTATTATATTTTAATTTTTTATTTACATGATTCCATTTTTTTCAAATAAAAACCCATCATCCCTTTTTTCTGGGTATTTTATTCTTTAAAATGTTATTTCAAAAGGAAAGGATATTTCAATATCTTAAAAAAAATTCATATGGGTTCAACAAAGTTTTTTAAGGGGTTTTTGATGAAAAGGTTCTATCATAATATGATTTATTTATGATATGGTACTTGATAATTATATATTATTATGGGTGAAACCAATAAATCTTATATGATGGGTGATCCTGATATATCTTATATGAAGGGTGGGCCCAATATAGCTCTATAAATAATTGGGTAATGTTCCTTTTCTTCATAGGAAAGAAGGATGGAGTTAGGTGGGGATATTTTTCATATGGTTTTAACTGAACATTAGTTACTTATAACATGGGTAATGATTATAATGGTCAAAGTTTCTTACCAGGGTTTCTATTTTCCTACTTTCAGTTTTAATGGTTATCTTTGAGAAAAAACGGTGTGCTTTTCATGTGGTTATGATTTATTTCATGCTCACAAAGAATATTGTGATAAAGATAAATATTTTATAGGTTTTCATTTTTTTTCACTGGTGTAATGTATTTATTAATTTTATGTTCCCTAATGATATTTTTTCTTATACCGCATTTTTAAATGTTTTCCATAGGGTTTAAGGATGAGTAAGAACAATTATTACGTCAATTTTGAAGCCATGAAGACTAGTCATGCAAGGAAAACATGATTCATTTTGAATTTTTTATATTGAGGGGGAAATGGATACTGAGTTGAAATATCCAATTTGTAATATATGGGTTTGTTATGTAAGATTCATTAAATAATTCTCTAAAACTCTATAATTAAAAGATCTTTTGGAATGATTTAAAGTCAATTATAGTCCAAAGAAAATAAATTATGAAATATTTAAGGACTTCTATATATAGTTGGTATTAGAAAAAAGGTTTAAATAACATTATAGGTTAGTATAATGTTAATAGAATACCCTTTAAAAATCATACGTTGTGGTTAAGTTGAAACTACATATAATTTGAATATTACCATTTTGATTAGTCTAATTTATATGTGTTTAAAAAGGTTTTCCATAGAAGAAATAGGGATTATAAAGTGGCAAGGTATCAAGAGGATAATTCCATTATGAATTAGAATCCTAGAGTAGTTGTATTTGGAACTGATAATTTTTTTTAGTGATAGATCAGTTGACACATGCTATAAATTGTAGTGGCATCCACATTAGAGTGAAACCATAATTACAACAGTGGAACATTTTTATAGTTTATCATTTTATAAAAAATAACCCTTAAAATATTAATGTAACTTCAAATCTAGTGGTATCCAAAGGATGGTTCAATTCTCTAGAAAAGTTATTTGAATTCATGAGATATTCAAAACATCAAAAGGTAACTATTTTCATTTTTCATTTTTAAGGTGAAGTTGATCGATGGTGTTAATTGGTTAGGAATACTTTAGAGGGATACGAGATTTATACTATATAATGGGTCATATTTAAGAATGTTTTTCAGAAAAATATTTCCATAATTTGTTTTAATTGAGGATAGAGAACCAATTCTTGTAATTTATGAAAAATATGATAATTCAGTATTCTTGTGTGAATAAAATTTTACATGATTGGGCAGGTAGAAAACAAATTTTATTTGGGACCTTGATATTAAAATTAATATATTTTACTTGAGATTAAAAACATGTTTATAAATAGAATTATCCTCATGATAATTTTAAATTTATGAGAAATATTTTCATTTTTCTCGGAAAGTTTTGATGGATTTGGTGGAAACATATGTCCCTAGAGATGACAAGGGTAAGAAGTGGTCAAGGTCGAATGAAATTAAGAAGATGTTAACTGTGAAATCTAGAGGTAATCCTTTAACATGTTCCATTTGTGGTAAAAAAAATTCGGGAATGTTTTATATGATTTTTAAAGTGTTATCAGTGTGGTGAGTTTTATATAGGGCTTGTGACAGCAAATAAAAGAGTCTTGAATAGTAACAAATGGTGTAATAGATATCCATCCAATGGTGATATGTTTTAATTAAACTTATTTACATAATTACGCTATTTTTTCTATATATAGTTACTCATGGTGGAAATCATCAATATTAGAAGAGAAAGGGTGTGTAAAATTCATTTTCTACTACTAAGATTGGTGTCGATCCATCTAATGAAGTGATGATAGGTATGTTACATTTTTATTAGAATTATACAGATTCCCTGTTAAACTAGGGATCATCACATTCCTTAATTTCTAAAAAATTAAATGTTAAATAATAATATCACCTCATGAAAATAAAATATATGTTTGGCGAAAAATCACAGTGAAAATATTAAAAGAAGCAAGATTTATAAGATTATTGATATAGTTATCAAAGGGATAATATTTCATGTAAATCAGGTAAAACATACCACTGTAGAGTTTTATATTATTTTTTGTATGAATTTTATTTCAGATTATCATGTTATGATAGATTGAAGAGAAAATAATGATATATTCAATGATTTCATACATTTGATAACATATCAAGAAGCTGGGAAATTGATTAGAGATGAAGGTAAAAGTTATTGTGCTCATGTTGTTGAAAATAAATGAATTTTTATATTAATTATGTGTCTATGGTGAATGAATATATGGATTTAATTCTTGATGATATTCCTGGTGTCATTCCAAATCAGGGGTTGTGTTTACTATTGACATAGTTTCTGGTGAAAATCCATATCAAAACCCCCTATCAAATGGTTCAGGTAGAACTTTTAAAATTAAAAATATAGTTAAACTAATTCCATGATAAAGGTTTCATTCATTTGAGCACTTAACAATGGGGTGCTCCTATTTTATTTTAAAAAATAAAGATGCTTGAATGATTCATTACATGGATTATAGATCCTTGAATAAAATCACTATTAATAACAAGTATCATTTTTTATCAATGTTTATTTATTATCTCTAAGGATCCAAAAATAATTTGAAGATTGATCTTAATTCATGAAACAATTATTTTAAGGTGAAGTAGGAACATATTCTAAAAAAACATTTTATATTATATATGGGAATTATAAGTTTGTAGTTATTCCCTTTTGGTTATCTAATGCACCAACTATATTTATGAATCTCATGAATAGAGTTTTCAATAGATATTTAGATAAGTTTATAGTTGTGTTTATTAATGATTTATTGGGATATTATAAAATTAATGAGGATAATTAAATACACATAAGGATTATTTTTCTTACCTTAAATGAAATGAAACTATATGGAAACTTTAATAAGTATAAATTTTGGTTGCAAAAAAATTCATTCCGTGGGAATATGGTCTCTATGGATGGAATAATTATTGACCATGATAAGAATAATGTTTTTGAAGAATATAAGAGAACTATAAATTTCACAATGATTCCAAATTTTATTAGATTAGTAGTTTACTAATATTGGATTGTTGAAAACTTTTCTCAATTATCTATCCCACTAACTAAAATAACTCAAAAAGGAGTTAAATTCATCTAGATTAAAGTGTGTAATGATTATTTCTATTAATTGAAAAGAAGATTTGTTGAATGCTCTAATTTTGGACTTAAACTCTATAATTGGTTAACTTTTCTTCTATAATGATGCTTCATTGAAGGGATTTGGTTGTGTTATAATGTGGAATGATCAGGTAATTGTTTATGCTTCATGTTAGCTGAAACCTTATAAATTAAATTTTCCTACATATGATCTAGAATTAGAATCTATGGTTTTATATTTAAAGACTTTCAAGAATAATTTATTTGTAGTAAAGTGTGGAATATATACTGATCATAAAATTTTGATGTATAAATTCACTCATAAAGATTTGAACATGAGATAGAGAAGTTGGAGGAAACGTATTAAGGATTATAATTGTATTATTTATTACCATCCTAGAAAAGGAATCAATGTAGTCATTTCATTGAGTCAAAAGGATAATGAAAGGGAGAAGGATGAGCCCGTAAGGGGAGAAGTAGAGCTAGGTCTTCTCCTGTCGTCATCGCCATTCCTCACCCCACTCAGGATCCATTATTCCCCTTGGTCCGCTGTTCACGATGGCGACCTCCTCAGCTCAGTCCTTTCAGCGGTGCGCTTGATTTTTCCGGTCATTTGATTGACTCCACTATCTGGATAGGGTTTCAAGGCAGTGATACTATCCAGAGGATGATCCCCAATTTCTGCGGGTTGAGGGAGCCACTTCATCAGTGAATGTGTGCTATTTGGTTGAGCATGTTCTATGTGGGATCTACGGATGGTGGTGATGGCTGATTTCTTCTACTTTCTCTATGCTTTTATGTCTTGAGTAGGGTTTCTTTAGTGACTTCGGCTTGGTTGTTCCTAGACATGGAGGGTTGGTTGTTTTGTATCTGGACCGTCGATAGTGGTGACGATGGATGTTGGTGAAGCTCACCCTCGTTCCGGTTGATGCGGTTTAACCTGTTTTTTTGCTGTTCATGATGGTTGCTGGAGTTGGATGTGAAGTTTTTTAATGTTTTTTTTATCATGGAGGTTTTGTGATTGATTTTGGCTCAGTCAGTGAAGGATTTCAGTTTTGTGGGACAGTGTGTCGGGATTTTTCTCCGATGGTTAGGGTAATGACAATCGCCAGTGTAGCTCATTGGCATCCCTGTTTGAAGAAGATTGGCATGAAGTCGTTCCTAGTATCTAGATTCGCGGTGATGAAACAATCAAAATGATCCATTTTTCGAGGTCGGTTCGTGATGTCGATGGGTTCGCGTGTCGGGGCCCGTGCCTCAAGGTGATGATGACGGTGGAGTTGAAAATTGAATATTTATGTTTGAATTTTTGATTTTGAATTTTCATGGTTCCCACTTTCCAGAAAGTTTCTTTTTATAAAATACCAAAAAAATGTTTTCAGGCTCAAAAGGATAATGAAACATTAACTATGATATGATTAGAACATGATCCTTTGGTAAATTATTTAATGAATGACGGCCTGGAATTTATTTTATTCAATAACTTTCTCTATTTCATTTTAGGTTTTAGTGTAGTTGAATTTTTTAGATAGAATTATGTAATATCAGTAGGAATATCATGATTTATAAGAAAATGTAGAATTTTAATTTACCTAAATTTATCATTGACAATAAAGGTGTTTTCGTATTTGGAAAAAAAATCTATGCAGTAGATATCTCCTAGTTTAAAAAGTAATTATTTAGTAAAGTTTACAAATCTGCCATTTCTATTCATCTCATAAGTCCTATGATTAATAGTGACCATCAAGGGTATTACTGGTTGGATGGAATGATGAATTATATTTTTAATTTTACCATGAAATGTTTTAATTTTCAATAGATTAAAACTAAATGAAAATTACTAAAAGTTATTCATCAACCTTCTTGAGTACTATAGTGGAAATGTGAAAATATATCGATGAATTTCATTGTGGGGTTACCAAATAAGTCTTGAGGTAATAATTTGATTTTGGTAATTATTTATCATTTAACTAAATATACACATTTTATTCCCATTCATGATACTATATGTTTAAAGAATATTTCCCAACTATACCTCATGGAGTTAATTAGGTTACATAAAGTTCCACTCTCTATTGTATCTGACTTTTATCCCAGTTTTACTTTTAATTTCGAGGAATTCCTTTTAGAAGCTGTTGGGTACTTAATTAAATTTCAGTATATATTTTTATCCTTAATATTATGGGTAGTCTAAGTGAATGATTCAGACCATGGAAGAAACAGTTCGTTCATTTTTATTGGATTATTATAGAGGTTAAGATCATCATCTTTAATTACTTTAATTTTTATATAATAATAGTTTTTATTCCAATATATTGATGACACCTTTTGAAGTATTGTATAGAATGTTGTGTTAGACTCCATCTTATAGTGATAAAATAGGTAAAATAGAGGTTTTTTTACTAGAGTTGGTAGAAGAAATAGTTGAGAAGGTGGAGATGATTCAGAGACACATGAGGAAAATTCATAGTAGGAAAACAATTTATGAATATAAGTGGATGAAAGACCTTTCTTTTAAGTTAGGTGATCATGTTTTCCTTAAATTATCTCCATGGAATAGTGTTATGTGTCTCGGTAAAAAAATTAAGCTACATTAGTGAATCCTTGGAAAATATGAAATCATAGATAATATTGGATTATTTTCCTACTAATTGGAATTTCCTCTAAGTTTATCTTATGAACATGATGTATTTTATATTTTTAAGTTGATAAAAATATATACCAGATGCATCCCTTGATTTGATCCATCCAGCGGTTCAATTGGAAGAAAACCATTATTATGATGGAAAACCAATGCAGATTCATTACCATATAGATAAAGTGTTTTAGAATAATTTAATTTATCATGTCAATGTTTTGTGGAAAAAATATATTGTGAAATAAGAAACATTTTAATTATACAATCTTATGAAGGAAAAATATCCCCACTTATTTAAGTAATAAATAAACCTAAAGGGACACAATTTCCAATAGTGGGGAAGAATGTAAAAACCCATTTAATTTTATGATAAATAATTTTTCATATCTTATTAATATTCATTAATTATATTTTAGAGATCTATATTCATTATAAAAATATTAACTAATTTTTCAGTTGAGAGGAAAAAATATTTCTTTCAAACCAAATTGGGTTTTCAAACATTATATGGTTTTATTTAAAATAATTATTTAAAATTTATATAATATTAATATTAAAAAATAAAATTCTTTTTTAAATTCATCATTTAAAAATTATCTTAGGATTAATATTTAATAATTTTATAAAATTTTTGACTTTTCAATGAATAACGAAAACAATTTATTTTTATTAAAAAATGTCTTCTCATTTCAAGTATTTATAAAGATAATTTTTTTTAAATTTGTTTAAATGTAAGATTAGTTCATTTATATTATTAATAATCCAATTAATTAAATTTTAATCAATATTATACTTGAATTTTGTATAAAAACATTTTTATACTTAAAAGTCTTTTGTGTGAAAAAATGTTTTTCATCACCTTTTGTGGGTTTAATTTTAAATTAAATAATGTATCTTCAATGAATGTCATTTTATAAAATGGATTCCTTATTTTGAATCAACATAATTAATATTATATTAAAAATTAAACTTAATTTTTTGTCTTTATGAATAGTAAAAAGAAAAAATATGTTACCACAGTTAAGGTTAAAATATGTTTAATGGGAGTTAAACTACATATATAAGGGTTAAAATGACATAAAAACTTATCTAAATTATACTATATGGCCATATTTAAACCCTATATAATATAAAATTCTTAAATTTTCTATTTTGGAGCCATTTTTATTGAATAAAATAGTAAAATATTTTAATCTTTTTAAAACATTGATGTGTGTCCTCTACCAAACTTATAAAAGGAAACCCCATACCTTCTACTATCAACAATTCAAGAACCTTTGGGATATATTAATCTGTGAAAAATCCCTTCATAACATTCCTCCAAACATCCAATATGTTTTTTTATCAAAAAACAAACCCATGAAGGATTTTAGTATAAACCTAAAGAGGTTGTCTGAAAAAGAGGTATAGTTATTAACTAAGCCTTTTAATTTTATTTCTTCTTCTACCTACTTCAAATATTCTTCAATCATAAATAAATAATAACACAATTATCTACCATATACCAATATTTCTATATTTTAATGAAATAACCTATATTTGAAATGTTTCATCCCATATTCCACTAAACTAGTTCCCCAAGTTGGTGGCCACATGACCTCAGGCGCGCCTCCTCATATGAAAGAGGTTGTTAACTATCAGAGGGGGTCTAAGGTGGTACTGTGAGGATTCTATACCCCCATATAAAATTTTAATATAAAAATATAAATAATCAATCATGATACACATTAGATAATTCAAAAAGAATAATTAAATATCAATATCTCAAATAAACTAGAAACTGAAGCTGGAAAATATAACATGGATATACAAATAATGAAATGCAATAAGGATCAAATAGACATAACATCCATTCATATGACCATCCACTAGGCTAGTTACATAATATTCCAGAATAAAATAAAATAAATATCTCTACTATATCACTATTCCAAAACACGTCTAGTCAACTGATACAATTAGATCGATCCCGCCTAATTAGAAAAATCTAAATCCCAAACCTCAATCCAAACTTATGGCTACAATAAACATAATAGAGTTTCTTGGGTACCCATGTTTAGTGACAGATAGATTTGGATGTGATTAAAACTCATTACTCCACCACCAATGGTTCCTAAAGCAAATACCTATCAGATAAATAGTGTATACAGATAAACAGTGGGATAAATATACATAACAAAAATGAAGATACATCTTCGAAGGTAAAACTGCTTACTAGTAATACATAGGCCTTGGTGTTCTAAGGTGACACATGGGACCACCAAACAGTAATTGACCCAATTCATTCCTATGGGTTATAAAAAATTTGATTAAACATACTTTAAATAAAGTAATGGTATTTTAATTATATATCTAACTCACAAAATCATTTTGCATCAATACATATTTTTATTCCTCATTTGTCGAGTTCCATGTGAGAAATCAGACAACATACCTATAGAGAATCATGTTCAACTCTAAACCTATGTTTTGGAGTACCATGTCAGATATCTGGAAAAATACCTTTGGAGCATCATGTCCAACTCCAAACTACAGATGTAGATCACCATGTTAGACATCATGAACCATACTTGTGCAACAATATATACAACTCTAAACCTCAAATGAAGAGCATCCGGTATGACATATGGAACCATGCCTATGGAGCGTCATGTCTAATTTTATAAACATCATAATTGAATATCCATGTCAAACATATAAAACCATGGTTATGGAAAACTATGTCCATGTATAACTCATAAACATAGAATTCCAAGCCCACCCTTAAACATTTAACATAAAAATAATTTTTTTCAATATTCGAATAAAAAACTTTATGTTTGAGTGGTAACCTCACAATAAAGGTTAAAATTTTCATAAATAACACACATTAATACCATACAGGCTCCAAAATACAATATAAAACATAAAAATTCAAATTTAAAATAGGACACAGCATTCAAAAAATCCACATGTTAATACCTCGGGTTGTGAACCTCCTTGAGCCACACTCCTTGATTCAAAACAATAATTTTCAATCATCCAATTTTCATCATCATCACTGGTGATTATAATCCACTGGAGAATCAAATTTCACCATTGTTGAAAATAAAGAACCCACCAAGTCGGCGAGAACACCGAGGGAACCAGAGAACCCCAAACAAACTCCCCAAAATCAAACAGATATGGAAATAGAATAAACTACTTAGATAAAACATAAAAAAGATGACACTCATCAAATAGCACCGAACAATCAATATTCAAAGATTAAACTAAAAGAAGAATCGCCAATAATGGCCAATGGGGGAGAATCCTATGTCGGATGCCCCACCAAGAAACCATCGGCCACTCAAAAATAACATCCCAAAACCACCATGGAGGCCACAACACTAGACCGACCAGAAAGGAGAGATAGATCAGGTAGTCAGAGTATATTTGAGTAGATAAAGGCCACAGTAGAGGTCTGTGAATATACACGAACATCATCCCTACCTTCAAGGACCTGAGGAACCTGAACAATAATTCCAAACCCGTTGACACCAAACCATATAAGAAGCATAAGAATGATGCCTCTTGGGATTTAATCATGTGATGCAAGCCACACCTCCTAGGAAAATGATGATGCCTCAGCTAGCACATCCCAAACAATCCTGGAATCCATCTCTCTAGTCCTGATAGAGTTCAGAACACATAACTAGATGGTAAGAGTATAAAAAGAGGCACTGACATCTATAAAGGATGGACCGACCATGAAGGTCACCAAATATTTAATCCATACCTATATAGAATGCCAACATGGAAGAAGAAACCCAAACCAAAACAAGGAACCACCGCTAATGAGATAGAACTAGTTCCAAGGGAGATGAGCACCAAGGGACATCAGAAGAAGGAAGGAGGAAAATAAGTGGAGAGTGGGTGGCACCATCGGAAGATACAGACCTCCCACGACCAAATCACCGTAGAGGGAACCCTAGATTAGGAGGAAAGAGTGTCAAAAATAATTATAGAATTAAAAGTAATCCTTAAACTGTTAACGTGGAAATCCATGTCTAACATTAACCCACTTCCACATTTACCAAAAAAAATGATCAATATCTAGACCTTTCATAACATTCAAAAATCACACATAAAGACCTTTAATTTACCAAGGTCCCAACTAACTCTCAAAAAAAACATGGTATGAAATTTTGATCCATTTTTCACACATCAAAACCTTCAAAAATATACATCAAAAAAAAATTCACAAAAGGTTAAAAAACCCACACATTTTAGATCAACATTGGAAATCCATTTATAAAACCCTTTTTTATTAACCACTTGAAAGCCAATAGCTCATTTTAAAATAAGAACCATTTAAAAACATAGATTCTCCCCATTGAAACTCAAAACTATATAAAACCCAACACACATGGTTAAAACCATTTCGAAGGCCTCATTGGTATTTCATAATAGATGATTACACATAAACTTTCTAATTCCACGTTTTAATATATTATGAAAAAATTATTCCCCAAGTACTATCAAGTTTCCCTTAACTATTCAATCTAGAAAACTAATGATATTAGCTAGGTTAAGATCCAAACCCACTTATATTACCCTTCATAACCCCAATTTACAATTTTTATGAAATGAAACACCCCATGGGCGGTTATAAATTTGGTCCCATAAAAACCAATGAATCTGATGGGATCCATGGAAGTATAATTTATTAAATTTAATTCCAAAAGTACATTTACATTTTACAAGGAAAATATTACACCACACACTATATTTAAGTCACATACCACATATACATGTAAATAAATTATCAAAATTATGGGTAAATCTATTAGAAATCATACCTCATTTAAGGAATCTTTTCATATCATTTTCAAAGCCCAGTGGACTTTCCAAGGAACTTCCAATCCGTATCAAAAACACCCAACTGATCTTGTCTCATCCACCAAATATCTAACTTCATTCTAAGTAAAAAATTAATTAATTATAAAAATTATAATTTATTAATGTATTAAACCCGAAATTGGTATATTTTTAGAAAAAAATCACTGGGAGCTCCCCTCTTATCAAAACTCCATGAAACTACCATTGATGGACCACAATAGACTCCTGGTACCATTCGTGGGAAAATACCTAATAGTAAATACCAATACAAAAATTAATTAAATTAATTAATTAGGTAAAACCGAATAAAATCTCCAAAGAATGAATATCTTAACTGAACATCACACAATGACTTGTGGAAGTCATCTTGAGATCTCCACTACAAAGTCCAACCAAAATCCCCATGAGAAATGGAAAATTACACTGCAGTCTGGGGTAATCTTAAACAAAACCTAAATTATAGAACTCCAAAATTATAGGGGATGAAGAAATAATGGGAAGTAAATAACTAAATAAAACGAACTTTCCTAAAATGAAAAAGAAACACCATTAATTGGCCCCAAATTGAGGGGTTGTAGAAAGAGGAAGGGTTGGGAGCACCCCCTATTTTGAATGGGCCTAATGGGGTAGGAATAGGGATACGTGGCCTGAAAACTTAAGGGTGAATTATGGAAAAATAATACTTTTAATGAACTTATAGAAATATACATATTTTGGACTCATGGTTATCCAAATTGTGCACATATTGTGCACTCTCGCTAAAAAACACTACACCCCTCACATGGTTTGGCTGCATGGTTAATAAAAATATTCACTGACCATGCACCTAACACTTCCCAACACCACACCTTATTCATGGTATGTTCATATGGTTTTATAACCATGAAACAATCATAAAACACCAAATTGTTCCCCTGTACAAAAAGTCATATGGTTTCTCTGAAACATTGCATAGACTGTGTGCCATGCCTCAAGTGCTCTAACACCTTTCACGGTTTCTCCTTTGGCTTACATGGTTTACCCCAAACCATGTTGTAGCCTAAAAACGTAATCATGCTCAGCTCAAAATGAACTAAAAAATCTTCACAAAATGAGGTGTCATATGGTTTCTCATAAACGTTTCCCCCTCACTATAAAACACCAAAAACATGAAAATTAACCCAATGCTCCTAAGGCTTCTATGAACACCCGAAACACATTCCAAGTCAAATTCTTCATCTAAAAACACCATTTTGAAGAATTCCAACTCCTAGAATCTCATTCTAATTCTTGCTTTAAAATTCAACTCATCCAGTAAATGAAAATTGAAATTCATTCTTGAATTTTTATCTCATATGATCATGGTATCATAAAAAATCCCCACCAAAACACTTAATGTCCACAAGAAGTCTTGTAGGACGTCCTTCCACACTATCCAACCTATATCATTCACATGTTATAGTTAACGACCTCATTTAGTTCTTAAATTCCAAAAACATAACCAAAGCAGAACCACCAAATCCAGGCACCCAAAAATCTAAAACCCAATCAAAAACAAATTTTCAAAATTTAAATTCCATGATTATTATTACCCAATCCCATACTAAAAAAATTATGGTTATTACATCACCTGATCACTCATTATATCTATGGTTCTCCCTATCATTTTAGGTTATAATCACTAACTTTTGATACATGACACATCAACCATCAGAAAAACACCATATAACATAGAACTTATGTTACCAAAATGTGCTCAACATGGTTCCCAGCATACCATTCTCAAAACCCAGGAAAATTCCAATCAATATTGGTACCCATCCAAGTCATTGAAAACAAACCAGAGTGGATGCATCACTAGTGAAAAAAAATTCTTTTTTGCATCGGTTTTTTTAATTTTTCACATTAGTTATTATGTGACACTATTGATGGTGATGTTATAAATATATTTTTAATATCGTTTAAAAATCCATAATTGTAAATAAATTTATGTTGGGGGTTTTCACATCTGTTATGGGATTACCAACATAAAGAACCAATACTGATTGGTTTTTTATGTCAGTTATCAAATAACCAATGTGAAGGAATAATTTTTTATAATTTTCTTCAGATTACACCTCTCTATAGTAGACACGAGAATAAAAAAATACCATTATAAAAAGTAGTAGAACATATAATAAAATACACTTACAATTTGAAATTTCAACTTTAAATTATATAGAATGAATAAACTAAATTCTAATCCATCCAATAAAATGATTTACCCATTAAATATTCAAGTGTCAAAGCTCTTATTAACTATAAGGATGAGGTTCATAAAAAAGCTAAAAATTAAAATGAAATCATTTAAAAAGTATTCTAAATAAAAAATGAAATTTTAATGAAATTTTTATAAACAAATCTGACCTTATGGAACTTTTTAAGTGTCACAGATGAAATTATTTCATACATAAATAATATCACATAGTGTCCACATTAAGTTATGCCTTCTAGTTTATGAAAATATTTTTTTAAATATTTTTTCAATTCAAAATAACATATTTATGTAATATATCCAATATTTAGTAATTATAAATAAAAAATTAACCTTTTATTTACATATTTGATCTTGGTGTCCTTATTTCATGTGGTCTATTAAAATAAACTCTATGCCCTATTTGAAAATAATATGAATAAAATAAATTTAAAAGTAATTATAATATAAAAAATTATTAAAAAATTTTAACTTATGTGTCCAATACATTCTTAACATTTTCTCACACTTAACCATGGATAGAGAATAGCTAGTAAAGTGCCTTCTCCCTTGGAAGAAAAATACCTAACATCCAATGGCCTATGATATACAATAAAATTTAATGTAAGTGGTTATTATGTTGAGATATATAGAACACTTTCTAAGATATATGTTTCACACTCTTGAAGATAAGAAAACATCCAGCACTAAAATAATTCCATTCTTCTGAAATCTTTTCGCAATATAATATATTCTTTATGAATCAGTCATTGTCCTCACTATAGGTGAAATAAACTATGGGTCCATAAATCCATATACATATATATTTTCATGATCCTTACAAATTGTATAATGATACATAATATAAAATAATTAAAACTATAAATATTAAATAAATTAAATGAATAGAAAAAACTTTGTTAATAAACATACATGGAAAAAAATTTCATCATGAAAATTCTCAATAGATCTCCACCTAAAAGTTCCCTGATATATATTTTGATAATTCACATAGTCATTGAACACCCACAGACACAATCTTCAATTGGAATCTCATATACATCCAATAACAATATTCGAATATGTTGACAATCTATCATTGCTAGTAGAAACTATATTTGAAGTTACACTTTGTATTTTTTGTTGTCTATACAGTATTTATTTACCTTTATAGTATTGATATAAAAAATTAGATAAATATAATAACTTTAAAATGATAAAAAAATAACAAAATGAAATAAAAGATAAAATATACACATACCTCTATGGTGATATGTCAAGCATGTTCTAATAGAAAAACTAAAAAATTGTCGATACATTGTCCAACTGTACTCACATCATCTATAACACATGGTATTATTTCTAATGTATATATACTATACTATACAGTGACCCTATGATTACCTATCTTTATCTATTGATGATGAATGGTATCTACAATATAAAATTTCATCCCATATAAAAAATATATTGGGGATCATCAACACATAACTCACAATAACTAGGAAGATGTGGAGAAGGGGTGTAAGAGTGGGATAAGAAGGAGTGGGGTCTGAGGGAAAAGGTGGAGGATTTGTATAAGTAGTAGGAGTGAGATCTATTGGTGAAGGAGAAAGATTTGGACCAGCAGTTTGAAACTATCTTTTCATGTTTGCAAACATCAATTATATCGAATCTATGATCCTATCCTCCACCATCTTATAAATATCCTAAAATTCATATTCCAAAGATTCTATTTTTTTATACACATCCTCTATTGAAGAAGCTTATTAATGTGGAAACACTTTTTTACTGATACACATACCGGGTATCCTCATACATGACCAGGGTGTTCGAGCTTTCCAAATGCTATATCTAAAATATCCTTCCAACCCTCAACTATAAAGACCCATGTGTGATCTACTACTACCGATAATCTTGTATGGAATATTTGAAAACATCTGTATTGAATCGCAATATATAGAGTTCATTCAACTTAAATAGTAAAATAATGTAAACATCTTACAATACTCTCAGTTACAACCCTTGACTCTTACATAAGAAATTGTCTTATTTTTCTCATTTTTTCCATCTTCAATTTTTCATTTTTATAAGGGGGAGGAGGTTCAACCTCTACAAACCCTGAAGACTCGTCTCTTAGTTTTTGAAGTTTTTATGCTATCATTTGTTCTTATAATAATGTATTCCCTTCTTGAGATAATGTATAAGGGTTTTCATTTCTAGATTAGATCTCTTGATGATATCTCCTCGATTATTGTAAATTGATAATTAAGAATAAATAAATCATTAATATGGCCATTAATATATAAAATCTATAATCTAACAATGCACTTACCAAAAATGCTTCACATAATCAACCTTCAACAAATTTCATCCATGTATCTTCATATAAAAATGGATATATATCACATGGATTATGGTGTTTTCTATCTCCAAAAATTAAATTTTTTGTGAGGGATGATTTAAAATTCTTCCATCTCTTAGCATCCAATGTTAAAAATATCATCCTAACTCCTCTAGAATCAGTTATATCATATGTCATCTGATAAGAAGAAGAAAACATATATTACTATAAACATTTTAAGATAACTGAAATAATAAATAATGATCCTACCAAAATAGTCTCCCACAAGTGAGATATTTTCTATTTGTCAACACTTATCCAATCATAAAAAAATACAAACTTTGCTCTTATCCTTTACTGCTACAAAGGTATTGAATTCTTTTGAATTTGGACCTCTTTTAATACCATTATCATGAAATCCTATTGGAATCCTATAGCCTAGCTACAGGAAACTGATAATTTTGGAAAATGTTTGGTGTCATATTTACCAACCCTCAAACTCTTTTTCCTCATCTCAAGTAGTTTCCTCTTCTAAATAAGGATGAGTAGGATCATCAACAAGATCATTTTTATATTCCTCTCCATAGTTATGAGTAAGATCATATTCACTTGTATGTGTTGGATCATATATTTGATATATCATTGTCCTAAAAATGAAAGAAACAAAAAATTATTACACAAATATAAAATTACCAATATTAAATATAAATTTAAATAAGATATGAACAATTATCAAGAGTAAAGTAAAGTAAAGTAAACTTAATACATTTTTATTTGTATTTGTTATAGTTAACTAAAATTCTAACAGTATTAACAAGAGATGAAAAGGAATAAATGAAAGAAAAAAAATCCAAAAATTGTATATGAATAGTAAAATTGATCTGAATTAATAAATTAATTTTATAAAAGAAATAATTCTATTGAATATACTCTTCTATAATATTTTTTTTATTTAAAATATTAAATTTTAAATAATTTTTTTTTCAAAAAAAATAATTCTATTGATAAGTTAATCATAGGTAAACAAGGTAAACTAAACAAAATTAAACCAATATAAACAAACCATTTAACTTATTATTTATAATATGTATTTTAATAAATAAAACAAAATTAAAATATTTGACATTTTATGAAATTTAAAAAAGTAAAATAACAATAAACATATGTTACCTATAATATTAGAAATGTATTAGAGGATTGTTTTCCCAAATTCCTTCATCAAGATAGTCTTATATGGAACAAACCATGACTACGAAATGCTCATAAATATTATCAATGAATATTTCCATGTAAGTATGGATATCAAATAAATCATTATATTAATCATGTTTATCATCACCAACAAACTGTTTTTTTTTCTTGTAAAGTAATAGGCCACTACATATCAGATTGATCAAGATTGTAGAATTTTTTTTCATGTGTTAATATGATAAATGGATCAGCTTTGTGTTAAAATTTATTTATATTATCTAGTTTCATTCCCAATTCATCTTGTTTAACACTATTGTTACTGATAAACCATTTTCATTTAAACATTGGAACTTAAAATTAAATGTAATCAAACTCTAATATTTATTCAATGACTCCATAATATGAAGTTTATGCGGGGACTGGGTTATTTTATTTGGCACTTGAAAAATGAATTGCTTCTGCGAACACCAAAACACAACTATTTTTAACCACACTTCTGTTGTCCTAATATTTCATATGAAATGTATATCCATTAATGTCATACACAGACCATGTTATAAAATTTAAACTCATACGACCAACTAGCCATCTCTGTGTTTCTAATGCATCTGATCAATCAATAATGGTCACTTTAAACCATGGAAAAAAGTTTATGCTCATTAAAAATCTATATATCTTTCTTATTTGATGACATTATTTCAACACATTAAAATGAAATGTTATATATGGCTGAGAATCATCTATATTATTCAAGATGTATAAATATACCTTATTTATCTATTCACCTATCAACGATTTGAAATTAAATCCATGGATCCCATGTCCCTCATAATTAAATCATTCATGGGGAGATGTAGGAAAATTGATGTGCTCCACTATAGACAAATAGCTTTTAAAAAACTCTACAACCTCCTCAAAAATATACTTCCCCCCAACGGAAGCTTCTAGTCAATATGAATTATTAACATAACCCTTCAATGTCTTCATATACATTTCTATATGATACATCCATCGTAGATATACAAGTCAACAAAGCATTATTTATTGCACTAAATGAACCATTAATTTCACCTTGATATAAAAAAATGGAGGAAAATACTTTTATAATTGAAGAATTATGGAAACCTCTTCATTCTGCAAACTGTTCAAAGAATTAAGATCAATCACCTTATTAAAAATTGAACTGATAAAATAACACGCCTTCATGTTAATCATTATTAAATGTATATGAAATATTAAATGACATGTAATTGGTAGGATATATTGCTTCATGATGCAAAAATCATGATATTTCATACCTATCAACTTAAAATCCTTTAAAGACACAAAAAAAATACATTTTAAGAATGACCTTGTGGCACTTTCATATCATTAAGAAACTGAAAAAAAGATAATTTTCACCCTCATAGGTAATTTATGAAAAGATGGAGGAAATAATGGTCACCTTCCATCAAGAGTGGTAGATAACTCCAAAAATATTCTCATTAATAGTAAGTCCAATATTTCATTCAACCAATCTTTTGTCTTTCCTTTAATATGTAACAATGTTCGAATCAAGATGTCATAGATATTCATCTCCACAACCATGACATCAATGTTATGATTGACCTCATGATATCTCTAATATGGTAGATCAAATAATATTGACTATTTCTCCCAAATATTTCAATCATTACCATATTTTAGTGACCAAAATGTCCCGTCAATGCTTCTCACCCTATAAAAATATTGATCAGTAGATAAAGGTTTTGGAGAAATATCAAATTTATGTAATCCATTGAATTATTTTTTTAATATTATATAAAAGTGATCCATAGACAAAAACATTCTATGAACCATGTATATTATTTTTCTCTCATGATGTAGTTGATAATATGATGTTTTTTCACAAATTGGACAATCTTTATTCCCCTTAACACTATATCTAAACAAATTTAAATATGCTAAAAATTTATTTAGAGTGAACATAATAATTTCATGCAATTGAAAATATTCCATTTTATAAAAATCATACGCCCTAATACATTACTCCCATAAATGTTTTAAATCATCAATTAATGGTGATAATAGAACATCAATATCATTTACAGGATATTTTGGTCAAGAGATCATTAAACTCAACATGAAATATTTTTTATTCATAAAAAAATTAGGAGATAAGTTGTAAATTACCAATAAAATAGGCCATGAACAATGTGTGCTACTAAGGCTAAGATATGGATTCATTCCACCCATGCACATTCCAATGGGATATTTCAAACTTCATTCCTGAATATAGGAAATTGTTGATCAATTTTCTTCCACTATGAACAATGAATTGGACTCTATAATTTTCCATCACATATCTTCTCATATGCATGCCATATTTACGTTTTTCCATTATGTGAATTTGAAAATAAACATTTCAAACTAGGAATTGTATAAAGAAACCAAAATTACTTGTTCGGGGTCTCTGTATCTATTAAATCATATTGTGATTTTTCTCTTAGCTTATACCATGACATCCCACATTTAGAACACTCTAACATAAATTCATATTAATTCTTATATAAAACACAATCATTTCGGTAGGAATGTATTTTTTTTACACTAATCATATAAGGAATAGTATTTTATTCTCTTCATAATGTGAATCTCGAATATCAATGTCTTTATGAAGAATATCTTTCAACAATTATTGCAACTCTGTAAAACACTTTTCACTCCATATATATTTCTCCTTCAAGTTATTCAATCTTCATATAGTCTATAAAACCATAAATTCCATACAACCCATATATGATGGTTTTCCAAAATCATCATATAGAATCTCAATTTTTGGATCTTTCTTAATTGACACTACTTCAACAATGAGAATAATTTCTCAATTTGATCTGACTTATCATCATACAAAGAATCATCATCAATAGCTCTGAAATTATTCCCAGTTTCACCATGCCAAATCCAAGGGATGTAACTCAGATTAAAACCATGATAAATTAAATTTTCTTTGATCATTCTAATTTTCAACTTCTTTATATTTAAACATTTTAGGTACTGATAGAAAAACATTTCATTGTTTGAAAAATTTCATTTATAAAATTCCAAAAAATAATCAAAACCTTCCTCATATTCATCACTTATTCACTTCAAATTATTATTATCTATAAAAAATATAAAAAATAAATCTATTTTAAAAATAATATAGTAGATAAAAAAGGGATTAATAGGGGATAATAATAGATTATTTCATTGATAATAAATAAGACACATTAATGATATAATTAATAAGTAAAATGATTCTATTATTTTCAGTAATAATGACTTTAAATAATAAAAATTTAAAATTTTGGAGTTGAAATTGAATGTTAATTGGAATTATTATACAAAAATAAAAAGAAGATAAAGTAAATTTATATCACAGATGTCATAATTTGAATGTAACAAAATTTTTAAATTTTAAAAAAATATGCATATTTGAAAATTATAATTATTAATTATAGAAAATAATGTAATATAAGTTTAAATATTATTGGTAAATAATAAAAATAAATGCAATGAAGTAATTAACAAAAGAAAATAAAGTCATACCATTCCCTTATTTTTCATTTTATTCTAAATGAAATTAAATAAAACTCATAATTGAATATTATTGTCCACAATCCAAATCAAGTGCATATTTTACATTTTGATCTTATACATTATCATTGATTTTTTTACATATTTTCTTTGCATGAAAAAACAAAAAAAATATTAGAAGAAAAATTAATTCACACTATAATATAATTGTATAGTAGAGTTCAAAAAACATAATGATGATTTTGTAATTCAATACATATATATAAATAATTAATATTATTTATTATTTATTCCTAGTGTGTTATGAAAATTATACCGATCATATTGTGTACTATCTATTCTATGATAACATGTTTTATTTGAATAAAACACACTAATAACCCATATTTTAAATATTTCAGTCTACTTCATTTCATAAAATAAAAATCCAAATTAATGGGGAGATTTTATTTTAGTATGAATACCATGTGATGCATTTTTAATTCCATTAAAATATAACATAGACAAACTCTAGTGATGCAGTACAATAATCCAATAAATTTAAAAATAAATGTACACTAAATTATGAATGGGGATAGGTTGCACATCATTATCTATTATCATTTGTACCAAATGGGTTAATTAGTCCAAATATATTCAAAACATTACATATATCTGTCAAAATATAACAAAGATATGTAAAGGAACCAATTGATAGTTCCTATTGTGTATTAACCAATAACATAGAAATTATATTCATAGTAACTCATAATATGCAGACTACATATTTAATATATGATATTTTAATTTAATAATATGCTCACATAAAAAATTAAGTGTTAATACGCATATACTTTACTTATATTATATAGTAAATTGAACTATAAAAAATGAAATGTATGTATATATAACATTTTCGGATTAACAATTCACTAATAAATGTAGAACACCAATTTAAATTAATCCATATATATGGAAGTGTATGCATAAACAATTAATATAGTAGAAACACCATAATGTTAAGATATAATGTAGAAATTTATGATCTAACATAGAACATTAAGAAATAATGAAATCCACACACATTTTAACTTAAATCAATGGATAATAAAAGTATATAAAGATGGTAATCTGATATTTGAGATGAGAATATCTACATTCTAACATGCAACAATGAGGCTGATAAAACCAAAGGGTTTATAAAGATAGTAATGCGAGATTTGAGTCCATGGAATCAAAAAAAGGATAGTTAGGGAGTCTGAAAAATTTAACTAATGAAATAAAATATAATGTGTAAGGGTTACCAAAGATATGAGTATATAAAATTCACAAAAATGAGGCCTATGATTCTGTAGGATTTATGAAGATGGAAATATGAGTTTTTAGTCCACCAGATTGAAGAAACGAGGGTTAGGGATTATGTGAAAGAGAAATGAGTCAGCTTTCGTGAGATTGAACAACACAGAAATGTTTCAAACTGAAAAATAATATAATTTTAAATGTCATATCACGCAGTTTATTATATAACCAACATGATAAATTTTATTTTTCATGTTTTTTATATAATAACGTAAATGCAAATTCTCTTTATCACATCAATTATATAATACCTGAAATTATAAAGTGAGGTAACTTACTTTGTCATGTCGGTTATTATATAACTGATGTGATAAAACAAAAAACCCAAATTTTTTGCATATATTATTATATAACTAACATTATAAAGAAATTTAAAAATATTTTATCATGAGTTATTAATAACCGATGTGAAAAATATGACATGATAAATATTATTCCACTAGTACAAAACAACCATCCATGCACAATCTAAGAGCAATCTAGATTTTCCCAAAAAGATGGATTTACATTTAGAAATGCATCCATAAATTTTGAAGTGATGCACCAGATGTGGTTTTAAACTCACCACATCTATTCTAGGTACTATCCCAAGTCATACTATCCTCATCCAACTCATCCTAAAAACCCCCATCTCCAACTGTCGGCACATCGCCATCTCACCTGATCAGGATGCCTTTATTCCTAGAGGAATTCCATTACCACCCAAACACACCCACTAGAGTTAATACCCAATTCATAGTGCTACTCTATATATAGATCCCCCAGTCACTCAAAACCATCATCATTCCCTACTACTCCATTGAAACACCTCCAACATTATCACCTCATATTACTTTTCAAAACTACCTTGAGCCTGAAGCCTTGTGGGGATTAATCATCTACTATTACTGATTTCCTATTAGAATTCTATATATATTTCAAGTACACACCTTATCAGTTATTCCCAAGAATCACAATGACACCACAACTGATCCATGGTTAGTTCTACACACCTTCAACCCTTCCAACATGATGGCCTCACCTCCATGATCGACACACCACTCCTCACCATAGGAGTTTCATTTTCACTAGCTCACTTAAACAAATCCAACTGAAATATTTCACACTCCAATCACTATTTACCTAATAATTGGATGTGTATATCTCACTCTCACAAGAGAAAAAAATGAAACATCAATTATCGTATGTTCTCATCTTCTGAAAATTGTATCCATAATATTCATCAATATCCAATCAATTGAGAGGAAAATATTCATTTATGATTTATGATTCAATCCCCACCATAGATATTCGCTTCCATGACTCCCCAAGTACAATCTCAAAGGAATATCTTTATCAACCTAGGATTAAAATTTAGATAGCTTGGCCTATAGCTGATCCTATTTTTGTATACTCAGGGAGATGTCAATATGTTGGGCATTATCATCTCTGGACTAACAGTATTCTAAGATTTCATCAGTGAATACCACCAAAACCCATACAATTTTTTTTCCACCTCCACTTCAAGGATATTTCATCACTTTTAAAAGACCCTAGGCCTTGTTGCCCGCAAGTTTCTCATACCAACCACATCAGTTCTAAGCATACACAGGTTTTCTTACTCAACTCAATCACCTAGTTTGAATGCATATATAATTTCCAATCCATAATCTACACATCATATCATGTCACCCTATTATCATGCCTCCAATATCTTACAAACACTTAACTACTACAAGATCTTGTGTTCCCCAACCATAGAACTGGATTCGAACTCAAACAAGTCACATATCACAAAATATGGACTCACAAGCCCTATCAACTAGAATCACTCTCCCACATGCCAATATCATCCCATGAAATTCACCCTTAGTGATTTTTCAAAACCAAGAACAACTTACCTAGACAAAACCACTTCCACAACCACCTAAGTATTGAGCATCATTCAAAAATTCCTCTGAGTTCATTTACGATCTCACCCCATTATTGAAGATGTATCGAGAGATAAGTGGAATAGAAACATATTTGGTCTTGTCCTCTTATGATAAATATACCACTGAAGTACTATTACTCCAAGTGATTTTTATCTCAAGAAAACTAAATATCTTCATGTGTGTCACATTATGAATATACCAAGTCTACCTCACATGTACGGTCTCCACCCAAAGAAAACTTGCACACCTTGAGAAACATACTCTTGAGAACTTCATGTGCTTGCAGTCTAGATCAAAACAATCAAGTATATACCACCAGAACAATTGTTTCCCATTATAGGAACCAGAATTAGACCACCCCTATAAAAACCAACCAAAAGGTTGAAACACTAACATGCAAGCCACATGCCCAAAATCACACAGAACTCAGCCGACCCCTCTCACGGGTCACCCTCAAAAATCATATGGCACTAACTCCATAAACTATAGTAATTTCAAGAAGGTCACAAGGATATATTACCAAGCCCCAATAGTAATGTATAATTCAAGACACTAGGTCTAAACTCCTATGTCTATACCAACTTATATAGGGACTCATCTCATGTAGAATCAATCATATTTCCATCCCAATATCACATGATATCAACATACCAAAACCAACCACCCACAACAAGGGCACCCTTCATCTCTAAGAATCTTCACATAATACCACACCCTAGATGACAAGGACACACAACCAATCCTAAAAAAAACTACCCACAAGGGTTCCAATAGTCATATAAATATACAATGCTAACCCACCAGGGTCACTACACCTACCATGCATGAGGAACGCAATAGTTTCCTCATCGTCAAGTGTCTCACCATAGATTCACATAACCTTCCATTAAAAAGAAATCCATATAGAATTTTTCTTAGGTAAGTAGAATAAAATCAATTATTTATATGGGAAAACTCCATATGTGAAGTTGTTGAAAATTTAAACAATTGTGCCTCTATTGTTTGTAAAATATCACACTAGAAGGCCTGCGTTATGTGGATACTACATGCCTACCATGATACAAGGTATGCCTCTTACCTCTATAGGATGAGAGCCAAATTCAAAGCATTGGACTCTTTACAACCAACCAAGATCCAAAAATCCATCATCAATCAAAACATAGAAACCACATGTGAATTTACCAATGATAAAATCATATAAAACTATAAAATCACATACCAAGAACATTAATCCCAACCCCTAGTAACTAGGACATCCTACCGGAAAAGGTGTTCATGAAGCACCATCCTAATATCCATAATAGGCTCTAACACTTTTCAATATATCTAGTCTACCAATTACCAAATATTGAAAAAAGAGGAAAGTAACTCCTTTGATAAAACATTGTAATGTACCTATCTGGATTCCGCAAAATCGAATCCTTAAGCTAGTTCACCGCATTATCTAAAGAGTTCCTTCATGTATGTTAGAGGTTTTAGAGTATCAATGGGCATATAAGGTGGTATTGTTATGATACTATACCCCCATATCTAACAGTACAATAACAATATACACAAGAAATCATGATACATATCAGATAACATGGGACTAATAATTAAATGTAAATATCTCAAATAAAATGGAAACATATGATGATTAATATAATATGGTTGTGAAACTAATAAAATGTAAGAAGTCCCAAATAGCCATAATTCCCATACATCATACCCTCCACTAGACCGATAACATATCATGACATAATAAAATAAATACAATAAATTGGCTATAATATATCTCTGAGATGAACCTCATTTAGTCTCCCAATACCATCCAATCTATCATGTGTGACTATGAAAAAATTATTCTCGAGGCTCAGGATAAACCTATGCCTATAATAAACATAAGAGTTATTCTATAGTACCCATGTGTAGTGGATTCCTAAGTAGGGTGTGAGTATAACTCTTTAGTAACCACCAATGGTGTCTAAATAAAATATTATTCTGAGAAACTATGAATGTATATAAATAGTGGGATAAATAAACAAAATAAAAATGAATATGAATCTTAAAAGGTAGTACTTCTTATCTAGTAACCCATCATCCCTCGAGTTATAAGGTGACACTCGTACCCATTAAACAAGCATCAACCCAAGCCTATCTTATGAGTCATAAAAAATGTGAAGAAATATACTTTAAATAAAGGAACTATCTTTTCATCCATCATCTTACTCAAAAATTAATAAAGCATCAATATATCTCTCTAGTACTCAGATGTTGAGTTCCATGTCAAACATCATTAACCATACCTATAGACCTTCATGTAAAACTCTAAACCACATATGTGAAGCATCATGTCAGACATCTGGAACCATACATGTGGAGTGTCATGTCCAACTATAAACATCAAATATGGATCACCATGTCATAAATTTGGAACTATACTTATAGAGTGACATGTCTAACTCTAAACCTCGAATGTAGAGTTCCATGTTTGACATTTGAACCATAATTATGGAATGTCGTGTACAAATCTTTAAACCTCATATGTGGAGTTCCATGTTAAATTTTCAAAACCATACTTATGGAATTCCATGTCCATCATTAACTCATCAATTTAGAATTCCATTTCATACCTAAAACCTTTAATGTGAAACTGCTTTTCCAACTTTAAACCACTTTTTCATTTACCAAAAACCAAGGTTCAACATCTTTAACATTTAAAACATTCAAAATCCACACATAATTCCCTTTAATTTAATAATTTCTCAATTGAATCTTGATACCAAAACGTGGAATGAAATATTGATCCCTTTTATACACATAAAAACCTTCAAAAAGTGACATCATGATATTTTTTACCAAAGTGGTAAACACACACTCATTTCAGATAAACATTTCAAATCCACTTATAAACTAATTGGATTTTAAACCCATATTTTAAAACTAGAATAATTTCAAAACATATTTACCCCCTTAGAAACCCAAAACTATGTCAACCCCAATGAAAATGATTAAAACCATTTCCAAATCCTTGTTGGTATTTCATAATAGATTAGTATACAAAAAATTTCTAATTTATACTTTTATCTTATTACAAAACAATTATTCCCAAAGTCCAACTAGGTATCCATTAATCATTAAATCAATCCAACCAATGATCTTGATTAGGTTGAGATCATAACCTACTTAATTTAACCATCACAACCCAACTTTACTTATTTCTAAAAATGACACACCCCATGGGCGGCCATAAGTATGGTCCCATAAACCCCAACAGATCTTATATGATATGTAGAAGTCTAAGGTATTCAATTTAATTGCCAAACCCATTTACTTTATACAAAAAAACTACCACACCACACATGGGATTTAAGGCACATACCATATATACATGTAAATCAAATGTAAATATTATGGGTAAATCTATTACACAACCTACCTCATTAAATCAATATTTTCATATAATTTCCAATATTTGGATGCCTGGATAAGGCTCATCCAAACCTCATCTGAACTTTTTGTCACCTGAATGAACTCATCTCAACCACTCAATCTCTAACCTCAAGACAAGAAAAAGATATTCATTAATTATAATAATTCTAATTAATTAATTCATTAATTCCCAAATCAATAGGTTCTAAACTCTTATCAAAACTCCACACAATAGCACTGGTGGTCCACAACAGACTCTTAACACCATTCCATGGAAATTACCTAATAGGAAGTACCATTACAGTAATTAATTAAATTAATTAATTATGGAAAACCTAATAAAATTCATCAATAATTCATATCCTAATGAAACACCATGAAACGATTCATGGAACCCATATATGGATATCCTATATCAAATTTAACCAAAATCCCCATGAGAAATAGATGATTCCAACATGCTATGATGGTATCGTTAACAATACCTAAACTGGAGAACTACAAAATTAGAGTGGAGGAAGGAGGAAAGAGAAGAAGATCACTGGAGGAGAAGAACTCACCTATATCACTAAATAATTTCCATGAATACACCCCAAATAGTGGGTTTAGAGATGGAGTAAGGATTGAGAGAACCCCTGGTCTAGGCGCACCTAATGGGAGAGGAAGAGGGAAGAGTTTCCTAAAATTCAAGGGAGAATTTTGGTAAAATACCCCTTTTAAGGAACTTCATAGAACCCACATAGTCTGGTCACATGGTTAGCCAAATTTTGTTCCCCTAGTGACCTACACATCACCCCTCACAATGTTTAGCTGCATGGTTATCCAAATCATGCACCTCCCAATGACCAGTACCATACCTCTAGCACGGCTTGGGTACATGGTTTTTTAATAACACACCTACCTTGAAACATCTCACTAGACCCCTTCAAAACATGGTCCAAGGATTTTCTAAAACTATGTTCAAACCATGATAAATTCCCTTAATATGTCAACCACCTTGTACAATTTATCCATTTCTTCACATGGTTTACCCCAAATCGTGCTCTAACCATGTAATTTAATCATGGTTAGTTCAAAATGAAATATAAACACCCTGAACATCAAGGTGCCACATGGATTATCATAAATTGTGTACACCTAACTTTTTACCCTATCTAGAAAACTCTAAATCACCCAAAACATAACCCAAATCTCTTGAGGCCCACCCGAACACCTGATTCACCTTCTAAGTCAGATTCCTCATCTTAGAACACCATTTTTAGTGATTCTAAATCCCATATTCCTATTTCATGTACTGAATAACAATAAGAACAATATAGTAAATGAAAATTAAAATTCATTTTGGAATCACCATCTTATAAGTATGTAGGATCATACAATACCAATCTCTTTTTCCATCAAATGTGAAACGAAACTCTCACTCATGTGTATGGTGGACTACCACCTCACATACCAATGTAATTAGTTTTCCATCATCACCTATGATGCATTTTTATAATGAAGTGTTTAATGTATATATATAATTTTCAAGACATAATTAACCTATTATAAAGATAATATATCATCTATTTTCTTACCTTTCTATCCATTTAAAAATAATATTTTTGTTTGTGTGTACATGTGGATTACCATATCCACGAAGTGATGTGATTCATTTTTCATCACCGAATCAAATGGATAGTCTATATATAATTTTGTTTAAATAAAAAATATTATATTTATGATATAATAATCATTATGTAATGATAAAATGATATTTTCCTTTTTCCCTCATGATCTCTGAAAAATGAAAACGGTATCATGTGTATGTATGACATTCCATCTCCATGATTGTAATGTAGTTCACTTTTCATCACAATATTTCATGGTTGGTTTTAAATGTATAATTTATTTATGAATATGATAATGATTTCATTATTAGCATTCTGAAGATGTTAGAATAATGAACTCTTTGAATACATTCAACCTACTGAAGTCATTTTGGACATAGGAGTCGAATAACATAAAAACATCTGATGTGAAATTAATTTATTAAGTAATTGAATATAACATGTTAATAAATAAAATAAAATTAAACATAAACATGAAAATTAATATTAATAAATTAAATAATTAATATAATATCATTATTTAGGAATATAATTAACATACATGATGAGTCAAACTCCAGTTAAGGGACACTTTACCTTAAAAACATTGTTCTAAATATTTTTTAGATTTATTTTATAACTATTATTCTTACATACCATATTATAAATATTTTATGGAAAAAAATAAATCATAAAATAAAATTTATATATTTTTTGAATTTCTTACAATTTTTTTCAAAAGTAACTTTTCTTATATATTTTATATAAAATGTTTTGACTTTCATTAAAAAGGTAAAAAATAAATGTTTTTTAATGTATATGATATCAATAGATATTCCCTTCATTGAAAATGTAATTTTATTTTTTTTCTTAATTTGCATTCATTTATGTTATCTTCAAAGAAAAACACCTCTTCATTTTGTTTTGCGTATTTTAGTACTGAAAATGGATTTTTAAAATGAAATGGTATTTTTTTTATCCAAAAAGTTTTTCCAAAAGTTTTAAAAAAAATCAAGGGTTTTAGGATGAAAAGATGAAATATTAAAATTATTTATTTATTATATGGTACTTTGGTATTATAGATGTTGATAGGTGATCATCATATAACTTATACAATGGATGATCTTAATATAGTTCTCCAATTCATTGTGTTTTATTCCTTGTCTTCATATGTAATAATAAGTAGGCAACCTAGGAGGTTTCTTCTATGGATTTAACTATGATCGAGTTATTTTGGACATGATTTATGAATATAATTCTCTAAGTTTTCTAGAAGGGTTTCTATTTTCTTACTGTGAGTTGTAAAGTTTAATTTAAGAAAAAAGTTATTGTTTTTTATGTGGTCATGATTTATTTCATAAGCTCAAAAAATGGTGTGATAAAGGGAAACATTTCAAGGGTTTTCATGTTTGTCACTAAACTAATAGATTTCGTTATTTTATATCCCTTACTAAGATTTTTATGGTCATGCGCCTTTTTAAAATGATTTTAAAAGGGTTTAAGTATGAGAAAGAATAAATAATAAGTCATGTTTAATGTCATGAAGATTAGTCTTAAAAATAATACATGTTTCATTTTAAAAGTATTATATTGTGCAAAAACTGGATACTGAGAAGAAGTTACCACTATATAATGTATGATGGTGTTATGAAATATTTATGACCTAATTCTCAAAAACTATAAACCTAAAAGATCTTTTGAAATTAAATAATGTGAATTATTGTATAATGAAATTATATTCTGTAATGTTTATGTCTAGGTCCTTATATCCATGTCCAAACAATAGTTGAAGTCATTATAGTGGTCAGTCTTGTTTTTAAATGTCTGAAACCATCACATAATTCCTCGTCTCATGAATTTTTTGAAGGGTGAAAAATATGTTTGATTTTATAGAGGTTTTTAATTCAGTTTCAATCCATTCTTTTCCTCAATTAGTCGATCTACACACCCCTATTGAATCATTCTTTCGATTTTATAATGTTTCAATGAACCTAGTGCTTGGTTGAGATATTTATCGCATTGATTCTTCATTGATGGATGTTTTTGTTGGTTAGTGTTTCTCTACCTTCCTTGGAGACTCTTGATCCTTTCCTTATGGATTCAATCTCCTAGTTCATGGATATTCTAATGTTTTGTTTTAAGTAACCCATTTTTCACTTATTCTTTCTTTCTTCATTCTACTTTTACCCATGGTATTAATTGTGTCTTTTCCCTGGGTTTAGGGGTGGTTTATAGGATTTGATTTTAGTGTATTTCCAATGATATTTTTCTACGAGTCATCCTTTAGTTTTGGTGGTGGTTGATCCTCAATCATCCATTCTTGTGAGAAGAGAATTGAACTTCTAAATCGATTTAGGGGATTTGTTTCTTCTCTTATTATTTTATATGAAATCATAAAGTTATCTTGTTTAACCTCTTTGGAAAATGGTGTAATTAAACATAATGAATAATAAAATATAAATAATGAAAAGATATGGTTTATGGTTTATGTGATCACATATGTTTATAGTGTGTTAACATTTTCCCTCTTATTTTATGAGATACTAGGACATCTATTGTTTATATTATGTCTTAGCATGTTTGATATGTTGAAATTGTATAAACAAAAAGAATAAAGAATATAGAAGTAGGTAATTATTATTAATTAAAAGTAAAAATGATTCATGTTCAACTTAAAACCATTGTTCCTTAAAATTTGATATAAATCAAGGTTATATTAAAGTAATTTTAAATTAGATTTTTTTTTCTATATAGTTAGATAAAAATGGATGTTATAATTGAAATAATTTTTTCATACCTCCTAAGTAGTGATAGATTATGCTTTAGATTTTTTGGGTTGTAACATGTGATAAAGGATACAGTTAATTCAAGATGGTAATGAACTGATTGTTGATAATGTTAAATTTCTATATTCGAGAATGCATATTTTCATGTGAAGAAAATAATCCTTGGATTTAGTGCCCAGATCCCCCCCCCCCAATAAGTTTTTTTGTTTTTTTTCTTGTGTGATTTCTCTGGATGAGGATCCCTTATTTGCGACGTGATGTGATCATGGGATGGTTGATGGTTTGGTGAGATATGGGCAAGGATTCTCGGGTTTGTGGTAGTATATGGTGTTTATGATGGGGGGATAGATGTTGATATGTATGGTGGTGTTGGGGATGGAAATTTTATTGATGGAATATGTCAAATATGTGATTTCTCATTGTTTTGATGAAGGATTAGATTCTTTTTTGTTAATGAATATGCGTTAACATCTGGATGGCTAGGTTTCTTGATTCTTATTCCCTTTCCACACTATATAAGTCAGGTAGTTGAGTGTGGTTTATGAATCTATTTTATGAAAGTTTTGGATGGGTCCTAGGGTACCTGAAATTATGGAATGTTAATGAATAATAAATGTTTTAACCATGGGGTTGGTGTTTGAATGGAATGTTGAATGATGATAAATCTTGAGAAACTAAGGGATCAATTTGATTATGTCTCGAGGGAATGAGAATCAGTCGATGATATTGTTAAAGTAATGTTTAATGGTAAAAAAATAATTAATATAATCTGAATTGTTAAATAGAAAGAATTATTTAATTAAAGGTCTCCATGAAATGGTTTAGTTCTTACAGGATATCTAGTCCATAGCGGTGGTAGTTGGGTGTCCGTGAGACGATAGTTGTAGTTGAGCTTGAGGATAGGTATATTCCCATAGTGTGGTTTGAGATATATATATATATATATATATATATATATATATTGTATGTTATGTGATTTTATACACTACCCAACCCATTTCGGGTGGTTGACTAACACTCAGTGGATTCTAAGTGTGTGTTTTCCCAAACATACAGGTTGGCAAGGAATGGATGGTTTAATACCACCTCTTGTCTAAATCTATAATTTTTGTAGTATTATTTACTAGTATGACTGGTTGTTACCTTTCCCATATATGTGTGTGGAGGGAAGTAATGGATTTTGGTTATATCACACACATGTATCTCTAGATATAGAATCATATTTATTGTTATAGGTATGTCTTGTATGGGTTGTGATGGAATGAGGTGTAATACATGACATACTGGATGTATTGGTTCTTAGAAACTATATGGTTACTATATGAATATGTGGAATGGGATTATGAGATGATTTGATACATGGGGTGAGTGGAGTGATACAGTATCCAAGGTTTCTTCATGATGACTTACTTTTGGAGAAAGATATCTCAAAACGTGTGATGTTGGGGCTGAGCAACAAACTAGTGGGGAAGTTTTTTTGGGGAACCTTATTTAATATTATGTTTGATATTATAGTATTATTGTATACATTACTCAGTGATAAATTGATGATGAGAATGGGGACTTAGCATACCTGTTTAGGTGGATAGTTAGTTTCACTTGTTTATTCACTGAGCTTTTGTGTGCTTTTATTATCTTTTCAGCGACAGGTTTCAAGAAGGATCCTATTGAGTATACACGTTATTCTCACCCTACATATATATATATATATATACTATTTTACAGGTTCACAGGAGTTGGTTTGTGGATTGGCTGGATATTACCAGCTTGAGAAATTATTTTGGAGTTGTTTGGGCTTCAAGGTCACTGATGAGGATTTACTTTTGGTACTTGTATTTTGTTTTTGCAGTTTTTTTGATGCATGACATTTCAAGTTAGTATTTGGGGTATTTTATTTTATCTTGAGGAGGATTTGTTTGGTGGTATCATTTTATCTTCCATTACTCATGTTCTATTACAGATTAATGCCTCTCATTTGTGTTAATGATATACCATAGGTGCTTGTCACCAACCCGAGGCCTATTGGATTTGGTCTTTAGGCATTATTATCTCTTTAATCTCATTATTAGTCATGGAGGGGTACCTTTAAGGGAGAGGGGGTCAGAATATTGTACATTACAATATTTTATTAAAAAATAAAAATATTGCAGTGTTGAATAGCTAAAAATAGATGAAACCACCATACTATTTCTAATAGGGTCCATCTGATATAACCAGTACCACACCCTTCCAAACATTGCAAGATATCATCCACTTATTTTTAACCATTGGTTGAATGTCACTGCATCAACAGACTAATCTAGTGAATAGTACATAGTCTTCTAACATAGCCCTTCGGATCTGACTTAATGTCTGGAAGCCTCTGGTTATTCTAAAGCATCAATAGATTCACCCTATATAGATTCAATTCTTGTACTCCCATCATCCTGACTCAATCACCATTGTGGATGATTCTATTCTAACTTCTTCTAGAATTTTAAACATTTGTTGTGCTACTCCACCATCTCCATCTGACTTTAGAATTGAACTTCCAGATTCACTCCTTCTAGAAGCTCCAACATTTATCAAGAAAATCACTACTACATATTGTGTTCTATTCAGCACTTCCCTTTATCAGTGCTAAAAAAGAACTAATAAAGGGGGAACATTTATCATAGTAAAAAAACCACTGCTAAAAGTTACTTTTATTAAATCTAATAAAAAATATACTCCATAAAAATAGAATTTACATATCATTAAAATCATACATTAATATATATAAATCTATTTATATTGATATAAATATAATATATTTCATAAAATGTTATTTATATAATGCTAAATAAGCACTCACACTCAATTTAAAAGATATTTAGTGAAAAATGGTTTATAAAATAGTTAAAAATAAATACTTATTAATAATTTGCTATTTTTTATTGAGTAATAGTAATTTAATAATGGTTTGATGATAGAAAAATTAAATAAATAAATAAATAAATCTCTAATAAGTTGAAAACATAACTTGAACTTCAAATAACCATTACTTTTTATTTGGGTATCTATTTGATCTTCAACACGTATAAAATCAAAGCTTGAGAAAATTTCTATGTCGTGGTGACTCAGGTACCCCATTAACATTTTAGTTAGAATTTATTTATTTATTATTTTCATTCTGGGATACCACACTAACTTAATAAAAAACATTTAAAATTTTGTTGAAAAAAACTATATTATATTTAACAAAATGAAATTAGATAAATATTTTAAAAAATAAAAATATTGACTGATTTATAATGGAAAATGAATTAATATAATATCATTAAAATAATTGTATGGTAATAAAAATATATTATAATTAGTAAAAATATAAATGTGTTAAAATATACTAATATTAAAAATAAATAAAACTTGTTCAATTGTGGTTAATGTATATGATTGGTTCATAATTTATGGAAAGATATTTTTTTATTCATCATTCATACACCCATAAAGAAACACTCATAAATATAAATCCTTTTCAACATTTATTCCACACAGTAGGGAAACCCATGATAAAAAACTCTATAGTTGGTTATATGTGACAATAGAAATATAATAAGAATCCATCTTGAAGATGGGGATATAATATAATAATAGACTATATTAAAGAAGGGGTAGAGCTCCCCACGAAAAATGGAGTGGATAGAGAGGGATAGTTGAAATGGTTGACTTTATCCAGTCAGAATAAGACAAGACAATGATTTTGAGTGGATGATAGGAATCACATCAGCAAGAGCTAAAAGTATCCCATCATGTCATGCACATTTAGATGGGAATTAAAAATTTAGATTTGGAAGATGCCAAATGGTTATTTGGGAACTTCCAATGGTGTCTATTGGGGTGGTTTTGAGAGTAAGGACACAAGAAAGGCCTAGGACAATAATTTATATTGGGGAGGAATCAAAAACTTAGGAAAAAAATCACTTGTGAACCAACTTGTGAGAAACCTAATGAAATATGGAAGCGATATAAAGTATAATAAATAAATCATCATGAAAAAAATTTAACATGAAAAAACCATCTGGTATGGAGGACTAAAAAACCATAGGGAAATTATGAAGATATCCACTATGAATCATAGAATACAAAGAATCAATGTAATTACCCAACTTTAATTAAAAATGAGAGAGCATAGAAAACCTATGTGAAAACCACACCCTAATATGCCTTTTCCTTCTCTCTAAAAAACATCTTGTCAACACCATGTATCAAAAGATCCATATATGATAAAATGTCACCTTTCTATTGATGAAATGATACTACCTCGAAGATCTTCATCCGATAATGTGTCAGCCTCGCACCATCTTGTGAAAACCGAAGGATTTTCCTCTCTCATAATCTTTCCATCATGATGTGCCACTGATCATAAATCGGGACATGCCTCTTGATCATCATAATTAATAAGACTCTCAATACATGGCCTCAATTATTAATCACATAATTGTAGCTTTTCACCGGCCCAATGTCGATTCACTGCACATGCTATTGCAAATATGGTATCACATCCCATTGTAGATCCACCGTAGATTCATTATTATCCATTGGTGAGGACCCACACAGGCTACCACAAATGCAGTGGACCCATTCCTCTTAATCTAGGTGGGATATATCATGAGAATCTCTTATTTCATTATCCACCACATGCTTCCCCTTTAAAGCCTTCACTGTTTTATCTTTTAAATACAAGTAAGATATGAAATATATCTTAAATTTCAAAATCACCATGGATCTGTCATGTTAATATTCAAAAACATATCTCATTTAAATATATATAAGATATATATCTCCCATGATAAACACATTCATCCATATATGTGTTATAGGATAAAAGATATCTCATATTAAAAAACTAACTTATATCGTATTTTGAAACACCCACTGGATGAAACCTATGAATCTCCCCCTTCGGACCATGAATGAAGATATGGTCCAAAAAATCAGTTGGATAAAAAACATGTTGGTATCAAACCAACCATAAACCTCTGTATAAAAATGATGATGCACTTTTTCAGCTCTAATAGAAATTGTACTTCTCCCCCTACAAAAGAAATAAAAATATTGAAGTCTTCACTATATCTGAATATGTATCATCCTATCAAACAAGACTGAAACTAGCAATATTTGGATCCCCCAAAATTTTGATCACCACATAATCCAAAGCACCAACATGAAAAATTTATCCCCCTCCTCAAAATCCTAAGCATCTAGTGCATCACCTCGATCTTCAATTTTTAATTGTTTCTTCCCCAGTTACATATTCTGAAGAAAATAATTAGGTTTATGACACGAAACAACTCCCTCAACCTAATTTGTCTCCAAAATCTTATTTTTCACCACACACGCACCATCAATCCTATCAGAAAACATCCATAATTCTCAAGTCATATTGAAAGACCAAACCATCAGCTCGGATACAACTTATTAGGAGAGAATCCCAATCTAGAGGCGAAAATCGCATGAGAAACAATTTGTGAGAAACCTAATAAAATATTGAAGTGATATAAATCAGAATAAATAAATCATCACAAAATATTTTTAAAGTCTAAAAACACTCTGATGTAGAGGATTAAAAAATCATAAAGAAATTCTGGAAATATCCACTATGAATCAGAGAATACAAATAATCCATGTAATTCCCAAAATTGAATTATAAATGAGTGATCATAGAAAACCTATGTGAAAACCCCACACTGATACGACTATGCCTTCTGTTTAAAAAACATCTTTCGAATGCCATGTATCAAAATATCCCTCTATGATAAAAAGTCACCCTTCTATTGAAGAAGCACCACTACCTCAACGATCTTCAACCGAACATGAGTTAGCCTCGCATTGTATTGTGACGTCCAAAGGATTTTTTCCTCTCATGATATTTCCATCATTATGTACTATTGATCATCAATAGAGACACGTTGATTGATCACCACAATCAATAAGACTCTCGATACATGACCCTGATCATTATTCACATCGCAACAGCTTTAAACATGTTCAATATCGATGCACTGAACACGCTACCACCAATGTGGTATCCCATCCCATTATAGATCCACCGTCGATGCCTTGTTCTCCATTTATGATGACCCACATGGTCTACCACAAATTAGGCAGCCCATTTTATCTTAATATTGGTGGAATACATCTTGATCAACTCTTATTATTTTATCCACCACTTGCTTCCCCTTTTATGGCCTTCATTGTTTCCTTTTAAAAATACAGATAAGATATGAAAGAGATCTTAAATTTCCAAATCATCATGCATATTCCATGTTAATATTCAAACACTTATCTCATTTAAATAGATATAAAATATATATCTCCCCATGATCAACATAATTATTCATATCTGTGTGATAGGATAAAAGATATCTCGTATTAAAAAACTATCTTATCTTATATTTGGAAACACCCATGGGAATAATCCTATCAGTTTATACTAATGGTTATTGTTTTTACCTCCTTCTGTGGAGTACGTTTTACAATCTCTTATTTTAATGATCAAAAACCATGATTCTATTAGTAATAATAATCCACATGTTGTATTATTGCATTTTATATGGTAAGACCATTTTTATGATAATTCAAATAAGTGTTATGAAAAGTCATTATTGGCCTAGAGTCACCACCAACCTCTTCACCGCTAGCCTTGTCACTACTAGACTTGTTTCCACTAGAGGAGCTATTACTAGGATGAGCTACCTCTAAGCTTGTGACAATCAGACTCTGAGTCACCGCCAGACTCTGAGTCACCATTAGCCTGACATACCGCCGACATGAGCTACTGTCAGATTTTGAGTCACATTCAGCTTCTACCTACCATTGATATTCAAGGACTTTGAATTAAATGGCTCAACAACTATTTATACTCAAGGATAATTTTAACAAGTCTTAATAACTAGGTCAAATTCGATTCGATGATTGTGGAACTACTCCAACTAATGTTTTAATATATATACACAAACTACATATCTCTCTCTCTCTATGTACTTCATGTATGATGAATACAGTGATTACTGCTGATAATTCAATAGAAATTTGTGAAATAAAATCTGTGAATTTGTACAATCTCACTGATTCATCTATTATGAAGATCAACAACACATAAAATCATATTCATTTACCAATATTGATTAAGATACCAACATAGATCAACTATAGGACCCACATATACTTACAATCCTCAATTATGATACAATTTTCAAGAATGAAGATTGAAATTCTCACCAATGCTGATCTGAGGACTTAGAACATTCTAATCATACCAAATTGAGAATTACTATATTCTTTATTTCTATTGTTTTTTATTGTTTTTCTTTTGACTAGTTTTTTTTTACTCTGTTATCAAACACAAATTGTCTCTTGTACCTAACTAAATAATACTTTTAATTCTCTCCTTCCATTGCATCTTTTCCACCATAGTGTTTGTGGAGGAGGTCCTTGCATAGAATGTACTATGTTTACTTCCCGTATATAACTATGTAAAAGGCTCTTTAGCCTAAACAGCTTGTAGTTTTTGTTTGTTTACCTAATCCAGGTTGTGGGGTTTTTTATTATTATTTTAATATTCTTTTAAGTATGTGATTTTCAAGTTGAGGGGACTAATTCTCATCGTGATACTAAAACTATTTTTTATTATGTTGTGTTATTGTGTTTTATTTTATGATCAAAACCAATATTATTTTCAATCTATAAAAAAATATTACTTTGATAATTTATCATAACTAATTTTTATTTTATTTTTTTTTCTAATTAAATTTATTCCAAGAACTAAGGTAATTCCGAACAATATTTTAACTGAGATATAGTCACTTTTTGAGAAGTATTCTAAAAGTATAGATCTTATATCGAGCTTTTATTTTTAATAATGGGAAAAAAACTTTATTAAAGGGTGTTTTATTTCGAAAATATATTTAATGGAAATTTTTATTGGGAACTCAATTAACCCACTCTTGAGTTACTCACTCCTACCAACATTTGGTATCAATGGTTTTTTGAATTAACTTTTAAATTGTGATTTTAGTTCTATTAAAAAAATATCAAATTTCTGTCAATTCTATATTTTATTTCTTTATAGATAAAAGAAAATAAGAATCTATTACCAAAAAAACTCCTTATTTTAATGGTATAAATTATTCTCAATGGAAAATCAAAATAAAAACTCATTTATAAAGTTGGGTTTTTACATATATAGTTTAATGGAAGATTAGTATGAAAGAATAAAAACTACTATAATTACTCTTAGTGATACTACAAAAACTAAATATAATAATAATTTTAAAGCTATGAATGTTTTTTTTCCTTGGGGGATGATGAATTTAATAGAATATCTACATTAAAATATTCTTTTGAAATATGGTATACCTTATATGTTACACAGGAAGTGACATAAAATACCAAAGAAATTAGACTAAACACATATACAGTCAAGTATGATACTTTTAAAATAAATTCTGATGAACCTATTTTTGATATGTATCTCAGGTTCAATGAAATAGTGAATACTATAAATTCACTTAGGAAATAGGGTACAGATAAGGATCAATTGATGATTCTAATTATATTCTTACCATATAGATGGAGAGGAACATCTGTGTCAATTAGAGAATATTTTAATGGGAGTAAACTACCGGTCATGGAATTGATAGAAAAATTGATGATGTATGAAGAAGAGCTTAAAGTCAACAAGGAGATGGATGAAGTTGAACCAAAAAAATCAGTAGCCTTAAAGACTACTACCTCCAAATAAATAGAAAAGGTACAAGCTAAAAATACTAGTGAAGAAGAATCTCTTGATGAAAGTGATGAAGAGATGGCCTATATGGCTAGAAGATTCAAGAAATTCTATAGGAAAAATAATTCCTTCAAAAAATTTAACTTTAGAGGAAATTATGACAACAAGGGGAAGTGTAAAAAGGATTGTAAATAGATGGTACTAAAAATGAAATCACTTTATATGAATATAATAGGAAAGGACACATTAAAGCTGGCTATCCAAAATTTAAATATAAAAATCAATATGAGGATAATGATAGAATATTCAAGAAATCCATGAAATAAATATAGAGTGCATCCAAAAATAGTTCAAGTGATTAATAATATGATTAATGAGATAAATATAATAGAGAAAACATTTCTCTTTTAGCAAGTACACTAGAGATACAAAAATATTATTCATAATTCCCCAACTATTATTCCAAAAATTTCTAAAAATGAAGATAATGATGATTTTGAGGAAATAATGACAAATAAAGATTTATACAATTACTATAACATGCTAGAAGATATCTTTCATGATCTGAAAGATAAATATAAGTCACTTAATAAGTAACATGATTTGAGAGTAAATATTAAAACCAACATTACTATTGTAAAAGAGAAAAATGATCAATTATTGAAAGAGAATAATGAACTAAAAATTCCCAATGTATAGCAAATGAAATATATATAAAGGTTTAGCAGTAATAAGAATTATTTAACTCAAATACTAGCCAAACAAGTTACTCCCAAGTATATAACTGGAATAGGTTATCAACTAGGAGATATAAAATTTTCAAAAACCAAATTCACATCCAGTACCAATTATGAAAATTATTATACTTCAAGTACCTACTAAACTAGACCTAATAAATTATTTATGTCTAGAAGTTTATAGTATAATTATCAGAAACCCATTAGGCAATTATGGGTGCCAAAATATCTTATTACTAACATAACTAAAACTATGAATATTTGGGTACCAAAATCAATTTTTGGATAAACTTTGTTTTGTAGGAAACCAATTTGAAAACCTCCAGTAAAAGCCTATGGTATTTGGATAGTGGATGTTCAAAACATATGTTTGGTGAGCATTAAACCATCAATAATTTGATCAAATTTGATGGTGTCCATGTCCCATTTGGTGACAATGAAAAAGGTAAAATCATCAACCTAGGACAAATTGGTAATTTAAATTCAGTATTAATTTATAAACTTCTATATGTAGATGGTTTAAAATACAATATTTTTAGCATCTATCAATTATGTGATGATGGATTTTATATAAAATTTTAAAATAATTTCTACCATGTTTTTGATGATAAAACTATTTAAATTTTTACTACTTTAAGAAATGATAATATTTATTTTATTGATTTGAAATCTTTATATTCCAAAAAAAATCTTTATTAAGTGCCTTTCACAAAGAATCATGGATTTGGAATAGGAGATTTGGACATTGAAATATTCATTCAATTAGAAAGATAACTAGTAAAGGGTTAGTTAGAGACTTACCAAATCATAAAATCTCAAATCATAGAATTTGTGATCCCAACCAAAAAGGGAAACATTTTAATATTTCTTTTAAATCTAATATAGATGTTTTAACCTCTCGGCCTCTAGAGTTAGTTCATATGGACCTGTGTGGACCTTCTAGAGTTTCTTTATTATATGGGAAACATTATTTTTATGTCCTTGTAGATGAATTATATAGATACACCAGATTATTCTTTATATCTCACAAAAGTGAAGCTTGTTTTTACTTCATTATGTATACTATATCTATGGAAAATATTAATGGACTTAGGATTAAGACATTAAGAATTGATCATGGTTGAGAATTTTAAAATCAATAATTTAAATCATTTTGTTCTCAAAATGGTTAAAATCTTAATTTTTATGCTCCAAGGACACCATAGAAAAATGGTGTGGGTGAAAGAAGAAATAGAATGCTTTAAGAGATATCCTGGACTATTCTAAATGAGTACAAATTACCTATATTCTTTTGGGAAGAGGATATAAACACATACTTTTATAATATAAATAGATTATTAATTAGACTTATCTTAAAATGAACACATTATGAGTTTTGTAATAATAGAAAACTAAAGGTTAATTATTTAAAAAAATTGATTATAGATTATTTATTCTAAATACAAAGGATAATCTAGACAAATTTTCTTTAATGAGTGATGAAGAAATTTTCCTTAGATATTTAACATCCAGAAAATCTTATAGAATGTTTAATAAGAGAAGCAAAAAAAAATAGAAGAGTCTATTCACATTAAATTTGATGAAACCAACCCCAATGAACATAATAATTTCTTAGAAAACATTGAGGATGGTCTGTTAAGTCCGAATCTTAATTCTGTACCTTTTGAAAGTTCTGTTAAACAAGTAGAATGCTCACCTAGGGAACTGCTAGAACATGAACCTAAAGAATATATTGAGACAACTAGCCCCTATTTTTAAAGAACCATTAGGAATCATAAAAACTACACTTTATATGATGTATTAGGAAACCTAGATAGAGGTACAAAAACTAGATCTTCCCTTAGGAATCAAATAGAACACCAAAACATTTTGTCAAAGCTTTTGCCTAAGAACATAATGATTTCATTAGTGATGAATTATGGTGATATTTATACAATAAGAACATAATCAATTTGAGAGAAATGTTGTTTGGGAACTTGTTTTTATACCTAAATATGCCTTAACTATTGGCACTAACTATGTGTTTAGAAACAAGGTTGATGATTCAGGCACTATAGAAATAAACAAGGCTAGATTAGTTGTATAAGGGTATAATCAATAAGAAGATATTGATTATAAATAAAAAAAATTCACCTATAGCCATACTTAAAACCATTAGGATCCTACATTCCTATGTTGCACATTTTTATTTCATATTATATCAAATGGATGTAAAATGTTCATTCATAAATGGTTTTATAATTGAACTTTTTTTGTTGAACAACCACCCATATTTCAAAATCCATAATTTCCAAATCATGTTTTTAAATTAACAAAAGCATTAAATGGTTTAAAATGGGCTCTTAATGGTTGGTATAATATGATTACCACTTTTTTATTTCAAAAGCATTTTAAGAAAGTATAGCTGATCCAACACTTTTTATAAAAATAATTTCAAAAGATGATTTAATAGTATATATATATATATATGATATAATTTTTGGATATAATATAGATTATATATTTACAAATTTTTCAAAACCAATGCAAAATGAATTCAAAATGAGTTTAATGGGTGAACTCAAATTCTTTCTTGGACTTCAGTTTTTTCAAAATAAAGAAGTAATTATATTAAATCAAAGTAAATATAATAAATATATTTAAAAAAAATTGGATTAGATAGCACTAAAGTAGTGATAATCCCATGAGTACCACCTATAAACTAGATCTTGATAAAGTTAGTAAATCTGTAGATCAAACCAGTTATAGAGGTCTGATTAGTACTCTATTTTACAAATCTTCTAGTTGTCTTGATATTATGTTTAGTGTGTGTATGTGTGCTTCCTTTCAATAAAATTTCAAAGATTCACACGTAATATTCATCATAATAATTTCTTAAATACCTCAAATATACATCCAATTTAGGATTTTTCTATCTAAGAGGACATGATTTTGATTTAGTGAATTATTTAGATGCTGATTTTGGTGGTTATAAGTTAGAGAGAAAAATAAAATCAGGAACATGTCATCTTTTAAGAAAATATCTAGTATCATGGTGTAGTAAGAAACATATTTTTTTTTCATTATCTACTACTGAAGCTAAATACATAGCTGTAGTAAGTTTTTGAGAAAAAATATTATCGATGGAATATACTTTACTAGAATTTAGATATGAATTTAGACATGTACCTATAAATTGCGATAACACATGTGAGATAATAATTTCCAAAAATCTATTATCTCACTCTATAATAAAACACATTGATGGAATAGATCACCTTTTAAGAGATCATTATCAAAAAGATGATATAACTTTAGAATTTTTTGGAACTGAACATCAGCTTACTGATATCTTCACAAATTATTTAAATCCGAAAAGATTATAATACTTCAATCATGAATTACGAGTAAGAAGTTTTAGATAACCTAGACAAAATTTATGATTCATCGTTGATGAGTCTTCATTGATGAGTCACCATTGATGAGTCACCATTGATGGGTCATCATTGAACGAGTCACCCTACCTTTTTGTTATTGTTGTTTTATTACCAGTCCTTTTATTTTCCTGATTAAATTTTTATTGTTTTAAATTTATTATTATTTATTTTTTTGAACCCCTAGATGATAAATCTCTAACGATAAAACAAATTGATTCACTACCCCTTAAACCCTTGAACTCCTGAACATTTGAATTCCTCTCAGACCGATCATCTCTCCTTTATCCCATATTTCACCTAGGCCTTCAACATATCTAAATGAACTATATGAAGTGATTAGTATATTTTAATCTGAAAGAGATGAGGTAATCCAAGAAACAAAAAGTATATGCTAGCAGTTTTGATATTGTTTCATGAAACCTGCATCTAAAAAAATGGGTTGTCATAGAAGAAAAGGAAATCGATGCACAAAGGCTTCCTTCTAGCAATACGCTGGTATTTAATGTTGTAGAAAATAATAAATGTATGAACTGGTTCAAATAAAATCGACATGAGTTTTATCTGAGGTTATTATATTATTTCTATCAGAGAGGGGTGTTTGTTTTCAGAAATAAAGAGGATGTGATAAGAAGTCACATTGATGGAGAAGATATTTATTTCTCTCAAAAGAAATGGAAAAATTACTTAAAAGTTCCTCATAAAGGGGTATATGGGGATTTTAAAAACATTATTCCAAGTGATGGTGGAATGTTCAAATACGAAGAGGCCCTCCTACAGATGACCAAAGATGGTACTATAATTAGATTTATAGATGTTGTACTTGATGTAGAATATAAGATTTTATTCTTGTTTTTACAACTTTTTTTGTGTCCTAGAAAGGGAGATTTCAATACCATGTGATATTAGGAAGTTTAATTAATTTTTATGATGGGACGAGGGAAAAGGATCAATCTGTGTAGATTTTTTATGATCCATATGTATGAGATGTGTAGGAAAAGTTCAAGATCAAACCCTATAATATATCCTAATATGATATCTACCATATTATATGCTAAGGGGTTTTTCAAACAAGTTCATGAATATAAAGATAATTATAGTGGTTTTTTTCTTATCAAAGACAATTTAAAGAGGGGTTAACATGATTTGGAACCCATGTAATAAATATTGGGTATGATACTATTACAAATTGTTTGATCAATTCAACCCTATTGATAATCCATTCATACCGAAGGACATGGTGGATCCTGTTCTTGAGACTGATGAGTTAGTTGAATACTCTGATGATGATGATGATAGTGAAAAAGTTGAGAAATATGTGGAAGAAGAATATGATGATTTGTTAGTTGAAGTGGGGAGTGATCTAGAGATTACTCAATCTTTTCCTCAAGTTTCTTTTGGAACTGTCAGTCCACCAGGTTCTCTTCCAACTTGAGAATCTTTTTTAGGTGAAAATGATGATGAGGAAACTAAATTATCTATAGATTCACAGTTTAAGACATGTTCCTCCAAATTATAAAGAGACCAGAATGGTAATTAAAATGGTTGTGATGAAAATGATTCTAAAGAAGAAGATGGTGATCATGATCATGAAGAATCAAATGAAAATGAAATTAAGGATGATGATGATTATGATAATAGTGATAATGATAATGTATATGATCATGGATATGATCATAATGGTGAAGATGCTGATGATCATGGAGATGATCACGGAAATGGTCATAATGGTGGAAATGATAAGAATAGAGATGATCATTAGGATCATGATCAAGAAATAGTTCAAATAAATCCTTCATCACCAGTGGTATCAAGTTCTAACAGAGATGAGAATCGATCTAAAGATACCAAAATGGATCACATCCCACCTATTACTATATAAGATATGGAAGCTGGTAGTGAGGAAGAGAAGACTCCCAATCTTAATGATCGGTCCAAACAAATGGATTACTTAGAACCAATAGATAACATATAGACAACTCTCATAGATCCAGTATCTTCCTTACCTAAAACTGGTGAATCTTCTCAAATTCCAAGAGAATATGCACTTATTCCATATACATGACCTGAATTAAGTTTTTTTTAAGAATGGGAAAAGAATCCTACTTTTTTCAAATTGGTTTGGATTATAGCGAATAAGATGATTAGGAAAATGAAAATCTTGTTAGAGAAGAAGGATCCCTAGTGGATGAAATTGATCATGCTAGGGAGTTGTATCCTTTTACTCCCATGGATACTGATAGATCATTTGAGGTTAGAGTGCCTCATTAGAAAATATATCATCCTTATAATAAATTTATTATACCTCCTGATGTTGTAAAAAAGTTGATTTAGAATATTTAAAAATATTTTTGAATTTTTATTTGGAATCCTTGATAAGGAATTTAGTTTCAGATTTTAAAAATGTCTTGAGCTATCAACCATATACAGTAGCTAGACTCGGTGAAAAAAGCACCTGATATTTTGTTGACTTGGTTATATCACATTTACAACCATGATTTAGATTCCACATTCAAGAAATGGAAGTGGATAATAGAATACTTTCAAAAGAAGTAGAATGTTTGAAAACCTCAGTAGAGAGAATGAAATATTCCTTCTCAAAAAGTTTAAATTATATTTCTTAGAAGTTAGAGAACATGACTACAGTTACCTCTACATCTGTTCAACCTCCTCCTACTCTAGTACAAATTGATTGTGATTTTATCAATCAAATTATCAGGTAAGAAAGTAATAATGCTTTGGGTGATTTTTTAACACATGAAGAACAAATATGGCAGATAGATCATCATGGAGATCATGTATATAAGATGATAAGGGAGTATTCCACTGATATAAGGACTGATAAGAACATCATCAATAAAGTAATGAAGTGTTATATTTTCAAGGATTTATAAAAGCATGATTTGTTTGATAACATCAAATTTATGGAAGATAAGTTAATGCTGCCACCAATTACAAGGGATTTCAATGAACAAGTGATTCAAATGATAGTTCACACACCAGTATTGTAGAGATTCATGGATGAGAAAAATGATTTCTTTAGTGCTATGGAATGGGGTGGATATATAATTATGGATTTTATCAATCTCTTGAATCCCTTCTTACATGTCCACAATACTAGTGTTATAGAAAGGGAAGCAATTCCTGTGAAAATTGATATTTCAACCCTTACCATAGAGCCAGTTAAATACAGAACTATTGTGATTACTCAGTCAGATGGTCTTCTAACTCCTCCATTTATTCCTATCAATTTATCACAATATGGTGCAATCAAACACCTGAGTCATGTTCTTATTCATAAACCTCTTCCTCCAACCACAAAAATCTATTACATTGCCACCTATGCTCCAACTTTCACTACTACTGTATCAACCTCTCAAGACAAATACAAGGACAAAGGGAAAGAGAAAGTTGATCTATAACCAACATCTAAATAGTGAATCTAAGTAGATGAAACCTTTTGTTAGAGATCATGTCCTTACACTCTTTATCTTTATTTTTATGTACTCAATAAATTTTTGGCTGATATTAAATGAGCTTTATTAGTGTTTTTATCATTTAGATATACTTTTACTTTATTCTCTTTTTGATAATCTCGAAGGGGGAGATAAAATGGGTGTTTTTTTAATAAATGGAAAGCACCTAAAAATTATACAAATTATATGACATCTTTAATATATATTTATGGATTTTTATCTCTGTTGTTTATATCATACATATATATTTTGAAATTATAATAATATTTTATTTAACTTAAATACATGTATGATTATCTATGTTTTCTTATTTAGTGAATATCTTATAAAATTCCATGTTTTGTGATCATCAGAAATGGGGGAGAATGTTGGAACCTCCTTATATGGAGTATATTTGACACTCTCTTATTTTAATGATAAAAACCCCTGATTATTTTATCACTAATTATCCTCATGTTGTATGACATAATTTTATATAGTAATACTATTTTTATGATATTTCGGCTAAGTGTTATGGAGATTCACCATTGGTCGAGAGTCACTGCTCGCCTTGTCACCACCAGGATTGTTACTACTATAGGAGCTACCACTAGGATGAGATACCACCAAGATTTTCACCATTAGACACTGAGTCACTACTATACTCTAAGTCACTGTCAGCCTGAGGTACCACCGGCATGAACTACCATTGGATGTTGAGTCGCTGCTAGCTTCTTAGTACCATTTTTTTCAAGGACTTTCATGTGAATGGATTAACAGCTATTTATATTCAAGGATAATTTAACCAAGTCATAATAACTGATTCAAATCTGGTATGAGGATTGTGGATCTCCTCCAATTGATGTTGTTATGTATACATGAAGGGAATCTCCATTTTTATGAAATGTATGACGTACACAGCGATTAAATCTGATATGTCTATAAAAAATTGTGCATTAAAATATATGAATCTTTAAAATATCACTGATTCATATACTGTGAAGATCAACGACACATAATCTCAACTTAATTTATAAATAATGATTAAGATACCAATAGAAATCAACTGTAACACCCGTAGATTACTATGATCCTTTGTTCTTCTACAGTTCTCAAGAATGAAGTTTTAACTCCTCACTAACACTGATATGATGACTTTGAACATTCTGAGCATACCAAACTAAACATTAATATATTTTTTCTTTATCTTGTTGTTTATTTTTTTTCTTTTGATCATATTTTTTTTACTCTGTTATCAAATACACACTGTCTCCTACACCATACTAGAGAATACTTATCATTATCTCTTTCCTTTACATCTATTTTCCCATAGTGCTTATGGAAGAGGTCCTTGTGTGGACTGTTCTATCTTTAGTTCACAAGTATAAATATGGAAGAGACTCTTTAGCCTGAGAATCTTGTAGTTATTGCTCTTTTACCTAATCCAGGTTATCGATTTGTTTAATTATTATTATAATCTACTTGGTAGAAGGTGATTACCAAGTGGAGGGTATTAAGTCTCATCTTGAGACCAAACCTCTAGTTTATTTTACTATTTTATTTTGTTTATTTACTATCAAAACCTATATTGTTTTTAATGTATAAAAAAATATTACTTTGATGATTAATCATAACTAGTTTTTATATTTTTTTCTATAAGTAAATTGATTTCAAAAGATAAGGTAATTTTAAACATTATTTTAAATGAGACATAATCACTCTGTGAGAAATATTTTTAAAAGGAAAGATCTTATATCGATATGTTATTTTGATTAATTATCTAGTTTTTTTATTAAGTGGATTTTTATTGGGACTTTATTTTTCATAGAAATTTTTGTTGGGAAATCAATTCACCCCCTTCTTGAGTTACTCACTATAACTAATAGTTATGATGTATAGTTAATAGTTTTATTATTATAAAAACATTGACAACCAAATAAGATAAATGAGTTCCAAATTTAAAAATAAAATAAATGAATTAAAAAAGTTTTAATGCATGTTTGTTCGTGTTGAACCTACGTGAATTGTGGGAACTTTTGGGTTAGAAGTGAATCTGTATAAGAATAATATCTTAGTTTTGACAAATAAATAGTGAGAATCATCAATGAAAACAGATCATCAAAAAATAAGAGTAGAAAATAAATGGAAACAGACAAATTTAACTTGGAAAATCCCTCCAATGTGAAGGATTAAAAACCATGTAGCAACTTCCAGAAAATACACTATGAATCATAGAGTACAAAAAATCCAAGTAGAATCCCAAGCAGGAATTAAAAATATAGCATAGAAATCCTATGTGAAATTCACACCCTCTTATGCCTATTTCACCTCTTTGATAATCATTTCATGATAATACATAACCCTTTAAAGATCAAAACCAAACACATAGTATCTTTGCAACACCATGTTGCACAACCCGATTTACTATTTCTCATTGATTCCCATGCCCAAAAACTATCACCCATTTATCTATTTCACACCACTTGATTATTCATCTCTCTCTGCATCACCCTCATCGCTCCCTTTTATAATAAAAGGAAGCCTTAAAATTCATGTGATCCATAACATTCTTTCAAATATTCAAAATATAAATAATGATAATATCTTAAAAAAAATATCAGTAGAGAATAGAGATATGTTGAAAATATCTCTCTACATTTAATGCGTGTGTGGAAGGTTTTAAAAAATAAAATCCCTAAAAAAATCCTCCAAAATTTTGTTGAATATCAATAATCTCCCCCCATCATACCATCAAATAATGAGATAAAATTCTAATGAACTCAATTGGATTATAAGTCCATTGGTATCACACCAACCATCATCCTCTATAAGAAATATGATATCCCACTTTTAAATATCAGAAAGAAACCTGAAATCTCTCCCTCCAAAAGAAATCCAAATTTCAAAGTATTCATCATGCCTTTTTCTTCACTATCAATACCATAATCAACAATATATGGATCCCCCATAATTGTGATCTCCATATAATCTAGATCACCACTAAAATTTAATTTCTCCCTCTTCTCAACATCCTCTGAGCAGTCTGAAACTCTTAGTTCATCACCCTTATCTATAATTTTGATTATTTCTTCCTTAGTGGAACTCTATGAAGAAAAATAATTATATGTAAGACCTAAAACCTAACCTTCTTCGTCTCCCAAATCTTCTTCATCCCAATCAAGGGTTTTTGACTCATGCAGGGCAGTCATTTGTGCCATAAATAAGATGAATTCCTCTTCACAACTACATTCATCACATCATCATACACTTTTACATTTGAATTATAAAGCATGTCATCATTCTACCTCATGCATAAATCATTGATCCTCTAGACATGGTCAATATTCCACTTCCTAACTAACTCTTGAATCAATCAATATAAAGATCACAAGAAGACAAATAATTATGGAATATACCTAGCGCATGTCGCACATCCCTCAACATCATTATACAACATGAATTCAAAGTGATAAAAATATCACTAACAATAATGAAATCATCAAAATAGTTGTTTCCCATATTCAATCTACAAAATTTACCTTCTTCATATGAATAAAATAATTCCATCTTCAGTATAATATGATATGATGCTGCTAAATCAACCACCAATTTAGTGTACAGATATGAACTGCAATAATCAACACCAACTAAAAATAAATCATCCTCACCCTAAATTGGTCTTATGCCAGTATCCTCGGAATTGGTGTCGTGTGTCTTCTTTTCTTCCTTAATATTTTTCAAATCATAGTATTTTCTCTACATATTATCCTACTTGTCTCAAAAGCACTTCACCTTTCTTTTTGTCTTCGACCAACCTCTCTAATTACTATGTCCATATTCCTCATCCAGAATACCACTATTACCTAAAGATTCACCATCATTGGACTTTTCTTGAGTTTCGTTCATCCACAGCGCTAAAATCACATCATCCAACTTCAGTGTGTCTTTACCAAATAGAAATGTGGTGATGATATTATCATATAAGTCAGGAAAAGAGATAAAAAAGAAATTATTTTTCTACCTCTACAATTTTAATAGTTACCACGTTACCTTTATCATTGATCTTGACCTCCACTGAAGATAGTTTACTCAAAATTTTGGTGAACTCATTCATATGGCTACCTAAATCTCGATTCTCTAGCATTCAAAAATGGTACAATAATTTTTTCAAATATAAATTATTTGTGAGGGATTTTCATTTATACCTTCTTTTAAGCTCCAAACTCATATCCTTTGGATCTATCAGATTCATCAATTCCCACATAGTATTATCACTCAAATATATCTGGATTGTACTTGTCACCAACTCTCTTATATCCAACCAATCACTAAGGGTCATCATCTCTAGATTCTATGGTCTTTTCATCAATGCCTTTGTTGTTTTCTTGTTAACCCAAATATTCTTAACTTGTTTCTTCCAAATAGTAATATAAGTATTTCCATTAAAGAGTTAAATGTATTAAGAAATATCATGGTGTGAATCACCCATATCTAATCAATAAGAAACATAGATAACCTACTTTGAGACCTGTTTCTGGGTCATAAGCAGATCATCCTAGGGATAAAATATCAGTTTTGACAAATAAATTTTGAGAATCACCAATGAAAATATAGTGTGGAAAATATGATTATAAAATAAATGGGGACATAAAAAATTAAAATGTAAAATCCCTCTAATGTGAATGATTTAAAAAAACATGGGGAAAATCCAAGAAAAGACACTATAAATTAGATATTACATATAATCGACATAGAATCCCAAACATAAATTACAAATATAGCATAGAACATATGTGTGAAATTTACACTTTGATACACCTCGTCACCTCTCAGATAATCATCTCGTGATAAGACATCACCCTTTGGAGATCAAAACCAAACATTCAATCTAATTGCAACACCTCATTACACAACTTAATCTTACACTACTCACTACTTCCCATCCCCAAAAACTACCACCCACGTATCTATTTCACATCACCTAATTTTTCCTCTCTCTATGCAACATCCCTACTTCTTCTTTTTATAATCCAAGAAAACCCTAAAATTCATGCCCTGCATATCATCCTTTAAAATATTCAAAAGATATATAATGATAATATCTTAAAAAATATTTCAATAGTAAATATAGATACATTGAAAATATCACTACGTATTTAAACCTCACATGGAAGGTTTTAAAAAATAAAACTCCTAAAAATATCCTTCAAAATTAGGCTAAATCTCAATAAGAACACCACCTCCAACAATCTTTATTATGAAAAAATATTACCAAATACAAGAGATACAAAAACATAAAAGGACCAGAGAAGGTATCCATTTAATCAGGTTATACTAAACTAGATTGCAATGATCAACTTCATCACATAGAGTTACCATCTACCTTCTTTAACCAAATCATGAAACACACTTGGAATCATAAGGGATGAAAAAATATAGAAAATAATGGAATTAGAAGTCTCTTATAGTCAAGACTCATTTGAAGACCTAGTTACAAATTATAAAATTAAAGAATCTACAGTCACTAATGTAACTTCTTATGGCTTATCATCTAGCTCTAACTCTACTCACGTCCTCTGATCTCCCCCAAAGTGGTACTCAGAGAATAGGGAATTAGTGATCCAAATGTTAGGGGAAGAAACAATCCTAAAATCCATGCTCCTCCTCAAATAATATCTATGTATCTCTCTCAAAAAAATAAATAGTTTATACTCTTTAAAAAATGAACCACAATTTAGTTATCTCTCGAAAAACCAAAGGATATAGGGAAATCATTGCAAGTAGGGGAAGCGAGAAGCAAAAAGGTGGCAATGCAAGGTTTAGATATGCATGAATGATTTTTTTTGAACAAGTTATACAAATAATTAAACATGTAATTTCCAAAATGGTACATGAGGTGATAAATGATAGGTCATCCCATAAATTCCTAGATCAACACATTCTAAATAAAGGAAAAAACCCACTGCAAAATCATAAAAAAAGAACACATGGTTCCATTGAATCAGATAGGTAAAAAGTGTTAAATTCACTAGCCTAAAATATTGATTTAGGAAAAAATTACCAATATATTTTAATGGTGAGAAAAAAAGTGTTGATACATAAAAACAGTCATGCATTTACCATGTACAATATACAGCATGAATAATGTGTAAGATAAAATAAAAATACCAATATATAGAATTTTATTTGCAATAAAAAGAATGATTTATGGAGTATATATCACATTCTCAACCATGAATTAAAAAAATTTAGGTATTATAGTGCTCTAAAAACCTATGTTTTTGTACTGAGATAACATTAAGAAAACCAAAAAAATTCCTAAACAACAATAATTAAACACCTTTAGTCAAACTATTAATCAGGTTATTAGAAGTATGTATCTTATTGACACACACCATCTCATTCTCTTTAAATTTTCTAAAAAAATGCAATCAAATGTCTATATTCTTTTATCTACCATGACAAATATGATTCTTATATAAGAAAAGGGAATATTGTCTATCATAATGTACATGAACACTAGAAGTAGAAAAATAAAATTAATTTATCAAACCATTTAACCAAATATTCTCTTTTATACATTTTTTTATGGATATGTACTTTACCATAGTGGTGGAAAATGAAACAACATGCTACATGTTTCATTTCCCTAACACAAGTCACCTACATTAAGAAAAAGGTATCCAGTTATTGATTTCTGAGTGTTTTCATTATCCTCATATTCAGAATCAACAAACTCAACAATTTAATTAGTATAACTACTATTACATCCATAAAAATGCAAAAACAATTAGACAAGACACCTTCCTAATGATCCTTTACAATTCATTCCAATGTGGTTTATTTGGTTTTCCTATGAACCTGCTTATAGAGAACAAAAAAAGTAAATATCTAGACTAGAATAGACCATAGCATGCATAAGAAAATAAAAAATATTTGCTTATGGGATATTATTCATATATTTAACATCAGTTTCACAGTAAGGGGACGGATTCACCACTCTATTTCTAATTATTTTCATTTCCAAAATCTATTTTTCATTACCCAGATCTTTCATTTAAAAATAAAAATCAAGTTGGATCTTTACATGATTAATCAACCATGTGTTTTTAATGATAATAATTATGTCATATATAAATATATAAAAGTAGGTAAAACATTTCATTCCTAATAGACATGAAATAAATACATGCATCATATTTTCTTATGTCATAACCATTTTCAATCATAGAAGAATCAAACTATTTATACCATTATCTATATTAATGATTAATACCATAAAAATATTTTTTGTAAAAAAAATTTGATTAGTTGTGAATTATTTTAAAAATTCTTTAGGAGGATTCATATAAATACTTTCATCTTGATATCCATGTAAAAATTAACATCAAACCATTCTATAAGGAAATCATAATGGGTAACTAATTAAAGAAAAATCAAAATAGAAAAATGTTTCAAAGTAGGTGAAAAGATTTATATTGGAGTAAAATATGTTATTAGTGTTGGATTTTTTTTTCATGAATTGTACCATGAAATATGTGTAGAGCATTGGAATACATTAAATACATGTCTTGAGGATGTTCAATCCATAGTGATGTGATAGAGGGAGGTTCACATTGTATATTGAGATAAGGTTGTGGTGCTGACTATAAGATCATGGGAATCTGAGCACATTGCAACATTTGATTTAAAAGAACACGTATAAAATAAAATTTTATTTGGAAGGCATACATAAGGCCAATTTTTTATCTAATTTTGAATATAAATTAAATATAATGATTCTGGTGTGGAATTATTTTCACCTAATGGAATTATTAGTTCCTAAAGTTGAGCAAAAAAATGAGGTGAAATTGTGAAGTAGTTTTGATGAAGGAAATATGACTTGAAGTCTTGTTTGATCCTGGAAGAGGAATCTAAATAGGCATCATTTTCCTATGTATGCAAATTTTTTGAACTTAAAATATAGGTTGATAAGGAGTTTTTCATAAACACTGAAGGGGAACATGATCTCAAAGGATGACAAGATTGAGTTTAGATGAAACACATATGGATGAATAATTCTTGTGATGGAGTCACATGAAATGCATGAAGGGTGTTACGCAATCCGTGGTTGAGAGGTCACGCAACCATGTATGATCTTGAAAATTAGGTGAGTGCATGTTCATAAAGCGCCATGCAATGGAGGCAGACTGTTAATTTTTTTGTAATTACAAATATTGAATTATGGAAGGATTTTTTTTATTGAACATTAATGTACCATGGATGGGACTGTAATCTAGTAATAAAATGTGTTAATTAAGGGGTGGAGATAAAATAGAAATTTGCAGCTAGGTCCTACCACCCATCCTATATTCCCATTGCAGCACCTCCCAATCTCCCCAACCACATCCTACAGACATTTCTTGCATCTATCTACAGAAATATCCCTGATGCACTACACCAGCCCATACAGCTTCTTTGAATAAGATTCCTATTGTGATTCGCTGAATAGGAAGAGAGATAAATTAAAGAATAAAATGGAAGAAAATTGGTTATATATAAACTTGAAAAAATCATAAAAAAACCTCCTCTCTATACCTCTATCTCTCTCACATGGAGCTCTCCCAGCTCTCAAATTCAATAAATATCTCTATCTTGGATCTAATGGTTGTAGGAAGCTCTCCATGTCCTCCTTCTATAGCCATGGTGGGAGGTATCAATTTTGACACAAATCCCCTACCAACTATCATCAAACCATGGGCTTCAAATATGGAATCCTCCTACACCATTGACAACTCTTGTGATATCCAAAAGAATAGTTTCTGTAGAAGTGAAATATGTATCACCCATGATGGAAGTCTTACATGGGGTATATGGTTGGTGCACCAGCCACCAACTAAGGTACCTGGAAATAATCTCCATCAATTCTTTCCCTCCAGCTACAATACGTTGGATTATATACAATGTTCTAGCTTCTCCCAAGCAACCATATTTGTCAAAAAAATTGGTTTCTCCTGTGTGTGGATCTTCACAGGTTGTAGTAGTTTTCGATCCATCACTTCACTTATCCAATGATAGAAAATGTTGATATGTTTCTTGATGTCCTTATAAATCCCCCTCATCAGTCATAAATAGGTACTATAACTTGAAATATTTGGTTGATGGAATCCTTCCTCATGGAGATCTTAGAACCTATGAAATGTTAGGTTTAGAAGGCACAACATCACCTAACTCTAGTGATGGTTTTGTAACTTTTTTAGAGAGGATTGAGTCTCCCCTACACAATATCCTCCTCCACTAACTCATAGTCTTCTATCAATAAGTCTTCTCGCACCTCCTCCTCTTAATTGACAGGTGGTTCTAGTAAAGGTGTTATAACATGAATTCATTCCTCAACACATTCCCTTCGATACATTCTAGTATTTTGAATGTCCTTGATCATATAATTCTCATGGAATATATCATCTCTTCTTCTGATCACCTTCTTCTCCTTCAGGTACCAAATATTTTATCTAAACTCCTCTTCTCCATTACCAATGAAAATTCATGGAGTTGATCTCCTGTATAGATTTTTACTAAGCTCTTGTGATACATGTGCAAATTCCAAACATCCAGATACTCGTAAATGATAGTAATAGGGATGTTTACTAGACCATATCTTCAATGGAATCATAAAAATTCAGTCGGACCAATGGTGATCAGTTGATGAGGTAGCATGAAACCTAAACATACTATCCCCATAATGGATTAGGAATCTTATCCAAATTCATCATGATTATGAACTTATCCATGATGGTTTTATTCATCATTTCTATAAATCTTTTATGTTTTGGGGTGTGTGGGACCATAATCTCAGGTTAGATGCCCGGATTCTGACAATTGGCATCAAATTCCCTGGATGTGCACTCTCTTTCATTGTCTGAATGAAGACACTTCATTTTCCTTCCAGTTTCACATTCCACCATAGTGTGGAACATCATGAAGTAGTCTAGTACTTGGTCATTCTTCCTCAAAAATTACACACATACCCTTCAAGATGCATCATCAGAAAATTATAGAAAATATTTGTTACCTTCCAATGAATCAACATTCATTGGTCTGCATACATCAAAGTGCACCAGATCCAGAAACTCTGATCTCCTTGATGAAGTAGTATTGAATAATAATCTATGTTTCTTCCCATACAAGTATTATTTAAAAGGATCAAGTGATGCATCATTATCAATACTAATGTACTTATTCTTTGTTAGGGAATATAAACCTCTTTAACTCATGTGGTCGAGTATCCCATACCACATATTAGATGATATATCTCCTTCCACCATGTTCAGTCTATATTCACATATCATCACAGGAGTTTTTTACAACATACCGTATATGTGTCTTAGGGCAATGATGATGGATCCTTTTTTCATCTTACATGCTCTATTATTGAAGATGTAATCATAGCCTTGTTGATAAAAGGATATACCTAATAACAGGTTGAGTCAAAGTCCTAGAACATTCCAAACATCTTTCCAGGTGATTCTACATTCAACATTCATCTGGAAATGGATATCACCCATACCAAAAATTTCCATTGAACTCGCATTCCCCATCTTGACTGAACCGACGTCACCATCATGATAAATAAGGAAATAAAAACGATGCGGAGTGACGTGGTATGATGTTGCAGTATCGACCTCCCATTCCTTTTCATTTTCTAATGTATGAAATCATGTATCTTCTTCATCTTTAGAGAAAATAACAACTTCTACGGTGATTTTCACAGTCACATCTTCATTTTTTCTTTCTTTATTTCTATTTTGACCATTTTCTTGTAGCAACTATTGACATGACTTTTTCATGTGTCCCTCCATGCCACATTGGTAACATTTTTATGATAGTCTCCTTCCATTTTAGAACCTTACTATACTCTTTTTTCAGCCATCAATTCCTTCCCCTCTTCCTCATCCTTGTTGTCTCTCTCACTTCTCTAGGATGAGATCTTGTGTTTGGTTGTAACTCGCATCATTATTTCAGGCCTCCTCGTTGAACAATGCATCCTCTACCATGGACATGGTAAGTTTTCTTCCTGGTTATAAGTTCTTCAGTGAGAATAATAAAAGCATATCCAAGCTATTGGTAAGTGTTCATAGTAATTGGTTCACCTAATCTTCATCATTTAGAGTATTACCTATATCCACCAATTGGTTCACCAGGCTTTGAAACCCACTGGTGTGCTCAAATATAGATTTTCCACTTTGTAGTCAAATATTCATCAACTTCTTCAACAATAGGATCTTGTTTTGGGAGGTCTTTTAATGGTACATATTTTCCTACTTCCTCCAATGTTTGTACATTCTAGTCTATTATGTAACATGGTGGTAGATGTTGTGATCAATCTATTGATGGATTTGACCAGTCATCTTCTCATTCAACATCTTTCACTCTGCTTCCTTGGTGGCATTTTGTTTGGATCCATTTTTCTCAATGGGGTTAAAATTAACTTTAGCATTAAGGAGATCTTCCATTCAAGACTTCCAAATGGAGTAGTTTGAAAAATTCAACATGATCATACCTCCTATGGATGGTCCCTCAATTTAAATTAAATTATGTAAAAATGGTGCATAATAAGAAAATAATAAGGACACGAATGCATTCATAATGGTAAAAAATGGTGGATTTGACTCCTAGATCATTGAAATCGGACACTAATTGATCAATATATGACCAAAATAGTGTCAACAACCAAGATCAACTGATGAAATAGAGATGATGTGGCACTGATGTGGAGCTCCAGAGCAACTTCTAAAAACATGCTAGAAATTTAGCCGGTGCTAGAATAGTACCTTCTTCTCCAGAAAGGGGGCACTTTAGCACCTAATGTTTGACCAAACATTGATCAAACCTAGAAATATTTTTTTAGCTCCATTTTAGATGTGACTTATGTCATTAGAATCAGTTCTCCATGAACATTCAGAATATGACTTCAAAAAATGATTCCGAACAACATGAATTTTCTTATCACTGTAAAGACTTCACTTCTCACCACTATTTCTGCACAAATGGATTTGATACCACTTGTTGTGATTCATTGATCACAAAGATAGATGAATTAAGGAATAAAATAGAAGAAAATGGGATTTATTTAAACTTGAACAAAGATTGCAATGACTCCCTCTCTACACCTCTATCTCTATCACCTGGATCTCTCCCAAATCTCAAATACAATGAAGATATATAGCTTGATTATGGTGATTATAGTAAGATCTCTAAGGCCTCCTTATATAGCTATGGTGGGAGGTTTCAAGGTTAAAGAAACTCCCCTACAAACCCCCACTAAGACAGGGAAATCAAATATGGTATCCACCTACACCATTGAAATCTCGCATGTCTTCCAAAAGAATAGTTGCTGCACATGTGAAATATTTATCACCTAAGATGGAAGTCCTCCATGGTGGCTAGGATTAGTGTACCAACAACTAACCAGGGTAGCTATAAATAATCTCAATCGATTCTTGATCCTCAGGAAAATCCACCTTACCCACCACAATTAGGTATCGCTTCACAATGGCCTACTCTACTAGGTTCCCCAAAAACTTCTTTATCACAATGTTGAACAGAATTAGATTCTCCATGATTTTCAATTTAAACAAGTAGAATTAGTGGGTCTCTTCAATTACCCTAAATAACTCCATGTGGGAGTACTTAAACAAGCAGTAGTCGTACCAGATGATATCCCCTTTTGAGGCTAGGTAGCTTTCTTTTATACCTTCTCTGACATAATCTAGCCAGTACATGCAATCCGATATGGAGACATATTTATAGAAAAGGCCGAGGGAAGAGATGCAGTTCAGATCATGTCTGACTGTGGTAGTGACAAAGCCGGTGGGCAGGGATTTGGTGTAGAAAAGTTTTGTTTCTACCTTCAAGATGGCATTGTATGGTGTGCTGGTGGAGTTTTTGTCATCCCTGACCTAGAAATGGAAGAGAGGGTCAATAGAGAAGGCATTAGGAAGAATGGGAGAAAGGGAGAGGTGAGAAAGGAGGGATGATTTGGGGAGAGTTCCATTACCGATTCTAACTATGAAACAAGAAGTTATGTTGTAATTGATCTCGGGAGGGTATGTAATTTGATCCTTTAAATAGAACTATGATATTATAAAATAAATAAAATTATAAAAAATATGTAATCTATGAGTTGTAGTTGAAATTGTTGAATTTTTCAAATCAGAATTGGAAGATGCAATAATTTTTCACAAACCATGGGCATTGCATCTAGAAGAGATCAAAGTAGCCCATCTCACCACACACACTCACATGGGCATAAAAAAACACAAATCCATATTTTGAATATGTCAAACATTTATTTGGTCACTTCCCATGGTGTCTATCCTGGGTGGCATCAGGAGTAAGGCCACAAGAAAAGCCTAATCCACTGATTTATACAAGATATTCAAAAACAATAAACAATACTACGTATTTCACAATATAAAGTGCTACCCTTTATCAGTACTGGCTAAAAGCACTGATAAAGGAGATGTCTTTATCAGCACTAGAAAAAATCACTCATAAAGATAACATTATCATCGCTAAAATAAGTGCTGATAGAAGATCCCACTTATCAATGTTTTTTGTACCATTGATAAAAACCCTTTGTCAGTGCTAGTTAATGTGCTAATAATGATTGTAATTTATCAGCTTAAAAACACTAATAAGAAGGATCTTCTATCAGTGCTTTTTTAGAACTGATAAAGGGTATATTTCATAAAATATATATTTGTTCTTAAAAATAATATATTTATATTGTAATAAAAATAATAAATTTCGTTAAAAATGATTTATATAAAACTAAATATGAATTTACTCTTAATATATAAGATATTTAATAAAAATGGCATATAAAATAAAAAATATATATTATTAAAATTCTTATTTAATATAGAAATATATATTAATATATATATACATACTATTTATTTCCATTTAATTCATATATATATATATATATGTGTAATTTATTAATTTTTAATTTTTAAAATTTTATTCATTTTAATATAATTTTTATTAACATTTAATATGTTTTTAATACACTTGTAATTTACATATATCAAACTTCTATTGCATTAATTTCCCACACATGTATACGTAATTAATTAAGAAACAAACACAAAGATATAATATTTCTATAATTTATTCAATTTTTAATATTCATTTTACATTTTTTTTAATAACACAACATACATATATATAATATTATGTTTTTAATTGATAATTTTTATTCATTTTTTATGTTCTACTCTGATTGATAATGTGGCTCTCTCGACATCATAAGATGAGATTAATATTAGAATAGAGTATGAAAAAAATTCTGTTTTATATGATCCCTATCAAATTATTGAACACTCAAAGTCTATTTTTAGGGGGGGTCTAGTTTGTTCAAACTATCATCTAAAACATCATGATTCTCAGCACCATCGAAGAGGTAAAATTGTTAGGATTTTCAAATGCAATGATAATCAGAATAAATATCTTGTTGGGGATGATATGGTTTATGATTCACCTTCTAGGAATTTAAATCCCTCAATAGGAAATACCCATGTTAATGCTATTGGATCTTATCAAGTAACCTGAAGGCCTGATCATAAATGTACTCCTTAGAATAATTGGTGCATAAAATCTCCTAATCTCACATCTTTTTTTCTCCTAGAGTTGAAACTGGGTCTGTTTCTCTTTCTTAGCTGATTCTTGTTAATCCCCTAAATTCTTGGGCTGATAGAGTAAATTAGAGTCACCTAGATACTAGTGGAGTTTCTTCTTAAGAATGTCTTATCTAGAGGATTGATGGAGGACCATTATAGTGATGAATCTGATGAAAGTCAAGCTATTAAGGATTTTTCTGCATAGGGTGATGTGGATTTCAACATGTGGTAGGAAAAGATATTTACCTCAAAAATCCACAAAGGGAATTCCAAAATAGATGTCACCAAATCAAGGAAATCCAGGTCGAAAAGGACTCACATGTCCATTTTCCAAGATCTATGTAAATCTGACCCTGATAGGTGTAGTGAGTTGGTGTTAGTTCCTCTTAGTCAGTTAATTTATTTAAAAACTATTGGATCTCTTATGGAATCCTTGGAAAGAAACCTAGTTCTTAGAGAATCTTCAACATCTTCTCCTCCTCCTCTTGATGCTGGTCATAAATTGGATGAGTTGGTGAGAGGATAGCAACCTTCCTTGAATTTTCTAAATGACCATTCAAAGAAAATAGAAAGTTGCAAGAAGACCCATGTTGATCCTATCTTCAGTGCATTAAATGTTTAAAAGAGACATGGGTTAGTCCCAAAACTTGTTCAGGGAAAGGAGAATTATAATGATGTTATTTCAATACCCTTGGCACTTGCGAGGGTTGATTCTGAAGGGTAAGAGATACATTTTGTGGCACCTCTCAGAAAACTACATGTGGGTTCATACAATGGTATTGAAAGGGAGAGTTCAAGGGTTCCAAAATTTGAGATGCTCAAGATAGATAGACCAAAGACTGTATTTTATATAGTGATCCATGATGTTGTATAGCCTATGAAGGATAAATTTCGTATAGATGTTAGTAAACATAACTCCTTTGAGTTACTTTCATCAAGAAGTAGTGAGTAGGATGAAAAAAAATTGATCGTGTGTTTGGAGCATAAGAAACGGGGGCTGATGTTGATGTTGCACTCCCAGATGATCAAGGTGGTCTATGGCTTCCAGTAAAAACGTGAAGAATGGGATGAAATCCTCAAGGTCTTGGTGGATTCTTTTCTCACCACAATATGAATACTCAATCTCTAGTAAATTATAGCCTTCTGGTTTGGTCTCTTATATTTTTTTGGGACATTTTATTTCATTCATATTTCTGCTTTATATCTCATTTTTCACTAATAAGGGAGATGGTAAGACACAACCTTTTCTAAAAAAAATAGTTTTAATTTAGATAATTAATATGTTTTCAATATAATTATCAAATTTTTATTTTTAAAATTTTAATAGTCTATATAATTTATAACACTTATTCATTTTTTAAATTTATTCATTCTTATTGTTATTTATTTTATTATTAGATGTCACATATTATGTAATGTCATTTTCTTGAACCAACAGATCTGTTCTTTCCTAGTATCTTTTAAACATGGAATAATAAGAATGAACTTATAGTCTCTATCATTGGAGTAGCTCTCAATTAATATAGTTCACCACCCATCACTTGTGTCACTGAACAACAGAGTCTTCAAAGAAACATGCCATTAAAGAGTTTTTCATCAAACCATCATCATTGAACATAAAATGATCTTTCTAGATTTTCACTACTAAGCCATTATTGATCCTCCAACCTATCCAAAAACATAAGAGTGTTCATGAACCAAAAATAATTCTCCATCGGAATATGGTTTGAGGTCCAAAGGCCATCCCTCTAAAATCCAAATGGGGTTAATATTTGGATTTGATCATTTGAGCACAGAGGGTGTCTGAGTGGAGTAGAAACTGCAAACCTTGTTTATCCATGTGGGCGTTATTAAAATGGACAAGGTACTAAAAACCCACACCTCCGCCAGATTTGGTAACACAGAGCATATTACAAGAAATCCAATTAATTTGTTTACCTGTAATTTTGTCCCTATCAAAAGTTATCAATACGGTGGTGGATTAGGCCAACTTTTGAGACTGAGAGCTTGAAAAGGTACAGGAAAAAGACAAGTATTGGTTGAATCATATATTTTGTAAGTGTTTCCTTCCCTTCTGTAGATATATATAGTATTCTATCCTTGGATATTTTCTGCCACCCTGTGAAAAATAATTGAAAATGTATATTTTTTGGATCGCTCGATGATTATGGGGATCCCAAGATAGTTTTTCTGTTTTTCAACCACAAAGATACCCAAGAGACTATTGAACTCATCTTTCATATCCAATTAGAATCCTAGATAAAGGAAAAATTAGATTCCACCAATTTGGTAGTTTGTCCATATTCCCTCTCATAATATTGGATGAGATTGAAGATTAAAGTTCATTCTTCCCTGATAACTCTTGAGAACATATGTTTTTCATCTGCAAAAAAAACAGATGCGGCATGGGAGGTCTTTTATGATAATATTTTTTACCTTGATTAATATTTTTCCTTGTATCCTATGAAATAAGATTAGAAAATACATTAGAAACACAAATAAAGAGGAATAAGGAAATTTGATCCCCTTGGTGGAGGCCCCTTGATGGAGTGAATATATGGTAGAGAGCCCCATTTATTTTAATTTTTAAGGAATTCATCTGACACATTTCATGATAATCTTCACCTATTTTGATAACAAACCCATTTTTACAATGATAAAAGGGAGAAAAAGGTCATTTCACTCTATCATACACCTTTATCATATCAAGATTCCATACCATAATACATATAATCACAATAGATTGGGTCTTATTGAAATTAAATATCTCATTTTTGATTATGATGTTATCAGTTTTGAGCCCACTACCACAAAACAGGCTTTTATCAGCACTAAAAAAGGCTTTTATTAGTGCTAAAAATAATTGATAATATAGATGCTATTAGAGGGGGTCCCCTTTATCAGTGTTATTTTTAACGCTGATAAAGGACCCCCATTATCAGCACTATGAAAAGTGCTGATAAAGGTTCCCCTTTATCATCCCTTCAAAGAGCACGGATAAATTCTCCATTTACCAGTGTTTCAAATAGTGCAGATAAAGTCCCTATTTATCAACAATTCAATTAGCACTGATAAAGTATTCCTTTATCAGCATTATTTGAAGTGTTGATAAAGGCTTCCTTGCATGGGTGTGTTGTTTATATAAAAGCACACCTAGACAACCTACAAAAATAAATAGCACCAAACAAGAAAAAATAACCAGCACAAACTAGCAAAAACCTTCTCAAAAATAACAACCCATAGTATATACAAAAGAACCACATAAAAAATGAAAATGATGAAAAAAACAAGCAGTAAACAAAATTTTTTTTCAAACAATGCGATATGAATTTAATTGAAATCATGAATAAAAAAATATTCACTCATGGTATATACCTAAAAAACACTTCTATATACATTTTGAACCATGTTTTATAAAATTACATTTTCAATTATACAACAAATAGTTAAAAACATTAATGTTTTCTATTTTGACGTATGTGGTCCCCTATAAAAAATGTCCTCTGATGGAAATAGTCACTAAAAAAATCATCCCTACTTGAGAAAAAGGTTCCACCTATATAAGAAAACAAATATTACGTTAGTAATACTATAAAGAAATAAATTAAACATTAATATGAAGAATGCATTGAAAATGCCAATTTTTAATAAAAATGACACATTTAGAGTTATACCAGTAACACCATGCATCATATTAAGGTGGTGTTGATTCTTACATGTCATAAATAACATATGTGTAGTTTTCCTAAAGTATCAAAACAATCAAAATGCATTTCCTTAGTTTTCAATATGTCAATTTTTTTTTTACTAAAATGTCTTTTAAAATCAAAAACATGAAATTTAAGTCATATTGGTCTCATTGTGCATTAGTTTGACATGATACTAATTCATACACGACACAAAGTACTTTTATTCATACTGATCACATCGAAGGTAATTAGAGTGTGTTTTCTTTGTTTTCAATGAGTAACACGTTTTTGTGTTAAAATGTTAATTTTAAATTCAGAGAGGACACTTTTAGTTATACCAGTTACACCATTCATCAAATTGAGGTGGGGTTGATTCCTACATGTCAAAAATGACTCATGTATCAATATTCTTAAATATTAAAACAATCCAAATATTTTTTCTTAGTTTTCTATATGTTAGTTGTGATTTTTTTAGTTGAATTAATGTCAATTTTAAATAACAAGACACATATGGAGTCATACCAGTGAAATTGTGCATCATAATGAGGTTCGTTTTATTTCTACACATCAAAAACGACTAATATATCATTTTCCTAATGTATCAAAACAATCAGAATTCATTTCCTCAGCTTTTACTATGTCAGTTGTGTTTTTTTTACTAAAATGTCGTTTCAAACTGAAAACATTCAATTTGAGTCATACCACTCGCATCGTGCATCAATTTAACATGATACTTCTTCATAAATTTTACAAATTACGTACAAATCACTATACTTAATTTGGAATACAATCATAGTGTGTTTTAATAGTTTTTAGTCAGTGACACATTTTGAGTTAAAAATGTCAATTTTAAACTGATAGCGTACAATATTAGTCATACCGGTCACACCGTTAATTATATTGAGTTGGGGTTTATTCCTACATGTCACAACTAACTCATGGATATTTTTTCTAATATATCAAAACAATATGAATGCGTATTCTCAGTTTTCAGTATGTCAGTTGTGTTTTTTTACTTGAATTAATGTCAATTTTAAATAACAAGACACATTTGGAGTCATATAGTTGACATTGTGCATTGGATTGAGGTGAGGTTGATTCCTAAACATCAAAAATGACTAATATATTGTTTTGAAAATGTATCAAAACAATCAGAATTCATTTCATTAGTTTTCTGTATGTTAGTTGTGTCTTTTTACTAAAATGTCATTTCCAACCAAAAACATGCATTTTGAGTCATACCGGTCATATCGTGCATCGGAATTATGTGTGACTTCTTGATACATGTCACAAAGGACTTATGAATCCCCATACTTAATTTGGAAGAAAATTTGAGTGTTTTTTCTATGTTTTTAGTGAGTGGAATGTTTTGAACTAAAATGTCAATTTTAAACTCATAATGGACACTTTTAGTCATACTGATCACACGATGTATCATATTTAGGTGGGGTTTATTCTTACACATCAAAACTAACTCATGGATTGTTTTCCTAAATTATCAAAACAATCTGAATGTGTTTTCTCAGTTTTCATTATGTTAGTTGTGTTTTTTTTTTCTTGAATTAATGTCAATTTTAAAAAACAAGACACATTTGGAGATATACTGGCGACACCATGTGTCGTGTTGAGGTGAGGTTGATTCCTACACATAAAAAATGACTAATATATCATTATCCTAAAGTATCAAAACAATAGGAATGAATTTCCTCAGTTTTCAGTATGTCAAGTTTTTTTTAACTAAAATGTCATTTAAAACCAAAAACCTGTAATTTGAGTCATACCAGTCACATTGTATGTTATTTTGATCTGAGATTGCTTCATACATGTCAAAAAGGACATACGAATTTATTTCCTTAATTTTAAATACAATTATAGTGTTTTTTCTTTTTTTCATTGAGTGACATGTTTTGAACTAAAATGTTAATTTTAAACTTATAGCGGACACTTTTAGTCATACCGATCACACTTTCTATCAGATTGAGGTGGGGTGATTCTTACTTATCACAACTGACTCATGGATCAATTTACTAAAGTATAAAAACAATCCAAATGCATTTTCTTGGTTTTTATTATATCAATTGTCTTTTTTTACTTCAATTAATTTCAATTTTAAATAACAAGATAGATCTGGAGTCATACCGATGACATAGTGTGTTATATTGAGGTGTAGTTGATTTCAACACATCACAAATGACTGATAGATCATTGTTCTAAAGTATCAAAACAATCGGAATTCATTTCCTTAGTTTTTAGTATTTCGGTTGTGTTTTTTTACTTGAATAATTATTAATTTTAAATAAGACACATTTGGAGTCATACTGATGACATTGTGCATCAGATTGATGTGTGGTTCATTCCTACACATCACAAATGACTCATAGATTATTGTCCTAAAGTATTAGAACAAATTTTATGTACATTTTTCTACTTTAAAATCAATGCACCCTTGCCTCTAAAACCTAAAAAAGAGACATGACCTGCTCAATTTGCTCAATCTACCCGGTTTAGAAGGAATATGGAAAACCCTTTGATCCCTATACATTTGACATGAAATAACATCCTCCTTCTGCAGCATAGATTCATTTTTTCCCATGAAGAACCAACTATTATATATTCAAGACCTCCAAATAAATATATGATAGTTGGTTCTTCACTAGGTCGACTTAAGAGGGGAACTTCCAATGTTGCAGATTGAATCAATGTTTTTTGGAGAAAAACACATATTATTATTGAAAACGAGAAGAGTTGAGTAATCTCATGTGCCCGTTATGTCTCATGATCTCACAAAACAATCAAGGGGTGGGGAAACCCCTTCTAGATACTTGTTATATTTTGTGGTATATCAACAACACACATACCCTGTAAATGAGGACCACCAATTTATTTTTAAAAAAAATCAACATGAAATTCATTTAGTGTGAAAACAAGGACCACAAATAGGCATGATTTTTAGTGGGGCATTTAGCCCATTAAAATCAAAAAATTACCATCAAACAAAGAGAAATATAAGGTAGACAATATTATTAAATTTTAAATTATTTGATAATTTTACCATCTTCATTCTATATTTGTACATTCTTCCATCAGGTATAATGCACATTCGTTTCTTAGCATATCTATATAGTCTTGTTAATATGACTGTTTTACACAGTCATGGTAGTACATAAAAAATATAGATACACAAAGTATTAATAATTATTTTAAATGAAATAGAAATTATCTTTGAAATGCCTCTTTAAGGATGCCGATTTTTCATGGAATATGATCTCTTTCGTAAATTTACCAACATAATAACCATAGTATTTACCATTTTTTTATTTCGGTCACTGTAGAAACATTGAGAAAAATAAGTAATTTTTTTATATGTGTCTGGATAGTGAAATATTATTATATATACTATTATACTTATCCAATTGTTGTACTTGTTTGGTTTCTTGTCCTTTTCTCTTGGCCTCATTCCATGATGTAGATGATATTCACACACTGCCCTATCACAAATCCCAACTCATCTATTTTAATAGCACTTCTGTTATCAACCCACTTTCATTAAAATATCGGCACTCATAATTTCATATAATCTAAATCCCATATTTTATTGATGATGCCAAAATATGACATATTTGCGTAAATTGTATTTATGTCCTTAACACCATAAACATGCATCACTTCAGGCACATGTGTAACTCCACTATTATGTCTGGTACTATCTTTATCATGATCATTAGTATAGAATGGATAACCATTAATTACATAAGAATTTTATGATAATACGTACACACTTGGTTCTCCCACTACCCATCAAAGTCGTTATGAAATTGAGTCTGGATTTTCATTTAACTCCTTAAAAATATAGACCTGAAACCATTCTATAAACTATTTATTATGTTTATTTAATATCTATTTTTCATCCCTTGATGGATTCGATTGTTTAAAAATTTCTTTGTGGGTTTCAACATATGGGTCAATGTCAAAACTGTTGTGAAAAATGAAAAGGGGGGCCTACTCCAGATCTATAATATTGATTGTGACGACACCCTTTCCATAAATTCCTTCACCCGCAAGTCACCCAGTGTGATAAGAATTCATTAGACCAATTCTTTGCACACCAGATAGGTATTCGGTACAGAATTCAATGGTTTCCACAAAAATATATTACTCTAAAATACAACCCTCTGGTTGACATTGATTTTTGACATACCCTTTCAAAATCTTCACATACCGTTCAATGGGGTACATCAAACTATAGTGCACAGGACCACATAGACAAATCTCTCTCACCAAGTGAACCATAAAATAAATATCATATTAAAGAATGTTGAAGGAAATTTTTTTCTAATTCACATAATATGATGACAGTTTCTCTTTACATAGTTGCAAATTTCACTAGGTCTATAACTTTTCTACATTATGCTTTGAATAAGAAACAAAGCTTCATTAATTTATGACAAACATTATTTGAAAAAAACAATATAAAGCTATAAGAATTTGATCTTGCATCAAAACATGTTAGTCTTGTGATTTTAGACCTTTTGACATTAAATCATTCATTGACACGATGTTATTGATATTCGATGAATACCCCTCTGGAACCTTTACATCATTCAAGAAGTTACAAAACCAATATCACTTCTTCATGAAAAGAGTGTAAGTAGCAGGAGGAAGAAATGTTCATTTTTCACCCTTCACTAGTGCCAAATATTCTTGTATTTCCATGTCAACCATGTCCAACCTATCCATAATTCCATCCTTTTTTTGTTGGGTGAATTGAGAAATATTTCAATGACACTATCACATACTTTTCTTAACATGCATAACATCAAAACAAATGTCTGACATATAGAAAATTCTAGTATGGTAATTCAAAAAAACTGATTTCTTTTTCCAACTGGTTTTAATAAGGTTTTTCAAAAATGGTTTACCCGAATTAGTGTCCACATATTTAACGTTCTCAAATATTTTATCACCTATTAGTAGAGAAGACGGTGTAAATTCTTCTGAACTTTTATCAAATGATGTCATCCAAGATCGGTACTTATATCGTCAGGGTAGAAATATGCAATGTCCTAGAAACATAGTTTTCAATGAATGTTTCAACCTAATTGGTTGTGTACCTTCTTTGAAGATGGGTCACCCAAGAGTTCCTTTAATGTTATATCGTAACAAATTTCCATAAGTAGGAAATTCATTTATCATCTAGTACAACATGGATCTCAATGTGAAATTTTCATTTCTGTAACCATCATACATCATAACACCTGAATGCCACAATAATTTCAAATCCTTAATCAATAGATCAAAATAAACATCAATATCATTACCCAATTGTTTTGGTCCTGATATAAGGATAGATAACATGATGTGTTTTTGTTTCATTCATAACCATAGTGCAAAGTTATAATTTACCAACATAATTAGCCATGTACTGTGAGTGCTGCTTTGAAAACCAAAAGGATTCACTCCATTTTTAGATAATCTGAGACGAAGGTTTCTCGGATCATTTCCTAATTCAGGATACTCATGATTAATTCTCTTACACTGAAGAGAGTCTTCCAGATTTCATAGTTTTCCATCATTATTTATTCTATATGCATTCCATGTTAATTTCCCTACAGTATCCTCACTTCCATATATGCGACTAAACCGTGGAATTCTTGGAAAGTACCATGACAATTTTATAGGACCAGATTCAACTTTCTTATATCGAGAAGCTCTAAACTATGGGAATTCTCTAAGTGATTTTTGGTCCTTGAAAGTAGTATACATTCATTCAGGCAGGCGTGAATTCTTTTAGAGATCATACCCATCGAGCATAGCATTCATTTGGCATTGTATGAATGGCTCAGGATCTCATAATCTTTTGGGATCATGTCATTCAAGAGAGAAATTAATTCCATAATACTAGTGTCACTCCATCCATTTCATTATTTCAAATTATAAAGCTTCAATATGGCTGAAAAGTTTGTATATTTATGGAAACCATCATACAATGGCATCTTTTCACAACTCTTCAACTGCTCAAACAATTTTGGGAAATCACAAAGTTCATCTATAACTATATTTTTCATTTCATTAATACAATTTTCATCATCATACACAAATGTTGTCACATCCTCGATTTGGTCTTCTTCATTTTCCACACTTGCAATCATATAAAATTATCTGTAAAATGTAGTTTTATCCCAGTCACTAGCTACATTTTCTTTTCCCCTGTGTTTATTACAACATTTATAACTTTGATCTATTCTATGATAGATCAAGTGTTCTTCCAATTCTTCTAGACTTACTTTTCTTGAATAAAAACAGCATAAACATGGACAAAGGATTTGAGAAGGATCATATACATGATCTTTTGAAAACTTGATGAACTCTTTCACTCCATCTTCATACTCTTTTTTCAGATGATTGGCATCCATCCATTCTTTATTCATATCCATCATATTTGATTTGGTGATATTAATATTTAACAAAATAATTACACAAAATGTTGATATAAAAAATAACCAAGGCTAAAAAAGTTACAGACTTTAAATATCCTTTGAAAACTATTTATAAAATCACAATTGAAATCCCATTAAAAACCCAACCATTTACACAAATTCATATTTAAAATAACAAACCATTTTTAAAATAAACCAATTAGTTCCAAACACCCTTTCTCAAAACCCCAATTATTTTTTTAAACCATTTTAATGTAATTTAAAACCCAAAAAGGGTATGTTGAACCCATATAATTTTTAAGAAACATTTCAAAACACTAGAATCATTTTAAAAGTGAACCCCTAAAAATCACTAGATGTCATTATCACTTACCTATGTATATCCAATGAAAATAATTGATGGTTTCACACCATATATGTCTCATGACACCCCCTATCTCACTCTAATCACTAGTTTTCAGTGTTCCTCCCATCAACCTTATGAACTGGACAACCCATCACTGGTGGGTGAAATCCTTTTTTGGTGTTCTAACCCCCCCCCCCCCCACTGGCTACTCAAAACCATATTCACATTTAAATTTATGATTAGATATTAACACCATCATACTCACATGTGAACATAAAAACATGCTAACTTATTCACATGTATTATTATAAGTAGAGCTTAACGCAATCACACTCACCCTTTTTGAACCTATAAATTTACTAACTGATTCCCATAACATTTATATATCATGATATATAATCTTTTACAAAATTAATTGGTGGGAAATATTGGTAATACCCATCTCATAATTCATAAAAAAAATCCACTTGAAAACCAAATAATCATTATCTTATAAAGAACTCATATCAATTGGAGAAAATAAATTCACAATGAAGTAGGGAACCATGTGATCGAGGAACAATATAATAGTAAATAAAACCAATATTTATAGTTACATTAATAAAACAATCATAAGGGGGATATAATCAATATAATAATTTAATCCTCTAAATAGAACCATTGATCAAGGAACAAAATGTCATTGAATATACCCTAGGTACTAGTGTGTGACGATCCAAAATAGCACTACAACTACATGTACCAACATCTGATATATGTTTCATCCAAAAATAACATGATCCACCTAATAAAACTATACATAAATCATCATAATAGGACCTTCCCACTGGCCTTGTCTTAAACAAAACTAGGGGGCCATAGAAGTGTGTGTACCAACTAGGGTAGCATGAATCAATACCTCCCACCTAGACACACAAGTTACCATAAACAAACAACCATAGATGAGATTCAAAGTATAAGAGTCATGGTGTTGAAGGTGTGTGATACAATCAGTTCATTTCGAGAAATATCTATGTCCTATCAAGGGATGAGTAGTGTGGTGATGAAATCCAAGTTTGTAAATTCATTGTGGGTGTTATCTCATCATCATAGTTTGTAATTTTAGTGATGATTAATTGTGGTTCATGAAAATCCTATAAATTGTTTGGTTACTAACAAGACCATGTGAGGATATAGAGAGTCAAAGTGGAAGAGTCATGTCTAGGTAAGGGGATGGGTCCTTGAGTTATTCCATTGGGTTCAGTGATGTGATCATGTATGGGATTTGTTGGAAATGATTGTGAGTGTCAATATTTAGTTGATGATGAGATATGTTCGTGTTTATGTTTTTGTAGTGATGGAATTTCTTAGTGCACTTTGGGAGTGGTGTGTAGGTGAACGTAACCCGTAGGTAGAGGTGGTTGGTTTTGTGTGTGTGTATAAGTGGATGAATTTCACTAGTAGATGATAGATACTCATGTAAGGGTATAGATTAGAGGAGATAAATAATGTATCAATTATGTCAACCTATAGATCATGGCTTTGGTTGTTGGGGGAACTTGGTGATGGGAGCTAATATGGTTTGTCACTTAGTTCATGGGTTGAATCATGTGACAAATCACAATGAATTTTTATTTAGACATCTACACTTGGGAAAGTAAGAAAACATGGTATTATTTCTTGTCAACATGAGAGGGACCCGGTGTGTGAGTTGTTAGTAGAAATTTCATTGAGGCAATAGTTATCAGGTTGAGTTTAGTGTAGGAAACCTCAGAGTGGGTGAAATTAATCAATGAGTGGTCAGTTAAAATTTATATTAGACAATGTTCTTATATAGACCGGTGATGGATACCTTTAGAGTTCTCTATGGATGATTAAACTTTCTTTCAAGTATCACCTTGGTTGGGGAATTGGTGATTATGGAGGTAGGGGAAGTTGGAATTGTAGTTTCTGGGACCATTTGAGATAGTGGAATAGACCAGGATGGTGTATTTCCAATTGGATCCTCCTCCATGACATTGAGTTTGGCATGATTTGTTCTATGTACCTCAACTTAGAAAGTATGAGTTGGATACTTCATATGTGATTGATAATGAAGAATTTGATTTGGAGGTAAATGCATTGTTTGAGAAACATATAATATGAATTATTGATTGGATTGAAAATATATTGAGAAGTAATAACATTTGAGCTTTTTTAATCGTGGGCATATTAAAGAAGAATATTGGAATCGAGAGTCTGATATGCAGGCTCAGTGGCCCAAGATGGTCAAGAAAGACCTCTAGAGACACTTCTTAGGGATGATAAGTCCTTATAGGGGGATATTGTAATGGACTTAGACATTATATATGTGTTATTCCTTATTTTAAGTCTTTATTTTAAGTTATTTTAGTTATTTTTTGTTTGGGTGAAGTCTCGGGTATTTGATATGTGTTTTTAGAGGGTTTTAAAAGACTTTAAGGGGAATTATGGATAAGGTAAACCATGTGATTTTACTTAGGAAATTATGTAGCCTATTGGAGAGTAATGGAGGGTGGAACATGATTAGAACATAGTTAGATCTAACCATGTAACATTCCCTAGTTAACCATGTAACTCTAAACATAAACAAAAGCATGATTATCATACGGTTAACCAAACCATGCAGCTAAACCATGAGTGTACCCTAAATAGGAACTGATCCTTACATGGTTGGGACATAGTTTGATAAACTGTGAGACCAAACCATTCATGTGGGATTAATTAATCCAAAAATTGGATTTTTTTTAACTCAAAATATCCCTAAAACCCCTCACTATTCCTCATATACCTAGGGATATCAAACTTAGGGACTCCAGTGGTTGTTCTTGGTGCATTCCTTCCCTCTATAGATCATTTCTATTAGATCTATAGACATCAGTCCTAGGGATTTTAAGGTAAGTGATCTCTTTTCCCTCCATTATTATTTTTCATATTCTCTCTTCTCCTTTGGAAATACCCATGATCCTATCTATCATGGTCAGATTAAGTAATTTTGACATGATCTAATATGATTCCTTCTATATTTGAAGAAAAGGGGGGTAGAAATACCTGTTTTCTAGATCTTTATCAAATGTATCTAGAGGGGAAGAATGTGAAACGTGATGCCTGATGATTATGGTGGGGTATTGAATAAAAAATATTAGGACATGATATCCTTATAACTTGACCTGATACTAGAAGCAAGGAATGATGGACTTGTGGCCTGCCCTGAGATAGTTGGTGGGGCATTATGGATTTATGTCTTGACATACGATAATTACTGAGGTATGATTAACTTATGGATTAAACTAATTCATTATGTAATTATAACCTATTATGAGACTTAAATTATACATGAGTACTATTATGATATTCATGGAAACCAGATATAGCTTTTCTTCATATATGGAGTTTTAGCTAGTAGGGTTGGGGTTAGTGGTAGTCTGATAAGTGCACGATGACCCAACATGAGATTTATTTACTTCTGATTTTACTTTATTATCATCATATACACTTATATATAACTATTTCACTTATTTTAAGAACATATAAAGGGTTTCTTACTAATTTTTATACCCACTCCCTACACTGGCATCTCAGTGCGTGTGCAGACTTCTTTAACCTGGATTTCAGATGAGGGTAGTGGCCCTACATAGGGAAATTATACCAGAAGAGTGGGTTAATCAAGGTGATATCAGGATAGACTCCAGGATCCTTGTAAAGATACCTATTTATTTATTTATTTATCCTTGTTTATTGTTTATGTTTTCACAACATATTGGTACCTATTGACTTTTTGCGTTGGATATTGAATGTCATATTTTTATAGCATGGGTTGTCATTTTTGTTATATGATATTCTTTTTCCTTTTAGGTTATAATTTTTACTTTGATTATTACTTATACTATTATGTACTCTAATTATTATTATTTTCCAGGGGGATAGTATCCTAATGATGCCACTTATTCCCTCACCGCTAGTTGGAAACATATTTTGTATAAGGAAACATACATGAGGTCATGTGACACTTCGGCTCAATCCTGGTGATTTAGATTGGGGTGTTATAGTTGGGAAAAATCAATTAGATGTTTTTAGACGAGGACAAGACCTTGTTTGTGGTTTAGGTTCTCATAGAATCTTTGGAGCAAGATCATGGTGGTCAATTTTTAAAAACATTCATCGATAATGGAAACTTGAGAAATGTATAACATTTTTAGGAAATGAAGTTGAAATACTTTGAAGACGTTTACTTTTGAAAATAATTTTTATAATAAAAACAGAAAAAATGAATAATATTTTCTATAAAATAAATGGAAACACATTGAAGACATTTAATTTTCAAATGAATATTTAATAATATAATCATGAAAAATACACATGAGTAATAAAAAAATAGTAGTGGATGATAAATGTTTTTTGAATGTATAAAAAAAATTGAATTTTTTGAAATAACCATGATGAAAAGCCACATTGCATTGAATATTTTTAAATCAACCAATTCAAAATATGGTATAGGAAAATTAAAATTTACCAAATATAACTAGTTCATAAACACAGACCACCAATAGCAATGATTTTCAGCAGGGCGTTTAGCCCGTATAATTCACAACATCACTATCAATATCAAACAGTAATAAGTGAACCCAATGAGAAAGAGGAGAAAACTAACCATGGCGATGTGGTTCAGCATGCGACAGAGGTGAGTTCGTGGTGTAGGAGAGGATCAGCGGAGGAGAGGCATGGAAGAGGAGATGGAATGGCGGAGGATAGCTGCGGTGAAGAAGAGGTGTGGTGGTGGAGGTCCACTGGTAGAGGAAAGGTGTGGTGAAGTAAAGTCATGTAGAAAAGCTCGGTTTGCAGCGGTGGAGGAGTCTGTGTCCGAGGAGGAGGAGGAGAAGGCAGCAGAGGAGGGAGGATAGGAGGCAGCGGTGGTGGCATGATGGCAGGGATCGGCTTCCGTGAGAGATTTAGGGGTGTGAGGAAGTAGGAGAAACTTAGGGTTTATTTATAAAACTCGGAAACACTTTTATCACCGCAAGATAAAAAGTGCTGATAATAGTATGTTTTATCAATGCTACAATTGAAAGTGTTGATAAAATAAGCCTTTATTAGCGCTTTTTAGCACTGATAGAGGCCCGCCATTATCATCTCTAAAAAGTCCTGATAAAAGTATGTTTTATCAGTGCTACAATTGAAAGCACTAATAAAACATGACTTTATCTGTGCTTTTTTAGAGCTGATAAAGGCTCATCTTTATCAGTGCAAAAAAAGTACTGATAAATGTATGTTTTATCAGTGCATCTTGATTAGTGCTGATAAACCATACCATTTAATCATAATTATAAAATTATAACCAATATATTTATTACATTTATAATTTTATAAATAAATATATTTAATATATTTATTATAATTTAATAATTTAAATTATAATTAAATATATATATGTGAATGTGTGTGTGTGTGTTTTTATTTGTGTATAAATTATAATTATATATATATATATATAATTTTTTAATTTAAATTACAATTAAATATATATAAATATAAATTGATATATTAATTTTAATTTTAATTTCATAAGTATTTAAATATATATATATGTGTGTGTGTGTGTGTGTCTGTGTCTGTGTCTGTGTCTGTGTATGTATATATATTCATTAAAGACATTTTTTATAAATAAATATATTCAAATGGTATTCATAATTATATATATTTATCATTTAAAAAATATTTTATGATTTTATAATTATTTAAAAATATTTATATTTAATTATTTATATATAATTATAATTATATATAACATATTTAAAAAGTATATAATTATATATAAATAAATATTTATATTTTTAAATATAATAAATACATTTATTGTTTATTTAAATATATTTATCGTGATTTTAAGTATTTATGAGAAAATAAAGCTTCATATATGTAGGAAATGAATGAATACACCCAGTATATATACTAATATAATATATATGGCCAACATTAGGGTAAATAATGAACATATATTCATGAGAATATGAATGTACGCATTAGTTGACACATTCATTTGGAAACATAAATTTATTTAAATATATATATATATATATTTAATAAGTATTTATATCTATATATATATTAAAAATTATTTATATATAATATTGTAAACATATAGTATAATAAAGATATAACTAAAACTAATAAACATAATAAACATAAATAAAACATAAACATAATAAACATGCATTTTTTATTTAATGTATACATATAAACATTATTTTTGAATATAATTAAAATATTTTTATATAAATTAATAATATTTTATATTAAAAACATTTATCAGGGATATCATTAGTGCTGATAAAGTCTCCTTTTTATCAGCACTTTTTGTTAGATCTGATAAAGGGGGGACTTTATCATTGCTAATATTAGCGCTAATAAAGGGTAGTTTAATCAATACTTTTTCTAGCGCTGATAAAACTCTGGCGCTTCCCTTTCCTATATTTTTGGTATTGACCTTTTAGGGATGAAATCACTTTGGTTGCGGGAGAAGATATATGGAAGCCAAGGGTGGAGGTGGTTCACAAGAATCTTAGAAAAAATCTTATAGACCATGTTGCATAAGCTAATGAGCCTAAAATCCAATGCCTATAGGGTTTTTTTATTTCAGTAATGATATTGATGATGGTTTCATTTAGAAAACAAAAATTAGTTTTTCCTTCCCAAATATCCTTCATAAGAGATGAAATATCATTTCCAATAAGAAGCCAAAATATTTTGAAGAAGAGGGCATGAAATCCATTCCGGCCTAGATCTTTGGCAAAGTGAATTTGATTGATAGACTTTAAAATTACCTTTTTAAAAAGGTTTTGGGGAGAATCATGATGTTGGGATGAAAATTTCTTGCCCAAAATATTGTGGGAAACCCCAAAAAATGTGGAAGTGATATGAGCAAAATAAATAAATAAGGACACAAAATTTTTAACATGGAAAAACCCTTCAATGTGGTGGATTAAATGGCATGGAGAAATTCTAAAAAATATCCACTATGAATCAGAGAATTCATGAATCCAAGTAATACCCGAACTTGAATTAAAAATTATAGAGTATAGAAAACCAATGTGAAAAACACACCTTGATATGACTTTGCCATATCTCTGCTAGACATCCTGCTGACACCATGTATCAAAAGATCAATCTATGACAAAATGCCACCCTTCTATCGATGAAATGTCACTACTGCTACTGGAAATAGAACCTATACCCACAGTTTTAAACCGTAGGTATTTCCCTTGAAACCATGGGTATACCCTATACCCATAGTTTCAGCAACCGTGGGCTACAGTGCCGTCGCAATAGGTCTATACCCATGGTTTTCATAGAAGCGTGGGTATAGACCATAGAAAATTTTTATTACCCACAGTTTAATAAACCGTGGGTATTGATGTATACCTACGGTTTTCAAACCATAGGTATTGATGTAAAACTCATGGGTATGTTGATTCAAAAAAGCCCACATTTACCCACGGTTTACCAAACCATGGGTATAGATTGGCCGTAGAATTACAGCAACATTTACCCACAGTTTGGTAAACCGTGGATATAGACTGGTTCCCCAGGCAGCTGCACCTCATCCCACCATTCTACACCTACAATAATCCCACCATTCTGCACCTGCAATAGCACATATACATGGCATGTCAAACAAGCTGTTCGATAATCCAACCTAATCCCCAACATCTAAACAGCTAAACTAGAACTGTCAATCCATTCTATGTATGGTTAAATACATGATCCTCTATATAAAAATATCATCCTTACCTCATATATATTAAAATGAAAGAACAATACAGGAATAAGATGATTTACAAAGTTTACTGAAAAGCCTACTTTCCATGTTGGTTATACGAGGCAACATGGATACTCTAATAATATCACTACTAATTTGTTTTACACCATGACTATAAAAATCCATAAAATGGTTATACACCATGTCCTTTATTCAAAAAAAATTTATACACCACAATTTAAAACTCCTTCTATGACTGGTTATATACCCCATCTAGAAGCCTCCTGGAACTGTTTATATACCCCATCCACAAGCTCCTTTTTAGAGTTGATCAAGTATAGAAAAATAAATTTATTTTAATGGTATTCCTCAAACGGTCCCAATACACAAAGTAAAGCAACGATCTCTCCACTACCCAGCCCCTCCCCATCCCTCCCCAATGCCCAACCCTCCCCCTCCCCCCTACCCAGCCCCTCCCCCCTTGCCCAGCCCCTCCCCCTCCCTCCCTACTGCCCAGCCATCCCCACTGCCCATCCCTCCCCCTTCCCAGCCCTCCCACTCCCTCCCCACTTCCTAGCCCTCCCCCCCCCCTCCCCCCTACCCAGCCCCTCCCCCTCCCTCCCCCCTGCCCAGCCCTCCTGCCCAGCCCCTCCCCCTCCCTCCCCACTGCCCAGCCCTCCCCACTACCCAACTCTTGGTTGAATACTCGATTCGGGTAGCATACTGAAACCTGTTAGAAAAGAGTATAATAGATTTGATAAAGGTACTACAACTCATTATAATATAAAATATATTATAAAAGATTATAACAGGAAAAAAAATTATGAATTCGACTCTAAAACTGAATAAGTTTCCTTAAGATATGTTTTTTGTAAGGTTCTACAACTCACTGTAATAATGAACAGATTAGAAACCAAAACATACCAGATTTATTCCCTTAATATATGTTTGTTGACCTGATCCTTGGTGTTGTCATAAGATATGTTTCTCAAAACAGATTTTATTTTTTCTTACTCTTGCAATAAGAATGGACAGTCATTTAGTATTCAGTATTTTAATTGTAAAATAATCATACCTGAAATCATAGAAATAATTTGTTGAAAATTTAAGATTCATTGTAAGATGTTGCATGTGTACATATTCATCAAAAACCCATATAATGTTGTTCAACTCATTTAGTGGCCGGAATAGAGTATTGTAGTTGTTCAGGTTTAATAACAGTAACAGAGTGTGCCACTGAAATCTGCTTCAAAGCATGAATCTCCCTACATGAAATATGTAGATGCATGACATGTTTTATTTGGATTTAGACCCAACCAGGTAAGGTACTTCAACCTGTTAGAAAACATCCTAAAAAATTTATAAGGTACTACAACTCACTATATTACAGAGCAGATTATAACAGAAAACAAATCTAAAATCGGGTGTCCAACTAAATATGTTCCCTTAAGGTATGTTTATTTAAGGTAATACAACTCTCTGTAATACAAAATAGATTATAACATAAGAAATACCATTAAAACTCATGAAGAATCTGATTATCACTATATCATTTATTGCTTGAGTTGTAAACAATATAAACTTCCATACATCCTATCCTGTTGAAGAGTTAGTTGGGAAAAAAATACCTGCATCAATCCTAACTGAGACATAAATGATACACATATCTTATGTTTCTTCTCCGTTCATGTAAATTCAAGGCATTCATTCTATCATCCCATGCACATTCACCAATATTTCAGTTCATCACTATGCTGGGATGAGAACAATCAAAGTATGTCTAGCAACTCTTAGACATGACCCACAAATCTACAACTTTGCATCATTGAACAGATCCATTGACTATTCATGTGAGATTAATATCCCATAAAGGAGAAAAAACTTGATGAATCACAACATAATCATAATAAAATACTACCTTTTCAATATACATTGTAGTCAATAGTGGAAACATAATTGTATAAAATCATTATAATCATCTATTTCATATATTTTTAGTCCACAAAAATCAACATACAGTGGAGTCAATAGTGAAAACATATTACCTGCATTCATATGTTGGAAGAAAGGGAGGTTAACTCCATGATTTTATGACCAATAACCTGCATTCATATAGTGTGTAAATGCAAATGAAAAATGATGTATGGTAGGGAGGTTAATTCCACAATTTTAGGAAAACATACCTGTTGCAGAGATCTAGCACTTATTAGTGCAGGATTCCCTTGATCTCTCCATGTGCAGAGTGAGTCACCAGCAATATATAAATAAAAATAATCAATATTCATCTTAAAAGATGAAGTGCGTAATAACGTATGAAAAAGTATTATGCGAAGGGAAATACTGCAAATTGTCTAGGAGATTATTTCAAAGATAATACAATAACATACCTATTGTGGGGCGAGCAACACATCAGTCAAGATTATATTGAGTAGAAATAGTCGACAGATGTAAATGAGGATAGAAATCCCAATATTGACGGAATTAGGGAATGATATGGAGTCTATTTGGAGAGTTTATGACTGAAATTCTTTGAAGGAGTAGGAACTGCGGGCAACGTATGAGGAGATGAGGAAATTTGGGATGATGAACCATAGTACATGACGAAAAACATAGTGAGGAATATGCCTTCAGTGTTTTGTGGGTATAGGCGATGGGAGGGGAAATGCGAGAGACAACCCTAGGTGCAGCGCCGAAGAGGAAATAGCAGTGTGATCCATAAGAGGGGCGCCGAAGGGGAAATGGAAGAAATATTCGTAGGAATTGTGGAGGAGGTGAAATAGATGCGGGATTCACTGATGAAGGTTGAGGTAGAGGAAAATGGCTCGCGATGGATGAAATGAGACCATATGATAGAGGGAGGAGTGGAGGATGGATGCACGGGGGAAATGGGAACGCGGTCGACGGATGCCCGATTTTGGAGGGAGCAATTTGTTTTAGATGGTGACGTGGTTGCGTAATAAGGTGATAGGTAAGATAGAAGAAGCTTCTTTTAGTATAGATAATAGATCAATGTGTTACATATATTGTGTATTAAATGGGTGAGGGTGGGGTTGTGTATGTCTAACTGAGAACTGAACAAATTGCAACTTCCATAGCTCATAAGAGATAAATAGGGGTATTATCGTGTTTAAAATGGATTGTTTGTCCTTATATACACTGGATATTATATGGTGTGGTTTAATGTATTTATGAGAATGATATAACATGTTTTAATGTGGTGATTCATGGGATGTGCTAATTGATTCACTTATTTGGGAACATGATGAGTGAAAATCAACCTTATTATGAGTGACATTTACAGCTAGGATTCTGGATATGGAGGATCATTTGTATGATGCATATTATATTGACCATTATCAGAGGTGATGAAAAAGGTTTGGAAATAGGCTATTAGAGATGTTGCTCATTGAGGTTAATGAGGTCATTGAGGTCATGTGTACAAATTTCAGGTCCCATGAATTTGTTTTGACCCCCATTTTTTTGGTGGTATCCTCCAGATTTAAGCGACATAGGGTAGATGATGATAATGTTAATTTATAAAAAGGAGGATACAATGTATTAGGCTATGATTGGAGTGTGTGAGACCACTAGATTAGAGTAGGATTCTCACTATATCTATGTTATTGTATTGGGATGATTAGTCAATTATGGTAAAGAACATGATTCACTGTGTGTTGGGTTTTGTTAGGATATTTATCTAGTTGTTGGTAAAAAGTTTTGAAACCTAGGGTTGTTGTGATATAACACGTGGGTGTGTCATTAGGGAATCATGATTTATACATAATAGTGATAATTTATGAGTTGGAATGTGATTCAAAGTGAAATAAAATAATATTAAAGGTCGAGGGAACTTCTGGTATGATATACTATGTATGTATCTTCTCACATATGTATTTTACAAGGTAGGTAAAGTCTCACATAGGGGTATTTAAGAAATACTAGAAGAAGAAGTGGGGAATTTTGATTGTTTTTTTTGTTCATATCATACACTTGTAGATGATTGTAAATGAATTCAAAAACTGGTGTTAAGTTATCAGTGAGATTGATTTCAATGACAGGTTTGTTTTCACTTAAATAAGATCTTGAAGTCATCAAAGAATAGGAGAAGGATAGCTACAAAAGAAGATCCAACTCACAGCAATGTGGATATGAACAATTTGGCCATCGTCTCTTAGGGAGTACACTGGGGAGAACCTTCAATAGCAAACGACAGGAGTAAGCTTTGAAAGTAAGTTGAGGAGAAGCAAATGAAACCCAAAAAACAAAAAATGAGCATATCATTGGGAAAGAAATTTAAAACTTCCCAATATCAAAAGGAGGCCCTTTTAGAATTTTTTTGGCGGTCCTATCATGATCATTCTAAGTCGCCCTTTTCTTGTTGAAGTGGATGCTCTGGGTGGTTTTGTTAACATCCACCTCACCCGTGCACTTGTATTGTGTTTCCAGCACACCCTTCAAGAACACTTTCAGCTTCCAGAATGTTGATTCACTCTGCATTCCACATACCAATTACGTATAGTATGCATTTATTGATTTTAGTATAAAAGAAGATAAATAAAGGTTCTTAATTCATAAGAGAGCTGAGCAGAGAATTATGATGGTGACCTGAGCATCCAAGTCAAGGTCCACTTCTTCTACTGCACCTTCAAATCGAGGGTTGTTATCCACAACAATATTCACTACCCTGCGTAGATCTTCAGCCGTCATCCTGGTGAGGGCAGCAGTAATTATCTTTTTATCTTCAGTTCACATCTTCCTGCAACAATATTCTTGCATATATATTCAATTAGAATGCAGTCATATTGAAAAGTGAGTCAATTTATTTGTGTGCATAATTTGAAGAATGTTGAGTTCTTATATTATTCAAATTTCATTTTTTTATTGCCTGTTAATCCCAAGAACGTCATCCATAATATGAAAATACACAGAGAAGCAATACGTAATATGGCAATCCCATACCAGATTTAAACAAGTAAATCTTGAAATTTATAAGGAAGACCATTGAACACTATGGTACATTCCATTATATTCCTATCCAGCCCCTCCTCACCCTCCCCCCTGCTGAGCCCCACCCCACTCCCACCCCACCCCCCCTCCCAGCCCTCCACTACTGCCCCCCCCCAGCCCTCTACTATAGCCCCCCCATCCCTCCACTCCATCCCCCCTAGCCCCCCCTCCCAACCATCCACTACAGCCCCCCATCCCCCCCAACCCTCCCAGCCATATTGAAAAGTGAGTCAATTTATTAGTGTGCATAATTTGAAGAATGTTGAGTTCTTATATTATTTAAATTTCATTTTTTTATTTCTTGTTAATCCCTAGAACATCATCCACAATATGAAAATACACAGAGGAGCAATACATAATATGGGAATCCCATATCAGATTTAAACAAGTAAATTGTGATATTTATAAGGAAGAACAATGAAAACTCTGGTACATTCCATAATATTCTTGTCCAACCCCTCCTAGCCCCCCCCCCCACCCCTCCCACCCCTCCACTACAGCCCCCCCCCCTATCCCTCACAACCCCCCCATCCCTCCACTGCATCCCCCCCAGCCCCCCCTCCCAACCTTCCCCTTCCATCCCCCCCAGCCCTCCACTGCAGCCCCCCCCCCAGCCCAGGCCTCCCCTCCACTGCTAAGGCTAAGATTAGATGGCGAGATAATAATAAACGCACCAAACCATAAAAAAATATATGGAATGTGAAAAATACCTAAATAATTGACAACTAACACCCCTGATGAAAACATAATCCAAAATGCATTTCATTGAATAAAGAAATTCATATACAAGCACTCCACCAATACAAAAAAAAATTAAACTCCCACACAAGTATCTCTGCTAATTTAAAAATGGCGGGGATTAATATCCACCCCCATCACCATCATCATCATCCCCATGTATAGCATCATCAGCGGCAGCAGCAACAGCGACAACAACATCATCACCAACCGCACTGTCAACATCATCATCATCAATCTCATAACCAACAAAATCATCAGCAACATCCTCACCAACTCTATTTCCACCACCATCATCGCCACTATGAAGATCATGGGAATCACCTAAGGAATTATTTAAAGAGCGTATTGATTCCTTACATGAATGAAAAGTGGCAGAAACCTCTGATGGTAGTGACTGACTCAAAACTGACAGATCTTTCATGAAATTCTCATTCATTAGCTTACTTTTTTTACGCTCCTCTAATACTATTTTCTTTTTCGTAGCTAATTCAACACTCACACTTTTCAACTCAGAGGCCTTAGAGGAGTCTGATGATGACCAATACCTAAAAGGGACAATTTTTTTTCCTAGTCTACAATGGACTCTTCATGGATTCTCCACACCTAACACCTGACTAAAATGATCATTTGGCCCTGTGTTGTCAGTTTCTTTATCATCCATGGCCTCCAAGGAAGACTGCTGAAATTATAAACATATTAAATTATGAATTTCGTATAAATGTTTGAAATATAAATAATCAAACATACAATTTTATCTTGTGTTTGTGAATTAACTACAGTTCCATCTTTTTTTTCCTACTGAAATAGAATAATTTGGCACGAGGTACAGGACCTTCAATGCCCAATTAAACTTGCTGCATATGAGAAGTGCACAAATTTGGATTACAACCATATATGATAAATGAAAAAAAAATGTATTGAAGTGAGTTGCAACAAATACCTACAAACTTTGAGGTAAATGATAGTTATAATCAATTGGTGGTTTTCTGAAATGGTTTTCATAAATGGTTTTATGAAGTGGGTTTCAAATAAATATACTACTTGTTTAGGAAAAATAGACAAGCTTTATCCTAGTATAAGATGTGATTTCTAGGATACATGTTCTAACCAAGGGAAGACATGAATAAGTAATGATGACATGTTATAAATAAAGACATTATTTTAATTCAGATGAATGTACCAGCCGCTTCTCTTTGTCGGGCATTGTAGTGCGCCCCAATGTGTGCAGATATGTCATTTCATATTTTTCTTATTGACACTTACTGAGAAACAAAAAAACAATACAAGTAATAAAAATTAAATTTTATATAAAAACCATTAAAGATGGGTAGAACCTTATATTGTTCAGTCTTCCAATGTGCGATCATTTTTTGATATTGACTTTTTTGGACAGTCAGGGTTTGCGGGTACACCCTCTAACTCAGTACCCACTCTTCTCCTCTAACCAATATGTAGCTCATACTTGTATGACCGCCAATACTCTCCAAGATCACTCAACCTAGAAGCTTTGGTAGCTTCACCGTTAGGAATGTTAAATCGACTCTGCAACAAAAATGTTAAGTCATATAAATACATTACTAATAAAAATATAAATATATAAAATTTCCCTACCCATATCTGCGTCCATGCTCTATCCTTGATGTCAGCACTGATATGTCTCCATGAGACAGGTTCCACCGGAATGATATCATGATATTTGGCTAAAGTAGCCATGAAACTTCTGCAATCCTTAGCATTTTTACCTACCATTTGATTTTGAGAATTGTAATCCACCATAATCTGAGTTTCGCGATTCCAGGCATCCCGCATCGAGTGCACCCACGTCGCCTACTAGAAGATCCCACTAAATAAGATAAGAGGTGAAAAGAGAAGAGTTAAGAGACAATACAATAGAAAAAAAGTGAAATTCTATAATTTGAAACATTTATAATTAAAAAACCTGATGTAGGCTCCTGAATAGGCTGTGAGGCATTCGTGGACTGTGCTCAACATCCTTTTAAGGAAGTATCTGTTCCACAGCTTTCTCCTACTGATATTCATGAACATGAGTGGAAACTGAAGAAACAGACTCAATATGTGTAGGATATATGGTAGGAAAAGGAGGTGGTGTAGACATGTCAGAATATGCATAGTAGGTCTGGGGATACATGAATGGATATGGAAATTGTGCAGGTGAGAACATAGGTCGAGTCGGCATGGACATGGAATGGGAAAACGAGGGTAAATGGGATGATGATGGTGGAATGTATGGGAACATCCCAGGGGTCTCAAGTGGAGGGCGGACAAGTGTGGTAGATGGGATGTCCACTAATGGGTCAGTGTGGGGAGTGGTAAGACGGAAGCTCTACCTAGGTCTAGGAGGATCCTTGCTCAGTCCCATACTAGGAAGAGGAAACTCTAGAGTTATATGTCCCTAAAAAATTTTGATCAAAAATATGAACATGATATTATATGTAATATAAAAGATAAATATCAGAATTAATATACTCACTGAAGATAAATCATGCTCGCGTCTAACAGGATCAACATCAAATAATCTCTTCTTGCGAGCTTCTGTAATTTTCTTCATATTCTGCATAATAATGAAATAAATATTTTTTATCAAAACATTTTACAAATCATGCGTATAACTTAAAAAATTTCATAACATCTTTCAGTAATGATAATTTACAACCAAGTTATACAATTTTTAAAACCACATTTTAAACCCAGTTTTCTGAATTGAAAGAAATATAATTAAATGAAATGAAACCAAACATTACTAAAACAGACATATCATTCCAAACTAAAACTAAATTAAAGTAATTACATTAGTACCAACATGAGAAACTCATGTCAAGGTAAACTGAATAAACTCTGAATATATATAGTTTCTTTTATATATTACCCTCCACTACCTCATGTTCAACATCATCTCACACAATGGGACAATTTTTGTCATCAAATACAATATTTTGGATAACACTAATGGGGGAATCAATGGTGACAATTTCATCCCCAGAATCATGAAAAATATGTCTTGGTATTACTTCATTAATGACACCGTAATCAGGTTTTAGATTATCTTTCACATAAAACACTTGTTTTTACATTGATGCTAAAATTTATGGTTCATCGGTATGCAGGAATCGAATCATGTCAATAACTCTAAATCTGTAATCATCAATAAATGTACTATGGTGCGTCTTTGAATCAAACCATTTACATTTCATCATAGTGACTCGACCTTGAGAGTAGTAATCCAATAACAATATTTTCTCAAATAGTCCATAATAATACACATCTTCATATCGAGGTCGACTATCTGATGCATTAGCATAACAATCTGTTCTAGCAGTTAACATAACTCCATCATGTTGTGTTCTCATTTTCACCACTTTATCAGTTGTAACAAATTTATATCCATTGATTATTAAATATTTGCAGTCAAAAACCAAAGAATTGGGACCAAAATCCAACGCTCTTAATTCTTGAGAAATGATGTCAGTAGGTAAACTCAATACCTGGAATACATATGAGTAATATAATTAAATATATATCTATATTTTAAGGTATTTAATGTAATGGTCATACCTTTGATTTCAACCAAGCTGGGAACTCTTGGCTATGCATAGCCTCTCTCCTTCTCAACGGCAAAGACCTATGAACTCTACTTATAATTTGTTTATGTTCTCTACATAAAATGACAATAAAAGTATAAGGTATATGTGATATGATAACTTATTAGATAACATATATATATTCAAATTACTTACTTGATATAGGCATTGAAAAAACCACAATTAAACAAGACTGTACGATGTGCCATATTCTTCTCTTCAAAGCTCAATGTAACCAATGTATATGACCCGACAATTCTACCTGTTTGGGGAAGAGATGGAAACGAGGGTTGAATTACCTCATACTGCTCATCTTCATTTCTCATTAGTCGATTATGTCTTTTCCTCATATCAGAAAAATACATTGAACAAAAATCCACACATTCTTGGGCCAGATAACTCTTCACAATGGAACCTTCAGGATAATTCTTATTTCGGACATATGATTTCATTGTGCACATATTTCTTTTAGTGGGATACATCCACCAAAAAGCGACTAGTCCCCCAAGAAGTGTCTTAGTTGGAAGATGAACTGTTAAATGCAGCATGCAAGTGAAAAAGGATGGAGGAAAAAAAATCCAACTTACACAGAATTAGCGGTGGCTCTTGGTGAATTTTTATCAACAATGATTTGGATAAAATTTTAGAACAAAGGTCTCTAAAAAAATAACACAACTGAATCACTTCCACCCTTACATTATTGGACAGAAAGTTAAAAATTTCTATTGGAATCAATTCATGAATAAGGATGTAATAATCATGAGTTCTTATGGATTTCAATTTCAAATTTCTTCTGTTGACTCGTTTAGATATGTTGCTGGAATAGCCATATGGAACCTTGATATTCTCTAATATTGCCAGAAATTGATCTTTCTCTGTCGGTGTCATCACATAAGAAGCATAGGGAACTTTCCATTTGTTTTCACCGATACAAACAGGATGTAGTTCTGGTCGAATACCCCAATCCAATAAATCCCGACGAGATCGGAAGTCATCTTTGGTCTTCCCTTTAATATTCAAAAGAATTGCAAGAAACATTTCATTTATATTTTTCTAAAAATTCATTACAGATAAACAATGACGTAACAAATTAGTATACCAATTTGGAAACACAAAATAAATACTTCTCTTTTTCCAATTGTAATAGACTTCAATATCAGCATTCTTCCTCTTTTGAGATGTCAATAGACCATTTCCTAATGAAAAGTTGAAATATTTCAATTCATCAAGAGCATCACTTCCTGAAATACTTTGAGGTGGTTATTCAATGTCAACATTATTATCAAACCTCTAATGATTCTTCCTGTATTGATGATCCATTGGAAAGAATCGGTGATGCCCCATGAAACTGAAACTATGACTATATTTAAGACTTCTCAATCGTGTGTTCTTCATACAAACGGGACATGATAGTTTTCCCTTCGTGCTCCACCCAGACATTATTACATAGGAAGCGAAATCATTTATTGTCCATTGAAGGGTTGCATGCATCTGAAACGTATTCTTTGAAGAAGCATCAAATGCTTGCACACTTAAATCCCAAAGTTATTTCAACTCTTTTATTAAAGGATGCAAGTATACATCTATATCATTACTAGGATCTGAAGGTCCAGATATTATTATATTCAAGAAAGTGAAAGGTTTTTTCATACACATCCACGGAGTAAGATTATAAACATGAATAAACACCGGCCACATGATATGAGTAGTAAGCATCTGACCAAACAGATTAATACCATCACATGATATGCCCAATCTGACATTACACACCTCAGTTGCAAAATCATGATGTTGTGCATCAAATGTATGCCATGCTAATACATATGTAGGATGTACCAGCTCATCATTACCTTTAATTCTTGCAACATCCTTCCATCTCTTATTGACTGAGATTTCTGGAGACGTGAATAGATTTTGATGTCTGGGAATCAATGGAAAGTGGCACATGACTTTCTTTGGCACACAAGATGGTGTTCCATCTTCATTTTTCTTCCATTGATATGTACCACATACTTTACAGTCATTACGGCCATCTGTTTCCTCCAAAAATAAATTTCAATCTTTTGAACAAGCATGGACTTTATTAGTAGCAAATCCAAGCTGCTTAATTAACTTCCATTCCATGTAATGATTTGAGGGAATATCTGCACAATCAGGAAGCAAGTCCATAAAGAATGTAAGAATATAATCAATGGATGTATTAGAAATCCCATACATGGTTTTTCCATGATATAACCGCATTAAAAATTAAAAATTGGTCATTTTAGTACATTCTTGATATACTGGAGTTCTGGAATCATCCAATAAATTTTTCACTCTATTAACATCATCATCTTCATCATTTTCCTCATGTGTACTGATATAATTGTATTCTTGCACCGGCATGCTATCTCTCTCAGAATGATGCACATATGGAAACCGATCAAATATCAAATTCTCTATGTCACTTCATTCATTACGTTTATGAACATTCGACGATTGACTCGTCTCTCCATAGTGAAACCAAACATTATAGTTTTCTTGAAATAAAAATTTCATTAAATGGTAAATAACTTATTCTCATCTTAACCATGGTATTCAAACACAATTATAGTAGGTACACTTTATACAACCTCCATCTGACGCATTGATAAATGCAAAATCTAAAAAATTCTCCAAGTTATTTTGAAACTCAATTGAAATCTGATCGGTACGATACATCCAGCTTCTATCCATTCTATAATAAGAAAAAAATTATCATTCAATCAATAATGTAAATCATATTTCAAAAATTCATTACAATCAATTTTATTATTAAATTAATCAAATCATATTAGTAGCTAGCAAAACATATTTAATGACAAGAGGATTCCATGATTGAATAAGGAAGAAAAAAGGGAAAAAGGTCTACCTTGAGATGTAATCTAAAGAAAATAGTTAAAAAAGAAACTCCCAACTGGTCATTGATGGGGAATAAAAAAGAAAATTTCAATGTAAAATACTCCTTTATAGATATAGAGGCATTATACACATGGGAAGAACATTTTATTTTAATAATATGAATTTTTAATTTTATAGATTATTTGGTAGGGGTTATTTGATGGGGAATAAAACATTCAATGAAAATAGAGTAGTAACTTTAATGTTTTGGAATTAATATTGAAAAAATGTTTCAAGGTATCCTACAAATTTTGTACAACATGATGATTAAAAGATATACTTTTTATGGATTCTATTGGAACTTTGGAATATTATTTCATATGGAAAAGATATGTTTTTTAAAATATACATCATGACATACTTGGGAGAATTGAGAATCAATTTTTGGGGGTTTCAACCCCATTAAAGGAATAAAAGTTAGAAACGTATTGTAAATTCTATATAGAAATCACAGAACATGTTTGATATTCTTGAATAATTCTATGGAAGGTGTGACCATCCTATTCATGATGAAAATGAATGCCTCATCACTATACCATTCGGAAAAAATTTGAGTATTAATACTCAAAATCCTCAAAAGGAGAATAGAAAAGTGATGGAGAAAGATTTAGTTGTTGAAGTTTCACCCAAAGTATCCAAAGGGGAATGTCCATGAATATTGGATAGTGGATATTCTTCTCACATGATAAAATATTTAAAAACATTGGAATCTATTGAAAAATTAAATGGATTCTTACTTACCTTCATAAATGATGGGTTACTAAAGGTTAAAGGAGTTGGTTTAATTATTATTGGGAAAGAGATCCTTAAATAAAAAAAACTCTTAATGTTGATGGATTAAAACACGATCTATTAAGTGTTTCTAAACTTCATGATAAAAGAAAAATATTTTTTTATGAATTATGGGTTATTGGTGGAGAACATTGAGGATGGAAGAGTGGTTAAAAGAGGATAAGAGTTCTAGAAGCTATTTATTACAAGTGGGTGATGTTGAAAATTCATGTTATCTAAGCATGAATGAAGATAATGAATTACAGTATCATAGGATTAGAGAATATAAATGTTCTATTTTTTTAAAATGAGATGGACACTCTTTTTATTTTTATAGTACATGATAAATTTAGAATATATAGAGAGCAGCTGAAACTTAGAGAAGAGTTCATGTGTTGTTACCCATGTTTTTGACAAATAAAAAGGAGGAAATTGAAGATCCCTTGATGATCAGAAAACATAACATGTCTTAGAGTCTAATATCCCTCATTAAGTTAATTGATTAAGGGGGTGGTGATTAAATCTTAATTAATACATTTCTAGTATAGTGTTGATCTTTACTCTGAGGGTTAGATAATCAGGAAAACTATTATTCATTACAATAGTTCAGTGTTTAAGAACATTTTTTGTGTTTGATTACAATGAAATTGTTAATGAATAAAATCCATTCAGGGATATTGAATGAAATTTTTATGTTTTATTTACTAGAATCATACTCATTGATGGGTAATAAGTGAATTCGAGATAAGTTTAAGAAAAATTAATAAAGAAAATCCATCAAATTCCATGTCTACATCATGATTGTAATGACTCCTACTTTTTATATGGGACTTTATCATTGAATAAATTATATGTGTGATATTTCATAAAAAATAAATAAAATATTACTAGAAATTTCAAAGTTTGCATGTCCATAATATGATCATTGGCCATTATAGACATTAGAGATGTAGTTGTTAGAATGTGATAATTAGAATTGGTGCATATTAAGGGTAATGATGAGAGATAATTTATATATAGGGGTAAATAATGGCCTCAAATAGTAGAAAATAACATTTTCGAAACACAATAATCTGAGCTTGGGAGTAAAGTTTCATAAATGGGGTTTTACCTTGACAAATTATAAGAAGAACATTAAGAAGTGAGACTTCATCATAACAATAAAGTGATGAGATGAAGGTGTTGAGATTATTATTGTTCGAGAAGAAGATTCATCAATTTCAAGTGATGAGGAACAATATCATTCATCTTATACAAAGCAGAGAATATAATGATGCTCCTAAATATCATTAAAGAACAAATATAGTAAGTACAGAGTATGAGAACTTTAAGGATAACAAATCATACATCAATATTTTCTCAAGTAGAACCTAAACATATTGGAGTAAATGACAATTTAGTAACCTAAGCATATTACCATATCAATACTATACATCATTATAATCCCCAACCATTACTTCATACCATTTTTTTATCCATTTCCTATGAATCTAGGACCACAGTATCCTTATAATACTAGTTTCACTTACAATATTTCTCACCACAAACATGTCCATCTTGAAATGGAAGAGTTTCTAACTACCCATAACCTAACCATATCATCACCATCGATCGTATCTTGAACCAACCCTATTCAAAAAGATTGGTCCCTCAAGGAAATCACCTTCCCCTGACTTTGGTAGTCCTTAGCATCCTTAGATGAGGTACCATCTGACCTTAACTCACAACCTATGTCAATTATCTAATTCGAGTCAGCAACTATCAGAGACTCAACACCATTCTTATTCCTAAAATAGTATTTTTTATCTTTCCTCTTATTAGAATAAAAATATCATCATAAATCATTACGACGTTCATCCTTAATAATCCCAATGGCTTGACACCCTGAAAAAAAAAGTGGGGTATCCTCATATTCAATTTTCAAACCAAAATCATTATCCAGCATACAGAATGCTACCATATCAATGTAAAGGGGGATTAGGTTCACTTAGACCATGATACAAGAATAGAATCCAAACATGGATTCCTCTATTTCTTGGTCCATTTTAATGGAAACACCAAGAGTAGCATCAATTTCATAGAGATTTTTTTAAGACATAAAATCTAATAAATACCAAATATTTTCAAACAAACCTAAGCCCTCGAGTACATCACCTCAACCGGATTAAATCATCCCACTCTTATAAGAACACTATTCACAGAATTAACACAATATATCCAATTACTCATGCATTTTTCTTTAACTCGTGATAAAAAAATAGTATGTGAAAGTATCCACGCCCCATAGGGATAAATTTTACGTTTCTAAAACCCTAAAAGCTAGATAATTGATTGACTAATTTTTGTGTATTCCAGAACTTATTTCCAAAATCATGAACTAGCCGGGATTTTACCAAATACCAATAGATGTTCAGTCATTTCAAAATTACATCCTGATTCACAGTAAGATGTACAATATTACCTTTTTCAGGAGGAGATGGTCAGGATGTCGAGGCGGAGGTGAAGTCCGGGAGGTCCAGGTCGGGAGCTAGGAGGCGGAGCTTGGAGGCGGAGCTAGGAGTCGGAGGCGGGAGTCAGAGGTTGGGGAGGGGAGTCGGAGAGGGGAGGAGAGGGTCAGGAGGCGGTGGTCGGGGAGGGGAGGACACGACCAGGAGTTAAGGGTCGGGGAGGTAAGGTTGAATCGGGGAGCACGATGGAAGTTTGAGGAGGAGGAGCCTGATAGTTAGGTCCGATGGAATATTGAATACCCATGGTTTTATTAAAACTTTGGGTATAGAAAACTAAAACCAATCTATACCCACAGTTCTTTAAACTGTGGGGATAGATGCATGGGGATATACCCCATTTCCAGTAGTGTACCTCAGAGTTCTTCACCTGAACATGTGTCAGCCTCTCCCCAGCTTGCGACACCTAGATGATCTTTCTATCATGATGTAACATTGATCCTGAACCATGACACACCACCTGATCATCGCTATCAGGAATACTTTCAATATGTGTCCATGGTCATCAATTAGGTTGTTGTTGCTCTGCACCTGTTAAATGTCAATGTGTCGCACATGATACCACTGATGTGGCATCCCCCTTCTTACTCTCGGTGGACTGCATCTTGAACACCCTACCAAGAACATCACCACATGTACAAGATAATTTTTCACATCATCATTGTGTCACACGGGCCACCGTAAACACGACAACCCCTTCCCAGATCTCCCTTTCTGGTTACATCTTTTTGGCACACACTCCTATTTACCGCCAATCACTTCCTTTTTTATAGGCTCCCATATTCCACATATCTTGATTGAAAAGGAAATATGAAAATATATCTCAAAAAATATATCATTAGATCTCTTTTATCTCATTCCAGTAGATACACAATGGAAGGATCTTAAATTTCCAAAAAAACAGATCTTCTCTCGAAAATGGAAACACCCACATGTGGGATGAACTCCAAAAATGTCCCCCTTTAGACCATCAATAGAGATACCATCCAAAAAACTCAATTGGACCAAAACACTTGTTGGTATCGCACTAACCATTATCCTATACAGAAAAATGAGACACCCTTTTATAGCTCTGACAGAAACATAACTGCTCCACCTACAAAAGAAATCCAAATGCTAAAGTCTTCATTATATCTCTGTCTCCACCACCAATACTAGAGACAAAAATTTCTGGTTCTCACAAAATCGTGATCATCCCAAAATCTAGAGCACCTGTATGAAAAAAAATTCTCCCCTTTCTCAAAATCCCGAGTGCCCAGCGCATCACTGTGATCTTCAAATTTAAATTATTTCTTCACCAGTCGCATGTTATGAAGAAAATAATTAGGTGTAAGATCTGGAACACCTCCTCCAACTTGCATTCCAAATCTCATTCTACCTCAAAAATGCGCCATCGATCCTCTCCGAAACATTTAAAAATTCTCACCACAAATTGAAAGACCAAACCGTCACCTCTGATACCACTTCTTCGGTGGAATCCTGATTCCAAGACAAAAAATTCTCACCCAAAATATCATGAGACACCTGATGAAATATTCATGTGATATGAGAAGAATAAATAAATCATCACATTGGATTTTTAACATGGAAAAGTCCTATGATGCAGATGATTAAAAACCATAGTTCAATTCCCATAAATATCCACTATGAATCATAGAATTTAAGAATCCAAGTAATACCCAAACTTGAATTACAAATGAGAGAGAGTAGAAAACCTATGTGAAAACCACACCCTGATATGCCTCTACCATCTCTCGGGTAAACATCCCACTAACACCATTTATCAGAAAATCAATCTGTGACAAAATTTCATCATTCTGTCGATGAAACGTCACTAACTTAGAGATCTTCACTTGAACACGTGTCAGCCTCGCCCCAGTTTGCGACACCCGAATGATCTCACCATCATGGTGTACTGTCGATCATGAACTGGGACATACCACCTGATCACTACTACCAAGAATACTTTTATACATAGCCCAGATCATCAATTGTATCATCGTTTCTCCACACTAATTAAATGATGATGTGCCGCACATGCTACCACTGACACGGAAGCCCCCTTCTTGCCCTCAGTGGACTGCATCTTGAACACCCATCCAAGAAAATCACTACATGTACAAGATAATTGAAATGCCATTGTCATGTCACATGGGCCACCGCAAACATGGAAACCCATTCCCAGGTCTCCCTTGTCGGCTACATCTTGCTGGCACACACTCATGTTTTCCACCAGTTTCTTTCCCTTTTATAGGCTCCCATATGCCACGTATCTTGATTAAAAAGTAAATATGAAAAGATATCTCAAAAAATTTATCATGGGATCTCATGTATCTCATGCTGGAAGATACCCAACAGAAGGATCTTAAGTTTCCTAAATATAGATTATCTCTCAAAAATGGGATCACCGACGTGTGTGATGAACCCCAACAAGAGGTCACTTGTCAGCTGGAGATTCATGTTCATAGTGATCACCAGTTTAATGTAGGAAGCAATTTCAATTGAAATGGAATTGTCACCCACCGTGAATAGATCCTGGAAAAATTGGGTGATAATATCATGGATCTATGATTCTTTAGAAACTGACCCGCCTTCCAAGTTATTCAAACAAGATATATAATTATAACATCACCTCTCTTAGGATATTTGATGAAAATATGATGTGTTGGCATCACCTTCTTTGATATGAATTTCATGTGTACACATAGCCCAAAATCCTTCATTATTTTTAAGTTTCATGTCCATTTCTATTTCCAAACATCTGATTCTAAAGATAATAGAATTAGGGGGAAGAATAGGGATAATTAATCCTCCTTTCAATATTTTGGCACACAGTATCTGGTTTGTTATACTTTATTTTTCAACATTTTTCCAAAATGGTAGCCACCTGATGTAGCCAACTTCCCATGTCTGAATTTCCCACCTTCTAGCACGAGTAAACCACATCCTCGCATTCCCTTTCCTTTACCCAGAAGCATTCAAATCCAAACTGTCTCTCATAAACTTATTTTTTCTGTCCACACAAAGTATCTATAAGGACAGAACAGTGGTCGGAAGTGGTGGGTTCTAAATGGGAAACTTGTAAGTTCTTGAGAGGTTGATCCACTCAAACAATCCCAAGTATCTATCCAATTGTTCCACAATAGGGGTGTTTTCCAAGATCCCAATAAATCAATTAAAAGGATTATCTCTTTATCCCAGATCTATGAGATTATCCATATTTGAATATTTCTATAATTCAATCATCTTATAAAAAAGATGGTTGTCACCTCCTTTCTTATCACATTGGTACATGGTTTTGTTAAGGTTCCCACAAGAAAGGAGAGGGCCTAGATACTTTGCACACAAGGTTTTAAGAAGCTTCCATGATTTTAATTTATCCTTCAGATATGGTCATCTATAAAAACCAGCAAAGGCCCAAGATGGGGACTTAGGTTGGTGAGTGGAGGTGGCCACATGGTTTGAAGAGAAAGAGGTAACCCCGACATCCTTATCTTATCTTCATAGAAGAAAAGTTCCACTCGAGTGACCATGGTAGGAGACAGATAAAAAACCATGAAATCCTAATTTTTTTCAATACCATCTATTTCCTTGCTTTCTAACATAGTTTCATACTGAAAAACCATATCATGGTGAATTTTAGAGAAATTGTGTTGAAGCATCCGAACTTATCATGGGTTTCCAAACCCATGATAGTTCTAGCTTATAATAATCATTGGGGTAGGTGGGTCAAGTTTCATCCAGCCTCCACCTCTAAGAATTTTAGGAAATTTCTATCCTATGATGATCTCTATATTTTGGGAAATATATCACAAGCCATTGTTTCCTCCAAGAGTATATTATACCCACTTGTTTCCACCAAATTCATTTCCATGAAATTGTCTCCTCTCAACATCCTCTTCCACATCCGCAGTTTCTTTTGGCCTGATACCAATGGTGGAATAGGGTCTTCACATAAGGCTAAGGTGATCAAGTCATCATCAAGGGGAAAGAGTAGAACATTTTATGAGGGATCTGAGCATAATCATAATGGGTTTTTAAGTGGGTTTATTTCCTTCAGGAATTGAAGTCCTAGTACCATGAATAGCCAATGATTCCCTAGGATAATAAATATGTGGCACCTATATATTTCCTAAATTAACCAAGATAATCCCAGAAATTTGATACTCACAATCAGTTGGTCGGTGATGAAATATTATTAAAATAGGAAATTCCAGAGGCCCTATCATTATAGTGATGTTTTAGGGTGAACAAGAGGCCATATTCGAAGGTTAAAACACTGGATCTTCATGTTGATACCATATCTAATGTTCTATGAAAATCCAATTATACACTATGTATCATGATGAACACATGGCATGTAGCCCTCATGTTGTGACAGAAAGGGATTAAAGTGATAAAAGGATCACACGCCATGTGGGAGCCCCACACGCCGTGTGACCTATGTTCTAGTGGCCAACCATGTACTCTAGGGGTACACAAGCCTGGGAATGGCCAGACACATGTTGTGTACCAAAGTACATGGACATGTCCAAGTTGCATGGGTAAGGACCCTGGGTGGTTTGAACACACTGTGTAGACTCCCTATATTCCTTGTAGTTCTACACGGTTTGTGAGTAGTGTACCTCCAAGGACATGGATAGGAGGTGGAGAAATATCACCGTCATGTGGGTCCTCTCACACGTCATGTACCCCTTAGTTCCTTTTGAATAAATTTCAATCTCTCACATCTCTTTCATTTGAACTCATATTTTGGCCCTTGAGTAACTTATCATAAGTGTTCTTCTATGTAGAATGCATTGGTTCACTCTGTTGTGGATTTTGAGAAACGATGTGATGTATTCTAATTATGACACTTATTTTGGAAATTCTCGATGACAATAGTGATAGGACTGGATCACCAGAGGATTTCTGAGTGGAACTTACCTATCAGATAGGGCACGGGTCCTACAAGACTAGATTGGATCCCCCCTGTTGCACCAGAGTGTGGTTCCTGGACCTATAGAGTGGAACCCCCCATCATCTTGCGTGTGGGTCCTCTACCTACATAGTGGAACCCCCCCCCCCCATCAGATATGGAGTGGGTCCTTAAAGGCTAGAGTGAAACCCCCTATTGCACTTGGGAGTGACTCCTCGACCTATAGAGTAGAAACCACATTAGCTTAGATGCAGATCTTTTACCTACAAAGTGGAACCCCTATTGGATAGGGCATGCTTTATCGATGGATAGAGCATAACCCCCCTGTTTCACCAGGGTACAGTTCCTTGGCCTACATAATGGAACCCCCAATCAGCTTGAGCACGGGTCCTCTACCTACTGAGTGGAACCCTGTGTCAGATAGGGTGTGGGTCCTCGATTACCAGAGTGGAACCCCCTATTTCACCAAGGCATAGTTTCTAGACCAATATAGTGGAACACCCTATCATCTTGGGGGTGGGTCCTCAACTAATCGAGTGGAGCCCCCTATCGGATAAGGTGTATGTCCTAAATGACCAGAGTGGAACCTCCTTGATGCACCAGGGCATAGGTCCTCGATCTACAAAGTGGAACCCCCTGACACATCAGGTCATGGATCCTCTACATATATTTATTGAGTGGAACCCCTGATGCACTAGGGAGTTAGTCCTCTACTTAGAGATTATTGTCAATCGATTGTGTGACACAGTGACGAGTTGTGTCTTGACTTGGATATTTCTTCTGGGCAGAAGTGTGAGATGTTGAGCATCATTAATGGACATTTATAACTTTTGGTGACTCTTTTCCTAGCTTTTAGATTGAGATCCCCTTCTCTCTTATTTGTGTTCCTTTTGGGTTGAGCATACATACATATATATATATATATATATCCATATTCATGGATTTCACTACTCTCATTCCATGGATGGAAGAGACGCGATGTGTAGTCCACCTACATGATGTGTTGAGCTCTCTATGGTTAGATAAGGTCTCTTTATTTCTTTGGGTTGAGCTATCTATCTATATATTCATATAGTTCCTCTCACTACTTCCCATTTAGCTTTCATGGTTTCCTGCTATGTATGTATATACTCACCCCTGTTGGGTTTTTCCCGCACATGTCGTGTCTTATATAGATGATGGATAGGTCAGTGGTGATTTCAGAGGAGCTTAGGGATACCTTGGTGCATTGACCGTGTACAGTGGTCAGAGCTTGGAGATTTGGATCTAGGATCTCTTAGCAGTTTACCTTTCCAGTTTTTTCAGGTTGGGACATCATTCTAGTTGGTCATGTCTTTTTTCGCTTCACTTTTAGTTTGTTCTATAGTACTATTGTACACCGTAGAGGTTTTTTATACTATGTAAATTACATCCGCCACTACAGAACACAATGCAAGGAAGAAAACTATATTAAATCACAGTTCAAGGGACATGACCCTGCAACTAGCTCCTCACCCCACCCAAACCATTACCACCCCACCACTAATGGTGGGGCATCCTAGAGGTTTTTCATTCTAGGTTTATATTCTAGTTGATGTATATTTTTATTATTATTCGTCTGAAATTTTTCATTGAGATGGTCGGGTGTGTATATACCGGTACATTAGGTAAAGGTCTCCCTATGTTATATATGCATTTTGGCATTGGTCACCATTCCCTGACCAATAGAGGTAGGCTTGGGGTAGTTGTGGCTCAAGCCCTGTTGGGTTGGTTCATGATAGAATGGTTTCATAGGTAGTTCGACCCTTGGGAAAATGTTTGGAGTAGTCCCCTTATGAGGATTCCGTTGGGATTTAGGGAAATAGTGTTGAACTGTTTTCGAGTGCGACTCTCAAGCCAAGGAACTCAGTGATGGTACAGGCAGCCGACATACCCATTCACCATGACCTTGACAACCTTCTTTCCAACTCAGCATACTGACCCATTGGTTGCAGGGATCAACAGTACGTGCATCATATAGGATTTAGTTTTTTACTGTCCTTCTTGAGTCGGCTCCCCATTATATATATATTCTCATTTGACTGTGGTACATCCTGATTAAATTTTCAAGATGCCTCCATAATGGAAACCATCTAGGTTACAAGTTTTGGATCGTGGTGATGATCCAATGAGAGACTAGGCCTCAATTCAGGGTCCATCCCATGATATTCTTCTTCGTGGTGGACAGGTAGCATCACCACCACTTATTGAGCAGCAAATCATACTAGTAGGGTAGGGTTGTCCCCCAAGAGGTGGAGCAGGAGGAGGAGCATGTGAGCTCCATGAGGAGGAGTTATCGGTGGTGAATGATGCTATGATACCATTGACACGAATGTCATCAAAACATGCCAAAGTTTAATTATTTATAAACCTAATTAACTATTATATAGTGGCTAGTAGGGTATCGAACCCAAGGGAAGGTTGGTTCTAAGTTTTTTTAAAAATATCCATTGAAGTAGTAGATGAAAATATTTTTTTAAACTTTTCATTTAAATTGATGAAAAATGATGATGTGATTGTAATTTTTTACAAACTAGAAGATGTGGATAATGGAGTTGAACAAGAAAAAACAATATAAATGATGATCAAAAGGTAGGAACAAATTGACGAAATACAATCAAGATAGATGCTCAGGAGAAATTAACACTAATTGGGTTGAATGGATATCTTCATTCACATTAACCATATATAATTCACAAATCTTAAAAAATGGTTTGGTTAATCTCTCGCTCCAATAGATTAACATGTCGATTGATGGTTCTTGAAGTTCACCACTTCAAGAATCACTAAAAAAAGAAAATAATTTGAAGAAAAATTCCTCAAAAGTGATCTCTCCAATCGATTCCAAAGTTTTGAGTTTGAAAATGAAAGGAGATAAACAATTTTAATGATTCTAGAATTGATCTCACCGATCAATTCTAAATTTTAAAAAATAATGATGTGATTAAGTAAAGATGAATACTCAGCAGATTATAAATCCACCAAATAAGAATAATTTTACCCAAGACTCATATTTCAAATTCATGTAAAAGTGATTTAAAATACAAAATAACAAATGAAGAATAAGGGGGAATAATTATCCCTCAACAAATGGTCAAAACAATTTTGTTGCTAGGATTCGAGTTTAAGGTCTCTCTTATCCTCCTCAACCTCCTGGGTCTCTCGTTCTCCAAATTATAAAACAAAAAAGATGTCTAAAAAAACCCACCTTCTTTCTACTACCTCTGAACTTGTACTAAGCCATTCTCTTGGTCACCTATGTATTCCACCGACTCATCTTGGTCCTCCTCTTGTTATTTAACATGTAATGTAACCTGCCTTATTTGACTCCACTACTGGTGACTATAATGATTCTTAATTAACAGAATCCTGCTCGTGGTTGTCATTACGAACCTGGTTGTAGTTCTTCCAGGGTTTGAATATAAAAAACAACAAAATAGAGAAATTAAAAAATATATCATTTATAAAATAAATTTAAATTTAAGTAAAGGATTCGATTTGGATGGTCGCTGGGGAGATTGATTATCATCGGTGGTAGGGTGATCCAACAGCGGGTCTAATGATGGCGGTGGGTAACTCCATAGAGGCGGGTGCAGAGTTACCCACCCTTTGCAGAACCCAAGGCTGACTCCCACATCGCATTGTTTGCGGGTAACGGTGAGTGTAATCCTGGCCGTAGATGTGGGAGTCACCCTCAGGTTCTGCAAAGGTTGGATAATCTGCCTAGAAAATTAAATAAAATTTAAAATTAATAAAAATATTATAACATTTAATAAATTGAAATCAATATTATTAAAAACTAAAAACAAATTAAATTATTTAATTAAAATAAACTAAAATTAAATTAAAAATTCAGTTAATTGTTTTGAAACTCGAATTATGGGTTGAAATGAAAATTAAATTCAAGAAATTTTAATTTATAAATGTAATCAAAAAATTTATCAAAATTATTAAATAGAGTTTAAAATTATTAATATACAGAAATAAGTGAATTAGAATTAAATTAAAGGCCCGCTATTTAAAATTAATTTCTAATTTAAATAATACTAGTAGAATGACTAAAATTTGAAAAACAAAACTTAAATTTAAATAATAAAATTTAAAAGCAGAGAAATTAAATAATTTGACATTCGATGTAAAAATTGAAATAAAATAATAAATTTAAAAGATTTAAATTATTTGTTGAGAAAAAAATAAAAATTAAGGTTAAATAATAAAAAAACTCAAATGAAATTAAAACATAGGTTAATTAAATGAAAACATAACGATTTATTGTTTAATTTAAAAAAATTAATTTTTAAAGCATAGTTAAAATTTAAAAAGTAATTATAAAAAGAAATAGAAAAATAAGTAAAAACAAAGTTAAATATTTTAAAATCTATACATAATAATTAAATGTAAAAATGATTAATTAATAAATTAAACTATAAAATTATTAAAGTACAATTATTTGACAACAACAACATATATAATTAATTAAATGAGTAAAAGGATAAATAAAAGATGTGGAAAATCAATACATTTAAAGACCACACAAAATTCCCCCACATTTAATCATTGTTTGTCCTCAAGAAATTTCCTGTTTTTTGTCTTTTTAAAGTTGAAACAAGTTTTTTTACATTCAACTCAAAAATAATCATTCCACGATATTTAAACACAGAGGAATAAAAACTATGAGTTAGGCCTTTCAAATGAAATGTTCAAAAGGGGTCCTACGTAAATTTAAATACCTATAAGAGATCAAGGGACCAAAGAATCATTCACTGTTGAAGATGTCATGCCTCTTATATGAAGTCACCTACTGAATTACTTCAATTCTAGTTCAAGTTCCAATTTTAAGAATGATAACAGGTTATATATAAGTGGAAATCAAATACTAACAATTTTCACCTTCAACATTCACTTTCTCCTAGGTTCAAAAAATCAATGTTTTAAATTATTATTTTTAAACACTTCATTAATACAACTTAAATGATTTTCATATAAGTCAATTGTCCCTTTTTCATCTGGGTTTAAAATCCCCCCCAACGTAATGAACTCATTTTTTAAAACTATGAACTTTATTGTTTTTTTTAATTTCACCCGGCCATATAACTTGAGCAAAGCACTGTGCAAATGCACTTATTTAAAATGTACATAGGGCTTACACACACACAATGCCTAGTGTCTCAGATGTTCATCATGGGTTCCAATTTTCCCATTTTAATCGAGTTTCAAAATACTTATAATATTACCATTAAATTTGGCTCCCTAAGTTGATTACAATGTTTTAAATAAAAAGTGTGTCCCTCTAAGTTGAAGTTAAAATTTAAAGTGTCATAATGTTATGACCATAATTCCACATATATCTATCCTATATCACTCTCTTTCTTAATTCCAAAATAGAATATTCTTAAAAATGATTTTCAACTTCACTCAGCAATCATACATCCTCAAAAAATTTAGATTCAAATCAAACCTCAAAAACTAGTAAGTTATTATCCATTAGGAAAGACTTAATTTAAGTGATTAATGAATCCTAAAGAACTTTAGATAGTGAAAGAATTTTGGAAAAAAAAGTGGTCATTTTTTAACAAAACATTTTAAAGGGTTGAGGGATTTATGGGATTACATTAAAGCACATATTAGTTCATAAAAAAAGACCTTATCCCCCACACTTAAAACCCAACTTTGTCCCCAATGTTGTATTCAAAGGTGAAGAAAAAAAATAAGACTTTTAAAGCTCAAAATAGATTTTCAATTCAATATTTAAGCACATGAGCCTCAGCCCAGTTGGTGAGGACTCTTAAGTGCATCCAGGTGACCCGAGGGGATCAAATCCAGGTGAAGGCACAATTTTCGGTACTGTAGCAGGTACTGTTCAGCACTATAGCAGGTACTGTAGCAGGTACTGTAGCATCCAGGAATTTGCCCCCGTTTTTGCCTTCGGGCCACCGATTTGGTCCCCATGTTCTTTAAGGCCTTCGGTCCACCCAAGCCTTAAGGCCAGTAAGGCATTTAGGTCACCTAAAGACCTTCGGGCCACCTTAAGTGCAGATACAAACCAGAAAACCTACAAGGAACAAGTTCTATAGTAAGATGAGAAAGGAGCTTTCACCATAGCAGAAGCTACATGGATTGCAAGAATGATAGGGTATGTCACCTGCCATCAGGACAAGCCTGTGCATGCACGAGATAGCCTAGACGAACATCCATGCGAAGGTGGAGATCTGATTTCATGATGAAGATGTTGGGGAGGAGTAGTTCCATGTAGTTAGTCTGTGTTGTATGTAATTTTTGAAGCCTATGGGCAATGAATTTCTCTAAGGCCTACGAGCCATGTAATAATTGCGCCTACGGGCATTGTAAGGGTTCCACCTCACCCCTTGAAAGGTGTATTATCAAAATAAATAAATAAAAAATAAGGCCTTCAGGATATTGGATGAATTCAATATTTAAGTGATAAGTTCCAGGGTCACAGTGAAATTTAATCAATTTTTATTTTTTCATAATAAATATTTCACAATAGACTCACATAAACTCATGAATTATCATTAAATCCAGAGATAATAATTTTACAATTAATTTCAAAAGTATAATGTTAAATATTGTGTATACAGTGAATTGGGTGTAAATAAGTTTAAAATTTATGTTTTAATTGGATTTTTAATAGCATAGTAAAAGTGTATGTTAAACACCCAACACAGAAAAACATATTCACTAAAAAAAGTAAGGGGTTTAACTCCCCCCCCCCAATTAATTTCAAATAGTGAAAAAATTTACAAAAAATAGAAATATTCTAGAAAACCAAGAAAATGAAGTATATAAGAATAGTAATAAAGACAAGCAGAAACTTGATGTAGAAATAAAAACTCCTTATTTTAGGAAGCTTTCTCTTCATAGTGGGAACACAATTTATTCCTCCATCTTAGTTGAATGAAATACTCTTGTTTTCTCTGTTTTATTTTCTAAAAAATGAAAAATATTATAATAATAAATCAATAGATTAAACTCAAATGCAATGAAAAACCACAGGTATGAGATTAGAGAATTTTTTCTAGTGAGACTCCAACATGCAGCTACTTGTTTCTTAATAATAAAAAGGAATTATACTCCTCTATTGACACCATCAGTAACATTATTAATGTAAAAAGACCCAGAAGATCAATAAATAATATCCAATATAAAAAGGGAAGATAAATACAAAGAAAATTAGCACTTTATTCAAAACAAAATAAGAAAAAAATTAAAAACAAAGATAAAATATGGGTTGAATCCCATGAATTACTAAATTTTAATTCTTCAGTTATACTTCAGTTAGAACCTATTTTCAAGAACATAGATAGAATTCAAGCCCTCTAGATACCCTTAAAAATGAAGTTTGACTCTTTTACCATTAACCATGATTGGGTTGTTTACCTCTATAATAATTTTAATAGCCTCATTATTTAACACTAAAACAACATTAAAGGGTCTATACCACTTAGATTTCAACTTTATGAGAAAGTGATTAAATCTAGAATTAAATAGAAGTACAATATGTCCAAGTTTCAATTCTCTATTTTGAATGATAGAATCATGAAAAAATTGGAACACTCTTTGTAAATCCTAGTTTTATCGTATTACTCTATCATAATTTCAACTAACTCACTGAGATCTAGCTGACTCTTCTCTCCAGCAGCCTTAGAATCAAGTTTTAAAGCCTTTATAGTCTAATATGACTAGTGCTTCAACTCCACAAGAAAATGAAAACATTTCGAAAATAACAGCCTCTCTGGAGACATACTAATTGGAGTTTTAAATGTAGTTGTGTAGGCCCATAATGCCTCATCTAACATCAGAGATCAATCCTTCCTAGAGTTTGGGACATTTTTATTTAGAATCCATTTCAACATCCTATTTTAGATTTCTACCTTTACAATATATTTAAGATGGTATGTAGTTCGAGTAATATGGGAACAACCATATTTTTCCATCAAATCCTTAAATTTTTAGTCCTTAAAACGGGTGCCATTATTACTGATAAAAGCTCTTGGGACCCCAAATCATGAAAGAATGTTCTTTTTGACAAAATTTTTCACATTGCTTGATTGATTCTTGGGCAAAGTTACTGCCTCAACACACTTAGATACAGAATCCGCAGAAACATAGATATACTCATTCCTATGAGATGATGGGAATGGTCCCATAAATTTTAATCCACAAACATCAAAAAATTATACTTTTACAATACCTTTTTGAGGTATTTATTTCTTCCTCCCAACATTCCCCATCCTTTTGAATCTATCATAGCCCACTAAAAACTCATAGAAACTCAGATATACTCATCTATTATTGTTGAACATACCTTCCCTGAATCCCATCAACACATCTTCTAAATATAAAGGGGTCATCCCAAAGATAGTACTTAATATCTAAAATGAATTTCTTTCTCTAGTTATTTGAAAATTCCTTTGGAATGACACTCGCTACCTAAAAGTTAGAAAAGTCTAAAAATGAATAAGTCTGCCTAATGGAGATAGTGAGTAGTGTCTCATTAGGAAAGGAAGAATTTCTCTCCTTTGGATCTTGTCACTGGGTATTAGAAATCCAAGAAAGATGATCTAAAACTACATTCTCAACTCAGTGTTTATCTCCAATTTATATTTAAAACTCTTGTAATAATAGAATCCACCTAATGAGTCTAGGTCTAGATTCTTTCTTTGATAGAAAGTAATTAAAGGCAGAATGATCAGTGAAGATAATGAATTTAGATCCTAAAAGGTACTGCATAAATTTATCTAAATAAAACATAATAGGTAACGAATCTTTCTCTGTAGTAATATAATTTCTCTGTGCATTATCTAGAAGTCTTCTAGAATAATAGAAAACATGTAACCTCTTTTAAAATCCTCTTTCCTAAGAAAACTTCAAAAACCATGTCACTTTCATCACACATAATTTTAAAGGTAATTTCCAATCTGGTGCAGTTTTGATAGGTGATGAAATGAGTTTTTCCTTAAGAAAATTGAATGATTCTATGTAGTTTTAATCAAAAATGAATGGTGCATCTTTGACCAGCAAAGAAAAAAATGGATTTTTTATTTTAAAAAATTATTTTATAAACTTTCAGTAAAAACTATAGTATCCTAAGAAACTTCTGGAACCCTTAACATTTTCTAGAGGGGCAGTTTTTGAATTACTTCAACCTTGGAAGTTTCAACCTCTAAACACATATTAGACATCTTATGTCCCAATCCAATAACATCCATGACCATGAACTGACATTTATCCCAATTTAGAACAAGTTTGGTCTATAATAATATTTTGAAAACCAATTCAAAAAATTTCAGATAGGTCTCAAATTTTCTTCCAACAATGTATACATTATCCACGAATACCTCTATAATATTCTTGATCATATAAAAAATAATATCCATCATACATCTCTGAAATGTGGCGGGTGCACCGCATAATTAAAAGGGAATATATTAGTAGGAAAATGTTCCAAAGGGGTATGTGAATGTAGTTTTCTCTTGATCCTTTGGGTCTATAGAGATCTGGTTGTAACTAGAGTAGCCATCCAAAAAACAAATGAACACATTTCCAGCAATCATTTCAATAATTTGGTCAAGGAAGGCCATTGGAAAATTATCCTTCCTAGTACCTGAGTTGAGTTTCTAATAATTTATACAGACTCTCCATTTGGTTTCCTTTCTCACTAGAATTTTGTCATTTCTTCATTAGTTATTTTAGTGAAACCTACCTTATTTGGGACCACTTGGACCGAATCGATCCAAGAACAATATAATATGGGATAAATAATTCCAGTGTCCAGTAGCTTGATAAATTTCCCTCTCACATCTTCTTTTATGTTGGGGTTTAGTCTCCTTTGACACTGTACTCTAGGTTTATGATCTGGCACCATAGAGATCTTGTATAAGAAAAATGAAAGGTTAATCCCTTTAATGTTGGCTATGTACCATCCTTTTTCATATTTAAATTTCTTTAAAACAAATAAAAAAATTTCCTCACATCCATACACTAGTGCAGAAAACATTTAACACGTCGGTATTTTTCACATTGGTTCTATATAACTGATGTGAAAAGCTGTAAAAATCAATTTATCACGTCAGTTATTTTATAACCAACTTGATAAGTAGATGAGAATCAATTTTTATACTTCGTTTATTTTATAATCGACATAATAAAAAAAGATTATCTTTTTGATGTCGGTTATTTTATAACCGACGTGATATATCGAATCTCGGTGCTTTATCACATCAGTTATAAAATAACCAACGTGATAAAGAAAATATCAGAAATTTATCACTTCGGTTATCAAAAGAACCAATGTGATAAAGCTACATTTATCACGTCGGTTATAAAATAACCGATGTGATAAATTGATTTCTATGTCGGTTATTAAATAACTGATGTTATAAACATTAAAAAACAGTTTACCACGTTAATTATTAAATAACTGATGTGATAAAGCTTTCAAATGATTTATCGCACTCTGTATTCATTCATTCTGTTTTCTTAGATCAGGCGACCTACGACTCGTCTCTCTCACGTGAAAAACCTAGAAAGGATTCTTCAAATTCGTTCTATCTAGCCTCGTTTTTTCAATATCATTCTTCATATTTATTAACATCATATATATCAGGTCGACTCGTAACACTCAAGTAATCCTCACACAACTCAATTTCAGTTTTTATTTTCCATAATTCCCTAAACTAATTGTTTGAGATGTTATTTTTCTTTGTTCTTGATATCATGGTAAGTTTTATAGTGTTCATTTATACCATGCTAAATTATTTTCAGGTAAAATAAACCTATGGAAGTGATATCATGCATGTTTATGATTTTGTGTGTTCTACCATGTGTTTGTGCGTGTACAGGGGGTTTCTAAGGGGGTGGGGGTTGTGAAAGTGGGTGAGGTTGTCCAGGGGGGTTGGGGGCTGTCCAGTGGGGTGGGGGTGTCCACGGGGTGTCAAAGGGGGTGGGGGTGGTGTCTAGGGGGTGTGGGGGTTATCCCAGGGGGTTGGTGGTGTCAAAGGGGATGGCAGTGGTATCCAAGGGGTGAGGGGGTTATCCAAGGGGGTAGGGGTGTCCAGGCATGTGGGGGGGTGGTGTCCAGGGGGAGGGTGGGCTGTCCAAGGGGGTGGGGCTATCCAGGGGGTAGGGGTTTCCATGGGGGGTGGTGTACATGGTGGGGGTGTTCAGGGCGGTGAGTGGGCTGTCCAGAGGGGTTATGGGGTGTCCAGGGGGTGGGGTCATCCAGGGGGGTGGGGGTTGTCCATATGGGTTAGGGGACCATCTAGGGGGTGGTGGGTTGTGCAGGGGGGTGTCCAGGGGGTGTCCAAGTGGTGGGGGTGGTGTCCTAGGGGTGGTGAGGGTGCATTCCAAGGGGGTTGGGATGTCCAGGGGTGGGGGTGGTGTCCTGGGGGGTGATGGGGTTGTCTTGGGGGTGGGCGTGTCCAGGGGGTGTGGGGGTGTCCAGGGGGGGTGTTCAATGGGGTAGGGGTGGGGGTGGTGTCTAGGGGGTGAGGGGGCTTTCCAATAGGGTTGGGGTTTCTAGGGGGTGGGGGTGGTGTCTAGGGGGGTGAGGGGGTTTTCCTGGGGGTGGGGGTGTCCAGGGGGTGTCCAAGTGGGTAGGCAGTGGGGGGTGGTGTCCTGGGGAAGTGGATGGTGTCTAGGGGGGTGATGTCCAGGGGGTGAGTGAGTTTTCCAAAGGGGTTGGGGGTATCTAGGGGGTGGGGGTTTCCAGGGGGTGGGGGTGTCCAAAGGGGGTCAGAGTGCTGTTTAGGGGGTGGGGTGTCCAGGGGGTGTAGCCTAACCGTGTGCAATGCCCAAGTTCTTTAAAAATGTATTTTTTACCATTTTCCATTTTGATTATTTGATACTCCTCAGATCCCCCCCATTTTAGACATAACATGGTAACCTATAATTGGTAGTGGATTATTCAAGAATTATTTCTACACTAGTTTAAGATTATGCTCTGGCTGATTGACCCTTAGTATAAACACACTCTACTTTGGGGATGGTTCCCCTTGTGCGTTAGGGCTGTTTGATTTCATCAGGCACACCAAAAGGATGAAATAGGTTACAATATGTTCTAGATTTTCCCCTAATCTCCTAGGTATTACCATGTTCTCTGACACTTTTTATTCATGGAGGACAATCTAGGTGCCTCATCTTGTATGGTTACTTGAATATTTCTTACCCATTGCCCTCATTATGTCGTTATTGATTATGCTCCCTAATTATGGTGTGTCTCTTTAGTAAAATTGAATGCTTGGTTTTAAATGTCTTCATGAGGATTATTTTTATAAAAACTATGTTTATTTTCCTTTATTTCAAACTTGCAGCAAATGAATCTTTTATTTAAATGAAACACATAGGGACAACCCCTACCCCCTAGACACCCCCTACCCCCTATGACACCTTGGACAACCCCTACCCCCATGGATAGTCCTTACCCCCTTGGAAAACCCCCACCACCCCCCTAGATAGCCCCCTACCCCATTGGACACCCCCTTGGTATATATATATTCCAACAGTTTCATTAAAACTGTTAGAATTTTTAACTTCAAGTTTTCTATAAAAACGGTTCTTGTAGAATCATTGGTATACGGCTATTGAAACGACCATCATGCCAAAGGTGTGTGAAACCTTTGGGGGTATTATATCCCAATGTTTTTAGGGGATATCCCAATGGTTTCAAATAATTGGCATATATTTAATTTTTTATTAGTGAATGTATACATATTTTAATATTTACACTTCATATTTATTTTTTACGGAAGGGTGAATTTGGTATCCAGTTGCATCAGATAGATTCATTATTTGTGTACCTTAAGAAGAAAGGATCCAAGATGAATTTAAAACTGTTATATCTAACTATATATTCTTTTTAAAATAATTTTTATGCATATTTTCTTCAAATATGTATATATTTGTTTTATATTTCAAAATTTTTTTACATTCAAATTCTGATATTTTTCATATAAATATATATCAATCTTATCTTAACAAGATGTATAATTTTTATATTTGTTATAGGTAATAATGAGTCGGAGTTGGGTTACGGCACATCGAATGAGTAATGATTATGTGGAAGCTGTTGATGCTTTTTTGGAATTTGCTAAATGAAATGTTCCAAGAAGTGACATTTTTTTCTGTCCATGCCTGAAATGTCTGAATATGAAGAAGTTAAAAAGTAGAGAGATCAAAGATCATCTGATTTTTGATGGTTTTAACATGAGTTACAGCCCTTGGATTTGGCATGGTGAAACTTAACAGAATGTTAGATCTACTGATGATGATTATTTCCAAGATGGTAACTCTGATGAAATTGAAGAAATGATTCGTGATATTGCAGCAAAACAAATTGAGATAGAACCAATAGTTTCTTATCTATATGGTGATACTAAAAACCATTTCATCCTGGTTTTACAAATTTTATGGTTTTTTCAGTGGTGTTAAGATTGATTAACCTGAAGTCGAAACATGGATAGAGTGACAGATGTTTTACCGACCTACTATAATTGTTGAAATACATTCTTCCAAAAGATAATGATCTAACATATTCACATTATAAGGACAAGAAAATATTATTCCTGATGGGATTGAGATACAATAAAATACATGCCTGTCCGAATGACTATATGATATATAGGAAGGAATATGAATTTTTTTTAGAGTGTCCAAAATGTGGGACATCACAGTATAAGTTAAAATAAAAATCACAGGCTGATGTAGAGATTACAAAGATCCCTTCTAATGTATTTTGGTATCTTCCTATAATTCATCATTTGAAACATTTATTTTCTAATTCACATGTTTCAAAAAGGTTAAGATGTCATGTTGATGAGCGGATATGTGATGGAAAAATATGTCATCTAGATGATTGTCCATAATGAAAGAAAATTTATCAGCAGTATCCTTCATTTGGAAATGAAATTAGAAATCTCATACTAGGGTTGTGCACAGATGGAATGAATCCATACCGAACCCTCAGTAGAACACATAGTTCATGGCCTCTTTTACTGGTAATTTACAACCTCTCTTATGAATTTTGTATGAAGCGCAAATATGTCATGTTGAGTCTAATGATCTCTGGTCCAAAGCAACCTAGAAGTGATATTGAATTTTTCTTGTCACCATTGATTGATGATTTGAATCTTTTATGGGAGGATGGTATTAGGGTGTATGATTCTTATGAAATGGAATATTTTCAACTGCATGCAGTGTTTATGTTCACTATAAATGACTTCCCAGCATATGGAAATTTGTCTGGATACAGTGTTAAGGGGCATAAATCATGTCCAATTTGAGAACAGCAGACTTCATATTGTCAATTTCATCATGGGAGGAAAATAGTGTATATGGTTCAGCAAAAGTTTTTGCATATGAATCTCTCTTATAAAAGACTAAAAAAGGAATTCAATGGCTCACAAGAATTTGATATTGCTCCAAAACCTTTATCCCCTGATGAGTATTTTGAGAGGGTGTAAAACCTTGATGTGACATTGGGAAAGACATATAAATTTGGTAATGATAGACATATTTGGAAGAAAATGTCAATATTTTTTGAGCTACCATATTGGAGATATCATGAAGTGAAACATAATATTGATGTCATTCATGTGGAGAAGAATATATGTGACATTTTTATTAGAACATTTCTAGATATTAAAGGAAAGGCAAAATATGGGTTTAATTCAAGATTATACTTACTATCAATGGTAATACATTTGGAGTAAGCTCCCACTCCTAATGGAAGACGAACAATTCTTCCCCTGGCTTGTCATACATTATCCAAGAGGGAGAAAATCAGCCTTTTTTAGTGTCTTCATGATTTCAAAGTGCCTCAAGGTTATTCATAAAATGTAATTAATTTTGTCTATTTTAAGGATTTGAAGTTGATAGGTATGAAATCTCATGATTGTCACATCATGATGCAACAATTTCTACCAGTTTCATTGCGTGGAATATTGCTCATCCGTCTTAGAAGGACTATAATGAAGATGTGTTATTTTTTCAATTCAATTTGTAATAATGTGATTGATGTGAATGATTTGTATATTTTGGAAAAGGATTTAATTTCTATACTTTGTCAATTGGAAATGTATTTTCCTCCATCTTTTTTTTATATAATGGTGTATTTAATGATTCATCTGGTTCGAGAAATAAAGCTTTGTGGACCTGTATATCTTTGTTGGATATATCCTTTTTAAAGGTATATAAAAATATTGAAGGGGTATGTTAAGAATCCATATCGACCTGAATTCTCCATTATTGAAAAGTGTATTTCTTAGGAGGTTGCGGAGTTTTGTACGAGCTACATGGCTATGGAAGAGCACGTAGGTTTGCCTCCATCTCACCATGAACAAGTTAATAATGAGGGAAAGGGGATTCATGGCTGGAAAGTCAAATCATCGTCAGTTGAACAAATGAAGAAGTTAGAATTATACATCTTGAATAACATAGGTGATGTTCAACTCTGTATCACATTGAATATTAATGATTTGAAACAAAGTCATCCAAAGAAGAAAGAAATGTGGATTTTGAATGAGCACAACAAAACATTTTTGTCATGGTTTAAAAAGACCTTTCTAGGTAGATCATATGTATCAGAAAAATTAACATGGTTAGTGGGTGGTCCATGTTTAAATGTGATAACATGGTCTGGTTATGACATTAATAGCTATACATTTCATACGAAATCTTAGGACAACATTAGTGCAGTTCAGAATAATGGTGTATTGGTGTTTGCAGAAGCTATGCATTTTTTGAGTTCTAAAGAAAAAAACCCAATTTCTGCATCATCTGCATATTATCGAGTCATTGAAGAAATATGGGAGGTTGATTACTTTAAAATTAAAGTTCTTGTTTTTAACTGAAAATGGTTTATCAGTAACAACAGTATCAGACACGATGAATTTAGAATGACATTTGTTAATCTGAATAGATTGTAAGACACAACTGATTCTTTTATAATTGAAACGCATGAAAAATAGATTTTCTATATAGTTGATCAATCAGATATGTAGTGGTCTGTTGTTTTACAAGGGAAAAACAATATGTTGGTGAGGATCAACTTTATAAAGATTTTGATTTATGTGAGATCCCTACTTCCATGGAAATATTAGTAGAACATAATGATAAGCATGTTGAAGAAATGATTTGTTCCATAAGAAATGATCATGATGAAGTAATTTGGGAAAAAAATCCATTTGTATATTCCTAATATTATAGTTAACATATGTTTATTTTTTTTACATTTTTATTTTCATAAAATGTAAGATATTGTAATTTTTTTCTTTATAAAAAAGCGTATTAAAACAAATAAGTATAAGTTTTTTTCATTTTATTTTTGTTTTGTTTAGTTTATCATGTTTACCATGTTTACCATGTTTATCATGTTTACCATGTTTACCATGTTTACCATGTTTACCATAGTTTACCATAGGCTTCCTTTACATAAGTTATATATTTATTGACTTTTTTGAATGACAATTACACCACCATGTTTACCATAGTTTACCATGTTTACCATTGTTTAACATGATTACCATATTAACCATGTTTACTATTATGTATCTTAGTTAAATTTTCCATTTTCTATTTACATTTGTATTGTAGTATTTGAAATTGTATATTTGTGAACTAATGTTCGTTTTTTTATTTTAAGGATAATGAAAGATCAATCAGTTGCTCAGCCACATGATTCTGGAGATGATCATAATGATCATACCTATGGGGAAGAACATTCACATCCTCCTCTCGATGTTCCCCAATCGTCCTCATGTGCTCCCATAACGACAAATAAGAGTTCAAGAGTTGGTAAATGTGGGTGCACACATTTACCAAAATTATCACTTGCCCATACACACGACCAAAGGATACTCATTGAGTTTGATGAGAATGATATTCCTAGAGGTCCAAATGCAAATGATTTTAAGTGTTTTGTATCAACTTAGGGTAAGAGAAAAGTAAGCATTTTGTATGATGATTGGAGAATTTTGGACAAAGAGAAAATATCTCAGTTGTGGGAGACGATTTTGGTAAGATATTTTTCTATTCTTTTCCTATTATTTAAATTTTTTGACTATAATATGTTTTACCTATTCTTTATTAGATGACATTTGATATTCTTTACACTGGAGAGTTAGGAAGAAATTCTTATCGAATGATACTAGGAGATGGAGGGATTTCAAATCAACCCTCACATCTGATTTCATTTTTGGTCATAGGAGTCATGAAAATCCATGACATATATATGCTTTCATAGATGAAGATACATTGACATAGTTTGTTGAAATTAGAATAAAAGATTCATATTTTGTAAGGGAAATGCAAACTTTTATAATATTTCTTATATAAATGAACTTACTAATGTTTTGTTAATGATTTCTTATTCTAAATTTATATAAAACAAGGAAATTTCATCAAGAGATCCAATCCAAAAATGTATACCTTCATATCTTATCTCGGGGAGGATATACATTATTGGAAGAACAAATGATGGTGGAAAAATTACAAAAACTAAGAGTTGAGTCTTCGAGCTCTGTAGAGGTTGACCCTCCATCCCCACCATCTGGACATGAAAAATGGAAGAGAGCTTGGATGGGAAAAAAGGGGAAATATCTTTCGGAAGATTCGAGAATCATAGATGAGAGGATTCTAAGATATTTATTTTATTTATTTAAGTTAACTATATTTTTTATATAATTTGAATAATTACAGAAATGTTCCATTAATTAATATGGGATTCTCTTGAGGAGCAGAGCTCACAGGGGGAATTTACAACTGCTGGGTGGCAAGATATTTTATCTATAGTATTGGAAAATCCCAAACATCCTAGTCGTGTACGAGGTTATCTGACGGGTGTATTGGTATGAAAAGTGTTTACACGTTCTTTAACTTCTTCTGTTGAGGGTGTTTATAAAAAAATAGAATCCTTGGAGGCTGAAGTTAATAATATTAATGTGAAGATGGAGGAAAAGATTAGAGCATATGTACAGTCTATGTTTGCAATATTGTAATGAAAATTTCAGACTGCATCTCCCACTTCTACCCCTCTCCCATGCAGACCCCATTATTTATCCTCCACCTCCTCCAATAGCTCCCACTCCCCCACCTTAGCCTGTAGACCCCATTTTTTATCCTAATCCTCCGCCACAGCTTCCTACTTATTGCGAGTTGTATGTTGATGTTCCTCAACATCATATAGTTGCATAGGGGCTGGTATATTGTATAGGAGATATAGCTCATCATAAATAGTTAGAGGTAGAGAATCATAGGGTCACTGTACAGGATATTATAGATAGATCGGCTCGAGTACCATTACCTAAAGATGAGGTGACGATAGTTGGACAGAGTATCAGCCATTTTTTAATTTGTCCATCTAGACTTCTGTGACTCATTACCATAGAGGTATGTATGTTATATCATCTATTTTATTTTTTTATTAAATTTGTTTTAACATTTTAAAACTAATATATTTTTCTATTTATTTTTATCGGAATACTTAAAAGGTAAAGAAATACTATATAGAAAAAAACAAAGGAAAATGGATCTAACGTCAGATACAGATTCTAGTAGTCTTGATAGATTGTTAAGATATTCAAATTTTTTTGGTATATCATTATGATTTTACAATGGAAGCTAATGTTTGTGGACATGCAATAAATGTGAGGATTCTAAAAAATAATATCATGGAGCTTATTACTGGAGATAAGTTGGGCATCAACGTGGTGAAATTTTTTTCCATGTAAGTCTTAACAAATTTTCCCTATGTTATATTTATTTAAAATGTATATTACTATCTATTTTGTATTAGGTATCTTTATAACATGTGTGAGAAGAATGAATGGACACATGTATATGGATTCATGGACTCGGATGAGGAACATAGAATGATTTATATTGCTGAAATATTTGAATAGAATATAATCACATAGTGTTGGATGATGCCTTTTTTGTGAGAGGTATCAAACATATCTCTGGAAAAGATTTCATTATCTTTTATCATAAAAACCACCAACCATAAATTTTCTTTTATCAGTGATCATTTGCTGTTAGGTTTTTTTTTCCAGGGATTAAACACTTTATTGGATATCCTCTGTCAGTGGCGATGTGTGGGAAAGTTGTAAGAATATATTGGAAAAGTAAGATTCAATTTTTTAATAGTTGTATATATTATAATGAATTTTAAATTTATCCCGTTCGTATTATTTTCAAATAGGGGATGGGTATACTTTCAAAAAAACACAAAGAAAAATAGTGTCAAGATCAAATATATAAAAGTAAAGGTAAATATCCATTAATAATTTTTACTTTTTGATGTTTTACATAAAACTAATATTTTTAATTTCAACTCATTTAAATAGAATTTTCATGAACAACAGGGCGTCGTTGAATGCAGATATTATATGTTAAGATTTATGTATGAAATAATTACAACTGGAACACTTGTTCACTTTAACCAGGTAAGATTTCCTTTTAAACATTGCCATAATATTTTATTTTATTTATTCATTGTACATTTTAAATACTATCCTTTAACGTTTTATCTATTTCATGACCCTCAACCCTATAGTGCCCAAGATTTCAAACACATACAAGTAGAATGGTCAAATTCTTTTATTGGTTTGATTGGATTTTAGTTTGTTTGCAGTGTAAAATGTAATTTTGAAAATTGTCATTATAATGGTGTATTTGGTAGTCATTTAAGTTGTATTTAGGTTTTTTTAGTTGACATTGTATGTTTTGAATGTTATATACGTAAATTTTTAATTTTGGTCTACTTCTTGTTTTGGTCTAGTTCTGACGGTTTTTCTGGTAAGGATTTCGGTCTTGGGGGGGTCTCGTGGGGTGCGGGTGTCCAGTGGTGTGGGGGAGGGGGGTTCCAGGGGTGTGGGACGGCTATCCAATGGGGTGGGGACTGTCTAGGGTGTCCATGGGGGTGGGAGGGTGTCCAGGAGGGTGGGAGGGCTGTCCAGGGGAGTGTGGGGCTTTCCAAGAGGTGTGGGGGTTTTCCAGGGGGTATCCAGGGCTGTGCGGGGTGTCCAGTGGGGGGGGGGGGGGGTTCCAAGGGTGTGGGAGGGGTGTCCAGTGGGGTGGGGGTGTCTGGTGTGTCAGGAGGGTATCCAGAAGGGTGGGGGTTGTTCAGGAGGGTGGGGGTTGTCCAGGGGGTGTCCAGGGGTGGGGGGTGTCCAGTGGGGTGGGGGGTTTCTAAGGGTGTGAGAGGGTTGTCTAGTGGGGTGGGGGTGTCCATGGAGGTGGGCGGGTGTCTAGGAGGGTGGGGGGATATCCAGGGGGTGTTGTCCAGGGGGTGTCCAGGGGTGCAGGGAGGTGTCCAATGGGGTGGGGGCGGTTCCAGGGGTGTGGGAGGGTTGTCCAATGGGGTGGGGGTGTCCATGGGGGTGGGTGGGTGTCCAGGGGTGCAGGGAGGTGTCCAGTGTGGTGGGGGGTCCAGGGGTGTGGGAGGTCTATCCAGTGGGGTGGGGAGTCCATGTGGGTGGGAGGGTGTCCAGGAGGGTGGGAGGGCTGTCCAGGGGCGTGGGGGCTATCCAGGAGGGGTGGGGGCTATCCAGGGGGGCTGTCAAGAGGGTATCCAGGGGTGTGGGGGTGTACGGTGGGGTGGGGTTTCTAGGGGTGTGGGGGGTTGTACAGTGGGTTTGGGGTTTTGGGGTGTCCATGGGGGTGGGAGGGTGTCCATGATGGTGGGGGTCTCTCTAAGAGGGCGAGGGGGGGTCCAGGGGTGTGGGGTGTCTAGTGGGGGGGTTTCCAGGGGTGTTAGAGGGTTTTCTAGTGGGGTGGGGCTATCCAAGGTGTCCATGGGGGATGGGAAGGAGTCCAGGAGGGTTGGAGGGTAGTCCAGGGGAGTGGGGGTTATCCAGGAGGGGTGGGGGTTGTCTAGGGGTATCCAGGGGTGTGTAGGGTGTCCAGTGGGGGGGGGTGTCCGGGGTGTCCATGGTGGTGGGAGGGTGTCTAGGAGGGTGGGGTGTTGTCCAGGAGGGGGGGCTATCCAGGGGTGTCCAGGGGTGGAGTGGGGTTTTTTAGTGGGGTGTAGGTTTCAGGGGTTTGGGAGGGCTTTCCTGTGGGGTGGGGGTGTCCAGGGTCTCCTTGGGGGTGGGAGGGTGTCTATGGGGTGGGAGGGTGTCCAAGAGGGTGGGGTTTATCTATGGGTGGGGGTTGTCCAAGGGGTGTCCAGGGGTACAGGGAGGTGTCCAGTGGGGGGGCAGGGTTTCTAGGGGTGTGGGAGGGCTTTCTAATGGGGTGGGGGTGTCCAAGGTGTCCATGGGGGTGGGAGGATATCCAAGAGGGTTGGAGGGCTATCTAGGGGCGTGGAGGTTGTCATGGAGGGTGGTGTTCATGGGGTACCTAGGGGTTTGGGGGGTGTCCAATGGGGTGGGGGTTTCCAGGGGTGTGGGAGGGTTGTCTAATGGGGTAGGGGTGTTCGGGGTATCCATGGGGGTGGGAGGGCGTCCGGGAGGTTTGGGGATCTGTAGGAGGGTGGGGGTTGTCCAAGGGGTTTCCCGGGGTTTGGGGGTGTCCAGTGGGGTGGGGTATCTAGGGGTGTGGGAGGGTTTTCCAATGGTGTGGGGGGTATCCAGGGTGTCCATGGGGGATGGGAGGGTGTCCATGAGGGTGGGAGGGCTATCCAGGGGGGTTCCATTGGTGTGGGAGGGTTGTCCAGTGGGGTGGTGGTGTTAGGGGTGTCCATGGGGGTGGGAGGGTGTAAAAGAGGGTGGCGGCTGTCCAGGTGGTGTCTAAGTGTGTGTGTGGGGGGTGTCCAGTAGGGTGGGGGTGGGGGTGGGGGTTCTAGGGGTGTGGGAGGGATGTTCAATGGGGTGGGGGTGTCTAGGGTTTCCATGGGGGTGGGAGGGTTTCCAGGAGTGTGGGGGTTGTCCAGGGGTGTGGGGAGGTGTCCAGTGGGGTGGGGGGTTCCAATGGTGTGGGAGGTATGTCCAGTGGGGTGGGGGTGTCCAGGGTGTCCATGGGGGTGGGAGGGTGTCCAGGAGGGTGAGAGGGATGTCTAGGGGAGTGGGGGCTGTTTAGGAGGGGTGGGGGTGTCCAGGGGGTATCCAGGGGTGGGGGGGTGTCCAGTGGGGTGGGGGGTTTCCAGGGGTGTGGGAGGGTTGTCTAGTGGGGTGGGGGAGTTTGGGGTGTCCAGGAGGGTGGGGGGATCTATAGGAGGGTGGTGGGCTATCTAGGGAGTGTCTAGGGGTGGGGTGTGTCTAGTGGGGTGGGGGTGTCCAGGGGTGTGGGAGAACTGTCTAGTGGGGTGGGGGTTTCCAGGGTGTCCATGGGGAATGGGAGGGTGTCCAGGAAAGTGGGAGGGATGTCCAGGGGAGTGGGGGCTATCCAGGAGGGGTGCGGGCAGTCTAGGGGGTATCTAGGGGTGTGGGCAGTGACTAGTGGTTTAGGGGGGAGGATTTCCAAGGGTGTGGGAGGGTTGTCCAGTGGGGTGGGGGCTGTCTAAGAGTGTGGGGGATAGTCCAGGGTTGTGGGGGGTTGTCCAGGGGTGTGGGGGGGTCCAGTTGGGTGGGATGGTTTTGGTCTGGTTTTGTTCTGTTTTTGGTCTGTTTTTTGTCTTTTTCAGGTTTTCTTATGCAGGGCATAGTTATGGTTGAACGGTTTTATTAAAAAAAAATTGGGTTTTACATCGGTTCTTTTATAACCAACATAAAAAATGCATGTTTATGGGTTTTAACGTCGTTTATTTGAAAACCGATGTAAAAAATGTAGGGGAATGAGTTTTTACCTCAGTTATTTCATAACCGATGTAATAAATTGAATGTAAATATGTTTTTAGGTCGGTTATTTGATAATCGACATAACAAATGGAATGAAATAGATTTTTGACGTTGGTAATTAATTAAATGACGTAGTATATATTTTTTCATGTCGGTTATCATTTAACTGCTGTAAAAAATCCTTGGCAGACTTGTTTATCACGTTAGTTAAGAACATAAACTATATGATAAAATCTTCAAAGGAATATTTTATTACATCTTTTATTCTATAAAAGACGTGAAAAATTAGATACCTTGTCGTTTATTTAAAAACCTCTATAATAAATCACATCTCCGAAGCGTTTTCCATGTCGGTTTTTGATGAAGCAATGTGAAAAAACCCTTCTGATAATTGTTTTTTACGTATATTTTAAAAAAACCACCATAAAAACAATATTTATAATGTCTCCTGTTATAATGTCGTCCAAAAGCTAACGTAAAAAATAAAAAATAACCGCCGTAAAAAACGTTTTCTACACTAGTGACAACATAAATTATTTCAGGCCATGTTAAAATGTCACCTAAAAATGAATGTTTTAGGTGTGCTAAGAGAGGTTTTTTCTCCAAAGTGGATGCTTCTTCACTTGATGGAAGGCTATTGCATCTATGAGGACCAATATCTTCAACATTACACCTGTAAGGAGTTTTAAATTTGGAATGGTTTTTAATTTCATGAATAGCTTTAAGATTTCCTTCACTGTCATCCAAGGTGAACAAATCAATTTCATAATTATCCAAATCAAAATTCAATATATTTAACAAATCAGAATCATATAATTGTGTAATCATCTCTCCCTATACTAAATAAAATTGTTTAGTAGTGTTTTTAGAAGAATAATTAACCTCAATTTCTCTCAAGAATTCAATAAATTTAAAAATAGAAGAAACATCTCCAGCAATAGCATAAATAGTACTGATGTTCAATTATGGAAATTTTCTAGATTTTCACTAAGAGAATATTCCATAGTGTAATGTCCCAAAATTACCATATAATGTTTTTTTAAAAACTATATGGAATTATTTCGAGACCAGGAGTTGAGACGATGTGCGATTCCGAGGCATGGAGTCCTCGGAATGATCCCTCAAAAAATGGTATGCTTTAAATAGCATGCGTGAGCAGTTTTCTAAAAAAAATTGTAACTGCTCTTAAATGGGTTCCTAGATCAGAAATTTGAGGGAACTGTTGCGTTTAGGATGGTGGGTTTATCCTAAGCATGACTTAAGTTTAGTCGGCACAGTCCTCTAGTGAAGAAACCCGAAAATGGAATAACCGTAAATAAAATTATTAAATAAAATTATTTTATTTTTCAAATGCTTATAACTCACTAACGGTGACTCAGATTAAAAATATAAGACCACCGCTATGCTCATGAGGGTATTCTTTCCTTAGGAAGATCCTAAAATTGGCCGGTGTGGGCAACGGTGGAATTCAGTTTTTGGCCATAAATAAAATGATTAAGTAACAATTATTTTATTGTCAAATCCTTATAACTCCTAAATGGTAATTCGAATTGAAAATATGAGAGTACCATTGAGATCGTCAGGGCGTGTTTCCCTTAGGCGGATCCTAACCTCGACCAGCGCAGGTCGATGGTGAAAGTTATTTTTTTAACTTTTTTTAAGGTACGTTTAGTAAACATATGAGTAGGATTTTCTATATTTTGAACCGGTACATGGATTTGAAATCCGAGGGCACCATTGACCTTATAATTAAGAGATTCACCTATAAATAACTTAACTTTGGCCAGGAAGGGTCGAGCGGAATAGTTATTTTTCAGAATTTTCAAGAAAAATAATAAAATAATATAAAAGAATTATATTATTTATTTTCTCACTTTTGAGTGGAAGACAACGACGCTGCGGTGAATTGACAAGGCGATGATGAGGCACATTAATGGAACTCATTAATGGCTCATTAAATCATAGTTTAATGAAATTTTAATGATGCGTAATAGCGTAACGACACGACATCACAACACAATGGAAGCACTATGACGTGTTTCCTTTTAATAGTATGACATGTTGGAGGAACAAGGATTAAACTGCAGGGATTATATGATGAAACTTCGAAATAATTCCTCTCCAATGAAGAATGATGAATGTCGATGAACGTCAACATCTTCAACACCCCTCGAAGAATAATGTCGGAAGTGACGAATGACGTCGACATCTTGAAACCTCGAGGATGAAGCGCTACGACATCGAACGTCAAAAAGGTAGGGGTTTAATTTGTGAATGTTTTTCCCTGTTCTTATTCTAGAAACTACCAACGAGGATCAACCCACAAACAGGTTGATCCACAAATCATGTGTTTATGTGGGAGGGTAACTTTATTTGGGGATTTCTCTATCTGGGATTCAAACATTACTTGATATGATTGAATAACAATCACTGAGCCTCCCCCCTATTTTAAACCTCTAACACAGAGGGTGTGGGATGACATGAACAATGTCCATGAACCTCCTCCATGTTCATTATTTGTGGTCGTACTGTCAAAGTGGTGGAAAGATGATTCTTAGACCCTTTCGGTGGAGAGGATATTCCCCAGAGAGTGTAGACGCAAGCGGTGTGAAGAACGCACCACCGGTGCAAACCCGATGGTTTACGGAAGTGTCTATCGGTGCGTCAACATTGGTAGTAGTGTCAGTGACTTCCGGTAGTGGCCCAACACGGTGATCATGGGTGGGTGGTGGCGCACCATGACGGCGTGTCGAAGGAAGGGTCGCGACTTAGTGGGAGGTGCTATCGGCTGGGCCGATGGCTGGCAGCTGGCGGCGGACACAGCACCATGCCGCGTCCCATGCGGTGGGCTACGGTCACTCAACCATGGTAGAGGTGGTACCCCGCGGTGACCCATGGGGTGATTGTGGTGGACTAGAAGAGGCATTCGACCACATCCAAGTGAGTCGGACCGATCCGCCTCTAAAGGACCGGGCGGGGCGCGAACAGCCCAGCGGGCCAGACCCACGGCCCAGCAGGCTTGACCCATGACCCAGTGGTCAGGTCCCACCCTCAACAGGCTGAACCCACACCAGAAGGTCGGCCCAGACTAGACCGGGTCACCAGGAGACCCGACGGACTGGACCCTCGGTCAAACCAGGTCGGGTCTAGCAAGGCCCATTGGGCCTGGCCCACTGGCCTGGCCGAACTGCAACGAATCAGGCCTGAACTAGGTCAGGTCGAGTCGGTCAAGTTAAAATAGGATATGTGGGACCCCCGGTCTGGGTCGGTCAGGTCGGTTTGACCAGGTCGGACAGGGCCCAGAAGCAACCGACCCCTATTTACAAAAACACCCATATATCTCAAACCCAGCATCTGATTGATGTGCCGTCAGTGGAGTTGGGACCCTTGTGATGGGGATGTCCTTCTGATATACTCCTTTTTAGTTTTTATAGAAGTTGGAGTATGTACATGTTGGATTGAACTCAAATCCAACCAGGACCTTTTTACTAAAAAACCCATAACATACAGACCGGGAGTCCAAAAAACACACCATCTATTGTGTTGTAACCCTTACAATGAGGCAGTACTTTGGGGTTACTCTATGTGGGACTTCTTGGTGGTTGAGGTACAACCAATGTATTTAGGAGCAGGTTATCTCTGAATCAAGCATTCTAAGTGCGGGAATTCAGTGGCTGGATGTGACGTGAATAATTGAATAACCGTCCTCTGTGGGTCAACACCTAATGATCCTCTATGGTTCAACACCTAGAGATCCTCTGTGGGTCAGTGTCTAACGATCCTCCATGGTTCATCCCCTAGAGATCCTATGTGGGTCAGCACCTAGTGATCCTATGTGGGCCATCACCTAGCATACCTCTATGGGTCATCACCTAGCGACCTTGTGCGGATCAGCATCAGAGCCTCTTGATAGAATAAGATGCTCTATCTTTACGACTAATCATATTTAATTTTGTACTTAAGTTATACCTAGTGTTAGTTGCGTCTTTTAATTTGTGCTATGAGTTTGAGATCTTTCTTGTTTGTATTACCTATATGGTATTTTCCCTGGTGGTTTTTTCCTTCATGGATTACCGAGAGACCTTCAGGGGTCTCGGGGTCCCTAATGAGTATTGCTTTACTCACCCCTACATGTACTTCTCCCACACCGGTTGTGTCTTATGTAGATGACAGAAGGCTTTGACCGGGACTTTGGGAATCAAGTACTAGACGGTGCTCGGAGGTGGATCAATATACATGGTGTGCTGCAGTGACATCTGACGAAGAGTTGTTCATACCCTTTAGGTAGGATCCGTGGTGGATGAACTCCAGAGCTTTTACTTCTTTTTTTTAATTTCCTTTAAGTTGGTCTTGTATTCTTTCCCCTTTACTTTTTTTACAAATTTTACTCTCAGTGGTGGAACTTTGTGGTGGTTGTATTACTTTTCTTTCATTCATGGTTAGCTTTGTTCATTTTTCCCTGTCTATGTGTGTATAGGTTTAACGGAAATGCATTCCTTTTTGGGATATTCCTTTCTTGTTCTAGTCACCAGCCCCTGGCCTATGGAAGGTGGGCTTGGGGTAGTCACGACACAGACCACAGGGGAAAATTCATGACAAAGTAGTATCAGAGTGCGGTTGGTTCTACCAGAAGAAATAAGAGTCTGTATTTTCAATGGGGGTGATAGTGTTGAGTGTCTTAAGTTCAGATTTCAGTCCAGGGATTCTAGTGTTGGTGTGTTGGCTAACATATCCATACACCAGGACCCAAAATTCTTTTTTCCGAATCATTACATGATAACACTGGTTGCATGTGTTTTGGAAATGTTTCTTTTTCTCTTGATCTCTTTTGATTCAGCTCACCAGGTATAACTTATTGACCGTTGTTCATCTTGATTGTCTTTCAGGATGCCTCCACATAGACAGCTATCCAAGATTCCTGTGTGTGACCATGAGGATGGTCCACAGAGTGATGAGACTTCGGTATAGGGACCATTTCCCAAGATGGTACCTTCGAGCAGTGTCCCTCCAATACCACTGCTTTTTGGTCAGCAGTTACTGCTGATGCTACCGATAGAGGACACATATAGGCTCATTGCCTTACACAAGTTTCAGTGACATATACCCATCAGGTTTTTAGGTGAGCCTGAATCATTGGCGGCTAAGTACTAGTTTGAGGTGGTGATTGAGTTTCGATCAATCTAGTGTACCATTATATTAGATGGAGATCTTGGTAGTGAGCCTTATATGTGGCTTAGTAGGGAGATGGAAGGGTTTATATTTCCCCTATCTTATGATGAGGTGACTTTTTTGTGGACAGATCTTGAGAAAATTTCTCAGATAAGGGGTCACTTTCCATTAAAAAGCTAAGGTGTATGTATTCCCAAGAGATTTTATAGCTTCAGTAGGATGAAATTTTGATAGCTGAGTATTCATCAAGGCGTACCAACCATTCCAAGTACTCGATGAATACGATATGACCAGTTCTTTATAGATCGGACCTCCTTGTGATATGTGTTTAGGGACATCTGAGCTAGAACTTTTCCTTGGTGTATTCCTACTTATGTAAGGGTGCGAGAGAGAACTTTTGTGGTTGAATGTTCTTTGGATGAGTAGATACAGCCAGTGAATGTTAGTAGTGGGAAATCAAGAAACCGACGTTAGTCTCAGAGACTTGGACATGTAAAATATTTCTTAAAGAGGGAGTGATAGAGACAGATAAATCATTAGGGAATTAGATGTGTAATAGGATCTAGTATAGCTGATAGAGGTGGAATAAGTTTCAACATGTTACCACCAACACCCCAATGTTGTCCCCACTAGGCTTATGGAGCTAGAGGATAGGGGAAGGGAGTAGCTGCATGTGGTCAAGGAGTATGACCCAAGGGCTCCAGGAATGATTTGAGGTATGGTCTGTGTCTACTACTAGCTACCGTATTAATAAGCATAGGAACTAATCATTCCTTCTTATCACAAATCTTGTTTAAGACCAAGATATTCTAGTTAAACAGTTGACTTAATCCTTACATCTGGAGATACCTATGGGAGGAGACTCGATAATCACAGTTATGCCGATGGTGTGATCTGACCCCTAAGGTGAGAGTTTCAATTGGAACCTCTTGGTGGCATCATCGAGGCCTTACAATGTTAGTTTAGGTATGGACTGGCCATCCATAGTTCAGCCTTATAAATACTATTTTAGGTAAAAGGATGCAGTATATCTAGATAATTGGAATGGGGTTTTCCTTGGTTAGCGAAAAAGAAAACCCAAGAAGCATGGGATAAAATCATGCATAGGAGGGTTAAAATGATCACTCTAGAGTCATCCAACCTTACCCTCATGGCAGTAGATGTTTTGAGACTTTACATCCCAATAGTAGTGGAAGAGTGCGGGAACTTCCTCTGAAACGATGTTTCTGGGATTACCACCCCGTAGGGAGAGGGACTTCTGCATCATTCTACACCCTGATATTATAATGATATCAACATCAGTATATCTGAGGGATTTTTTAGAACTTTGTGAGTAGTGGGAATATGTGGGGGCCTTGCAGAGGAATGGATTATTAAGACCCAGTGTTCGAGTTTATGTGTGGATTATCGGCACTTTAACCAAGTTATAGTGGAGAATGAGTACCCACTACCAAAGGGTCGATGTTCACATCAATCAATTAAAAGGGGTAGCCTTTCGTGTGGATGGAAAGGTGCATGTAGGGTTTTCAGAAGTTGAGATAGTGATGATGGTTGGAGTTCTGTCATGACTATGACATTGAGATAGTCTATACTCAAGGGAAGAAGAATGTGGTGGCAGACACACTCAGTAAGAGGTCTAGTTTATAGCTGCTGAGTGAGGCGACATAGCAGCTAGCCACGATGAAGATATCCTTCATGGATAGTGATGGATTAGATTACCTTAATTATATGAGTTTCACTCTCCCACTCTTATAGTGATTTAAGGAGGAACATCTTGTATATGTGGACTGTGTGGCCTAATGTTCTCAGTTTTCCTCAAGACGGACTCATGATGTATTTTTGATATGTGGGGAGCACATCATCCTTTTTAGAGGGCGCACCTAGTACCAATGACGTTGTGGTATGAGGTGTTGAGGGAGTTCCATGAATCCCCTTTGGTGGTATATCTAAGAGTGAAGAAGATGAAACAAGACCTTTAACATTAGTACTGGTGTTCAAGGATGAAGAAAGTGGTGGCCGAGTTTGTTTCGCGATGCCAAACTTATCAGTAAGTGAAGGCCGATCATCAGGTTCCAAAAGGCTTGGCCCAACCACTCAAGGTACAAGAGTGGAAATGGGACAATATCTTGGTGGACTTCGTGATGGGTTTACCATGTACATCTAGGTTACATGACTCTATCAGGGTGATCGTTGACCAACTCACCAAGTCGGCTCACTTCCTACCCATCCGAAAGTAAGGACCGGCAGAGGGCTTGGGACACCTCTATGTTCAGAAGATAGTACAGCTCTACGGGGTTCCATTGATGACCATATCAGAATGTGATGCATGCTTTACATCTCAGTTGTGGATGGGGTTGTAGGAGGCATTTTGAGACTTAGCTGCATTTGATCACAACTTTTCATCCTCAAATGGGTGGCCAGACAGAGCAGACTATACATACCTTGGAGGATATGCTTTGTGATTGCAACATAGAATTTGGTCATAGTTGGGAGGACCACCTACCATTGGTGCAGTTTGCATACAAAAATAGCCATAACTCCACCACTGGCATGGAACCGTTGGAGGCCTTGTAAGGGCGGCCATACAGATCACCCCTATGCTGGACAGACCTAGGGGAGACATCACTCATGGGTCCAGAGTTGGTACGGGCTACCACCAAGAAGATGTAGATAATCCAGGAGTGGATGAGGACTGCACATAGTAGGCAGTATTCTTATGATGATAAGAGATAGAGACCCTTAGAGTTTGAAGAAAGTGATCATGTATTCCTTCAGGTCTCACCCCGAGGAGGATTACAAATATTTGGTCGGGGCGACAAGCTATCTCCGATGTTTATAATAACTTTTTAGATTCTCATTAGAGTTGGAGAGGTGGCGTACTTGCTAACTCTTCCCCCATAGATTCACTGGGTGCATGATTTTTTTCATGTGTCACAACTGAGGAGGTACGATCTTGATTCATTTGACGTCATCGATTGGGGCGATCTGGACATTGATGATGGGGTGACACATACTGAGTTTCCAGTGGAGATAGAGGACCGACAAGAGTGGGTCCTTCATGGACAGTCGATTACTCTAATTCATGTTCGGTGGGAGCACGAGAATCTCATGGAGAGAACATGGGAGTGGGATGCTCAGATTCATTCTTAGTACCCCCATTTGTTTGGTTAGCCTTTGTTTTGGATTTTGAGGATGTAAAGCCCTAAGGTGGGGAGGTTGTAATGTCTCGGAATTTTTGTATATTTTTTTATAAAATTTTATGGAATTATTTTGAGACCAGGTGGTGAGACAACATGTGATTCCAAGGCATAGAGTGCCCAGAATGATCTGTCAAAAAATGTTAAGCTTCAAATAGCACGCGTGGGCAGTTTTCCTAAAAAAGTGGAATAACTCTTAAAGGGTACCTAGATAAGAAATTCAAGCGCACCGATGTGTTCAGGATTTTGGGTTTAACCTTGGAGTGACTTAAGTTTAGCCGGAGCAACCCTCTAGTGAGAAAAACTAAAAATGGAATAACTATAAATAAAATCATTAAATAAAATCATTTTATTTTTCAAACATTTATAAATCACAAATGGTGACTCGGACTAAAAATCTAAGATCACCACTGAGCTCTTCAGGATATGCTTTCCTTAGGCAGATCCTAACATTGGCTGGTGCGGGCCAATGGTGGAAGTTAGTTTTTAACAATAAATAAAATAATAATGTAACAATTATTTAATTGTCAAATACTTATAACTCTTAAATGATAACTCTGATTGAAAATAAGAGAGTAACATTGAGCTCGTGAGGGTGTGTTCTCCTTAGGTAGAGCCAAACCTCGACCAGCGTGGGTTGAGGGTGAAAGTTAATTTTTGAACTTTTTTTAAGGTACGTTCAGTAAACGTGCAAGAGATATTTTATATCTTTTGAACCGGTGGTCGGATTTGAAATCTGAGGGAACCATTGAACTCAAAACACCAGGATTTTCTTAGAAATAACTTAACTTTAGCTGATAAGGGCCGAGCAAAAAAGTTATTTTTTGGACTTTTTGAGAAGAATAATAAAATAATTTAAAATAATTATTTTATTTCTTTTCTCACTATTGAGTGGTAGACGATAATACTGGGGTGTAGCGATGAGGTGGCGACAAGGCACATTAATGGAACTCATTAATGGATTGTTAACTCACAGTGTAACAACACTTTAATGAAATGTAATAATGAAGTTGTTTCATAAATGAAACAGCATAACAACGTGACGTTGCAGTGCAACAGAAGCACTGCAATGTGTTTCCTTTTAATAGTCTGACGCATTGGTGGAATGAGGATTAAACTATGGGGATTCTCTAAAGAACTTTTTGTGGAATTTCTCTCCAACTAAGAATGATGAACTCCAATGAACGTCAATATTTTTGATGCCCCTTGAAGAACGAAGTCGGAAGCAACGAACGACGTCGACATCTTGAAACCTCGAGGAAGAAGTACTACGACGTCAAATTTCAAAGAGGTAGGGGTTTAGTTTTTGCATGTTCTTCACCATTATTATTCTATAAATGACAAACAAGGATGAAATCATGAACAGTTTGATCCATGAATCATGCGTTTATGTGAGAGGGTAACTTTATTTTGGGATTTATCAATACAGGATTCAAACTTTACTTGATATGATTGAAAAATAATCCCAAAGCCACCCCCTATTTTAATCCTATAACGAGAAGGTCGTGGGCCGACACAAATAAGGCTCAAGCACCGCCTCCAATTACGTTCTTTGTGGTCGCACCCTCATAGTGCTAGCAAGATGATTCTGGGACCTTTGCGGTGGAGAGGATGTTCCCCAGAGAACATAGACACAAGTGGTGCGAAGAACGGACCAGTGGTGCGGACCTAGTGGTCCGCAAGAAGAGTTTTTCGGCGCACTAGTGTTGGTAGCGGTGCTGGTGACTACCGATAGTGGCCTATGGTGGCATCCACGGGTGGGTGGCGGTGTGCCATAATGGTATGTCGGAGGAAGGGTCGCGGTCGGCTCGGGTTGTGGCCTAGCAGGTAGAGCTGCCAGCTGGGCCGACGACGGACGTGGTCACTCAACCACATCTGAGGGCTACAGACATGACACCATGCCATGTCCCGTGTGGTAGTTAGTGGTTTATCGACCGTGGAAGAGGAGGCGCCCTGAAGGTAAATAGCGGCAGATCAGACACGGCATCCGGCCACGTCCCAGCAAGGCGGACCGGACAGGGTTCGAACCGCCCAGCGGGCCGATCCTGCCCCCAGTGAGCTGGACCCACATCATCATTTCGGATCTGTAGCGACATGCCAGACCATCACCCTTCAGGCCAGGAAAAACTAGACTGGATCGTTGAGCGAACTGACAGACTGGACCCTCATCCAAACTGGGCCGGTTCCAGTGAGGCCCATTGGGTATGGCCCACTGGCCAGGCTGAACCAGAACAACTCAGACCCAAACTGAGTCAGGTAGAGTCGGTCGAGTTAAACTGGGGCATGAGGGACCCCTGAACTGGGTTATTTAGGTTGGTTTTATCAGGTCAGACCAGGCCCAAAAGCAACCGACCCCTATTTACAAAAACACATGTTTCTCTCAAACCGGGCATCTGATTGACGCACTGTTAGTGGAATTGGGACCCTTGTGATGGGGCGGTCATTTAGATATAATCCACATGAGTTTTAACAAAAGATGGAGTATGGACGGGTTGGATTGTATTAGAATCTGTCCGGTCCATTTTTACTAGAAACCTCATAACTTACAGACCGAGCATCCGAACGATGCGCCATTTGTTGCATTGGAACCATTACGATGTGGTGGTCCTTTGAGGTTACTCTACGTGAGAATTTTTGGATGTTGTGGTACGAATAATGGATTGAGAATTATATTCTCACTGAATCTATCATACTAAGTGTGGGAATCCAGTGGCTAGCTATGACGTGAAGAATGGAATAGCGATCCTCTGTGGGTCGGAAACTAGTGATCCTCTGTGGGTCGGCACCTAGAGATCCTATGTGGGATAGCGCCTAGTGATCCTCTGTGGGTCAACATCTAGAGATCCCATGTGGGTCTACAGCTAGCGATCCAATGTGGGTCAGCACTTATCGATCCTCTGTGGGTCAGCACCTAGCAACCCTGTGCAAATCATCAGCAAAGCCTCTCGATAGAATAAGATGATCTTGCTTTACGACTAATAATCTTTACTTATGTACATAAGTTATACCTGGTATGAGTTGCATATTTTACGTTTTGCTATGTGTTTGAGATCTTTCTTTGTGGTATTAACTCTGTGCTATTTTCTTTTGCGGGGTTTCATTCGTGGATTGCTGAGAGACCTTCAGGGGTCTCGGGGTCCCTACTGAGTATTTTTATACTCACCCCTACATAGGCTTTACCTGCACATGTAATGTATTGTGCAGGTGATGAACAACATTGACCAAATATTTGGGGTGCCAAGACTAGATGGTGCTCAGAGGTGGATCGATATACATGGTGTGTTGTAGTGACATCCGGTAGATATATGAACCTACCCTTCTAGTAGGATCCTTGGTAGACAACCTCTGGAGCTTGTAATTCTTTTTTTGTACTTTTCTTTTAGTTGGGATTGTATTGTGGCCCCTTTACTTTCTATTTATTGACTTTAATCTTAGTGGTGCTACTTTTTGGTGATTATATTACTTTCCTTTTCTTCATGGTTAACTTTGTGAAGTTTTCCCTATCTGTGTGTGTACAGTTTTAAAGGCAATGTCTTCCCTTTTTGGGATATACCTTTCCAATGCTAGTCACCAGGCCATTGCCTATGGAAGGCGAGCTTGGGGTAGTCATGAAATGGGCCCCAGGGGAAGGTTCATGGAACATAGTATTTGAAAATTAAATACAAGATTCTAATTTTATTTCATTAGAAAATTGTTGTTTTTAAGATTATTCTAAATTTTTAAGTGTGCTTTAAGTTTCTAAGGACTCCACCCTAGAATAGTTTTCTGAGTATCTGGGTTCTTTAACATTTTTTAAACACATTAAACTCTTCCTATCGTTACCTAATTTTAAATATCAATTGACCCTTATAGAAATTAATAAATACTCCAACATTGTCCAAGAAGGGTCTATACAGAATGATGGGAACCTCTTAGTCAAACTCCATGTCTAGAACTAAGAAATTAGCTAAAAGAAATGGTTTTCTAACTCTAAATAGCATATCATCTACCCTTTCCAAGGGATGTGTGAATGAATGGTCAGCCAAATGTAGGATGACCATGGTGGGTTGAAGATCACCCAATCTCAACTATTGAAATAGTGATAATGTGATACTATTAATACTAGCACCAAGATCACACAGGTAACTCAATTGACCACTATTCCCTAAAGTATAGGGAATGACAAAGCTACTAGGTTCTTTGAATTTTAGTTGAATTTTATTTTGAAGCACAACACTATACTCTTCAGTGAGGCTATAGGTAGAAAATTATTCTATATTTTTTTTTTGAAACAATTTTTTATATGATTTCGGATTTGATGTATTTTGGATGAAGGCTTGGATGAATGAGATATTCACTCAGATCTTGTTCAAAAGACCAAGGAACTTGATAATTTTAGCCTTTTTGTTATTTTTTGTTTTAAATTTTATATTAAAGGGATGGGTGGGGTATAGTTATTATGAACGGATGGAATGTACCCTAATTCTTAATTAAATTTATCCTTACCCTTGTTCTTTTTCAATTCAGAAAAAGTTTCATCATGATTATCGGGTGAAAAATATAATTTTTTTCATTTTCAGTATTTTTATATTGATTTCCATATTGTGAAATCAACATATTTTTATTTCTAGACTCATTCTATTTTTTAGTTTGGTAATTCCTAGAGTCTTTTTCAGCTTCATTTTGAGTGTAAATCTAGTTCTTGTGACTTCTTCCTTGAAATTATCCCTAGGGTTAATTTTAGTTGTGCTAGGAAGTTTACCTATATCCCTAGATGTCATGTATCTATCTAATTAGCACATTTGTAATTCCAAATTGTGTATTTTATCATCAGATTCATATTTATCAAATTCATGTTGCGATTTTTTTAATCAAACTTAACATCTTATTAGTCAAATATGTTAAGCATTAGATCCATTCTATTCAATAATTGGACCTCAAAATTCCCATATAAATTGGATAACTCACACCTCTATTGGTTTTGGTATTATTTCCTTTCGTGGTTTTGGTAAGTAGGGGTAGAAGTATTTCTATTAACTCCTTGTTCTTTCTAGGATAAATTTGGACGGTTCCTATAGCATCAGTTATAATTGTTTGAAAATGGATCATCTTAATTAGGCATCCAAGTACCATAATTAGAAAAGTTGGAATTTTCTTATTATTAGGACGGAATTTCAAAATTAGGATAGAAATTTTTAGTGTTCCCAAACATCCCACACTGAGTACACCGATCCCTAAGTGATTGGATTTGGTTTTGATAACCCACTTGGTTTACAGTTTTTCTGGAATTCTGGTTCATTAATGATTGGAGTTGGTTTGTTATTTCAGCAAGTAGAGAGTTAATTTTCATTCTAGAACTAGTGTTTTTCACACCCAGACCATGTTTTTTATTTTTTTATACTTTTATTGATTTTATATCCTTTGGTTAAGGTTCAGGTTGAGTTTCTAGTTAAAATTTTTGGGTTTTGGAGTTTCTGGGTGGCTTTTTAGCCTGTGCACGATTCGTGTGCATGATTTTGGGGTTAAATGTGCGGCATGTTGAGATGAGGTCCTTTTCAATTCATGTTCTCCTTGCACAGTTTGAATTTCATAGCTTGGGAATGGTTTTTCCCAAACAATGATAAGCCTATGATAAATCGTTTTTCTTGGAGTTATTCTGAGTTTCAAGGCACACAACTTGTGCATGGTTAGGGTAAAATTGGAGGAAAACATGCGAGGAGGCTCTGCAATTTGAAAGATCCATTTTTAATGGTGGATTCATAGTTTCTCTAACCATGTTTCCAATCAGTGCAAGTTTTACCTTCTCTCTAATAGGGTGTGCAAGGTTGTTGCACAGTTTTCCAAACTGTGCGACCTAACCATGCATGTTTCCCAGATTTCATAAAACTTGAAATTAAAAGTTTTCCACTCTTAAGTTTTAACAACTTTTAGTAATTCCTCCCCCTTGGATTGTTTTTGGTGCAAGAAGAGGATCCTAATATCCTTTCCCATGGTTCCTCTCAATTTTTTTATACTCCTCCTTGGGATCTAAGGTTAGTTTTTGTGGTTTTTGGTTGATTTCATCTTCTCCTCTTCCTTTTACTAAGTATTTTTTGTTTCTATTTGTGGGTTTTTCTCGTGGACTAACCCTAAGGGTTAGGGATGATGTGTGGGTTTCTTTTCTTTTGATGTTAGGGTGTGTGGTTGATCTGTTGGTTTCGGTTCTTCCTTCATCAAAAGTTTTGTTGTGTTCACACATTGTGGAGGCAGGTGATTCTATTTATTTTCATTCTAAATCATATCAGTTAATGCTTGATCGTTTATAATTAATTTCTAAAAGTTTTTCTTATGCTTGTGACACATTGTTTTTGATTTATTATGGTGTTTTCATATTGAAAAAATTGATGTAAATGATTTTCAAAGGGTTTCTTTGATTATGCCTATATAAAAATGCACAAATGGTGTTTGATAAAATGAAAATTGGTCTTTAAAGATGAATTTGGGTGTTTTTGATGGTTTTTATCCTTTATTAATATTAAGAAATTAGTTTTGGTTGTTAATAGAGGGTTGTGTGTGGAAATTGGTGATTTTTTTTGGTTTGGCGCTTATGTCTGGCGTGTTGTGTTTAGTGATAAAGAAAGTGGTGGTTCTTTAAAATGGTTTTTGGGTGATTTCCTGATCTAAAACGAATTCTTGATGAGTGTCATTAGGTGTAGGCACATTCAGATGTCCATGAGGTGCACATGTTGGTGGGCACACAAAGGATAATATCATTAAAAAATGATGTTCACCCTGAACCCAGATTTCAAAACATGTTTCCTTCTTCATCATCCTTTTACCTAACCCTCCTCATTTAAAATGGTTTCTTATAAATTATAATGATTTCAATATGTTTCCTTGGATTCTAGATGGTCACTTGGTTTTCAAATAAATTGAAGGGTGGTTTTCAAATGTGGTTCCCAAATAATATCTCATTTGGTATCTCGAAGTGTGGGTTGGTTTTTAAATGATATAAAGGCCTATTTCCACCATTCAATAATGTTTTATTTTTTCATCTTGGTTTTGAAAATAGTTTAGAAATAGATTTGGATTTATAAAAATAAAGTCTTGGTTGGTACTTATATGATGTCCTGAGAAATTGGTTTGAAAGTGACATGACATGTAGGCCTGGTGGAACCTATGTAGGACTTGTTGTGAGTTGGAAACCACTATGTTGGATTCTTTATGGAGAGGGTCATCGCATAGTGGGTTTTAGTGTTTGGTCTAGGAAATCATGGTAGATGTGGGTTATTGTTTTGATCCATGCATGTGAGGACCTTTCCATTCATTTCATACTATTATCATTGGGTTCTCGGTCATCATCTATAGGTTTGTGTGAGTTTTGATTTGCGACCCTGATTAGATGAATTAGTATCCCCCAAGTTTAGTTGAGAGGATAGCTGGTATGTGCAACTAGATTAGTTGGTTTAGATTGTCTAGTTTTTTATTGACTATGGTGTTGCGCCATGCGCCGACAGGTGAGTTTAGATTGAGTACATCCTGGGATTTCTTCTAGATATTTTTAATAAATGACCATGATTATCTATCTGTATATTCTTTTTACTTTTTTTGCACAAGTTTTATTGATTTATTGGTATCATCTACTTGCACCTGTACTGTTCCTATTATTTGTAGCATAGCCTATTTATCTTCTTTTTGGTATTCTAACATGGTTTTTGGTACTGTAAATGGGATTTTGGGAATGGAAAACTGTTTTAGAAAGAAAAGAAATGTGTGTTATTGTTTTAAAGAGGGAAATCTTTGTTGGACTATTTAAAATAATAAAAACCTATTTTATAAATGTTTTTCAAACTAGTTTTTTGGACTATTTTGGGAAAGGAAATGTATGGACTTTATGGTGATTTCCTACTGAGCTATTATATTTTAATACCACACTCATCCCATTCAATGTCAGTAAACCCGGGCTATTTTGTAGGTTCAAGTTTTTAGTTTAGTTGTGCCCTTAGAGATGGATGGTTTGTGGATAGTGGTGTCCAAGTGGTTACATGGAGATCTTTTCAGTCAGATTGGTTGGTTTTAGTTTTGTTTTTTGTTTTTGTTTCTTTAAGTTGTGGTTAGTCTTGGACTATATTGATGTATTTATTGATGTTTAGTTTTTATTAGTTGTGTTGCATGATCTGTTTAGTTTATTTGATCCTGGTTTTTTATTGGGATAAATCATTCCCACAGTGATAACTTTGATTCCCAGTGCTATTTTCTAGCCTGGGAGGATTGGGAATCACTCTTAGCCTTGTCATAGATTGGGTCAGGTTCTAGTTTGGATGGAAGCATATCTTGGATCGTGAAAAAATGGTATCAGAGAAGCCCTTTGTTATTCGGGGCATCAGTTATATTGGATATTAGGACTTTTGAGAGTTTATAGGAAGGTTAGGAAAGGGTGTCATGAAACCTTGCTCATTCTTAGCCATTAGTTTCTAGGGGTAGTCTAGAATTTGTGTGTTTTATTATAGTTTGTGTGGATGGGGAATGAAAACAGAGGTGATCTTGTGTTTTGGTACGGTCTCACATAGAGTATTGACTCATGTGGAGCCAGAGTGCACATATCAGGATATTCCTAGTGGATGTTGGTTTCCTGGGGCATGGTACACTAACCATGTTTCCAAGTAATACATAGATACTAGTTCCCTATCCTAGGATTTTAGTGTGAGATGTGTTTTTACCTTTAAGTTGGTGTGAGTGGATTTTAAAAATGAATTTTTTTTTGGGAAAAGAGGTTTTCAAAATAATAGTGATTTTAGGTTTGGTTTTGTAAAGGTGGTCTTCAGTGTTAAAATGGTATTTAAAAGTGGGTTTTGAATTTTAAAAAGTGTCCTTAGGGCTAGGTGATTTTGGATTTTTAGATGTAAATAATGGTTATTGAAAGATAATTGTGGGTTCATTTGGAGGATCTTGGTTTGTGAGTTTGTGTTTTTCATTGGGTTTTCCCTTTTTTGGTGAGTTTGGTTTGATTTTAATTTTGGGTTCTGTATTTTGTTTTGAGATTATGCAACCTAGAAAATAACCAAAGATTTATAGTGAGTCTTTTCTAGTCATTGGCCCTATCCAAACTCATAGTGGGCTGGAAGATTCAAGTTCATTTTGGTTGTTTCTTATTTTTCATGGTGATAAAGGTAAGTTAGTAGTAGTGTGAAGGCATGAGAAAGTCTATAGTGTCTTTAGAATGTTGGGAGCCTCTGAAGTTGTGAGAGTGCATGTTATTCTATGATCGTTTGAAGGTCTAAGTTTGGATCAGTGAAATGTTATTTTTCCATCATTGTTGCAAGTTGGAATGACATGGGAGGTGTTTAAGACCACTTTTATTTGATGTTTCATACCATAAGAGGTGATGGTGAGGAATTTAGTGATGTTCCTAGGTGTTCAACAAGGACAATGGATGGTAAAAGAATTTATTCAATATTTCAAGGAGTTGGTTTCTTTTTCTCTAGTGATAGTGACTTCAGATCTAAAAAATGTTCCTCTCTTTATCTAGGGTCTCCATCTGGAGAACAAGGAGAAAGTTCTCTCATCCAGTGAAGCTCTATTTGAAGATTTTGTGGATGATGCGTTTCTCACTGTGTTGGTTCATAGAATTCAGTTAGTGGTGGTTAACAAACTTATCTTTCTCACTTTCCATGAAGATTCCTCATGTGGCTAGAGGTGTGTGCTAGAGGATCTTATTTTTAAGAATTCTTTTCCATTAGTTTTGGATCTTAATTCATTATATCATTCACTTTTATGATTTCAGTATGGTTGGTTTGCGTATTCGAAGATAACTTGTCATAATCCACTAAAGTCTTGTCAACGATGCAAACTCTTAGGTCACATGGAGATATTCTACATGCAGCTTTAGCAGAAGAAGTAGTCTTGATCAAAGTATGAAAGATCCTAACTTTGGGAAATGAGATGCTTCAAGACATCATGGATCTAACCATAGGCCCCAGAGTTATGTTTTTCAAGAAGTCAGGAATGGTGGGTGTGAGGGAGTGGTTGGACCAGCTTTTTGTATCCAATGTCGGAGTGGAGTTGGTTTAAGTTCTATTTTGTAGTTCCATTTGATTTTTTAATTATACTTTGTTGAAAATGTATTAGTGGTTTCTTTTTCTCTATAAATCTATATTTTTATTCCACGGAAGTTGATAATTTAATGGGTAAAACTTCTGTAGTTTGTTTTTGGTTTTGGTTTCCAATTGAGTACATTTTGGATATTCTTGAGTCTTGTAGAAATAATGAATTGTGTTTCAATTCACTGTTGGGTTTGACTTCCTTCTATGGGTTTCCCTTTATGTTGAGGGTTTTTGTTTTGGGTTGGGAGTTCACGTGTCAGTTTCTTCGTGTTGGGACTTTCAATGTTGGTTGTTCTAGTAAGGTTCTTGTGGTGGGGAAAACCCTCCTGAATTTTCAAGGTTCTCTCCATTGTGGTTTCTCTTAGTGATTTTTTATTGTGACATGTGGATTAAAAGGTCACCCTAAGATTCCATGTTCCATTCGACTTCATTCAGTTTTGGGTTTGAGTTTTTCTTCTCATTCATCTTGGTGACTTTTTTCAGGGAGAATGTTTTTTGTGGTGGGAATAATTGTCACACCCTAACCATGTTTTTTCTTTTTATTTATTATTTTATTGATTTTAGATCCTTTGGTTGAGGTTTGGGTTGAGTTCCTGATTAATATTTTTTGGTTTTGGAGTTTCTTGGTGGATTTTTGGCTCGTACACAGATTGTGTGCACGGTTTGGGGGTTATCCATGTGGCTTGTTGGGGTTGAGGTCATTTACATTTCATTTTATCCTTGCATGGTTTGACTTGCAAGTCTTGAGAAAGGTTTGGACCAAACCGTGTGTCTTGGAGTTGGTTTTAGGTTCTAGGCGCACAGCTTGCGCATGGTTGGGGGAAACCGTGCGGCAAGTGTGGGGGGGATCTACAATTTGACATATCCATTTTGCACAGTTGGCACATAGTTTCCCTAACTGTGTGGCCCAACTATGATAAGTTTTCCTTCACTCCAAGAGGGTGCATACATTTGGCACAATGTTTGTCAAATTGTGTGGCCTAACCATGCGAGTTTCCTAGATTTCTTAAAAAATGAAATTCCATGTTTTCCCATCTTATGTTTTAACCAATTTTAGTATTTCGTCCCACTCAGCTCATTTTTGGTGCACTAAAGGGCTCCCAATCACCCTTCTCTTTCCTCCTCTCCCTCTTTTTGTGCTCCTCCTTTGGATGTAGGGTGATTTTTTATGGTTTTTGGTTACTTTCCTCTTCTCCTATTCCTTTTCTTTTGGATTCTTGCTTTCTCTTGGTGGGATTTTTCTCTTAGACAAACCCTAATTGTTAGAGTTAATGAGTGGGTTGATTTTATTTTCATTTTAGGTTGTGTGGTAGGTCTGTTGGACTTGGTTCTTCCTTCTCTTAATGTTTAATTGAGTTCATACATCATTGAGGTAGGTGATTCCATCCATTTCCATTACAAAAAATATTATATTATTCTTAAGAATTTATAAAAGTGTTTCATGTGCTTGTGACATGTTTGTTTTGTTTATTATCGTGTTTTCATGTTGGAAAAATTGGTGGAAATTTTTTTCAAATGGGTTCATTAATTATGACTACATATAATTGCATACAAGGTGTTTGATAAAATACCAATTGTCCTTTAAAGATTAATTTGGGTGTTTCGTATTGTTTTTAACCTTTATTAAGCTTTTTTAATTCGATTTGGTTGTGAATTGGGTGTTGTGTTGGTGAATTGGTGACTTTTATGGTTTGACAGTTATGTGTGGTATGTTGTGTTTGGTGGTAAAGAAATTGGTGGTTTTTTAAAATGGCTTTTGGGTACTTTCATGGTCTACCATGGATTCTTGATGATTTTCACTGGATTTGGTAACATCCAAATGTGCACGGGGTGCACATATGGGTTGGAACACAAATGATAATGGCATTTGAAAGTGATTTTCACCTCAAACTCAGATTTCAAAACACCTTTCCTTCTTCTTTTTCATTTTACCTAACCCTACTCATTCAAAATAGAATATTATAAATTAAAATGATTTCAAGATGATTCCTTGGATTCTAAATGGTCACTTGGTTTTCAAATAAATTCAATGGTGGTTATCAAATGTGGTTCCTGAAGCTTTACATGTTTGCTATCTAAAAGAGTTGGTTGGTTTTTAAAGGATATAATGGAATTTTTGGAACCTTTTGAGAATAATTTATATTTTCATATTGGTTTTGAAAATGGTTTAGAAATGGATTTTGATTTGAAATATTAAAGGCTCGTTTGGTACTTTGTAATGCCTTGAGAAATTGGTTTGAAAGTGACATAACATGTAGGCCCGGTTGGCAATTGTGTATGACTTGTTGTGAGATGGGAACCACTATGGTGGATCCTCTAAGTGGAGGGTCATCACATATGGGGTGTTGGTGTTTGCGCTAGGAAATCATGGTGGATGTGGGTTATTGGTTCGAGCTACGCATGTTAGGACCTCCCCATTCATTGCGTGCTATTATCATGGGGTTTTTCGAGTCATCAAGAGGTTTAAGTGAAAATTTCTTTACGACCCTGATTAGATGTGATGGTACCCCTCAAATTAGCTGAGAGTTCAAGTGGGGCATGCCACTGGATGGGATGGTTAAGAGAGGCCATTTGGTTATTGACTATGGAGATACACTATACATCAGTAGGTGAGTCTGAACTGAGTACATCTAGGTATTACATCTATAGATGTTTAGGAAACACCCATTATTATCTATTTTTATATTTTGTTTACTTTTTTTGAACAATTTTTATTGATTTATTTGTATCATCTACTTTCATCTACACCAGTCCTTTTATTTTTAGAATATCCTCTTTATCTTCTTATTGGTTTTCTCACTTGGATTTTGGTTCTGTAAACTAGATTTTGGGAATTGAAAACCATTTTAAAAAGAAAATTAGTGTGTGTAGTTTTAAAGTGGAAAAGGTGTGTTGGGAACTTTAAAATTATCAAAACCTATTTTCTTAATGTATTTCAAAATAGTGTTTGTGGACTATTTTGGTAAAGGAAATGTATGGACTCTATGGTGATTGCTTACTGAGCTGTTATATGCTCTCACCTTACTTGTGCAACTTAGAATTGGTATAACCAAGTTGTTTTTATAGGTTTAGGTTTCTTGTTTGGTTATTCATTTGGAGAGGGATGGTTTTTGGATGGTGGTGACAAAGTGTTCACATGGAGATCTTGTGAGCTTGGTTGTTTGGTTTTTTTTGTAGTCTTTGTTTCGTTCAGTTATGGTTGTACATGGATTATGATGATGTATTTATTAATGTTCGGTTTTTATTAGTCATGTTGTGTGGTCTATTAAGTTTATTTTATCATGTGTTTTTTTTGGGATTAATCATTCTCACCATGATAACATGGATTCACATCACAAATTATCAGCCTAGGAGGATTGGGAATGCCTATCTGGCCTTGTCTCGGACCAAGTCGGGTGTCGAGTTGGATGGAAGCCTAACCTGGTTCATGAAAATGTTGTTTTCATTTCTATTCACTATTTTCCTTAAAATTTTTGTTGAGAATTTATGTAATGTTTATTGAAAATTATTCTCCAATCTTAATCTATTTTATCATTGTAATTTCCCCCAACAGATTGGTCGACATGATTTTGACCAGAAGAGGAAAATCCTTCATAGAAGGTGTCCAAGAGAACATGATAAGGTAGTTGATGATGGGGATACTACGTAATCAGGTCCTTGAATTTGTCCAAAGCCTCATGATACGATTCCCCATATTCTTAATAGAAACGTTTTATTTTAGTTCCCAATCTTCCTTTACGTCTTTGAGGTAAAAATTTAATCATAAAGGGTTTATAAATATGGTCCCAATTTTCAAATATATTCTCATATAGACTCAAGAACCAATTTCTTTCATTAACATTAAGTAAAAAGGAAAAAAATCTTATTATAAGTTCATTTTTATTTATTCAAAGTAGTGGTAGTTGTTTCAATTTGTTATACAAGTCTCTAATGAACGTTAGTGATTATTTATTAGAGATCCAATTGAAATCTAGAAACAGTGATATGTGGGACTTCTTAAGTTCATAGTTCCTAGATCTAGGAGATAATCTAATTGATGATGAACTACTTGAAACTTGAGGGAGTTGAAATACCCTCATCATAGGCCTCCCTATTTCTTCATTGATTTTGAGTTGAATGTTTTGGAGGTTATTAACAGTAGGAACTCTATCTTCTAAATTATCCATTTCAATTTTTTTTATTTTTATTTTTGCACTAATATGTATTTATATTTCAATATTTAAGGGCTCTAATATATCAATAGATGATCTGGTCCTCATACAATAGATTATAAAGGAAAAAATTCAGCATAAATTGTTTAATGTAGCAATAAAGTAGTAAAAGAAGATTGAAATAAACATAAAAAATCAATAAACAAAAGAAAGTTGTATTGAAAAAATAAAACTTTTCATCATTTTTTGATTTTTTTTGAATTTTTTTATATGAATTTTTTTAAAACTAATTTTTTTATGCCTTAAAATATATGGTCACTCGAAACCCTCACTGAAAACAATTCCAAAAACATGACAAGACCATCATTAAAATGTGACAAATTTTAATTATTTATAAACCCTATTAACTATTTTATAGCGGTTAGTAGTGTATAAAACCTAAGGGAATGTTTGTGCCAAGTTTAAAAAAATATCCACTACAAGTAGTGGATGAAAATATTTTTTTAATCTTTTATTTTGAATTGATCAAAAATAATGATGTGATAGTAATTTTTTTATAAAATGGAATAAGTGGATAATGGCATTGAATAAGAAGATACAATAAAAATAATTATCAAAAGGACAAAACAAATTTTTTAAATACAATCAAGATATATTCTCTAGGGAAATTTACACTAACTAGGTTAAATGGATATCTTCATTAACTTAAACCTTATTGAATTCTAAAATCTAAAAATATATTCGGTTAATCTATCATGCCAAGAGAGATGATTGACTGTACTTTAAGTTCTACACTTCAAGAATCACCCAAAAAAGGCAATGAATTTTAAGAATAAGTCATTGGAAGTTATCCCAACAATCATTTACAAAGTTTTTAATTTGAAAATGAAAGGTGTGAAACCATTTAAATGATTATAGATTTGATCTAACCAATCAATTCGGAAATTTAAAAAATAAATAAGTGAATAAGTAAAGATAAATACAAAATATATTAGAAATTCCCCCAAAAATAATAATTTTACCAATGACTCATATTAAAAATTCAAGTACAATTGATTTAAATTAAAAAATATTGAATGAATAACATGGGAGAATAATTATCCCTTAAAAATGGTAGAAAAATTTCTACTTCTCGGATTCGGGTATCATGTCTCTGTCCTCCTCCTCCTCCTCCTCCTTGATCTCTCATTCTTCTCCTACTATCTATATTTTAGAATGTGAAAGATGTCTAAAAAACCCCTTCTATCATCTGCCTAAAAATTTATAATAATTTATTCTTTAGTTGGTCACCTATGTCTTCCGCTGAATCATATCGGTCCACCTCTTGTTCTTTAACATGTGTCGCAACCTACATTGTTTGAATCCACTACTGGTGACTATAATAATTCACATCTAATAGAATCATGCTTTTGGTTTTTGTTATGAACCTAGAGGCAGTCTTTCTAGGGTTTGAATCTGTGAAGCAACATAAATAGATAAATTAAAAAATAATAATTATCATTGATTAAATAAATATAAATTTATAAATTTGAGTAAATTATTATTAAATAAATTTATAAACATAAAATTATTCATGTTTTTATAATTATAATTATAATTATAACATTCATAATTATAATATAATTATTAACAAACAAATATATAATAAAAAGTAATTATTAAATATTTTATTATAAAATTATAAAATTATAAATTAAAATAAATCTATACACTTTAACTTTTATTTCATCCATTTGTGAGAATGTTCTTCAATGACGAATGATCCAATATTTAAGTAGCACTCATCAATTCATGGTTTTCCCCATTTTTATTAAATTTATTGGGAATGATCATCCTATCATTGATATGTGCCTATTTTAAAACTTTTCATGCGCCCATGTACTAAAATTTAATAGTTTTTTTAGTTTTATCACCCCAAATTATCCCCATTATTGATCATTCTCCAAGAACACTTGGAAACAATCGATAAAACTTTTTTTATGCCTTTATCCTTAAATTTATTTATGTTATTTTACATTGGGCTACGGGGTCATGTCTCAACATTGTCGGGTGGTACCAAGCCTAATTAGACCCTCAGATTTGTAGTGGAATCTTGTGCGGTGAATGGAATGTTGAATCAGGGATGGAAACATACATTTTGTGGGTTTTGGGTGAATTATTTATTGAGTTGGAATCTGAATCAAAGAGGGTGGGGGAAGAACATGGGGCACAGGGCATGCGGTGAACCCCCATGGGATAATGGATTCTATTTTCAACCACTGGATGGCTGGAAATAACAAAAAATGTCAAGATCCACTATTTTAAGGAAAAAATAAGGCTGGATCGGAATGGGCAAACACTAGATATGGCATGTAGAGACCAGATCTAAATTTCCTCAAAAAAGTTGACTACATGCTGTATATCATAATGAACACATGATGTGTAGCCCCTATGATGTTTCAGCTAGGGTTTCTAGTGATAAAATGATCACACCCTGTGGGATGCCCACATGTCATGTGACCCGTGTGCTAGTGGTTGCATGTGTACTCTAGGATTACATGAGAATGGGCACATCCAGATGCACACAGTGTAACGAAGTACACATACACAACCAAAGTGGATGGGTAGGGACCTTGGGTGGCTTGGACACACCATGTGGAATCTCTACACATGGTTGGTGATACGTGTTCTTTCAGGGGAATGTCTAAGCGATGGATTAAGGCTACAGGTTGTGTGGGTCCCCTCATACACCATGTACATGTTGGTTCCTTTTTAGAAAACCTCAATCTCTTGTATCTCCTTTATTTAGAATCGGATTTTGGCCCATGAGTTGACTATAATGAGTCATTTTTAACTTAAATTTCATTTGTTCCCTATATTGTGGTTTTTGAGATATGATGTGAGATATTCTAGGAACTATTCTTATTTAGGTAATGCTCGATAGTGAAAATGATCGAGCAACATCACTCTAGGTTTTCTGAATGGAACCCCCTATTGGATACGGAATGAGTCCTCGATGATTAGAGTGGAACCCCCTATCACACCAAGGTATGGGTCCTCCACCTATATAGTGTAAACATCCATAATCTTGGGAAGGTGTACTCTACCTACCTAGTGGAACAACCCTATTGGATTAGGCATCGATTCTCGATAACCATAGTGAAAACCCCCTGTCGCACCGAGGAGTGAGTCTTTGACCTATAGAGTGGAACACCCCATAATCTTGGGAACATTTCCTCTACCTACTGTGTTGAACCCTCTATCTGATAGAGTGTGGGTCCTCAATGACTATAGTGGAACCCCCTATTGCACCAAGGCGTAGTTTCTCTACTTATAGAGTGGAACCCCCCTATTTCACTAGGGCGTGGTTCCTCGACTTATAGAATGGAACCCCCATCATCTTAGGAATGATTCCTTTACCTACTGAGTGGAACCCCATGTCTGATAGGGTATAGGTCCTTAATGACTAGAGTATAACCCCTCGTTGCACTAGGGTGTGGGTCCTCACCCTAGAGATTGGAACCCCCATCATCTTGGGTGTAGGTCCTTTACATACTGAGTGAAACCCCCTATTTATAGGGTGTAGGTCATCAATAAATAGACTGGAACCCCCTAATGCAATAAGGTTTGTCTCCTCGACCTATATAGTGAAACCCCCAAATGAGTCAAGGAGTGATTCCTCTATGGATACCTATTGAGTGTAACCCCCATACACACTTAGACACGGGTCCTCTACTTGAATATTTTTTCCCCTCAACTGTGTGGCATAGTGACGGGGAGTGTCTTAACATGGATACTTGTACTAAACAAAATCATGAGATTCTAGGCATCATTGTTGGACTTATATAACTATTAGAGAGTCTTTTCCTGGGATGTGATATAGGGTTCCACTTCTCTCTCATTTGGGTTTCTTTTGGGTTTATCATATATATATATATATATCCATGTTCTTGGATTTTTTTACTCTCTTACTATGGGTAGTAGAGACATGATTTGTAGTCCACCTACATGACATGTTGATTTCTATGTGGTTGGATGAGGTTTCTTTCTTGTTTTGGGTAGAGTAGTCTATCTATCTATTCCAATTGTGTTCCTCACTACTACCCCATTAGCTTTTGAGGTATCCTACTAGATATGTATATACTCACTCCTGCATGGGATTTTCCTACATGTTTCATGTCTTATGATGAAATAATATAGGTCATTAATGATTACAGAGGATCATAGGGATACCTTGGTGAATTTACCACATATGGTGTTCATATATAGTCTCTCCCAGGAGTTTACATTTTTAGTTTTGTTAGGTTGGGACATCTTTCTATTTGGGCATTTATTTTCCCCATTACTTTCAATTTTCACTATAGTACTCTTGCACACCCTAGAGGTTTTTTCATGCATTATTTATATTCTATGTGTTGTGTCTTTTTATAATAATTACTCTATACTTTTTCATTGATATGGTTGGTTGTATGCATATAGTTACAATAGGTAAAGGCTCCCAATGAAAGATATTCCTTTTGGCACGGGTTCCCATCCCCTGGCCTATGAAGGTGGGCTTGGGGTAGTTGAATATCGAGGCCCATTGTGTTGGTCCATGACATCCACAAGCCATATTTCAGTATGATTTATTATCTTCATTCACAACCACTGAGATTCATGCTTTCTCTAGGTGACCCAAACAACCACAAAAGAAACAGAATACATGTGGCTTTTCATACTCGAATGAGATATATTTATTGGATCTCTCCATCAATAGAAAAAAACTATACACCAGTGGTTTCCCAATATTCACGATGACCCTAATTTATACCACCGGTCCCCAATGAATGGGATCAGAATGGTCCCATTCCAAAAATTCATGAATTTTCCCTTATATCCGACATAATATGCTCTGATATTTCATAAAAGTGGATTCATATAAGATGTATCTACAAGGGGTATTTGGAGAAGTTATCATTCTAGATATGCACCCCTCTATCCATATCTTCTGTTAATATAAGTTGATTTCCAATGGACCGTGGCCTCCCCATTAGAATCTTATGTTTATCTCTGTCATTAAAGAATTCAAATATTTGGTGGGTTCCTTTGATTTATCTAATGGATACACCATCATCTAAGAGCTAAATTTTCTATTTGGTGTTCTTTGGGGAACTAATGTTGAAACACTTATCATAGATAAGTTTTTAGATAATGAGAAGGGATATATGGTGTAGATGGAATGAGTCCTCATCTTTTTTAACAACAATCATTGTTTTCTCCTTATCTATCAATGAGATTTTTTTCCTTTAGTTTACAAGATCTACATATATCTCACTGATATCAGGAGAGGGGGTGTAGGAATGATGCCAGAGGGGAGAAATCAATTAGAATCAACATATATCATAAAACATCGGCTGATCACCCACACTCTTAGAAAAACCTACGAAGTGAAAACCCAACAATCCCCTTTGGAAATTCTATCAATAGAAGGAGATACTTTCTTAATTATGTGCCTATATATATAGATATGTGATTATTTATACTCCTATTTATTCATCATCACATTTTCTCCTTTATCAGTGTCTTTATCCTTAAAATATTGTCCTTAGTGTGTTTCACCTCTCACATGCATACCTGATTTGGCACCACCATCACACACTAATTCCTTCTTACACTCCCCAAGAACTTTTTTCTAGTCCACTCAATTCATCTTAGCCTCTATTTTTTAATTTTATTTCAATTTATAGTGGTTGATACTTTTTAAGGGTAAAATTTTTTGAATGATTAAATATTTTTTCCTCTTAATATTTTTTAGGATGCATATTCTTAGAGATAATGGATTTATAACATAGAATTTCATTTATATTTCAATATAGGTTTGAATAAATATTTAAGGGGTTGATAATGAATAATCATATGGATTAAATTACTATATATAGAGACAATCACTATTGAGAAAAGATATATCACATGGAACATTTTAAGGCATTATATGGAATGTTTTTTTAGACTCTATCTTTTTGGGATGAATTATATTAAATGGTTTTTTTAGACTAGATTTGGTATAATAAATTGTTAATAAGGTGACTATGATTAAATAAAACATGAGGAAAACTCAAACAAAGAGGAAAATATAAGAATATAAATGGAGGAAAGACCTTTCTTTTGAGGTGGGTAATCATGTTTTCTTTAAAGTATCTCCATGGAATAGTGTTATATTTATTGGTAAAAAAGGGAATTTAAGTCAATGGTTCCTTAAATATGGATTATTTTCCTACCAAGTGGCTTTTAATCTAAGTCTATCTCATGTATGCAACGTATTTCATATTACATTGTTGATAAAAATATATACCAGATGCATCTCATGTTCTGATCCTTGAAGTAGTTCAATTGGAAGAAACCCATTATTATGAGGAACATCTAATACATATTCTTGACCACTGAGTGAAAGTGTTTCAGAATAAGGTGATTCATAAAGTTAAGTTTTTGTGGAAAAACTCTATGGGTGAAGAATAAACATGGTGTTGGCCCATAGATGTTGTTAGCCACTATCTCTAACTATAATGGTTTTAATTATCACAAATCATGTCACGTATTAACATATATATTATCTTATGTAAGATTGTATATTATGTCAAAGCATTATTTTGAATATGAGATCAGTTCATTTATATAACTATTTATGTGTGTTTAAGTCTTTTAAAGATTATAACTAATTATCTATGTTTTTATAAGTTTTAGAACTCTTTGACTTTTCTGAAATGAAAGAAAGATAGAACATCTAAAATTATCTAAGTATGAGTCTCTGACATCGAGAGACATGTGACTCGCCGACAGGTATATGACTCACTGATAGACAGATCAAACAAGAATATGTTCTATGTATGTGAAGCTGACACCATTGTAATAACTCACCATTGGAGGCAGACAACTCTCCATTGGACATGACATTGATAGACAGATGACTCACTATTGGACATGACACCGATAGACAGATGACTCACCATTGGACATGACACCAATAGACAGACTACTCACCATTGTACATGACATTGATATAAATATGACTCACCATTTCATATGACTCACTGACATAGATGCCCTACCATCTGTCCAAGTGACCTACCATTGCATGATGCTACTGACACAAGGACTCACCGTCAGTTGAAATGAGTCACTGTTAGTTCAATTGTCTCACCGACAGAAGGAAGGACTCATCGACAGAAAGAATCACTGATAGAAAGAGACATTGATAGTGGGAGACATCGACAAAAGGATACACTGAAAGAAGGAGACACTGAATGAAGGAGACACTGATAGAAGGAGACACCGACAGATGAGTCACTGATAGATTCTTTAGATCTTCATTTATTAATATTATATCTAACGGTAATATTTGTGTTATTTAACGACTCTAACATAATTAATTCCTAATTTTAGACTTGAAAAAAATGATGTATGAGGTATCTCCACATGCACATTGTCAGGATAAAGAGTTTAAAGAGGAAAATAATCATGTGAAAAAAGATAGTGGTCTAGAAGTAGTACATGCAGTGTGTGAAGAGAGGAATAACTGAAGAACATCAACTCTCATGCAACTACTATGAAACCAAGAACTCAAAAGAAAGAACATATAGGGAGATCAATAAATAAATATAAACCTGCTGATATGACCATGAACATATTTTAAATAATAATATGAATATCTCATACTTCTTGAAGACAGAACATAGGGGCTACGACACTCTATTTTGGAGTCAACATTCAGAAGAGGACTTGAAAGTCAAATACACCACATCAAACGAGTCCAAAGCTTCCCTAAATAACACGCAGATCCTTATAAACCTAACTCTACATCTTTAAGCTCTATTGTGTTCATTTATCTACATTTCTGATCAATGTGTGTATCTTTCTATTACACACACACACTGACTCCTATACATAACTGGAGGATACTTGATATCCTCAAAATCACATTCTATTTATCCCTTTGTATCCCACATAGAACTATGGAAGAGTTCAAGTGTGGCCTATTTTCTATTTTCCCACGAATAACTATGGTAGATGTAAAGTGAGACCTGGATATCCTTGTGTTCTGTTGTGAACCCCAATCCAGGATGTGGATAAAACTATTTATTAATTTAAACTTCTTGGTGGCAGTTGATCACCAAGTGGAGAGGACTAAGTCTCAGCTTGAGACTGAACCTCTTGTTTATTTCTGTTGTGTTTTTACCCTTTAATTTAACTCCATTTTATCACGTATTTTGTAAAACTAATTTGAACTATGATATGTAGTCTTAGAAAGTTTTTATAATAGTATTAACTTATTAAGTTTATTTCAAAAGCCGTATTAGTTGTCAAATTGATACAACTGAGAACTAATCAATCTCTTGAGAAATTAATTGAATAGTCAAGATCTTATAAATTCACTACTTGATAACTTGGAAATTGAATTTTAGGTATTGGGGGAATTTCAAAGAACCCATTTTAAACAAAAATTTTTATAGATACTCAATTCACCCCCCTCTTGAGTACTCTACTCCGACCAACATTTAGTATCATAGGAATTTCAGAATTTTCAGTTTTCAAAAGCTTTCTCAATATTTTTGAACTGTGATTTTAGTTGTATTTCAAAGATCTTATAATTTTTGTTAATACAAAATTTTTATCTCTTTGAAATATTTTCAAAATTCATATTATGGGCAATAGATTAAAAGGGGCTGCTACAAATAGACCACATTTTTTTAATGGAACAAAATTTTCTTATTAGACGCATAAAATAAATATTCATTTAGAAAGTATGGGATTTGAAATCTAGAATACTATTGAAAGTAAATATGAAATCCCTGAAACTTCTATAAAAACATGGGATGAAGCTACCAAGACTGCCTATAACAATAACTATAAAGAAATGAATTCTCTATACCGTTCATTAGAAGAGGAAGAGTTTAATCATATTTCTACCTGTAAACTACTCATGAGATTTGGGACACTTTTTATGTTTCCCATTAGGGAACATCTAATGTGAAAGAGATGATATTAACTACTTATACTATTAAATATGAAAATTTTAGAATGATTCATGATGAATCTATTTCTGATATGTATATCCGGATCAATGAAATTGTGAAAACAATGATTTATTTAGGAAGAGTTATCACAAAAATGGAACAAATCATGAGGATTATTAGATGATTACCTGATAGATGGAGAAGAAATTCTATCTCTATTATAGAATCATGTGACATCATCAAATAACCTATCAAATAACTCATTGGAAAACTGATGATGTATGAAGAAGAGCTAAAATTAAACAAAGAAGAAGAGGATGATACAAAGAGGAAATTTTTAGCCTTCAAGACTGCCAATTCCAAAAGAAAAGACAAAGAGAAACTTTTAGCTATTGTTAAGAGCACAAGGTATGAAGAATCATCTTTAAACAGTGATGAGGAAATGGCTCAGCTATCTAAGAGATTCAGAAACTTTTACATAAAGAAAAAGTTGTTCAGGAGATCAAACTTTAAAGAAAAATATGACAACAAATGAAATTGGATAAAGTATTGGAAGAAGCCTAAAAATCAGAAAGAATAGTTTTCTATGAATTCAAAAGGAGAGGGCATGTTAAAGAATATTTTCCTAAATTAAAGTATAAAAAGATGTATGAGTATAAAGATATGAAATATAAGAAAGCAATATAGGCCACCTAGAATTTATATGAGGATATCTCTAGTGAATTTACTTCCTCTCATGATGAGAACTATGACATAGAAAATATGTGTTTTATGAAAAACACATCTAAGGTAACTTTAGATTCACCTCCAAAAAATTATTATTATTCTGAAAATGAAAGTGAGTTTGAGAATATGACAAGTGATGAAATATTTGAATACTATAACATATTGGAATAGACTTGTAATGAACAAAAAGATAAATATAAATCTTTACATAAAAAACATTCTCTCACTGTAACTATTAAATCTAAACATACTACTCAAAAGGAAAATAATGCTCAACTGATCAAATAAAAAAATAAATTAAAAATATCTAATGAGAAATTGAAGAAATATTTAGAAAATATTACCAATGGAAGAAATACTCTTACTAAAATGATTGATAAAAATATAGCTCTTAAGTACACTTCTGGTATTGGATATCATCCTGGACAAATAAACTTATATAATACACATTTTGTAACTAAATCTAGAAAATTTGTTCTTTTACCTAAAAATCAAAACTCTACTGCTAGTACCAGTTCTGAAAAATATTTTACTACCTCTAGTTTTTCTAGACCAAATAGAATTTATTTTTAAAACATGTTTTATAATGCTTATAGAAAACCCATAAAGAAAATGTGGGTGCCTAAATCATTGATTGCTAATATCATTGGACCCAAACATATCTGTGTACTAAAATTTGTTTTTGTTTGATTATTATATAGGAAATCTGTTCTAAGAGCTCATGAAAGAGTCAATGGTACTTGGATAGTGGATGTTAAAGACACATAATAGGATATTATTCAATATTCATGAACCTAATCAAGATTGATGGGGGATATGTCACCTTTCATGAAAATTCTAAAGGGAAAAAAATTTGCCTAGGCTAGATTGGAAACACTAACTCATTTTTAATTTCTAAAGTACTTTTTGTTGATGGATTGAAATATAATTTTCTTAGTATTTCATAATTATGTGATGATCCATTTCATATTAAATTTAAAAATAATGATTTCAATGTTTCTAAATCAAAAAATGAATTAATATTTTCTTCTTTTAGTAATGAAAATGTATATTCTGTTAACATAGATTCTTTAGCTTCTCAAAATGTTTCTTGTTTAAGTGCCTTTCACAAAGAGTCTTCACTTTGGAATAGGATATTAGGCCACTATAATGTACACTCTCTTAGAAATATTATTAGAAAAGGACTAGTCAAGGACCTTCCCAAACTAGAGTTTTCAGACACTAGAGTGTGAAATCCTTGTCACAAAGGAAATAAATAAAAAATATCATTCAAACCAAAGAAAAAAGTTACAACTTCTCAACCTCTCTAGTTGGATCACATGGACTTGTTTGGACCATCTAGAGCTTCAAGTATTAATGGGAAGCTATTTCCGACGCTTTCGCCGGGGCGCGCGCGCATCCGTCCGCGAGGGGGGGATGCGCGGCTTTGTTGCCCCGCATTCCCGCTTTCCAAAGGCGGGCGGCATTCGTTCCTTGTTCAGGTACGTCTGCTCCTTGATCGAAACGGGATGATGGGATGTCGGTTCTTCCTTCCGTGGATTCCTCCTCAGAACTCGTCACCTAGTCCGGGTCTCCCTCATAGATTTAATACGTAGTTCGTGAAACTCTTCCCAGTGCCATGTTTCCATGGGCGCCGGTTAATTACGCTGCTTCTGTCGGGACATTCCAAAGGGTCAGTCAGGGCAGCAACCTTCGGTCAGGGGAGTAGTCACGTTGAGGCATCAGTAGCGTGTCTGGATGCTGGGGTACCTGGCATGTCTGTCTGTTATCCTTGACCACAAGGCTTCTCGAGGGCGTGGAAGCCCGAGGAATCCCACATCGAGCGCGGGGAATTACATGTCATAGAAACGTATCTGAGGTTTTCCTCAGCTTCCCGTGTTCAACACAGGGTATGCCGCGAGTTTAACGTCTAGCGGAGACGAATGAGAGTGAAATGGGACCATCGCAGGGGGCGACAGTGAAGTTGGGCTTGAGCCTTGACGAGGCTTCCTACGTATCCCCGTGGCAGGGAATCAAAGTCCGCGTAGTTCGGGATGGTGCCGGTAAACCGACGTGAAGCTGGACCTTGGTCCGAGGGGAGTTGGGCTTGAACCTCTGGGAGGATTCCTACGTACCATGCCTTGACATGGATCAAAGTCCTCGTAGTTCAAATGGTGGGTCGCAATGGCTTACCACTGGACCAGAATGGGACCCGACGTGAATGAGCGACGGGTGGGCTTGAACCTCATGGAGGCTTCCTACGTACCATGCCTTGACATGGATCAAAGACCTCGTAGTTCAAATGGTTGGGTCACAATGGCTTACCACCGGACCAAAGTATAGTTTAACGTCATGCTGGACGAAGATGGGAACCGGCGTGAAGAAACGACGGGTGGGTGTGTCGATGAACCGACGTGAAAGTAGACCTTGGTCCACTATTGGTGGGCTTGAACCTCGTGGAGGCTTCCTACGTACCATGCCTTGACATGGATCAAAGACCTCGTAGTTCAAATGGGGTTTTGTCGGTGAACCGACGTGAAAGTAGACCTTGGTCCACTATTGGTGGGCTTGAACCTCTTGGAGGCTTCCTACGTACCATGTCTTGACATGGATCAAAGACCTCGTAGTTCAGGTGGTCACAACGGCTTACCGTTGGACTGGAATGGGACCCGACGTGAATGAGCGACGGGTGGGCTTGAACCTCGTGGAGGCTTCCTACGTACCATGCCTTGACATGGATCAAATACCTCGTAGTTCAGATGGGTTTCGCCGGTAAACCGACGTGAAAGTAGACCTTGGTCCACTATTGGTGGGCTTGAACCTCGTGGAGGCTTCCTACGTACCATGCCTTGACACGGATCAAAGTCCTCGTAGTTCAGATTGTCACAACGGCTTACCGCTGGACTGGAATTGCAGTTTAGCGTCGTGTTGGACGTGGGTGAAACTCGACGTGAATGAACGACCGAGCAATGTGGCTTGAACCTCGTGGAGGCTTCCTAAGTACCATGCCTTGACATGGATCAAAGACCTCATAGTTCAAATGGGTTTCGCCAGTAAACCGACGTGAAAGTAGACCTTGGTCCACTATTGGTGGGCTTGAACCTCGTGGAGGCTTCCTACGTACCATGCCGTGACACGGATCAAAGTCCTCGTAGTTCAGATTGTCACAACGGCTTACCGCTGGACTGGAATGGGACCCGACGTGAATGAGCGACGGGTGGGCTTGAACCTCATGGAGGCTTCCTACGTACCATGCCTTGACATGTATCAAAGACCTCGTAGTTCAGATGGTCACAACGGCTTGCCGTCGGACGAGAATTGCAGTTTAGCGTCGTGTTGGACGTGGGTGAAACTCGACGTGAATGAACGACCGAGCAATGTGGCTTGAACCTCGTGGAGGCTTCCTACGTACCATGCCTTGACATGGATCAAAGACCTCGTAGTTCAAATGGTGGGTTTTGTCAGGGTCGGTGCTCACTCTAAGCCCACGTGAGTCATGCTCGGTGTGAGAAACAAGAGGTTGCATGGACCTGACGATCACGTCGCGAAGGGTGCGTCCGTGAGAAGCGAAGAGGGGCTTACGCGTTGGGCGGCTCATGGTGTTGGGACTTACTCCAGGATGGAGGCCCATGGCGCGACAGAGCGCGGGGAAGATGGACCTTGGTCCGACGATGGGAGGTGCCTCATTCCCTATCACGTCCTCCACTGACCTTGGTAGTGGGGAAAGTACCGAGATGCACGAGTGCAATCATCCGTACCAAAGGTTCGGGGCTTACGCTCTGAGGCGACCCTTCCCCTGCGAACATACACCACTCCGACAAGGAGGATCTCATTCCATGTGCGGAAGAGTTCCATTCCCGTGGAGACGAGTGGTGTAAAAATTGTTCGAGTTGGGGGGACCCTTCGTGAGGGAGACGAGGTTGGGCCACAGTTTAACGTCATGTGTTGAGGACGTGGTGCTTGGCAGTTTAACGTCCTGCAGCTCGGACGAGGTGGGTTCACTCCACACCCCTAGGGCTTACATAACCGGTACCCTCTGGTCCTTGGGGAAGGGAAGGTGTCGGTAAGGCCATGGTAAAGGGGGGTCGTGGGAGGAACCATCGAGGGGTCCACGTTAGCGTGGCTATGCGAAGAAGCAATAGCCGTTAGCATGCCTATACGAAGAAGCATTAGGCAAAGCAACGCTACGGGAGGTGTTGTCCATGGGACCTTGAAATCACATCGTGCAAACCTGGAGGGTTGCACGGAAAGAGGAATCGCTAAGCAGAGGAGTGTGCTTCGCGAAGTGGGGTGCCTTGGCCTTAGCATGGGGCATAGGTGGGAGTGGGAGGTGCTTCGCGAAGTGGAACAGTGTTCGTGGAGCACTGCCTCACGAAGAAAGAGTGGTTCGCGAAGCAGGGTCCTGCGAAGCAGTGTACTTCGCGAAGTGGAGCGATCCTTCCTTAGCATAAGGATTACTCATATGGATTGGGTGTTTCGCGAAGCACAAGTGCTCCGCGGTTTCCCGGGTTCCCTTGGGAATCCCCTTCCTTTGCGAACACCCTTGAGCTTCGAGAAGGGAATCCCTCTCGGAAGAGGGGCTCAAAACGAAACAAATCAGAGTCATCTCGCGAAGTAGAAATACCTCGCGGAGCTCATGATTCCCGGGGAAAAGTGTGCTTCGCGATTCGGGAGAGGAGAAGCCGAAAGGTCGGATTGTCCGTCTCGTGGACTCAGGGGGAGTCGAGTATTTATAGGGAAGGGGCGCCGCGAAGCAGGGTTCGCGCGCCGCCTTCGGGGCTTCGCAGCGGCTCGCGAACGTCAAATGGGTTCGCGGAGGATTACCGCCTCTGGTGCTTCGCGGCGGCTCGCGAATGTCAAACCGGTTCGCGGAGGATTACTGCCTCCGGAGCTTCGCGGAGGCTCGCGAACGTCAAACCGGTTTGCCGAGGATTACCGCCTCCGGAGCTTCGCGGGGCCGCCAAGGTTGGGACGCTTCGCGGCTGGGCTTCGCGGCTGTGCTTCGCGGCTGTGCTTCGCGAGGCAGCGCGCCGGCTGTCTTTTTCGGCCCTTCCTTTCGGGCCACATTTTTGGTGCCAACAAATTCCCCCACTCAGACTTGGAGCCGCGGAGGGCGAAGGGTCGAAGTCTGAGGGAAAAATCGCAAAAAATTTCGGTGGTTCGCGATGCAGCATCGCGGAGGGGGGCCCGCGCTGCTCGCCGGGGCCGCGGATCCGGACGCGCCATGATGCTTCGCGCGGGTGAGGCGCGCCGCGATGCTCCGGGGCTGTCGCCTATAAATAGGGGGTCCGCCCTCTTTTGTCTTCACATGCCTTGTCTTTTTGTGTGCTCTCGATTTTGCGAAGCTCCGCGTACTCCGCGACAGCACTCCGCAAATCGAGCTTCGCGGCGAACCGCGGGTCTCCGACTCCGCGTCCGCGCTAGGCGAACTTCTTGTCGGCCTTGGCCAGACTTCGCGACTTGGTCTCGCGATCGATCTTCGCGATTCCTCTTCGCGGTCGAGCTTCGCGATTCAACTTCGCGGCCGTGCTTCGCGATCCAGGGGAAAAACTTTTCTGAGGGTCGACATTAAAAATGGCCCATCAAGAGGCTGTGCTGGGAGTGCTTGCAGATGCCGCTCGCCGAGATGAGATGGCCAACCATCCAGGCTTAGGGGAAATGGTTCGCTTCCATTCGGACCACACTTCCTTGACAGACCTGCTGTCGGAAGGTCAGAGGGAGTACCCGCAGTGCAAGAAACTGCCGTTGTACGGCTTCGGGCTGAGGGATGACGTCTTCATCCCTGAGGCAAGAAGGGATGAACCAGCTTGCTGGTTCAGGAGCACACCATGCCAGCACCAATGGTTCAGGGCGGCCGATGGTCACGCACAGGAGGATTTCACACCTGTCACCGTTGATTGCCTCTACAATCATGTGAACGACATTGACGGGAGGCCACTGCAACCGGAGACGTCCCCTCCTCTCTACCGCACCATGCTGAAGGCGGCTCTGCAGGATCCAAAGAAGGGATGGTCCGATGAGTGGGACCTGCGCCAGGGCGGCAACTTCACCGATGACTGGGCCTGGGCCTACTGGGTAGGCGCCTCCTGCGAGGAGTTCGAGGCCGATCTGAGGAGAGTGGGATTGTATAAGGCGGCATGGGCCTCCCAGTTCCACATTTACCAACCAAAGAAGCTGATGCCGGAACTGCTGAGTAGATGGTCGTCTAGGACCAACACTTTTCACCTACATCACGGGGAGGTGGGCATCAGCCTGTGGGATGTCCAACAGATATCTGGGGTCCTGATCTTGGGGGCCATGTATGACGAGTTCCTCCCCGTTGCCAGCGTGTGGGGAGATGCTGAGAAAATGCCACTGCTGGCGTCAGCGCTGATAGCGCTTGTCCCTGGAGAGGACAAGGAAGCGGTGAGGGATGTCCACTTCAGAAGATGGTTCAAATGCTTCCTGAACTTCCCAGAAGATCGAGAGTTCCCTCCAAGGCCTCGAACTTGTCCGAGGGCAGCCCAGCGGGGCAAGGGACACTCGTACTGGCGTGTCTTGGAGGACAGCCAATGGAAGACTTGGGGTTTCAGCGTCAGCACCGAACAACAGCCAATAGTCAGGCTGGCGGCGTTCATCGCGGCTCTCATCTGTGGGTGCATCCTACCGGTGAGAGATACAAGCATGGGGGTGCGGCCCAGCTCGTTCATCATGGCATCGATGTTGGCCATGGGGCAGCGGATCAACCTGGGGATCCCGATGCTCGCCAAACTATATAGAATGCTGCGGCGTATTAGCGAGGGCAAGAAGCCGCCAAGAATATGCGGGCCCTTCAACCTCCTTATGGGTGGATCGCGGCGCATATCAGGGGGATTTACGAGTATCCAAAACCCATTTCGCCGCCGGGATCAGACTTTCGCCCCTCCATTCTGAACGCAGTTGGGAGCTTCCCATTCAAACTGGCCATTCCGATGGTGCTGAATAGGGTGTGGAGGGCGGACGAGTTCAACTTTCATCCCTTCCCACTGCCGACGGGGAGGATTACTGATGATGGACGGGGGACGGAAGAACATCGGGCTTAGCTCCTGGCCTTATGAGGTGGGGTTTTGGTGGCTCGTATAAACCGTGAGCCAATCTGTGAACCGTACACCCCGTATCGTTTTGCGAGGCAGTTCCGGTGCCTCCAGCGGCTGACCCCGCAGGTATACTGGGAGGTGCGTCACGAGGAGCACCCGTGTGTGATGAGGCATCTGTGGCTCATGTTCGCACGTGAGGATGGAAAGATGCAGATCGCATTGCCTCCATCCACCGCCGCCTTAGGCTTAGTGAAGGAGTACACCATCAGCTGGGAGGCCGCTTACCCCGGGGAGATGCTGAAGCAGCCAACGATCCGGGTTGGTGACGGTGGGCCTCCTTTATCTCGAGGTTGGGGTCGGAGGGCAGCTAGGGCCGCTCGCGGCAGCGGGGCTTCCATGGAAGAGAGACCCGCACCGGCCGAGGGTATGGCAGCAGCGGCGGATCCGGTGGTTCCGGGAGAGCAGGGTCATCCGGAGGGGCGGCCACCGAGGGGATTCCGTCGGATATCCGCTCAGGCTCCGGGGAAGCGGCTGCGTCACATCGACATGGCAGAAGATGTCGTCTTTCCGGAAGCTTGGGACATTTGGGATGTCAACCGGCAATTCCTCAGCCCACCCGAGATGTGGGCCCACTTGAATCGCCTCGGGATGAAACTACCGGGCATAGGCCCAGTTCGGGATGGATTCATGGTGTCTCCGGCGGAGGCGGAGCAATACTTGAACGAGCTGGAGGATTACGTCCACTCAAGTGGTGTCCCTCTCCCAATCACAGACCGGGTGAGGGTACTGTTAAATCAGACGGTGCCCCCGCAGCTATCGGCTGCCGATCTGAGGGAGCGCTTCCCCTTGCCGGAGGAATCAGGGGACTCTTCTCAGGGGGACGAGGCTGGAGGAGGGAGCCTGTTGGAGGAGGGCGAGGTCGGAGACCGAAGCTCAGAATCCGACGACTTCGTGGAGGCTCTCGAGGTAGCATTCCGAACTTCTCTCCTTACGATATGTTCTTGAATCCCTATGGACTTCTCACAAATGTTCGAGCCATGCAGGAGGAACTTGTTCGTAGGCCTCGTTCTCGCTCCTTGGCGGGTGATGTCGCGGGACCTTCGGAACCCGCGCCTATGGCTGCGTCTAGTTCTGCATCTAGTGGGACCAGGGGGTCTGAGGTGGCTCCTCTGGACTCTCCAGGCCTTCCAACAGTATACGGGGGGCCTCGTCTCGGAGTCCCATCAGTACCGGCCCAGGAGCAGTGCTCAGAGGTTGATCTTCGTAAGTCTCCTCCACCGGTCTCCTCGTTGTCACATGTGGGCCATGCCAACTAACGTTTATGCCTCTTTCTGTCATACAGTTCTCCGACTGGCGTGGGCTGCTGCAGCGAGGCTGGTCGGGATGTCTGGCGGCGTCCCTCCTAGGGGCATGCCGGTGATGGTGACGATAGTCCCTTCACCTTCTCAAGCTGCGGCGCACACCATCACTGGCGGGACCACCAGCAGGGCCATACCTGAAGTCATCGAAGTGGACTCTGAGGAAGAGGATCAACCGGTCAGTCCCAGTCCTGTCGTGCCTGCGCCAGCGTCAGGTGTCGTACCAGACTCAACACCAGATGCAGATCCCGCTGAGGAATTCTTGCAGGAATATCCTGCGTACGAGCCTGCCGACCGCACGGATTGGGACGAAACGGCCTCTGATGAGGAAGACAGTAGCATAGTCCGCCACCGGTCGTGGAAGCTGATCACGCGCTTTATCAGGGAAACTCCCCAAGCGCAATGGCTGGCCGAAATGGATAGGCTCCGCTCGCGGTTGCGCGAACTGTGTGCCGGGGGATTGGATGCCCAACGCCCTCACGCGCTCATCCGAGACCTCATGGCTGAGAAGATCCGGGAGCATGATCGTGGGCTGAGCGTGGGATGGCAGCGAAGGAAGGCGACCAGCATTAGGAAGCTCCAGGAGGCTGAAGGCGAGGTGCAACAGATGAAGATCCGGGCCAACGAGCTTTCAGCCACTCTCGATGCGCAGTCTGAGCTGGTCTCACGATTGAAGACCCAGCTGGTAGAGGCTGAGGAGCACATGGGGCAGACCTCTAGAAGGATGGCTGCCGTTCGGGCCGAGGTAGAAAGGGCCAGGGCCAGGGTTGACGAATTACGCCCCGCCGCTGCTGAAGAGGAGCGGGAGTTGAATCAGCGGCAATAGGATTTGGACGCCGCAAGTCAATGGGTGGCGGAGCTGCAACGCTCCTTTGACGGGGTCAACCCGTCCATGGGGGAAGTCGACCCCCGAGTATTGTAACAAACCCGAAAAGAAGCTTTTATTAACACTTTTGTGCTTCAACTCTTTCTTTCTCCTTTGTTTTGAGTTCCGTAGCACGCACGATTTCCACTGTTGAATTGCCTTGTTGCATCCCTACAATGTTTGCGGGACGTTTGACGACAATTCCCTCAAACCAGTCCAGATTCCCGAAAGATGGGGAAGGCTTGATCGGAGGAGGAAATTCCAGGATAGCCGAATTACCGTTTCTCCAACGTGCTCTTATGCACGAACGGGGCAACACCAGGGGCGCTGAAATCGGTTCAAACAGATGAAAATGGGAAGTGTGAATCACGATGCCCAAATTCGGAACACTGTGGGGATGGCGTGACAATAAAGGACAACTGTTAACCATGGCGGACAAACGGTATCCTTACTGCGTTAGCCTGAAATGGGGACAACAAATGAGCATCGACCGCTGACCATATTCGCAACGCGGGATTTTATCGATTTGTTGTCGATCAATCTTCCAGGACATTGGCCCAGGACAGTTGGTGGACCATAGGTCAGACATCCATACTGCTAGGGGGTCCTTCCAGACATGACCAGTCTTCCGGAACGTTGGCCCAGGACGGTAGGTGAGCCGATGCGGCATAAGACCAGGCCGTTAGGGGGTTCCTTCAGACATGAAAGAGGACGAGGGTCCGAATAAGGGACACGCAAAGCGTGGAACATGGAGTGGTGGTTTGTTCAAACAGAATCCAACACCTTGGTAGTTGCACCACCGTGGAGGGAGTACGCCAAATTAGGCGCATTGGCTTGATCATGGATCATTCCTTCTTCCAACCAGGGCCTCTGGCGAGGGCTGGAAATGGAGAGGAGCAAGATTTCGTGATTCCAGGGGCTGAACCCTAGGTGAAATGCCTGGGTGTCTCTACGTATCCCACGTGATGATGGGAATCAAGCCGCACGTAGTTCTGGAAGCGCAGTTTAACGTCATACTGGACGAGGAGCAGCCTAACCGTGTTGATACACATCCAGCCAAAACTACTAAGCCCACGTGAGTCGTGCTCGGTGTGGGAAACAAGCAGTAGTGGTGGGAATTTCCCGACGCAGAGAGGGGTAGGTTAGGGCAAAGGGATGCTCGGTGACTACCGGCCCGATGACACTAACACGATCATTCAGCGCTCTTAAATGCGCGAAAAGAAAGAGCCGAGTATTATGGAGTTCCACTTGAACATGAGGGAGTGGAAATGTGTGAATCATGAACCTCGAGATTCGGATCACGATGATGGCGGCGTGGCAATAGAGGATTACTGTTGACCATGTTCGGAACACAGCATCCTGTCGCGTTAGCCTGAGGTGGGAACAAACAAATGAGGGTCGACCGTTGACCATGTTCGAAACACGGGACCATGTCACAAATGTTGTCAGAGATCCGTGGGGACGTTGGCCTGAAACGATTGAAGGGCCCTTAGGTCCAGCATTCATGGAGAGCCCTTAAGCTTAGTATCCACGTCGTCCGAGGGTCCTTTTGGATGTGGAAGAGGATGAGGATCCAAATAGCGAGCTCACGAAGCTTGGTCATGAGATGAGGGGAATGTCCCTGTGGAAATCCCATGCTTCGGGCTCTTTGTCAAAACACATCTGAATACGGAAACGAAACGTATTAGGGAGAGGGAGCAGATTCCTTTCCCTTGGGGTGATCTTAGTTTATGGTCATAGAATTCGGACCATGGATGGGAAAAAGGGATCAGGGGACGCATGACATCAAAAACTGACGTGAATGAGGACATAGCCCTGCTCACCATGCGTTCTCTGGGGAAATGCTTGAGTCGAGGGACCGAACACAAGGGTTAGGCTGGGCCCGCGGGGAAGTACCCGGGCGCTCCTACGTATCTCATAAGTATGAGAATCAATCCATACGTAGTTCTGGAAGGTGGCACGGTAAGGTACCAGTGCCAGGGGAAAAGGGGAGTGCGGACGTGGCCCTTGCACTAAAGAAGCGGAATTTGATGTATCTTGTTTGTTCTTTAAGGTGAATGGTTTTTTTTTTGTGAAGCGACAGGCCTAGAACAGTAGGTCGTGATGTCGCCACAAGAATCAATCCATGATGGGCGTTGACAAATGGCATGGCATGTGACCAATACCCAACGTGATGTCCTCTACAGCGAGGTCACCATAATGCGGTGCCGTTTTTCGTCGTGCAGCCAGGACGATAATGTCATAGTTTAGGGTCGTATGATAGGACCAAGCATGCATTTTATCATCATGCAGCGCAGACGTAGCAGAGACGATGCTAGGCGGGAAATGTGCGCAGTGTTATAAAACACAATTGACGGAGACATGATCCCACATCATATTTTACGCCATTTGGAGGGGGAAACCTTAGGCCGAGGGGCCTATATGCAGGGGAAACAGGGGGAGAGACTGGATTCTTGAATGGGTTGTACCCGGAGACAGGGCGTCTGGGCGGTCCTACGTATCCCATGAGGATGGGAATTTGAACGTAGTCCCGAATGGGTCTTAGTTTATGGTCTTAGAGCTCGGACCATGGGATCCCCAAAGGGCGCCAGATTGCAGCTTTGTCTCCCTAACATGCAAAGGTGCACTGAGGGATAGCGCCAAAAGTGTCGAGATTCCACCTGGACATGATGGGGTGGAAAATGATGTGAATCATGCAACCAACATTCAAGGACTGAAGGGGCTGGCGTGACGACAAAGGATTACTGCTGACCATGTTCGCAACACAACACCCTGTCGCGTTAGCCTGAAATGAGGACTAACAAAACGAGCATCGACCGCTGACCATATTCGCAACGCGGGATTTTATCGATTTGTTATCTGAAACCCTGGAGGGCGTTGGCCCGTGTCGGTAGGAGAGCCCTTGGGCGTAGTATCCAGGCCGTTCTTGGGGGTCCCTCCGGGTTGTGAAAGATGATGGAAGTCTGAATAGAGGGGAACACGAAGCTTGACAAGTGGATGGAACTTGATCAAGTTGAATCTGACACTCTTGGTCCTACACTAGAGTTCTCTTAATACATTGGTGAACCACTACAGGGAGCCAAGGGACTCAACCTTGAGGGTGATCGAGAGATGGCAGATTCCCAGGGGAAGGGGGCATGGTGCCCAAAACCTTGTATCATACCTACGCACCCCCCGCTGGAGGGGGATGGACCAAGTGGCCTAGGTGACCGGGAAATCAGGAGATCTCCCAGAGGTGGGGCTGGACCCGAATCTTAGACATTCAGGTGGTCCTACGTATCCCATGGAGATGGGAATCAAGCCACACGTAGTTCTAAAGGGTGCCTTTTAACGTCATGCAGGACAGAGAACAGGAGGACTGAACCTCAGAATGGGGCGTGCGTGGTGAAGCTATTGCAAACCCGTCGTGAATGAGGACGTAGTCCTGCACTACGCCACGCATCCCTGTGATCAAGGTCCTGAAGGCAGGATTAGAGAGGTAAATTTGCTGAACTCAAGCTGGGTCCGAAGACAAGGAGTCTTGAACGTAGTTCCAAATGAGAGTCTTAGTTTATGGTCTTAGAGCTCGGACCATGGATGGTGACAACTCTCAAGTAAGCACAGATGTTAACCCAATCCCTAAGCCCACATGAGATAAACTCGGTGTGGGAAACAAGGGGGGGGATCCTCATCGTAGTACTTGGGGCGTCCATCAAAGGGGAGTCAGCAGAGAGTTTCGAAGGACACCTTTGATGTAGCTTGTTCCTCGAACGCGCAGACGTGCACGGGGGAAAAGTACCAAGAGTCCCAAGACTCTACTTGGACATGATGGAGTGATGAAGGGTGTGAATTGTGTACCCGACATTCGGGCTTAATGGGATGGCGTGACGACAGAGGAAAACTGTTATCCATGACGGAAACACAGCGTCTGTATCGCGTTAGCCTGAGGTGGGAACAACAAACAAGCATCGACCGTTGACCATATTCGCAACGCGGGATTTTATCGATTTGTTGTCCGAAACCCTCGGGGGCGTTGGCCCGTATCAGTAGGAGAGCCCTTGGGCATTGTATCCAGGCCGTTCTTGGGGGTCCCTCCGGGTGTGAAAGATGATGAAATCCCTGATGCGAGGATACGCAAAGCCTGGAAAGCGAGTGCGGACGTGTCCGAGTAAATCTTGGCATTCCAGGTAATAAACCAGAGTACTCTTAAGCACATTGGTGAACCACCGAAGAAAAAGGATCGACGAAACATCTCATCAGGGGGGGAGCATGGCGTAGTCATCACGAGATCGTCGTAAATGAGGACATGATCTCACACCACACCATATGGTCCCCTCATGGAGGAAGGATAGGCCAAGGGGCCAAGATGGGATGGGGATTCCTGAGAGATGGGGTTGGACCCGAAGCCTAGACGTTCAGGTGATCCTACGTATCCCATGGAGATGGGAATCAAGCCACATGTAGTTCTTGAAGTGCAGTTTAACGTCATGCAGGACGAGGAGGGGAGTAATATACTCCGAAACAAGGGAGGTGTGCGGTATGGCGAAGAAGCCGAAGTGAATGAGGACGTAGTCCTACACTGCGCCACGCACCCTGGGTAAGGGGGGAACCTGGGCCGTGTCCTGGAAAGGCCAAGGTGCCTAAGGTCAGGCATCAGTCTGGAAGACCTGACTGGCTTGTAGTTTAACGTCTTACATGAGGACGTGGGGCCAGGGGCCCAAGGAGGCCAAAGGGCCTAAGGCTGGGCCTCGTAAGGGGAGTTGTACGGCAAGGTACATGATCCCGATGTGAATGAGGACGTAGTCCCACACCACACCGTACACTCCGGGTGAGAAATCCTGGACCGTGGCCCGGAGAAAAGGGGAAGTTATCAGTCAGAAAGGTCTGAATGGTTTTTAGTTTAACGTCTTACATGAGGACGGGGGGCCAGGGGCCCAAGGAGGCCAAGGGGCCTGAGGCTGAGCCTCATAAAGGGAGGGCGTACGGCATGGTACATGATCCCGACGTGAATGAGGATGCAGTCCTACATCACACCGTACACCCTTATGAAGAATCCTGGGCCGTGGCCCGAATCGCTAGCACTTCCTAGGGAAAGTTTGTCACCTTGGGACAGAATCCCAGTCAAGGAGCAGGTGAAGCTCAGTTGCGTTCATCCACGAAAGGGGCAAACACATCCAGGGGGAATATGCAGCCGGGTCGAGGCTTGCTCGACGTGGTTCGGGGAAAAAGTGTGTGCCCTGCCATGTCTTGACCCGAGGGGAAGATTTTGGCTTTTGGGCTGGGCCAACGGACGAAATGTCCGGGCGTTCCTACGTATTTCATAAGGATGAGAATCAAGCCATACGTAGTTCTTGAAGGCCATGCAGTTTAGCGTCATGCGGTGAGGACGTGGGAGGGTAGAAGAACGGGAGTGGGCGCATGGTGCGACCTTTAAAATCTTTGCGCGAGTGGGGTTGCATGAGCGGGGCCAAGAAAGCCTACTCCCTGCCACACAAAGATCCTCCAAGGAGACTATCCCCAGGGGGAATAGTGGAAGAGAAAAGCTTGGGGCTGGGCTCAAGAAGAGGCGTCCGAGCGTTCCTACGTATCCCATAAAGATGGGAATCAAGCCGTATGTAGTTCTTGACATGCAGTTTAACGTCATGCGGGATGAGGGGCATCTCATTCGGGGATGTGTACGGTATGGTACATGATCCCAACGTGAGGACGTAGTCCTACACCGTACCGTACGATCCCGTAAGAGCATAAGTCGGAGAGAAACGAGGGGGCCTGGGGCCAGACCGCGGTGGAGACGGGGCCAGGGGCCCAAAGAGGCCGAGGGGCCTGAGGCTGAGCCTCGGTCAGGAAGACCTGACTGGCTTGCAGTTTAACGTCTTGTAGTGAGGACGGAGAGGCAGTTTAGGGTCATGCAGGACCAAGTCGCAGTTTAGGGTCATGCAGGACCCTCTCGCAGTTTAGGGTCATGCGGGACCACTGCAGTTTAATGTCGTGCGGGACCCTCTCGCAGTTTAGGGTCATGCAGGACCACTGTTTTGCCCTAGGCGAAGTATCGCTTGAGGAATTTGGAATTGGTGGGAGGGGTTACACACTCTCCATCTGTGGTCACCAAGGAGTATGCTCCATTAGGGTAAACCTTATGGATGATATAAGGCCCTTCCCATTTGGGTTCTAACTTGGGTGGTTTCCTACCGGGAATCATTGGCGCTCGAAGGGCCAATACCAGGTCACCCTGTAGAAAAGAGCGGAGACGAACCTTCTTGTCAAAAGCTCTCTCTATATTGTCCTGATGCCTTTCCAGATTGTGCAGGGCACGAAGCCGGTTCTCGTCCAGTGCCTCTAATTCAGCTAGACGGATCTCGGCTACCTCATCTGATGTCTGGTGATCATAAACTGCAGTGCGTAGCGACGGCAGCTCGATCTCAATGGGTAGGACGGCCTCAGCTCCATACACCAGGGAATATGGGGTCACCTGGGTAGAGTTGCAAGTCGTCGTCCGGTAAGCCCAGAGGGCGTTGGGGAGCTTGTCCGGCCAACTCTTCTTGTTCTGACCAACCATCTTCTGCAGAATGTTAGAGAGGGTCTTGTTGAACGCCTCGATCTGCCCATTCGCCTGCGCGTGGTAGCGGGAGGTATGGTTCGACCGGATGTCGTACTTAGCGTACAATTTCTTCAATTTAGCTGCCCGGAAGTTGGTGCCGTTATCGGTGAGGACAGCGTGAGGGACTCCAAACCGGTGGATAATGTTGGAGCTCAGAAAGTCAACGATGTAACGGGCCTTGACCTCGTTGAGCGGAACTGCTTCTGCCCACTTGGAGAAGAAATCTGTAGCGGTCAGGATGAACCTGCACTGGCGGGCTGTTGCCGGCGGATACGGTCCCACTACATCAAGTCCCCATACCGCAAATGGCCAAGAGTACTTGGTGGGGTGGAGGGGTTCTGGCGGCCGATGCAAGAAGTTGGCGTGTACTTGGCACGCGTGGCATCTCTTGGCGTATCCAATACAATCGTGGATCATGGAGGGCCAGAAGTACCCTAACCTCCGGATTTGCTGGGACAGCTTCGGCCCAGCTTAATGGGCGCCACAGGAACCGGCGTGAACCTCTTGCATAAATTGAGGTATCTCTACTCCTTAGATGCAACGGAGGAGGATACCATCGAAACTCCATTTATAGAGGATCTTCTCAAGACTGGGGCCGATCTGGAGGGTAAATTGCAGCGCGCGGCGTCGGATTCGCTCGCGTTCGGCCCGGTCGTCCGGGAGCTGACCATTTTGGAGATACTCGACAAAAGGTGCTCTCCAGTCGGGGGTGGTTTCAACCACTGCGTCTGACGAACCCGGGACTCCCGACGTGGAGGGTCCGGCGGTGAGATGACTTACTCGCAGGCTATCACGGTCCTCTTGGGTGACGGGAGCAATGAATCTCCGGTGGGCCACGTGTATGACCAAATCATCTTGCTCGGGTTCTGCGAGCGACACGGCTAAGCCAGCTAGGTCGTCCGCTTGTCCGTTCTGCGATCTTGGGACATGGGTAACCTCTGGACGAGGGGAGAACTGGGCCATTAGGAGGAGGGTGTACTCCAGTAACGGTGCAAGCTCTGGCTTCCTGATGACGTAGTCTCCATTAACCTGTTTGATCACCAGCTCGGAATCTCCCTTCACATGTAGATGGGGAACATGGATCTCAAGGGCAAACTCGAGGCCGGTGATGAGAGCCTGGTACTCTGCCTCGTTGTCCGTACAACCTTCTGACAGCAGGAACGAGTACGACAGGACGGCTTGTGCCGGGGTAATGAAAACAATACCCAGACCCACTCTGTTGAGTTTGGGGTCGTTGAGACTTCTACCGGTGGGGCTCCGGGAGGCGCCGTCGAAATGAATTTGCCAACATGGGGCATCATGATCGACTGAGAGGATCGTCTCGTCGGGAAAATCCAGGTCCTGGATTGATCCGCGGAGGTTGGATGGGAAGCTAAAAAGTCTGCCAACGCTTGACCCTTAACGGCCTTCTGAGGCACGAACCTGATATCAAATTTCTGGAGAATCACCGCCCACCGTGCTAGTCGGCCAGTCAGCATGGGGCGGTTCCGGATGTACTTCAGCGGATCTAGCCGAGAGATCAATTGTACCTCGTGGTGTTGCAGGCAGTGCCGCAACTTCTGCACAGCGAAGACGAGCGCGAGGCAGCTCTTTTCGATGGGGGAGTATCTGACCTCCGTATCGAGAAGCATGTGGCTGAGATAGTAGAGACTGTTCTCAGTTCCCTCGTTATTCTTCTGGGCGAGCAGCGCACCGAGGGATCTCTCCAGGGCGGTCACATAAAGGACTAGTGGCTTTCCGGAGACGGGTGGCATCAAGATCGGAGGTTGGAGCAGATACTGCTTGATTTCCTCAAAGGCGGCCCGACACTCCTCATCCCATTCGTAGGCAGCGTCTTTCTTCATGAGCCGGGAAAAGGGCTTACACTTGCCAGCCAAATTCGCAATGAATCGGCGTATATAGGCTAAGTGGCCTTGCAGGCCTCGAAGCTCCCGAATGTTGCTCGGGGGAGGCATTTGGCTAATGGCCTTGATCTTCTCCGGGTCAATCTCGATACCTCGGTATCTGACAACGAAGCCCAGAAACTTCCCGGAGGTGACTCTGAAGGCACACTTCAGCGGATTCATCTTCAGGTGACGGGAACGGAGGAAACCGAACACTTTCTCAAGGTCTTTGAGATGGTCCTGGTGCTGGCGTGATTTGACTACAAGGTCATCCAAGTAGCATTCCACCAACGTCCCGAGGGTCGGTTTGAATATGCGATGCATGGCCCTTTGATAAGTGGCACCTGCATTTTTCAAACCGAATGGCATTACCCGGTAGCAAAAGGTACCCTGGGGAGCCCTGAAGGCAGTGGACTCCTCGTCTTCGGGGGCCATCCGGATCTGATTATAGCCGGAATACCCATCCATGAAAGAGAGGGCTTGGAACCCGGCCGTGGCGTCAATCAACAGCTCCGTCACTGGGAGTGGGAAGTCATCCTTTGGGCAGTGGCGATTGAGATCGCGGAAGTCGATGCAGACTCTGATCTGCCCATCCTTCTTCCTGACCGGCACAATGTTGGCGAGCCACTTGGGGTACTGGACCTCCTTAATGAAGTTGGCTTTGATAAGCTTGTCAACTTCGGCCTCAACCATAGCGCCATGGGAAGGGTGCATTTTCCTGGGAGGCTGCTTGAACCCACGATGTTTTGCTGGGAGGCCCAGACGGTGGACGACCACTTGGGGATCCAGCCCTGGCATCTCATCGTAACTCCAGGCAAACACATCGCGGTGCTGTTTGAGGAAGTCTACATACTACTGCCGCTCCTCGAGGGACATGGCCGCACTGATCAATGTGGGTCTTGGATCTGCCTCGCTACCAAGGTTCACCTGTACCAGTTCATCGACCGTGGTAGAGACGCATTATTCAAAGGTTGGGGGAGCATCCTCCAAGTCTTCCTCCCCAGCCGTGGGGGGACTTCCCGCGGTGGAAGATACTTCTGGGCTCTCGAAACCCGAGGGGCAGCTGGTGCCGGCTTGGGCAGCAGTGGTCATCAAATCAGGAGACTCACTTGTCGTTGAGACCATAGCAATGAATGCATTTGATCCGATCCCATCTGGCCTTCGGCCCAAGGGGCCACGCTTGATGATATCAAAGCAGTGGTGATGTGTTGGCCTGAGTCGGTTAATTCCAGCCCGGCGGAATAGACACATATGACGCACCGCCGTTTTCATGAGCTTGACGTCCCGATACCGTACAGGGGTAGGAGGTTCCGGGATGACCCGAGCCTGGTTGATGTAGGAGTACGACGTGATTCTCCGTCGTCGCTTGGACACGGGAACATGCCTTCCTTGCGTACCCGAAACAACAAAAAATTGTCCCATGTCGGGGGTCGTGGCCTCCAACCGGTGGATCGGGAGGATGTAGGCGTCGTCCATGCTTGCCCAGGGATCACTTGTGATCGGGGCGGGCTCATCCTCGCTGACCAGGATTTGCTTGTCCTTACTTTTTTAATAACCCGCATCCAGATAGAGGGCCTCACAAGAAGTGAAAGGGGACGCGTCTACTTGGAGCACGCCTACTCGACCGTTGAGCGAGTACTTAAGGCACTGGTGATACGACGAGGGGACCGCTGCATGCAGATGGAGCCATGGCCTACCCATCAATGCGTTGTAGGCGGTGTCCTGAGAAACAACCATGAACTTGGTGCTGGCAATTAAGCCACCGAACTGGGTCTTCAGGCGGATCTTGCCGACCGGGGTTTGCTCTGTCCTGTCGTACCTCTGGATCCTGAGGTCAGAGGGAGTTAAATCACCTTCGGACAGACCCAGCTTTCGCAGCGTCCGGGTCGGAATTAGGTTGATTCCAGAACCTGTGTCAACGAGGCATCGGCGGACTTCCACACCGTTGAAGTGGCCAGTGATATACAGTGGGCGAATGTGCCCTTGTATAGGAGGGTCTTCATCTTCACCGGAGAACGAGATAACCGCCTGGCATTTGGCGTTTTCAATCGTCTCGGTATAGAAGGCTTCCGCATCTGCCACTTCCGTCTCGAACTGGAGGGGGCTCCTTAGGGCCTCGGCAAGTGCCTCGCGCATTTCAGATGAGAGGCGAAGGGCCTCGAGGATGGAAAGCCTCACCGGGATGCCAGCCAGATGCTTCAGAACATCGTACTTTCGTGCCAAACGCGAACCTCGGCTTACAGGAGGTCGTTCGGCATTTGGATGCACAGCGGGTCCGGCTGGCTGGACTGGCGAGTAACTAGTACTGGGTGCATCTTGCTGCCTATCAGTAGAAGCCTGAAGAGTAGTCGCCGGGCTAGGGTCGGACAGCAGAGGCTGGCCTGTCACCGGGCAAGACTGGTTGTGATATGAACGAGGCGGCTCTCCCTGATCCAGCAACACGAACGGCGGTGGAGGTAGAGCCGAGGGTGCCGGATGGGTCTGCACGTGCTGAGATCTGCGCTGAGCCAGCTGCCTGGTCTCGGTAGCGTGCACGGCTTGGCCGCAAATGCCGGCTGACATACCTCGATGACCGGCGCGGTTGCGATTCCGCCGACGTTGACGTCGGCTGGAAACGTTGGGGAGGTCTTCCTGGGGTTCCCCCTCATCGGGGGTCATATAGGGCTTTACCAGCTCCACGGTGTTAACCGAAGCGTACCCTTGACTATCGCTCGAAGAGTCATCCACCGCTGGGCGGATTCTGGGAGGAATGCCCATTTCGGGAGGCATAAAGTCGCCAAGAGTGCGGGATGACGACGGCACTGACGGTGCACGTGGATCCTTGTGTCGCTGCTGCTTGCCCTTTTGGGCAGAGGTCGACTGGGAAGACGATGCTGAGGCACCAGCTACTTCTTTTGAAGGTTCCGACTGCTTCAGGCGTGCCCGGATGATAACCTGGGCACGGACGACGGTTTTTCGAGCCATCCAGTTGTTGTATTTCTGGGACCCGCGGCTAGGGACCTGCTGCCACTCACCCTCGCTGTCACTGCCGATTTCGGATCCCGCAAAGACGCCTGCCACTTGTGCTGGCGCTGGGCCCAACTTGACTATGTTGTTGTTGACCTGGTCCTGAAGCCAGTCTTTAAACACATAGCATCGCTTGAGGGTGTGCCCCAGGATCCGATGATAAGGGCAGTAGTTGGGGTGATCGGTGAGATGCGCCTCTGCCGGCCTCCTGCACTCAGGCAGACGCACAATCCCTTGCTCTAGAGCACTTCAGAAGTAGCCAGGGACCTGATTTTCGTTGAATGAATAGGTATGGTACTTTCTTTCCGGGTAAGGAGCCCTGGGGGCCTGGTCCTACCGAGGGACCGGAGGGGCCTGCCAAGGAGGCGGCGCCTGGTTGTCTCGCCTAGGTGGCGGTGGCGCATTGCGCGGGGGAACCTGTCGGTTCTGAGGCGGTCGCTGCTGGGCAGGAGCCTGCGCTTGAGGTGGAGGACCTCTGCGGGGTTGCGGGGGTGGTGCCGCCGGTAGCAATTCCAGCTGCCTCGGGGATTCTATTTGAGCCACCGCAGCGGGTTCAGCCCTGGCGGCCCTCCTGGCTGGGATTATAGGGGTCAACAAACGTGCCTGACTAGCCTGTTGCAGGGCCTCCTCGAGGCGCTGGGCCTTATCTGAGAAATATCTGAACCCTCCAGGGTAGTTCTGGGTAATCAAGGAGGGTACCAGCTCTGTCTTGACGTTCCCCACACACATCGTCAGTAATTTCTCCTGAGTCAGTGGCATGTCGAGGGAATACGTAAGTCCTTTCCACCGGGTGATGAAGTTTGCAACCCTCTCATCAGGCCTCTGTTTGCACTTGAAGAGGTCCGCAATGCTGGTCTTTCGCGTGGTGGAGCTGAACTGGTATAAGAACTACCGGCGAAGATCCTCCCAACCGGTCACTGATCCGATAGGGAGCTGGCTGTACCAGATGAATGCCGGACCTTCCAATGTCTGTACAAAACATCGGAGCTTAGCGGCTTCTTGCTGAGCCGGGGTCCCCAACATGGGGCCACACCTGGAAGAGAAATGAGCCAAGTGCTGGGGTGGGTCCCCTGTCCCGTTAAAAGGCGAGAAGGTGGGGTTCCCAAAACCCGGAGGCGCGGGCATATCATCCACCCACGCGGGATAAGGCTTGCCATCCGGTGGGACCACCACCTGCCGTGTTTCCAACGCCTCGAGGCGGGCTGTGAGTGCCGAAATAAGGTCCTCCGGGTGGGGGTCCTTGTCTTGACGGGGATCCCTAACCACAAGCGCATTGCCAGGTTCTTCAACACGGTAGACGGCTTCGGCCGCTCGCGGGTCAACTGGCTGGATGACCTGCTGGGCGACTGGGGGAACCCGGGGTGGATTCTTCAGATTGCCCCGTCGCTCAGGGGGGTTTGGCGAGACGTATCGCGCCCTCTTGCCGTATGTTTCGGCTTCCGCCCTGTCCGCGGCAGTAGCATGGTCAAGGTTGCCCGGAGGCATCTCGCCGAGGGGAAGTTGTTCCTGCCCCGGCCTGGGATTACCATAGTCGGGTCGTCGCTCCGCGGCGCGTTCAGCCAAGAGTTCGTCAACCAGCCTCTTCTGCTCAGCAAGCTGATGGCGTAACGCGGCCTTCTCAGGATCCTCGTCTGTTTTCTGCACAGAGGCGGATGGGTCGGAGTGCTTGACGGTTCCGACGTGCTCTTTACCTTTTCCGGTGTTTCGACTGAGTACCAGCGACTTGGTGGGTACGGGCAGGCCTAGCAGGTTCCTCTGCTGACGGGTGACTCTCCCTGATGGGTCGAGTAGTGGCGGTGCACCGTCTGGGGGGAAGTCTCCATCAAGGAGTTCCAGTTCGTCTTCCCTGTCCACAATGTCGGCCATGTGGACCGCGATTCCTCTCGAGGGCATTTCCTCGATGTCGCAGAGCGAATCGGGTTGTCGTCGAATAGGATCGAACAGAAGGGCAGTATAGTGTCCCCAGCCACGGACTTGCACATGGGGGGTGGCTTCCCCGACGATTCTGCGGAGTGCTTTAAGACTCTGAACGCATTTTTGTTGAAGGGCGCTCTGGTGGCCTGGCGACTCAGGGTGCTGGAATGCAAGAAGTGCGGCTGCATCGATCAGGCGGCATTGCTCGCCGATTTCTTCGAAGTGCTCACGACTTCTAGGGTACTCCACCCGTTAAAAACGGAGGCGATAGTGTGTCGCCCGCAGGGTTCGACAAAGGCATCCCACTTCTTCAGGGGTAAGCGACTCGGGTACACGGAAATTCAGCGCCGCCGTGGGCCAGAACTTCTCCGGGAAATAGTCCGCTGCAAGAATACTCCATAAGCTCCTGGGTTCGTCCTCGGGGTTTGGCCCTACATTACCCCACTCATCAACCGAGGGCAGCTGAGGGACCGGTAGCGGTACCGAGGCGGACCTCTGGGATGGAAAACTCGGCGGTGGAGAATACGGTGAGAGATCAGACTGGCCACCGAATTCTGGGCTTTCCTCTGAAGAGAGAGGTGACCTGACCACAATTTCGCGATAGGACGGGCTAACAGCCACTGCTTCGGGTACGGGAATCGCCGTTACCGGTGTCCGGTCATGTCGTGGCTCTACCGTTGTTGACCCCCAAAACAGCTCCTCGTGATCCCGAGTGGAGGTAGAGGGCGCTTCGGGTGACGATGGCGGTGGCCGCGCGGTCGAAACCTGTGGAATTCTCAGGATTTCTTCCTCCTGGATGTACCTGCGGAGAGAGACGGGAATCCGGTGGACCTCAAATTCTGGGAGAACGAGGCTGACGCGTCTGGTTCCTGCCCTAGTCCTTAATACGGAGGAGCTGGGAGAAGGTTCCATCGCTGAATCGCATTCCGCTTCCGAATCGGAGAAGCGGGCAGGTTTGATCTCCGCCTGGGCCTTCCCAGGATTCTTCTTGTGGCGGCGACGACCCGCTCTTCTGCCTCTGGGTGGCTCTTCGGGATAGGGTTGACCCCTATCAGGCAGCCTTGGGGCGGTTCTGGCACCGTGGCGGAGAGGGCCCCCACTCGAGACAGCCGGGGTGCGAGGGGCACCAGGGCAAATGTCAAAGGGTACATGGGGAGGACCTCCATGAACAGTACCCATGTGGGCGGGGCCTTTGTTGGAACTGGAAGGAGCATGGGGAAGACCTCCATGGTCGATGCGAGTGGAGCGAGGCTGACCTTCACTCCTTGAGTTGCTGTGGCGAGGAGGACCTTCGCCAGTTGCCGAAATGACATAGGGGGGACCCCCACGTGGGAGAAGGACCGGATGGACGGTGCCTTCAGAAGGATGGGCTCCATATCCTGTACAGCGGGCGCGGGAAATGTTTCCGCGCTGAGCATCACTGCCACGGGGCAGGTCTTCCTACAGGATGGGGGCAGCACGAGGCATGCCTCCATGACGAACCTCGGAGCGGGGAGGGACCACGCTCTGTGGAGTAGTGGTACGGGGAGGACCTCCGTACGGGGTGGCATCACCACGGGTTAGCTCGCGGCGATCACTACTTGGGCCTGCAACCCGGAGAGTCAACCCAGCCTGCTCGCGGGGCGGTTGGGGTCTCGATCCCGGTTGGGCGAAGGGGTTCCCCTGCTCAATGTACTCGGGGGCTTCATAATGTACGTCGGTGGTGGCTCGGGCCACTGTAGCTGTCGACGTGGACGCGCCTAGGCGAGCGTCCTCAGCCCGGGCCCGGCGCTGACGTCAGGTCAGGAGGGCCGGTGCAGGTGGTGCAGGGACGTAGTCTGCCTGCTCTTCCTGCGGGGCCGGACGACGGCGCTGACGTGGCCAGACGGGAGCTCTCGCCTGGGGTCCCTGGGTCGGGGCCCTGAGCGGACTGAGCCGGACAGCGCCCACCTCTTCAGCGTAAGGCGAAGAGTCGTCAAGGCGTTCCGGAGATAGGCTCCCGAAACGGTTGAATGTCTGGGTGGGGAGCAGGGGCTCCCTGCGCGGCCGGTTAGGGCGGCGTTGATGGCGGGGCCTGGAGGCCTCCAGGTCCAGGCGGGCCATATCCCTAGTCGGGATGACCCCTTCCTCCTCGTACCTGTGCACGAGGCGGTTGATCACCCTTCGTTGGATGACCTCTGATGGGGAAAGGGGACGTGGACGTCCCGTATTCCGTGATGTGGCAGCCGTCGTGGCGGTGGTGACGCCATGTGGAGTGGTCGTCGTGGTGTTGCCCCTGCCCCTGCGCGGGCGAGGAGCGGATGGTGACCGCATCTCTGAAATAACAACCTGGTTCCTGGCAAGCGAAGGGATCCACTCATTAGTGCTGAGAGGAAAAGGATTGACAACCAGTGCCCCAGCGTTCTTCCATCCTCCATGTCTGTGAGAAGGATCCACGCCAACACGCTACAGAGCGGAGTGCCCCACGTTCTACTACCCCGACTGCCGGTGAGTTTCACGACAGGCCCGCCATTTGATTGGCGGGACCAGGCAACGGATATCTGAATCCGGTGACACGTCAATCTACTGGTGTCTCGAACGCTACTAATCTCCATGCTGAGGAGAAGAATTTCACGTCGGGTTCACCATTTCTGTTTCCGACGCTTTCGCCGGGGCGCGCGCGCGCATCCGTCCGCGAGGGGGGGACGCGCGGCTTTGTTGCCCCGCATTCCCGCTTTCCAAAGGCGGGCGGCATTCATTCCTTGTTCAGGTACGTCTGCTCCTTGATCGAAGCGTGATGATGGGATGTCGGTTCTTCCTTCCGTGGATTCCTCCTCAGAACTCGTCACCTAGTCCGGGTCTCCCTCATAGATTTAATACGTAGTTCGTGAAACTCTTCCCAGTGCCATGTTTCCATGGGCGCCGGTTAATTACGCTGCTTCTGTCGGGACATTCCAAAGGGTCCAGTCAGGGTAGCAACCTTCGGTCAGGGGAGTAGTCACGTTGTGGCATCAGTAGCGTGTCTGGATGCTGGGGTACCTGGCATGTCTGTCTGTTATCCTTGACCACAAGGCTTCTCGAGGGCGTGGAAGCCCGAGGCATCCCACATCGAGCGCAGGGAATTACATGTCATAGACACGTATCTGAGGTTTTCCTCAGCTTCCCGTGTTCAACACAGGGTATGCCGCGAGTTTAACGTCTAGCGGAGACGGATGAGAGTGAAATGGGACCATCGCAGGGGGCGACAGTGAAGTTGGGCTTGAGCCTTGACGAGGCTTCCTACGTATCCCCGTGGCAGGGAATCAAAGTCCACGTAGTTCGGGATGGTGCCGATAAACCGACGTGAAGCTGGACCTTGGTCCGAGGGGAGTTGGGCTTGAACCTCTGGGAGGATTCCTACGTACCATGCCTTGACATGGATCAGAGTCCTCGTAGTTCAAATGGTGGGTCGCAATGGCTTACCACTGGACCAGAATGGTACCCGACGTGAATGAGCGACGGGTGGGCTTGAACCTCATGGAGGCTTCCTACGTACCATGCCTTGACATGGATCAAAGACCTCGTAGTTCAAATGGTTGGGTCGCAATGGCTTACCACCGGACCAAAGTGTAGTTTAACGTCATGCTGGACGAAGATGGGACCCGGCGTGAAGAAACGACGGGTGGGTGTGTCGATGAACCGACGTGAAAGTAGACCTTGGTCCACTATTGGTGGGCTTGAACCTCGTGGAGGCTTCCTACGTACCATGCCTTGACATGGATCAAAGACCTCGTAGTTCAAATGGGGTTTTGTCGGTGAACCGACGTGAAAGTAGACCTTGGTCCACTATTGGTGGGCTTGAACCTCGTGGAGGCTTCCTACGTACCATGCCTTGACATGGATCAAAGACCTCGTAGTTCAGGTGGTCACAACGGCTTACCGTCGGACTGGAATGGGACCCGACGTGAATGAGCGACGGGTGGGCTTGAACCTCGTGGAGGCTTCCTACGTACCATGCCTTGACATGGATCAAAGACCTCATAGTTCAGATGGGTTTCACCGGTAAACCGACGTGAAAATAGACTTTGGTCCACTATTGGTGGGCTTGAACCTCGTGGAGGCTTCCTACGTACCATGCCTTGACACAGATCAAAGTCCTCGTAGTTCAGATTGTCACAACGGCTTACCGCTGGACTGGAATTGCAGTTTAGTGTCGTGTTGGACGTGGGTGAAACTCGACGTGAATGAACGACTGAGCAATGTGGCTTGAACCTCGTGGAGGCTTCCTACGTACCATGCCTTGACATGGATCAAAGACCTCGTAGTTCAAATGGGTTTCGCCGGTAAACCGACGTGAAAGTAGACCTTGGTCCACTATTGGTGGGCTTGAACCTCATGGAGGCTTCCTACGTACCATGCCTTGACACGGATCAAAGTCCTCGTAGTTCATATTGTCACAACGGCTTACCGCTGGACTGGAATGGGACCCGACGTGAATGAGCGACGGGTGGGCTTGAACCTCATGGAGGCTTCCTACATACCATGCCTTGACATGGATCAAAGACCTCGTAGTTCAGATGGTCACAACGGCTTGCCGTCGGACGGGAATTGCAGTTTAGCGTCGTGTTGGACGTGGGTGAAACTCGACGTGAATGAACGACCGAGCAATGTGGCTTGAACCTCGTGGAGGCTTCCTACGTACCATGCCTTGACATGGATCAAAGACCTCGTAGTTCAAATGGTGGGTTTTGTCAGGGTCGGTGCTCACTCTAAGCCCACGTGAGTCATGCTCGGTGTGAGAAACAAGAGGTTGCATGGACCTGACGATCACTCGCGAAGGGTGCGTCCGTGAGAAGCGAAGAGGGGCTTACGCGTTGGGCGGCCCATGGTGTTGGGACTTACTCCAGGATGGAGGCCCATGGCGCGACAGAGCGCGGGGAAGATGGACCTTGGTCCGACGATGGGAGGTGCCTCGTTCCCTATCACGTCCTCCACTGACCTTGGTAGTGGGGAAAGTACCGAGATGCATGGGTGCAATCATCCGTACCAAAGGTTAGGGGCTTACGCTCTGAGGCGACCCTTCCCCTGAGAACATACACAACTCCGACAAGGAGGATCTCATTCCATGTGCGGAAGAGTTCCATTCCCATGGAGACGAGTGGTGTAAAAAATGTTCGAGTTGGGGGGACCCTTCGTGAGGGAGACGAGGTTGGGCCACAGTTTAACGTCATGTGTTGAGGACGTGGTGCTTGGCAGTTTATCGTCCTGCAGCTCGGACGAGGTGGGTTCACTCCACACCCCTAGGGCTTACATAACCGGTACCCTCTGGTCCTTGGGGAAGGGAAGGTGTCGGTAAGGCCATGGTAAAGGGGGGTCGTGGGAGGAACCATCGAGGGGTCCATGTTAGCGTGGCTATGCGAAGAAGCAATAGCCGTTAGCGTGCCTATACGAAGAAGCATTAGGCGAAGCAACGCTACGGGAGGTGTTGTCCATGGGACTTTGAAATCACATCGTGCAAACCTGGAGGGTCGCACGGAAAGAGGAATCGCTAAGCAGAGGAGTGTGCTTCACGAAGTGGGGTGCCTTGGCCTTAGCATGGGGCATAGGTGGGAGTGGGAGGTGCTTCGCGAAGTGGAACAGTGTTCGCGGAACACTGCCTCGCGAAGAAAGAGTGGTTCGCGAAGCAGGGTCCTGCGAAGCAGTGTACTTCGCGAAGTGGAGCGATCCTACCTTAGCATAAGGATTACTCGTATGGATTGGGTGTTTCGCGAAGCACAAGTGCTCCGCGGTTGCCCGGGTTCCCTTGGGAATCCCCTTCCTTTGCGAACGCCCTTGAGCTTCGCGAAGGGCATCCCTCTCGGAAGAGGGGCTCAAAACGAAACAAATCAGAGTCGTGTCGCGAAGTAGAAATACCTCGCGGAGCTCATGATTCCCGGGGCAAAGTGTGCTTCGCGATTCGGGAGAGGAGAAGCCGAAAGGTCGGATTGTCCGTCTCGTGGACTCAGGGGGAGTCGAGTATTTATAGGGAAGGGGCGCCGCGAAGCAGGGCTCGTGCGCCGCCTTCGGGGCTCCGCGGCGGCTCGCGAACGTCAAACGGGTTCGCGGAGGATTACCGCCTCCAGTGCTTCGCGGCGGCTCGCGAACGTCAAACCGGTTCGCGGAGGATTACCGCCTCCGGAGCTTCGCGGCGGCTCGGGAACGTCAAACCGGTTCGTCGAGGATTACCGCCTCCGGAGCTTCGCGGGGCCGCCAAGGTTGGGATGCTTCGCGGCGGGGCTTCGCGGCTGTGCTTCGCGGCTGTGCTTCGCGAGGCAGCGCGCCGGCTGTCTTTTTCGGCCCTTCCTTTCGGGCCACATTTTTGGTGCCAACAGAAGCACTATGATTATGTTCTTGTAGATGAATTTTCTAGGTATACATGGACTTATTTCTTTGCTCACAAGATTTAAACATGTACTAACTTCTCCAAGTATGCTAAAATATTGGAAAATCTTAGTGGACTTAGAATTAAATCCTTAAGAAGTGACCATGGTCGTGAGCTTAAAAATAAAAAATTTGAGTCATTTTTCTAACACAATGTCTTTAATCATAACTTCTCTTCTCCTAGGACACCTCAACAAAATGGAGTTGTAGAAAGAAGAAATAGAACTTTATAAGAAATAGCTCGAACAATGCTTAATGAATATGATCTACCTATTTACTTTTTTGCTAAAGATATTAATATATCTTGCTACATAATAAACAAAGTCTTAATTATACCTATCCTCAATAAGACTCCATATGAGTTATGGAATAATAGAAAACCCAAAGTTAGTTATTTCTATGTTTTTGATTTCAAAGTCTATATAATTAATACAAAGGAAAATCTTGAAAAATTCTCATCCAAAAGTGATGAAGGACTATTCCTAGGTTAATCAACCTCTAATAAATCCTATAATGTTTTTAATAAAAAATGTATGTTGAAGAATCAATGCATACCAAATTTTATGAAACATATCCATAGGAACTTAAGATCTCTCTAAACAACCTTGAAGTTGATATGTAAAACCTAGACATAAATGTAAAATCATCTAATCCTCTTGTTGAGTAATATGTTAAATCAAATAGCTCTGGAAAATCTTCAAAATATGAACATGATGAACCCGAACCTATAGATGACCCTGAGGTTACTAGCCCCTCCATTTCTAGATCAACTAGAACTCTTAAGAACCATACTTTAGATGTTGTTTTTTGAGACTTCAACAAAGGGACACAAACTAGAGCTTCTCTTAGAAATCTGGTTGAACATCAAGACATCTTGACACATATTGAACCTAAGAACATCAATGATGCAATTAAGGATAAATTTTGGTTGATGTCTATGCAAGAAAAACTTAATCAATTTGAAAGAAATATATTTTGGAAACATGTGGGTAGACCAAAATATACTTTCACCATAGGCACTAAATTGGAGTTTAGGAATAAAGTAGATGAATCTATAATATTGTTGAAAATAAATCTAGATTAGTTGCACAAGGTTATAGTCAAGAATAAGGAATTAACTATGAGGAAACTTTTTCACTTATTTCTAGACTTGAGGCCATCATAATATTGCTTTCTTATGCTGCACATATTAATTTCAAAATGTATCAAATGCATGTTAAGAGTGAATTCCTAAATGGGTATATTGTTGAGGATGTTTTTTTTGAACAACCACCTGGTTTTACAACCCCTCATTTTTAAAATCATGTTTTTAAAATGACAAAATCTTTATATGGATTAAAATAAGCTCTATGAGCTTGGTATAAAAGATTAAGTAGTTTTCTCATTTCAAAAGGATTCACAAACGGAATTGTTGATCTTACACATTTTATAAAATGAATTTCTAAAGATATTATAGTAGTTAAAATCTATGTTAATGATATTATTTTTGGATCTTCAAGAAATTATTTATGTATTGAGTTTTCAAAGATGATGAAAAATGAATTTGAACTGAGTTTAATGGGTGAACTCAAATTCGATCTTGGATTTCAAAATTTTCAAAATAATAAAGGTCTCATTTTAAATCCAATTAAATATACAATAGATATTTTAAAAATATTTGGCTTTGATAGTATTAAAAGTAGTGACACTCCAATGATTACTACTTGTAATTTGTATCTTGATAAAGATGGTAAATCTATTGGTCAAACCACTTACAGAGGAATGATTGGAATATTTCTCTATTTGACTTCTAGTAGGCCAGATATAATGTTTAGTGTGTGTATATGTGTTTGTTTTCAAGAAAATCCCAAAGATTCCTACTTGAATGTTGTTAAAAGAATGTTAAAATACTTCAAACATACTATCAATTTAGTTTTGTTTTACCCCAAAGGACAGTCATTTAATATAGTGAGTTATTATGATGCTGATTTTGGTGGATGCAAGTTAGATAGAAAGAGCCCCTCTGGGACATGTCGCTTTTTGGGAAAATCTTTAGTTTCATAGTGTAGTAAGAAAAAATTATGTTGCATTTTCTACTACTTAAGTTGAATACATAGCTGCTGGTAGGTTTGGTGCACAAATTTTGTGGATGAAACACACTTTTATAGACTATAGATATCTATTTAGACATGTACCTATAAAATGTGACAATACAAGTGCTATTAACATTTCCAAGAACCTATTTTCTCACTCTAGAAAATAAATATTTACGTAATACATCACGTTTTGAATGATCATTATCAAAAGGGTGATATCACTTTAGAATTTATTGGCATTGAATATCAACTTTCTAACATATTCACTAAGCCATTGAACTCTGAAAGAAAAAAATTACATCAAACATGATTTAGGAATGATCAATTAGTAAGACCTTGTATTTTCCATTTCTTTAATCTTTTTTGTGAGGTTTCCATGCCAACATCATTATCATGCGAGAACTATTGTCTTGCCAACACCATTGTCATAATGACACCACTGTCATGCTGAAACCATTGTCATGTCGACATCGTTAGTATTTCATAGAGTCTATCATGCCGATACTGATGACTCATTTTGCTTCTACATTTTATGTTTTTATCAAAATGACATTGTTTCATTAAATCCAATGAACACGATTAATGATTTTGTGATTGTGTAATTTCAAAATCCCTAAATGATATAAATTTGAATCGATCAACTCTACTCCTTTACCGCAACTCTCTCTCTCTCTCGACCGCCTCTCTCTTTCTTTACCCTCGACCTTTGTCCTTCAGACCTCCAGACTGAACTGATCATAATGGCGTGATTGAAGTCAGCTCTGGAGGAGGGTTAGTCTCATGTGTCCAACAAATAGAAAGGTGAATCAAGAAAACCTTTAGGTCCTAAAAATCCTAGTCTGGTAAACCATGTTGTAACCTCATAGAAAGAGGTTTTGGTGGAATGGATCTTGGAAAGAAATTCTTTGTTGTTGAAAGTGCTGAAAGATCATGGATGGTTTGAATGGTTCAAAAACAATGAAAGATTTTTTTATTTGAAGATGGTATATGAATTATACATGAATATAGAACTTTTGCTGGATGGAAGTGATGTTGCTTGGGTGAAGTTGATTGTGAAAGGGTAGAGAATATCTTTCTCTTAAAGGAATTGGGTTTAGGGTCTTAAGGTACCTCATAAAGGATGGTTTGATTATTACCAAGGTACTTCTCCTCCTGAATGTGATTTATTTTGCTATAAGACATCTTTGAAAGAGCTAACTGGGAGTGAGGAACACAAGATACCCATTACCTCAGAATTAAATGGTGAGTGTAGAATTTTATTCATGTTTATTTAACACCAGATTTGTACCTGGAAAAGGGGAATTGTCTTCACTCAAGTATCAGGATGTATACTTAGTTTATTTGCTGTAGAAAGGAGTTAAATAGAATCTATGAAGATCTCTGATGGTGCACATTAATGAGATGATAAAACCTATTTCTAAGCCAAATTATCTCCACTATTATAGAATGATTTTATCTATTCTAAAGGTAAAAAGGGTGTGTAAATGAAGCTTATGATGTTGTAGTTGGTGAATTTAGTGAAATTTTCTTAATCTCTGACATTTGTAAGATAATGAAAATTAATTGGAACCCATGGAGGAAGGAATGGGTTGGCGATAAAGATAAATTGTATGAGATGTTTTATTCTATAGATCATTCAGTTAGACTAAGGGATCTAGTGGATCCTGTCCTTGGTCCATATGAAAAATTATTCTAAAGATGATGAAGAGGAGCCTACAACTCCTATTGGAGATTTGGGATCACCAATTGATGATAGAAGTGACCCAGACACTACTAGACCAACAAAAAGAGTCTCTATTGGAACTTCAAGTCCAACTCTGGACTTACCTTCTCATGAAACTATTCTCAAATCTACTGGATATGAAGAAATATAAGTTGAGGGTAGTGTAGAGTATGTCAGTGAATCTAATGAAGAATAAGGTGAAGCAGAAGATGAAGAAGAAGCTGGTAGTGGTGAAAGTGGTTTAGAATCAATAATGGAAGAAGAAGATGAGAAGGTTGATGATGAAGTTGGGGATGAAAAAGATGAGGATGGTGATAATGAATAAACTGATTAAAGTGGAAGTGATATTGAATCCGATCATCCTAATGAGAATCCAGATGCTGATAGTGTGTAAGTTGCTGAAGCTAATACTGGTGTATCTGTTGAGGGTAATGTTCAAGAAGAAAATTCTGCTCCAAATGAACCTGTTGCTCATGCTATTAATATTAGTAAAATAACTCTACATAAGGAAAAGTAATCCATATAGTAAGCTTTGACTGAGGGTAAGCAATCTACCATGAAATATGACACTGAGGGGGATCCTCAAGGACCAGTTGTTCAAGCTGATGAAGAGCATAAAACTGGAAGAGTAAGGCTTGATACTATTACTCCTCTAGATTATGATTTTCTTGATGAATGGGAAAGGAATCCTAGTTATGTAGCCTTAGGATTGAATTATGAATATTCTGATGATGAATTTTTTGTAATTGTTTCACGGGAACCGGTGGATGAGACCACTTCTAGTAACTATGTAACTAAGGACAATTTTGAAAAATTAATGCAAGACATATGTTCCTCCATAAGACACTCATTTCAATATCAAATGAGGTATGATATTGATGAATATAGGAGAGATAATACTAAGCTGATTGAAAATTTGAAAGCAATTTGATCTATGGTTGATGGTGTAAAGAAAGCTAGTTCTTCTAGTTCTACTTCTGCCTCAACTAGTTTGTCTCAAGATGATGCTACTTCGGTTTCCAAGATGGTAATAAAAGAAATTCAACCAAATTTAATTACTACTCTAGAGACTATTGTGACAAGAAACACCAAACTTGGTAATTATATGAAGAAGTTAACCATAGGTATCAATGCCTTTACAACTGATTAGAGAAATACAATAGAAAATTTCATAAAAGGACTTAAGAATCGTGTTTCTCATTTTAAAGGTCTTGAGTTTTCCAAGATAAGAAAAGAAGTCCAGGAACTTACCTCCTCCACTCTTTCTTAAACCTATTCTCCACCTACTTGGCCTTCCCAATCTGTAGATCTTTCTATTATTAGTTCAGTGTTGAAATAGGAGTTGTAATATTTGATTGCAAGTATGGCCAATGTTGAGGACACTCCAGAGAATGTGCATGATAATGTGAAGCATTATACAAGGAGTGCTTCATAGACTTAGAAAGAGATGACCATAAGGGTTAATGAGTATTTCTGAAAACTCATTACAAAGCATCAAGTGAATAGTCTGTTTAAGTATTTGATCACAAATCTTACTCATCATCTTGTGAAAAAGGCCTTTAATGGTCAGATTCATACTCATAGAGAATTTACTCTATTGTTGGAAAAGTTTATAGAAAACAAGGTCGATTTTGAAAAGGATATAAAATATGGTGTAGATTTCATTGAAGAATTCACCATGCTATTAAAAACATACCTCCATGTCCAAAGTGAATCCATTTTGGTACCACATGCTGCACCACATGGCCCTGCTAGTTCGGTGTCTGCTCAACCTTAGATGTTAGTTTCTCAGGATTTATCTTATATCATACCAGTCATTACAAAAACTATTCTGTCTTAACTTATTTCTCAGCATAGACCATCCCTTGCTTATACAGTTCATGAATGATTTCCTCAACTTCCTCTCAAAACTCATTCTGACCCTCCTGCTTCTCATCCTAATCCTCTAGATGAACCATCCATTTATCCTTCTGATAAGGGGAAGGAATCCCTTGATCCCACCTTATAGTGTGGAGTTATTTTTTTGATAGGGCTGTTTCATTGTACTTTTTATTTTTTAATGTAATCTATTTATGAATTCTATTTCATTGTTTCTACTTTACTGTTGTTAGTGTTCTTTTCACCTATTTCTTTTTGATAATCCCTAGGGGGTGGATTTATTAAGCATTGATAAAACTTTATTAACCATTATTATTAGTTTAAACATTATTATATGTTTCAGCATTATTATCTCTAATACATTATTTTAATCTTCTCTCTGAAATATTAGTATTCTCCATTGGTACATACTAATTCCATGATTTGTGATTATTAAAAAGGGGGAGATTTTTGGAACATAGATGTTTTTTGCCACTATCTCTAACTATAATGGTTTTAATTATCACATATCATGTCATATATTAACATATATATTATCTTATGTAAGATACTATATTAGTTCAAAGCATTATCTTGAATACCAGATCAGTTCATTTATATAACTATTTATGTGTGTTTAAGTCTTTTCAAGCTTATAACTATTTATCTATTTGTTTATGAGTTTTATCACCCTCTGAATTTGCTGAAATGAATTATAGACAAAAAATATAAAATTATCTATGTATTTTTCACTGACATCGATAGACAAGTGACTCATCGAAAAGATACGACTCACTGACAGACAGACCAAACAAGCATATATTCTAAGTAGGTAAAGCTGACATCGTTGGAATGAATCACCGTTGGAGACAGGTGACTCACCATTGTACATGACCCTGATAGACGAATGACTCACTGTTGCATATGAATCACCGACTTAGATAACCTACCGTTAGTCCAAGTGACCTACCATTGCATGATGCTACCAATGTAAGGACTCACCATCAGTTGAAATGTGTCACTGTTAGTTCAAATGTCTCACCGATAGTTAAACTGTATCACTGACAGAAGTAAGGAATCACTGATAGAAAGACTCACCGATAGAAAGAGACATCGATAGAGGGAGACACCGACATAAGGAGACACCAACAAAAGGAGACACTGATAGAAGGATACACCAATAGAAGGAGACAATGATAGATGGTGACATTGATAGACAAGTAACCAATATATTGTTTAAATCTACATTTATTAATATTATTTATAATGGTCATATTTTTGTTATTTAATGACTCTGATATAATTAATTCCTACTTGCAGACATGACAGCAGACAATACAATGTATGAGCTTTCTCTGTATGCATATTCTCATGCTAAAGAGTTTAAAGAAGAAAACAAGCATGTGAAAAAATGGAGTTGACTAAAAGTAGTACATGATGTGTGCGAAGAGAGGAATAACTGAAGAACATAAAATATCATGAAACTACTATGAACCCAATAACTCAAAAGGAAGAACAGACATGGAGATCAAGAAATCAAGCTAAAACTACTAATCTGACCTTGAACAACTTTCGAACAAGAAGCTGAACATCTCATACTTCTGGAATCCAGAACACAGGGGCTATGAAACTCTGTTTTGAAGTCAACTTTCAGAAGAGGAATTGAAAGTCAAATCCATTTCATCAAACGAGTCCAGATCTTCACTGGATAACACACAAAGACTTCTAAACCTAAATCTACACCTTTAAGTTCTTTTGTGTTCATTTATTTACATTTATTAGTAGTGTGTGTATATGTATGTTACATACACACTGACTCATGTTCATTACTAGAGGATAACTGAAATCCTCGAACACACATTCTATTTATCCATTTGTATCCCACATAGAACTGTGGAAGAGGTCAAGTGTGACTTGTTTTCTGTTTTCCAATGAATAACTATGGTAGAGTTCAAGTGTGACCTAGACATCCTTATGTGCTGTTGTGAACCCCAATCCAGGATATGGATCAAACTATTTATTAATTTAAAATTCTTCGTGGTAGGTGATCACTAAGTGGAGTGGACTAGGTCTAATCTTGAGACTGAACCTCTTGTTTATTTCTGCTATGTTTTTACTCTTTAGTTTTACTCTATTTTATCACGTATTTCATAACACTAAATTGAAATCTAATAGTTAGTATTATCAAGTGTTTATAAAAGTATTGACTTATTAAGTTAGTTTAAAAATCTATATTAATTTTCAAATTGATACAACTGAAAACTGATCAATCTTTTGAGAAATTAATTGAACTGTCAAGCTCTTATAAATTCACTACTGGCTAACATGGAAATTGAATTTTAGGTATTGGGGGGATTTCAATGTACCAATTTTTGAGAAGAAATTTTTATAGATACTCAATTACCCCCCTTCTTGAGTTCTCTACTCTAACCAACACATGGGAATTAGAAAATGTTATAAAGGAAAAATATCCCGACTTGTTTAACTAATCAATAAAACTAAGCGAACCCAATTTCCAAGAGCAGGGAAGAATGTAAAAACCCATTTAATGATATGATAAATAATTTTTCATATCTAATTATTATTCATTAATTATATTTTACAGATTCATATTCATTATAATTGTATTAACTAATTTTTTAGTCAAGAGAGAAAAATATTTATTTCAACCCGAATTGGATTTTCAAACATTATAAGGTTTTATTTAAAATAATTATTTAAACATTATAAAATATTTATATGAAATAATGATATTAATTTTTGAATTATTCATGTAAAAATTATCTTAGGATCAAGTTTTTATAATTTTCTGAAATGTTTGATTTTTTAATGAATAGTGAAAATATTATTTTTTATTAAAAAAAGATTTTTTCTTTTCAAGCATTTTAAAAGTTAATTTTTTTAATAAATATTTTCAATGTAACATTATTTAATTTATATTATTAATAATACAATTAATTTCATTTGAATCAACATTATACTTGAATTTGGAATAAAAACATTTTTATAATTAAAAGGCATTTTTCTGAAAAACAGTTTTTCATTGGGTTTTGTGGGTTTAATTTTAAATTAAATTATTCCACTTATATAAATTAAATTTGATAAAATATATTAAATGTATGGAATAAAAATAATTAATATTATTTGATATTTAAACTTAATTTTTTGTCTTAATGAAAATTAAAAAATAGTTAAAAATGGTTACCATAGTTAAATTTAAAACAAGTTTACCAGGGGTTAAACTAAAAATATAAGTGTTTAAATGACCTATAAACATGCATAATTCTAATATATGAATATATTTATACTCTATATCATTTAATATTCTAAAATTTTTCATTTTGATTCATTTTAGTTGACCAATACATTAATATATTTTAATCATTTTAAAAATTCCATCTGTGACCTTTCCCCCACTAATAAAAAGACACCCCTATCCTATTCTATACACACTTAAATAATATTTTGGATATATTAATCCATTGAAAAATCCCTTCCTAACATCCCTTCATACATCCTAGAGTCCCTGGTTTGATAAAAAAAATATGCTTAGCAATGCTTTTGGTATAAACTTAAAGAGGTTTTCCGAAAAAATAGGTAAAGTTCTTAATTGTTCCTTTTCATTTTATTTATGCTTCTACCTTCTTAAAATAATCTTAAAACATTATAAGAATAATAGCAACATTATCTACCATATACTGAGATTTTTTATGTTAATGTAATAACCTATATTTGTAACTTTTCGGCAAGAATTCTACTAAACTAGTGCCTCAAGCCAGTTCACTACATGACCTCAGGCGTGCTTCCGTATACACTAAAGGTTGATGACTAACAATGGGGGTTTAAGGTGGTACAATGAGGATAATATAACCCATATAAAATTTGAAAATAACAATATAAATAATCAATCATGATACACATCATATAACTTAGAAAAAATAATTTAAAATCAGTATCTCAAATAAACTGGAAACTGAATATGACAAATATAACATTTCTATACATCTAATGAAATTCATTAAGGAAAACACAACCATAATTTCTATACATCTGAACTCCCCCTAGACCAGTTATATGACATGACAAAATATAATAAAAAAATAAAAAATAGTTTTACGATATCTCTAGGTCAAACCTCATCCAATCTCCTGATACAATTAGAGATATCCTTCCTGGTGATGAAAAACTAAATCCAGATCCTCAACCCAAACTTGTGACTACAATAAACATATAAGAGTTTCCTGGGTAACAATGTATAGCAGTGATCGAATATGATTGGGAGTAAAACTAAGTATTCCACCACCAATGGTGTCTAAATAAAATACTTGTCAAAGAAATAGTGCATGCAGATAAAAATTTGGATAAATAAATGGAACAAAAAGAAACACATATCTCAAAAGGTAAAACTGTTACTAGTAACCCATCAGAACTCATTTTCTAAGGTGACACCCAGGACCACCAAATATGAATAGAACCAAGTCGGTCCTCTGGTTCATAAAACATGAGGTGAAACATAATTTAAATAAAGGAAGGGTATTTTAATATTTCATCTAACTCACAAACTTATAAATCATCAATCCATATCTCTAGTCCTCAGATGTGGAAAGTCTTGTGGGACATCAAACACAATACCTATAGAGTATCTTGTCAAACACTAAACCATGAATGTTGAGTACCATGCCAAAAATACAAAACAATAGTTGTGGAGTGTCATCTCCAACTCTAATCCTCGGATGTAGAGCACCATGTGAGACATATGAAACCATACTTTTGGAACCTCATGTCTAAATCTAAACCTCAGATGCAGATCACCATTTCTAACTTCTAAAACCATACCTATGGAGGATCTTGTATAATTTTCTAAACCTCATATGTAGAGCACCATGTAAAACAACTAGAACCATAATTATAGAAAACTATTTCCCAACATAACACATAAACATAGAATTCCAAGTCCAACCTTAAACCTTTAACTTAGAGTGCCATGTCTAACCTTAACCCATTACCACATTTACCAAAAAAGGTTCAAAATCTTGACCTTTAATAACATTGGAAAATCACACATAAAACCCTTTCATTTAACAAGGTCCAAACACAATTTCAACATAAAAACGTGGCATGAAATTTCTATCCCTTTTACACACATCAAAACCTTCAAAAAGAGACGTCACTATATTTTTCACCAAAGGGGAAAACACCCATCTATTTCATATAAAATTTGAAAATCCATTTTTAAAACCCTTTTTATATACCACTTAGAGGTCAATAGATCAATTTAAAATAATAACCATTTAAAAACATAGCTTACCTGCTTTGAATTCCAAAACTATATCAACCCAAAACACATGGTTAAAACCATTTCCAATGCCTCATTGGTATTTCATAATTGATTAGTACAAAAAAAGTTCCAATTCCTCCTTATAAAATATTATAAATAATTTATTCTTAAATTCCTTATAATTACCCTATAGCCATTAAATCATGAAAATCAATGAGATTAACTGGATTAATCTCGTAACCCACTTACTTCACCCTTCACAACCCAACTTCACCATTCTCATGAAATGAAACACCACATGGGCAGCTATAAGTTTAGTACCATAAACACCAATGGATATAGTGGTATCTATGGAAGTATAAAGTATTAAATTTAATTCCAAAATTCCATTTATAATATCCAAGGAAACTAACACACCACACATGATATTTAAATACCAAACAAGATACACATGTAAATCAATTATAAAGACTATGGATAAATCTCTTAGATTAGATACCTTATTTAATGAATCTTTTCATATAATTTTAAAACCCTGATGCCCTTTCCAAGGCATGTACAGTCCTCATACAAAATCCTCAACACCCAAATGATATCATCTAAACCACCCAAGCTATCACACCCCGATCTTGAAATATTAATTATTTTAATTATTTAATAATTTTTAGCCATACTATTGAGTTCTAGAAGTTTGTGGTCTGAAATTTAAATTTTTGGAGACATTATAGTTGTTGCATAGTTATCCTACATGGTTTGTAGTAATCATTCGGTGCTCATGCAGGCACCCAGGTGGGTTTGTGTTATGGCCCAAGGGTTAAGCATGGTTTATTAAACTGTGTGGAAAGCGTGCAGTTGAGGTCTAGGAGTTGATAGTTCCGAGTGGTATGGTTTGAGCATGGTTTTATAAAATTTACATCTTATTAGGGGTAACTATTTGAGGGTGTCTGGCCTAGGTAGTGGCTAGCACACAATTTGGTAAACCATACACAAATCATGAAGGTTTCCCAATTTTTTTAAAGTTGTTTTTTTATTTTATTTTTATTTTTCATTATTTTTTTCTCCCATTTATTTTTATCCTCTCTTCTCCCCTATGTGTTACATGACCCCCTCCCTTCATCTCCATCCATGCGTGTCACCCCCTCATCCATGCCCTCTCCTTTACAGTGTTTCATCGGATCTCTATGGGTTTTTTGGTTTTCAACTCAAGGCAAGACCTCATATTCCCTCCTTCTCCATTCTTTTGGTGTTTATCCTCTCCCCTATTTTGGCGTGCGGTTTGGACAAGCACTATGATTTTGGTGGGCCAATTTTTGATGTTTCTCTTCTTAATAGGGCATGTGATGGGTCTCTTGGGACTTCTTGTCACATGTTTTGTCATCTGCCACTGAATACATAGAATTTCAGACTATTTTGATCTACCCACCATCGTTTTGTGGTTGGTTTCATTCCACCTTTTATTTTATCCCAATTTTTATTTGGTTTGTTCATGATTTTTGGGATCCTCATATTGTTATAGTGCGTCTTGTACCTCTTCGAGGAGGATTTGAGCCTCCATTGTTAAAGACTTATAGGTGTGTTCATAGTTATTCATGTAAATTTGTAAGTTACCCCTATATATATTCACCCATGGTAGGATGAATATATATAATGGTCTATGTTTTCTTATGTATATATATTAAGATTCATTTGTTTGTAAGTGTAAAGGGGTATATGTAGGTATAATAATATATATAAGGATCCCCTTGTGCATATTTGGCCATAAAAATGTGTACATAGGGTCTAGGTGTCCTTATATATATCTAAATGTTCATATACGTGCAAGTGGAAAGGGAAAAGTCTATTTGGAGACGTCAAGCACCGCACCTTGAGTTTCGAAAGGGTCTCATATTCCTAGTTCTTTAAAATTTAAATCTATAATTGATTGATGTTTTATAATGTGTTTTCCATTTATATAAAATTTATGTGTTATCTATATATAACTGATTATGGTTCTTGGAATGTTTATTCTAGCTTGGTTTCTAAGTATTATCTTAATATTTTAAAATCGATTAATTTGATTTAATCATGGTTTCAAGCTATGATTGTTTTTAAACATGAGGCGCCTTTATGATTAAATTGTAATTTTAAATGGGTTTGTAACTTAAAATTGTTGTGAAATTATGATTTCAAAAATGAAAGTATTCTATTTAAAGTAATGAGGCATGTTTGGAACTTTGAGAGTGATTTTTGGAAGTGGAAAATCCCTCTTGACACACTCCCCCTTATTTTATAAATGTTATTTAAGTGTTAATGTGTGATTTGTGACATGTTATGAGTGTTGAGGCTTGTGTATTATAGTCTAACTTGAAAAAATGAGGTTCACTCAAGGAGGGAGATCAGTGGTGTGAAGTTGGATGGATTTTTAGGTAAATAAAATGATATTTAAATATATGTTATCTTGGTAAAATATCAAAACCATTCAAAATAGAGAACATGGGAAACCCAGACATGTAGGTGGGAAGACTAGGACTAGTATGCTAGGTAGATTAGCAGGGTTGAGGCCCAGTTTCCCCCTAGCTGGTTTGAGACTATAACACTAACTAAACATGTGATGATGATTAGATACCACTAGAACATTGGATTTAATCCTCTATACTGGATCATTCATGAGGATACTATGGGTTATGGTTCTTATACCATGTCAATGTGGTATCAGGATCCTAGGTCTCCACTAACCTAGCTAGTTAGGGTTTTCCAATGGTGCTTGCTACCATTTATTCCTATTTTCTATGGTATTTATTTATTAAATTATTTGTGCTCAGTATTCCTTTCATTTCAAAAATGATGAAAAACATGTTTTACTTACCCAAGATTTGTGACACCTGATGTTACGCTTTTATACTGAAATGTTTCCATCATTGCATGCTCTTTCTTAGAAAAGAAATATTGAAAGTGTATTATTCTTTATAAATGGTTTTAAAAATAAAAATGGGGAAATGGATTTTATGAAATTTCAGCTTGTTGCTTATTTTAAAAAGAAATAGAAGATCCTATTTTTATATAGATGTATTTTCAAATGATCTTGAAATGGTTTCCATTTTAAAGGAAGGGCATAGGGAATAATTTATTTAGGAATGACTACTGAGTTTTAATACTCACGCCTATAAATTTATTTCTATTTTTATCTTGGATGTTGCTTCCAGCTCTGTCTCTTTCAATATGGGGCGACATCGGTTTAGTGGTCGGTGGTGACCTACAAGGTCGCATGGATGTATGTGTAGTTTTGGTTTCTATTAGTTTCTAGTGATATTTTTATTGTTTCCATCATATTTATTTATTTTTCATTTTTTATGGTCCAAATCATTCCCAATTACTTATATTTGATGTCTGACATAGGTTTCCAACCAGGGATGATCGGGAATGCCTCTCAGGCCTTATTACAGGTTGGCTTGGGTGACCGATTCGGGGTCTACCTGGGTTGGTTCATGAAAAAATAGTATTTGGGGAGGTTTAGACCTTTAGATTTTGAGATTTCTGGTAGTTTTGGAGATAGGATTTTTATAATTCACATGGTCAGTCATGGGTAGGTGTTTTGGTCACCATCTATTCAGAAGGATTCATAAATTGCTAGGGTCATCCAAGATGGTCTTGCCTGAAAATCCAAGCATGGATCTTAGGATTTTTCAAAGTAGTTGGTTTTGTTTGAGAATTTATATTTGGTTTTTATGATTTGGTTTTAATTATGGGTGGGATTAATATGGTTCATGGTAGTTGTCCATGGTCTCATAAACCATGCGCAGACCATGAAACTACATCTAATGACCTCTGATGTGCTCACCCTGTTGGTGCATGGTATGTCAAACCATGTGGCCAATCCATGTGTATCATTTGTTCCTCTGATATTTTGGATTTTTTACCATAGGTTCTAAAATGGTAATTATTTTATTGAAATTGGATTTTCAAAATTAGAATCTTGTGTTCTTTGAAAAGTAAAGGGGTTGAATTGGAAATGGGAGTTTTTTTGGAAATGGAATAGTTTTCCAAAATGTTTTGGAGGTTTTTGGAAATATTTCTAAAATGTGAAATGGATATTTTTAGAAACTAAGATTTTGGAAATTATTTGTTTTGGAATGATAAAAAGTGGTTTTAAAAAATGATTCGGCTTGTTTTTAAGAGCGGATTGGAAGGGGATTTCTCTATTTGACACTTGGTATTCCTATGGATGCTCAAATGTATGTATTTATGTGGTTGGTCAATAGTTGATGGTATTTTTAGAGGTGTTATCAAATTTAAATTGATGTATACATATGTGTGAGGCTTCATGGAATACAATTGGTATGTTCCTAACCTTTCTAGCTTGTTTTTTTATGAAAAGGTTTTCAAAACGGGGATTAAGATGTTTTGATGAGTGGGTGTGTTGGAATGATTTTAGTGCAAGATGAATTGAAATGGAAAGAGGAGTTTGAAATGGATTTTTATGTTCAAATTATTTTAAGGTGGAAATTTTTTTTTAATTCATAATGAAATTGGTGGTTTCAAAAAGAGCATTTTGGTTCCATTGTGTGGTTCTTAGTTTTTGAATTGGTATTTTTGGGTGGAAATAGTGTTTTGATTTTGGGTTTTTGATTTATGATTGATATTTGAATAATTGTTTGTTGATGTTCTTAGGGTTAGTTCTTTGCTTCTTATTTAGAGTATTCCACCCAGAAAGGTCCAAAAGTTTCTAATGGATCTCTTTCAATTTTTAGTTTTTCCCATATTCCTAGTAGAGTATTGGAGTTGAGTTATTTTTTATATTGTATTTTTCTCATGGTGGCCAATTTTTTTTAGAGTTTTTGGTGTATCTTTAGGATTTTGATAGCGTCTTCAAGTCTTTGGGAACTCTAGATTTTGTGAGTGAATGAGTTATTCCGGTTCTATTTAAAGGGCCATGTTTTCACATTTGTTACACCACTGAGTCGTCTGCCTTCAATGTGTTTAGTTTTGGAAATCTAATCCAATTTCTATATTCCTATAAATGTTTTTCAATGATGTGGATCTAGATAAGTTCTTTAAAAAGTGTTTCTAGATAAGGAAACCCAAGTCAGAGGTTTTCATCTTTCAATTGTGGGGTAGCAGATGCTTCAAGACATCAAGGCTCCATCCATAGGTCCCGAATTGAAGCTTTTCACGTAGTCAAGAATTGTTGGGTATGTGGGACATTTTTATATATTTTGTCTCCAATGATTGAATGGGGATAGTTTAAGTTTCTTTGTTGTAGCTTATTTATCTTTGAAGGTTCTATTTTGTTGTAAAAGGAATATAGGCCATGTTTCCTTATTATGGTCTTCTTTTTTTTAAAGTTTCTCTTTATTTGTATGAAGGCTTGGTGGTCTTATTTTCATGCATGCTTTGTGGTTGTGTCTTGTGGATGAAAACCCTTGAATGTTTGTATCTTTATGAATTGATTTTTGTTTTAGGTTTTTCTCACTTTGTTGATGCTTGTATCTTGTAGAAATGATGAATTATGGTTTGGTTTTCTGATCGGTTTGGGGTTTCTTCCATTTGGGACCCCTTGTAGTGGGGGTTGGTCCATATTGGGGGTTCTTGTTTTGGTTCATGTCGGTAGTTTTATAGTTCTATTGTGCGAGGAGATTCAATTTTGTTCATTCTAGTTGGGTTCTTATGGTGGAGAGAACCCTCCTCTTTTCCCCATGGTTCCTCTTATTGTTCTCCTCTTTAGAGTTGGTCGGGTGTGAATTGTGGAGTTAAAAGTGTCACACTAAGGTTCACGGTTTTTTTACTCTCATGTAGTTTCAGGTTATAATTATTTCCCTCATTTCTTTTGGTGACTTTCTATGGGAATAAATTGTTAATGGTTAGGAGAATGGTCACACCCCGCCCGTAAAATATTGATTATTTTAATAATTTAATTATTTTTATCCACACCTTTTGATTTCGGGAAGCTGGTGGGCCAAAATATTTTTTTTGAGGATTTATAGTTGTTTCACGGTTATCCCAAATGATTATTAGTATTCATGTGGTGCCCATGTGGGTTCACAAGTGGGTCTGTGTTCTAGTGAACATCTTGCACATAGTTTATTAAACTGTGCATCAGTTCTGTGATTGACCTCTATGGGTAGGCAGTGTTGAGTGGCATAATTATAGAATGGTTTTCTCAGTATTTCCTCTATTTAGGGGTAATAGTGTAATGGTTCCTATCTTGGGAAGTATACAATGCATGGTTTTTTTAAATCATGTACAAACCATGTGGGTTGCTCAGTTTTTTAAAATATTTTATTTTTTTCTTTTCTTTTTCTTTTTTAAATTTTTTATTTCTTTCATTTATACCTTTTAGTTGCATACTTCTTTCTCCCCTATTCATCACACAACCCCCTCCCTTCCTCTCTAGTCACACGCATCGCGCCCTACTCAAATTCATCACCTCCGTAGCATTTTGTCAGATCTCTCTTGGTTTGTTATTTAGTGTCTCGAGGTAAGACCTCCTCTTCAATAATTCTCCCTTCTTTTGGATTTTTTCCACTCCCCTCTTATAGTGTGTGGTTTGAAAATACCTAGGGTTTTGGGTGGGATGGTTATTTATTCTTTTCTTCTTAATAGATAATGTGAGGGGTCTCTTAGGACTTCTTCTCGCTTGTTTCAGCATCCACCGCTGAAGGCGTAGCATTTTAGACCATTTCGGTCCACCCACCATTGTTTTGAGGTTGGTTTCCATCTTCCTTTTCTTTTATCACAATTTTAATCCATTTTGTTCATAATTTTTGTGCTCCTGGTATTATAGAAGTGTGTCTTGGACCTTGTTGAGGTGGATTTGAGCTGTAGTTGTCAAAGACTTATAGGCATGTTCATAGGTAGGCATTTATATATTTAATTTCACCTTTATATATATTCACCCATGGAAGGATGAATATATATAATGGGTCAAGGTGTGCTTAGTTATATATATGAAGATGTATACACATGTAAGTGTAAAGGGGTATATTAAAGTATAAGAATATATGTATCGATCCATTTGTACATATTTTTCCATAAAATTATGTATATAGGGGCTAGGTGTCCTTATATATGTGTGAAAGCTTGGACGGTTATTTTCTATCGACTATTCAAGGTTCTGGCGCTCTGTTAATGTGTATAGAAACACTCGATTCGATTCCTCGGTGATGATACTTTTTAATAGTCGATTGTGTTTAGTTGATTGTATATTGATTTGGCGGGTTTGTTTGTAGAGATTATGAAATAATTTATAGATGATGTTTGATTTAACAAATTGATAAAGATTGGGGTGAGTTTATTATTGGGGATTTAATCTTATGATATCCTTGAGCTTTTCTTTATATAGCAATAAATTAATACCCACTTCATAAGAAGACCTTGATCCGAATTATTAAGTGTTAAAGCTTGAATCCAAGCTGTAACTTAAATTAGGGTTCTAATCATTACCATTACATTTTTTTGGTATCATATTTTTTGTTCCAATAATCCATGTAATCCACATATTAAACAAAACATTTCATTAATCCATGACTGTTTCCGACGCTTTCATCGGGGCGCGCGCGCATCCGTCCGTCACGCGGAGGGGGACGCGCGGCTTTGTAGCCCCGCATTCCCGCTTTCCAAAGGTGGGTGGCATTCATTCCTTGTTCAGGTACGTCTTCTCCTTGATTGAAATGGGATGATGGGATGTCGGTTCTTCCTTCTGGGGATTCCTCCTCAGAACTCGTCACCTAGTCCGGGTCTCCCTCATAGATTTCATACGTAGTTCGTGAAACTCTTACCAGTGCCATGTTTCCATGGACGCCGGTTAATTACACTGCTTCTGTCGGGACATTCCAAAGGGTCCGGTGAGGGCAGCAACCTTCAGTCGGGGGAGTAGTCACGTTGAGGCATCAGTAGCGTTTCTGGATGCTGGGGGCCTGGAATGTCTGTCTATTATCCCTGGTCACAGGGCTTCTTGAGGGCGTGGAAGCCCGAGGCATCCCACATCGATCTTGGGGAATTATATGTCATAGACACATATCTGAGGTTTTCCTCAGCTTCCCGTGTTTAACACAGGGTACGCCGTGAGTTTAACGTCCAGCGGAGATAGAAGGATTGATGGAATACAGTTTAACGTCATGCGGGACGATAGTGAACCCTGACGTGAATGAACGAAGGGCGATGGGGGTCGATGAACCGACGTAAATGAGGTCGGAATGATCGGATGGTGGGTTTGAACCTCGTAGAGGATTCCTACGTACCATACCTTGACATGGATCAAAGTCCGCGTAGTTCGGGTTGGTCACAAAAGCTTGCCGTCGGACTGGAATTGCAGTTTAACGTCGTGCTGGACGTAGGTAGAACACGACGTGAATTGGATGATGGGTGGGCTTGAACCTCATGGAGGCTTCCTACGTACCACGTCTTGACATGGATCAAAGTCCTCGTAATTCAAATGGAGCTTTGTCAGCGAACCGACGTGAAAGTGGACCTTGGTCCAATGGGTGGTGGGCTTGAACCTCTGGGAGGCTTCCTACGTACCACGCCTTGACATGGATCAAAGACCTCATAGTTCGGGTGGAAATGGGTGTGCAGTTTAATGTCATGCAGGACAAAGGGAGGGGCACACAGTTTAACGTCATGCTGGACCAGGGCGAAACTCGATGTGAATGAACGACCGAGTAATGTGGCTTGAACCTCATGGAGGCTTCCTACGTACCATGCCTTTACATGGATCAAAGTCCTCGTAGTTCAAATGGGATGGGTCACAATGGCTTTCCATTGGACCGGAATGCAGTTTAACGTCATGATGGACGAGAATGAGACCCGATGTGAATAGATGACGGGTGGGCTTGAACCTCATGGAGGCTTCCTACGTACCATTCCTTGACATGGATCAAAGACCTCGTAGTTCAGGTGAAAAGGGGGTGGGTTTGAATCTCATGGAGGCTTCCTACGTACCATGCCTTGACATGGATCAAAGTCCTCGTAGTTCGGGCGGGTTCGTTGGTGAACCGATGTGAAAGTAGACCCGAGGGTCCACTATTGGTGGGATTGAACCTCGTGAAGGCTTCCTATGTACCATGCCTTGACATGGATCAAAGTCCTCGTAGTTCGGGTGGAATGTGCAGTTTGACGTCATGCTGGACGGGAATGAGACCCGACATGGAAGAATGACGGGTGGGCTTGAACCTGATGGAGGCTTCCTACGTACCATGCCTTGACATGGATCAAAGTCCTCGTAGTTTAGAAGATTCAGGGGTCAGGGTTGATGCTCACTCTAAGCCCACGTGAGTCATGCTCGGTGGGAGAAACAAGTGGTTGCAAGGACCTGACGATCACGTCGCGAAGGATGAGTCCATGAGAAGTGAAGAGGGGCTTACGCGTTAGGCGGCCCATGGTGTTGGGACTTACTCCAGGATGGAGGCCCAGGGTGCAAAAAAGCGCGGGAAAGATGGACCTTTGTCCAAGGATGGGAGGTGCCTCGTCCCCTATCACGCCCTCCACTGACCTTGGTAGTGGGGAAGTACGGAGATGCAGTGGTCCAGCCATCCGTCAGGGAACTAGGTTCGCCCTTCTTCTACGAACATACGCCACTCCGATAAGGAGGATATCATCCCTTTTGGATTGGTGATTCCATTCCCGTGGAGACGAGTGGTGTAAAAAATGTTCGACCTGGCGGGACCCTTCGTGAGGGAGACGAGGTTGGGTCACAATTTAACGTCATGTGTTGAGGACGTGGTGCTTGGAAGTTTAACGTCCTGCAGCTCGGACGAGGTGGGTTCACTCCACACCCTTAGGACTTACATAACCGGTACCCTCTGGTCCTTGGGGGAGGGAAGGTAACAATAAGGCCATGGTTAAAGGGGGTTGTGGAATGAACCATTGAGGGGTCCACGTTAGCGTGGCTATGCGAAGAAGCAATAGCCGTTAGTGTGCATATGCGAAGAAGCATTAGGTGAAGCAATGCTATGGGTGGTTTTGTCCATGGGACTTTGAAATCACATCGTGCAAGCCTGGAGGGTCGCACGGGAAGAGGAATCGCTAAGAAAAGGAGTGTGCTTCACAAAGTGGAGTGCCTTGGCCTTATCATGGGGCATAGGTGTGAATGGAAGGTTCTTCACGAAGTGGAATAGTGTTTGCGGAGCACTGCCTCGCGAAGAAGGGGTGTCTTGCGAAGCAGGGTCCTGCGAAGCAGTGTGCTTCGCGATGTGAAGTGATCCTGCCTTAGCATAGGGATCAATAGCATGGGTTGGGTGTTTTGCGAAGCATAAGTGCTCCGCGGCTACGCGAGTTCCCTTGGGAGTCCCCTTCCTTTGCGAATACCCTTGAGCTTCGCGAAGGGAATCCCTCTCGGAAGAGGGGCTCAAAATGAGACAAAACAGAGGCATCTCGCGAAGTAGAAATACCTCGCGGAGCTCATGATTCCCGGGGAAAAGAGTGCTTCACGATTCGGGAGAGGAGAAGCCGAAAGGTCGGATTGTCCATACTCGGGACTCAGGGGGAGTCCAGTATTTATAGGGAAGGGGCACCGCGAAGCAGAACTCGCGCGCCGCCTCCGGTGCTTCGTGGCGCGCTCGCGAACGTCAAATGCATTCGCGGAGAATTACCACCTCAGGAGCTTCGTGGTGTCTCGCGAACGTCAAATGCATTCGTGGAGCATTACCGCCTCTGGAGCTTCGCAGTGGCTCACGAACGTCAAATGCGTTCGCTGAGCATTACCGCCTCCGGAGCTTCGCAAGGCCGCCATGGTCGGGGCTCTTCGCGGCGGGGCTTCGCGTGGGTGCTTCGCAGCGGTGCTTCGCGAGGCAGCGCACCAGCCTTCTTTTTTGTTTCTTTCTTTCGGGCCTTATTTTGGCGCCAACAAATGCCCCCCCTCAGACTTGGAGCCGCGGAGGGCGAAGGGTCAAAGTCTGAGGGAAAATCGCCAAAATTTTCGGTGGTTCACGATGCCGCTACGCGAAGGGGCCCCGCGGTGCTCACCGGGGCCACCGATCTGGGCGCGCTACGATGCTCTGGGGTCGCCTCCTCTAAATAGGGGGTCGACCTCTTTTTTCTTCATGTTCCTTGTCTTTTTGTGCTCTTGACTTCGTGAAGCTCCGTGTACTCCGCGATAGCCCTCCGCGAATCGAGCTTCGCGGTGAACCGCGGGTCTTCGGCTCCGCGTTCGCGCCAAGCGAATCTTCTGCTTGGGCCTTGGCCAGACTTCTCGGCTTGGTCTCGCGACCGATCTTCGCGATCCGGCTTCGCAATTCAGCTTCTCAGTCGAGCTTCGCGGTCGAGCGGAAAAAATTCTTTTCTGAGGGCCAGAGTTAAGATGGCCCATCAAGTGGCTGTATTGGGGGGTGCTTGCAGATGCTGCTCGTCGAGATGAGATGGCCAACCGTCCAGGCCTAGGGGAGATGGTATGAAGCCACTCGGACCACACTTCTTTGATAGATCTACTATCGGAGGGTCAGAAGGATTATCCGCAGTGCAAGAAACTGCCCTTGTACGGCTTCGGGTTGAGGGATGACGTCTTCATCCCGGAGGCGAGTAGGGACGAACCAGCTTGCTGGTTCAGGAGCACACCATGCCAGCACCAATGGTTCAGGGCGGCCGATGGTCACGCACGGGAGGACTTCACACCCGTCACCGCCGATTGTCTCTACAACCATGTGAACGATATTGATGGGAAGCCATTGCAATCGGAGACGTCCCCTCCTCTCTACTGTACCATGCTGAAGGCGGCCTTGCAGGATTCAAAGAAGGGATGGTCCGATGAGTGGGACCTGCGCTAGGGCGGCAACTTTACCGATGACTGGGCCTGGGCTTACTGGGTAGGCGCCTCATGCGAGGAGTTCGGGGCCGAGCTGAGGAGAGTGGGGTTGTATGAGGCGGTGTGGGCCTCCCAATTACATATTTACCAACCCAAGCAACTGATGCCGGAATTGCTGAGCATATGGTCATTTAGGACCAACACTTTTCACCTGCATCACGGGGAGGTGGGCATCAGCCTGTGGGATGTCCACCAGATTTCTGGGGTTCCGATCTTGGGGGCCATGTATGACGAATTCCTCCCCGTCATCAGCGCGTGGGGGGATACGAAGCAAATGTCGTGACTGGCGTCGTCGCTGATGGCACTTGTCCCTGGAGAGGACAAGGAGGTAGTGAGGGATGTCTATTTTAGGAGATGGTTCAAATGCTTCCTGAATTTACCAGAGAATCGAGAGTTCCCTCTGAGGCCTCAAACTTGTCCAAGGGCGGCCCAACGGGGCAAGGGGCACTCGTATTGGCGGGTCTTGGAGGACAGACAATGGAAGACTTGGGGTTTCAGTGTCAGCACTGAACAACAGCCGATAGTCAGGCTGGCGGCGTTCATCGCGGCTCTCATCTGTGGCTAGATCCTACCGGTGAGAGATACAAGCATGGGGGTGCGTCCCAGCTCGTTTATCATGGCGTCGATGTTGGACATGGGGCAACGGATCAATATGGGGATTCCAATGCTCACCAAATTGTACAGAATGTTGCGGCATGTTAGCGAGGGAAAGAAGCCGCCAAGGATATGTGGGCCCTTCCACCTCCTGTATGGGTGGATCGCAGCGCATATCAGGGGGATTTATGAGTATCTGAACCCCATTTCGCCGCCGGGATCGAACTTCCGCCCCTCCATCCAGAACGCGGTCGGGAGCTTCCCATTCAAACTGGCCATTCCGATGGTGCTTAATCGAGTGTGGAGGGTGGACGAGTTCAACTTCCACCCCTTCCCCTTGACGATGGAGATAATTACCGATGACGGGTGGGGAACGGAAGAACATCAGGCTTACCTCCTGGCCTTCCGAGGTGGAGTTTTGGTGGCATGAATAGATCGTGAGACACTCTGCAAATCGTACACCCCACATCGGTTTGCAAGGCAGTTCCGGTGCCTCCAGCGGCTGACCCCGTAGGTCTACTGGGAGGTGCGTCACGAGGAGCACCCGTGCGTGATGAGGCAGTTGTGGCTCATGTTCACACGGGAAGATGGGAAGATGCGGATTGCATTTCCTCCATCCACCGCTGCTTTCGGATTGGTGAAGGAGTATGCCATCAGTTGGGAGGCTGCTTACCCAGGGGAGATGCTGAAGCAACCAACTATCCGGGTTGGTGAGGGTGGGCCTCCTCTATCTCGAGGTCGGGGTCGGAGGGCAGCTAGGACCCCTCGCGGTAGCGGGGCTGCCATGGCGGTGAGACCCGCACTGGCCGAGTGTATGGCAGCAGCAGTGGATCCGGTGATTCCAGAAGAGCAGGGTCATCCCGAGGGGCGGCCGCCGAGGGGATTTCGTAGGATATCCACTCAGGCTCCGGGGAAGCGCCTGCGCCATATTGACATGGCAGAGGATGCCGTCTTTCCGTAAGCTTGGGACATTTGGGATGTCAACCGGCAATTACACATCCCACCCAAGATATGGGCCCACCTGAATCACCTCGGGATGGAATTACCGGTTATAGGACCAATTCGGTCTGGATTCATGGCGTCTCCAGTGGAGGCAGAACAGTACCTGGACGAGCTGGAGGATTACGTCCACTCCAGTGGTGTCCCTCGCCCAATGACAAACTGGGTGGGGGTACTGTTGAATCAGACAGTCCCCCCACAGTTATCGGCTGCCGATCTAAGGGAGCGCTTCCCCTTGCCGGAAGAATCAGAGGACTCCTCTCGGGGTGATGAGGCTGGAGGAGGAAGCCCGTTGGAGGAGGGTGAGGTCAGAGACTGAGACTCAGAATCCGATGATTTCGCGGAGGCTCTCGAGGTAGCATTCCGAACTTCTTTCCTTACAATCTGTTCATGGGTCTTTATGGACTTCTCACTAATGTTTGATCCATACAGGATGAACTTATTCGCAGGTCTCGTTCTCGCTCCTTGGCTGGTGATGTTGTGGGACCGTCAGGATCTTTGCCTATGGCTGCGTCCAGTTCCGCATCTGGTGGGACCAGAGCACCTGAGGTGGCTCCTCCGGAATCTTCATACCTTCCAACAGTATATGGAGGGCCTCGCCTCGGGGTCCCGTCAGTACCAGCTCAAGAGCAGCGCCAGGAGGTCGATCTTCCTAAGTCTCTTCTACCGGTCTCCTCATTGTCACATGTAGGCCATGCCAACTAACGTTTATGTCCCTCTTTGTCGTATAGTTCTTCGACTGGCATGGGCTGCTGCGGCAAGACTGGTCGGGATGTCTGGTGGCGCCCCTCCTAGGGGAATGCCGGTGATGGTGGTGATAGTCCCCCCACCTCCTCAGGCTGCGACACACACCATCACTGGCGGGACCATCAGCAGGGCCTTACTCGAAGTCATTGAGGTGGACTCCGAGGAAGAGGATCAACTGGTCGGTCCCAGTCCTGTCGCGCCTACTTCGGTGCCAGGTGTCGTACTGGATTCAACACCAGATGTAGATCCTGCCGAGGATTTCCTGAGGGTGTACCCCGCGTATGAGCCTGCCAATCACGCAGACTGGGACGAAACAGCCTCTGACGAGGAAGACAGCAGCATAGTCCGCCGCCGGTCATGGAAGCTGATCACGCGCTTTATCAAGGACACCCCCCAAGCGCAATGGTTGGCCGAAATTGATAGACTCCGCTCGAGATTGCGTGAATTGTGTGCTGGGGGAGTGGATTCCCAACATCCTCACGCACTCATCCGAGATCTTATGGATGAGAAGATCCGGGAGCATGATCATGGGCTCAGCGTGGGCTGGCAGCGGAGGAAGGCGACTAGCATTAAGAAGCTCCAAGAGGCCGAGGGAGAGGTCCAACAGATGCAGACCCGGGTAGATGAGCTTTCAGCCTCTCTTGATGCACAATCTGAGCTGGTCTCACGGTTGAAGGCCCAGTTGGCAGAGGCAGAAGAGGATATGAGGTAGACTTCTGGAAGGATGGCTGCTGTTCAAGCTGACGTAGAGAGGGACAAAGCCAAGACTGACGAACTGCGCCCCGCCACTACTGAGGAGGAGCAGGAGCTGATTCAGCAGCAGCAAGCCTTGGATGCCGCAAGTCAACGGGTAGCAGAGCTGCAACGCTCTTTTGACGGGGTCAACCCGTACATGGGGGGAGTCGACCCCTGAGTATTGTAACAAAACCAAAACCCTTTTATTGGTACTTTCATGCTTCAATTCCTTTCCTTTGTCTTGAATGCCATAGCGCGCACGATTTCCACTGTTTGAATTGCCTTGTTACATCCCTACAATGTTTGCGGGACGTTCGTCGACAATTCCTCAAGCCAGTCCAGATTCCCGAAAGATGGGGGAGGCTCGATTGGAGGAGGAACTTCCAGGATAGCCGAATTACCATTTCTTCAGCGTGCTCTTATGCACGAACGGGGCAACACCAGGGGCGCTGAAATTGGTCCAAACAAATGAAAATGGGAAGTGTGAATCACGATACCCAAAATTCGGAACAGTGTGGGGATGGAGTGACAATAAGGGATGACCGTTAACCTTAGAGGAGAAGCGGTACCCTTACTGCGTTAGCCTGTAATGGGGACAACAAATAAGGGTCGACCATTGACCATGTTTGAAACACGGGACCATGTCACAAATGTTGTTGATCAATCCTTCAGAACGTTGGCCCAGGACAGTTGGCGGACCATAGGTCAGACATCCATACTGTTAGGGGGTCCTTCCAGACATGACCCGTCTTCCAGAACTTTGGTCCTGGACGGTAGGTGAGCCTATGCGGCATGAGACCAGGCCGTTAGGGGGTCCCGTGAGACATGAAAGGGGACGAGGTTCCAAATAAGGGGCACACAAAGCGTGGAATATGGAGTGATGGTTTGTCCGAACAGAATCCAACACTTAGGTAGTTACACCACCGTGGTGGGAGCACACCAGATGGGCGCATCGGTCCGATCATGGATCATTCTTTCTTTCAGACAGGGCCTCTTTGGCGAGGGGATCCGTCACTTCCCAGTGGGATCTTGGGGCATCCTGAACTTGTTCAGGGTAGAACCACAGTTTAGTGTCATGCGTTGAGGACACACAGACTCTCGTAGTTTAACGTCATACGATAGGACGTGGAGAAAAAGGAAAGATCCCAGGGAGCGTGTGGCGTGGTGGATATGAAACCGACGTGAATGAGGACTTGGAGTCCAAATCACACCACATACCCCCGGAGGAAACTCTTCAGGTCAAGGGACCAAGAGTGAGGATTGGGCTGGACCCGAATCTTTGGACATTCAGGTGGTCCTATGTATCCCATGAGGATGGGAATCAAGCCATACGTAGTTCTGGAAGTGAAGTTTAACGTCATGTGGGACGATGAAAAGCCAGGCCGTGTTGGTACACATCCTACCAAAACTACTAAGCCCACGTGAGTCGTGCTCGGTGTGGGAAACAAGCAGTAGTGGTGGGAATTTCCTGACACAAAAGGGGAAGGTTAGGGCAAAGGGATGCTCAGTGAATACCGGCCCAATGACACTAACACGATCATTTAGCACACCTAGATGTGCGAAGAGAAAGAGCCGAGTATGATGGAATTCCACTTGAACATGAGGAAGTGGAAATGTGTGAATCATAGCACTCGAGATTCAGATCATGATGATGGCGGCGTGACGATGGAGGATAACTGCTGACCATGTTCGCAACACAGTATCATGTCGCGTTATCCTAGAATGGGAAAAACAAATGAGGGTTGACCATTGACCATGTTCGAAACACGGTACCATGTCACAAATGTTGTCAAATATCTGTAGGGACGTTGGCCTGAAATGATTGGAGGGCCCTTAGGTCCAGCATTCATGGAGAGCCCTTAAGCCTAGTATCCATGTCGTCCGGGGGTCCTTTTGGATGTGGAAAAGGATGAGGATCCAAATAGCAAGCTCACGAAGCTTGGTCATGGGACGAGGGGAATGTCCGCATGAAAATCCCACACTTCGGACTCTTTGTCGAAACACATCTGAATACGACAACGAGACGTATTAGATAGAGGGAGTAGATTCCTTTCCCATGGGGATATCTTAGTTTAAGTTCGTAGAATTCGGACCATGGATAGGTAAGGGGAGTAGGGGATACATGGCAAGGTGGTTACAAAACCCGACATGAATGAGGACCTAAGCCCTACTTACCATGCATTCTCTGGAGAAGTGCTTGAGTCGAGGGACCGAACACACAGGTTAGGCTGGGCCCGCGAGGAAGTTCCTGGGAGCTCCTACATATCTCATAAGGATGAGAATCAAGCCATACGTAGTTCTGAAAGGCGGCACAGTAAGGTACCAGTGCCAGGGGAAAAGGGGAGTGCGGGCGTGGCCCTTTCACTAAAAGAAGCGGAATTTGAAGAATCTTGTTTGTTCTTTAAGGTGAATGGTTTTTTTTTGTGAAGCGACATACCTAGAATAGTAGGTCGTGATGTTGCCACAAGGATCAAGCCATGATGGGCATTGACAAATGGCATGGCGCGTGACCAATACCCAACGTGATGTCCTCTACAACGAGGTCATCACAATGAAGTGTCGTTTTTCGTCGTACGGCCAGGACGAAAATGTCACAGTTTAGGGTCGTATTATAGGACCATGCTTGCATTTTATCGTCATGCAGCGCAGACGTAACAGAGGCGATGCTAGACGGGAAATGTGTGCACTGTTATGAAACACAATTGACGGATACATGCTCCCACATCAAATTGTACGCCATTCGGAGAGGGAAACCTTAGGCTGAGGGGCCTATATAGAGGTAAGAGGTGAAACCGAGGGAGGGACTGGCTCCCTAAATGGGTTGTACCCAAAGACAGGGTGTCCGAGAGGTCCTACGTATCCCATGAGGATGGGAATCAAGCCACACGTAGTTCTGAATGGATCTTAGTTCATGGTCTTAGAGCTCGGACCATGGGAGCCCCGAAGGACGCCATATTGCAGCTTTGTCCCCCTGAAAGGCAAAAGGTGCACTGAGGGATAGCGCCATAAGTGTGGAGATTCCACCTGGACATGATGGGGTGGAAAGTGATGTGAATCATGCAACTAACATTCGAGGACTGAAGGGGCCGGCGTGACGACAGAGGATTACTGCTGACCATGTTCGCAACACAGCATCCTGTCGCGTTAGCCTGGAATGGGGACAAACAAATGAGCATCGACCGCTGACCATATTCGCAACGTTGTATTTTATCGATTTTTTGTCCAAAGCCCTCAGGGGCGTTGGCCCGTAATGGTAGTAGAGCCCTTGAGCATTGTATCCAGGCCGTTCTTGGGGGTCCCTCTGGGTGTGAAAGGTGATGGAAGCCCGAATGGAGGGTAACACGAAGCTTGACAAGTGGAAGGGACTTGATCAAGTTGAATCTGACACTCTTGGTCCTAGACCAGAGTACTCTTAACACATGGGTTGGTAGCTGCAAGTAGTCAAGGGACTCAATTTTGAGGGTGATCGAGAGATGGCAGATTCCCGGGGGAAGGGGGCTTGGTGCCCAAAACCTTTTATCATACCTACATATCCCCCTGCTGGAGAGGGATAGACCAAGTGGCCTAGGTGACCGAGAAATCAGGAGATCTCCAAGAGGTGGGGCTGGACCTGAATCCTAGACATTCAGGTGGTCCTACGTATCCCATAAGGATGGGAATCAAGCCACACGTAGTTCTGAAGGGTTCCTTTTAACGTCATGATGGACAAGGAATAGGAGGGATAAACCCTCAGAAAGGGGTGCGCATGGTGCAGCTATTGCAAACCCGTCGTGAATGAGGACGTAGTCCTACACTACGCCACGCGGTCCCATGGTCAGGGTCCCAATGGCAGGACCCGAGAGGCAAATTAGCTGAACGCAAGCTGGACCCAAAGACAAGGGGTCTGGGCATTCCTACATATCCTATCAAGATAGGAATCAATCTAAACATAGTTCCAGTTGAGAATCTTAGTTTATGGTCTTAGAGATCGGACCTTTAATGAAAGCCCTGATGTAGGGATACACAAAGCCTGGAAAGCGGGTGCGGACGTGTCTGAGTAAAGCTTGGCGTTCTAGGTAATAAACCAGAGTACTCTTAGGGACATTGGTGAACCACCGAAAAGGGATTGATGAAACAGATCAGTAGGGGGAGGTACATGGCGTGGTAATTACGGGACCGACGTGAATGAGGACGTAGTCCCACACCACACCATATAATCCTCTCATGGAGGAAGGACAAGCCAAGGGGCTAAGATGGGATGAAGATCCCCGAGAGATGGGGCTGGACCCGAATCTTTGGACATTCAGGTGGTCCTACGTATCCCATGAGGATTGGAATCAAGCCACACGTAGTTCTATAAATGTAGTTTAACGTCATACAGGACGAGAAGGGGAGTAATATACCCCTAAACAAGGGAGGTTTACGGTATGGCGAAGAAGCCGTCGTGAATGAGGACATAGTCCCACACCACATTATGCATTTTTATGAGGGAGGACCTGGGCCGTGGCCCGGAAAGGCCAAGGGGCATGATGGTTAGGCATTGGTCAGGAAGGCCCGACCTGCTTGTGGTTTAATTTCTTTCAATGAGGACAAGGTTCGGGGACCCAAGAAGGCCAAGGGGCCTGAGGCTGGACCTCGTAAAGGGAGGGCGTACGGTATAGTACATGATCCCGACGTGAATGAGGACATAGTCCCACATCACACCGTACACCCTGGGTAAGAGGGGACCTAGGCCATGGCCCGGAAAGGCCAAGGGGCCTAAGGTTAGGTATCGGTCAGGAAGGGGTGAATGGTTTTGCAGTTTAACGTCTTACATGAGGACGGGGTTCGGGGACCCGAGAAGGCCAAGGGGCATGAGGATGGGCCCCGTAAGGGAAGGTGTACGGCATGGTACATGATCCAGACGTAAATTAGGACATAGTCCCACATCACACCGTACACCCTGTGTAAGAGGGGACCTGGGCCGTGGCCCGGAAAGGCCAAGGGTCCTAAGGTTAGGTATTGGTCAGGAAGGCCTGACTGGTTTGCAGTTTAACATCTTACATGAGGACGAGGGTCGGGGACCCGAGAAGGCCAAGGGGCCTGAGGCTGGGCCCCGTAAGGGAAGGCGTACGGCATGGTATATGATCCCGACGTGAATGAGGAAGTAGTCCTACATCACACCGTACACCCCTATGAGGAATAGGGGCCATGGGCCCGATCGCTAGCACCACCTGGGGGGAATTTTGTCTCCTCGGGATGGGGCAGAATGAATCACTGCACTCGATGTCTAGGACATCACGGGGTGGACCCGAATATCCAGGACACTGTTTACCATGTTCAAAACACAGCATTCCTATGGTGACCCAATATGGTGTTGGAACCAGGTTCTTCAAAGCATGATTTGGTATATGGTTTGTGTTTGTTGTCAATCCTCAGTGGAAGTTCAGGGTGTGTACCAACAAAGTGATCATACCGTTCAAGCAGAAAACAGTAGTGAAGGTGGCGCTGTTTCCCAGTGTTTGCCAAATTTTTGGGCCTGAAAATCCGTAAATAAAGTAAAGTGTTTTTGGCAAAGATACTTGCGCGCCGAGCTCTTGGAGGATGAAAGACTTGCGCGCCATATGTTTTTGAGGATCAGAACATCACAATTTGGCTAAGGAAAGAAGGCCGCGCAAGTGTTGGTCGGGTCGCGCAAGTAACTTGCGCGACAGAGGATCTGGAGACAGGACTTGCGCGCCGTCTAGGGACTTGCGCGCCGCCGCGCAGGGGGTCCAATTTGCCTATAAATATTGGACCACCCCTCCTCATTTACGACGGAGTTCAAGGCCGAGAGATTGTTCGAGCTCTCGTCGCGCAGGTGGTAGAGTCGCGCAGGTGGTTGTTTTGTCGCGCAAGTAGAGTTTGCGCGCCGGTGTTTGGCTGTTCTCCCAAGGCAGTTTGGAAGAGAAAGGAAGTGGATCGCGCAAGTATTTAGTTCAAGAAGGCAGTGTCGCGCAGGTGCTTCAGTGACACTTGCGCGCCAGTTTAGTCTTGCGCGCCTGAGACCTGCGCGCCGCCGGGAGACTTGCGCGCCGGGCTTGAAAAGGAGACCTAGACACTATTGAAGCACGCCTGCCTTGCTGGAGCTGCACGAAAGCCGAGAAACTACTCGGTTCATTCGAGGAAAAGTGATATTCTTCTTCTGGTGAGAATCGGACTTCAATAGAGCATCTACATTCAACAAAGGATGCACTCTTATGCAAATGAAGAAGAGACCTACACGTCTATAAACTGAGTGGGACTTCACCAACGGCAGTGAGCCAGGGGGAGTCAACGGGAGTGACCCGAGGGACGCAGTGAGTTATCCCTGAACTATTGTAAAGGCAGTGAGCCTGGGACAGAGTGTCTGTACCCGAACTTTTGTATCCGCAGCTAGTGAAGCATAGTGGATTTAGGTACGACCGGCAACCTGTCGGCGTATGCTCCTTGGACGTATCCCTTAGTGGTGAACCAAGTAAAAATGATTGTGTCTTCTCTGTGCATGTGAATGTTTTCTTTTTGATCGTAATCATCATACAGGTTCAACAAGTTCCTACCAACGTGGGAACAAGATCCAACAAATTAAAAGAAAAAGTGGTCACCCTGATTCACCCCTCCCCTGTCAGGGTGTCCCGGGGTCCTTCAAGTGGTATCAGAGGGTAAAGGTTGCTGGCGTTGAATCTGACCTTCTTCGTCATGGAAAACGCGATCAATGTCAGGGGAGTCCCTCACTTCGATGGAAGCAATTTCCAGATCTGGAAGAACAGAATGAGATCTCATCTAAGATCTCTTGGAATGGAAGTTCTTTTTTCTACTGTGCAAGGAATACATGTCACTGATCCAACAGGTCTGGCTATGACTGAAACAGACATGAAACTTCTTGATGCAGATGCCAAAGCACAGAATGCTCTCACTGCTGCCCTTTCTGATCAGATTTACCTGAAGGTGATGAATTGCACCTCAGCAAAATCTATGTGGGATAAACTTGAGAATATTTATGAAGGTGATAGCAAAGTGAAGGAGGCGAAACTACAAGTGCTACACAATCGGTTTGATGATCTGAAGATGCATCCAGACGAGAATGCAGACTCTTTCTTCAATCGAATTACTGAAGTGGTTGGAGCAATTCGGGGTCTAGGCGAAGAAATAAAAGATATTGATATTGTAAAGAAAATATTAAGAAGACTTCCACCTCTGTATAATGCGAAGGTGTCAGCTCTTGAGGAAAGAGATCTTTCCAAACTTTCTCTTGATGACTTACTGAGCAGTTTGGTAGCATATGAAATGAGAGTCAAACCAGAAGATGCTACGACTCGGGTGAGCAAGGAAATGGCATTCAAGGCCATGGATAAATTGAAAATCTCAAAGGATAGTAGTGGTGATGATGACGAAGAGAAAGAAATTCTTTCTCTCATTGCAAAGAAGTTCCAGAAGGGGAAAGGGAAATTCAAAGGGAAGTTACCTCTCGCATGCTTCTGTTGTGGAAAAGTTGGGCATATTGCCTCTCAGTGCTTGAAGAATATCAATGATGATGACAGTGAAGATGAAAACTTCAAGAAGCCTCAAAGAAGGTTCTTCAAAAAGGGAGACTTCAAATCTGGTAAGAAAATGCAAAGAAAGAGTTTTGTCTGTGAAGAGGAAGAAGATGACAATGAATTCTGTGATGAAGAAGAACCAGAATTCAAAACTGGGAACCATGCTTCTATGATGGCCACTGTTGAAAAGTCAGAAGATACTGATGGTGAAAAACAACTGAGAACTTGTGTAGATCCTGAGGTGCAACTTAAGGATGCAGTTAGTAAGCTTAAGATTAAATGTAAGAGCTGCAATAAGTGGAAATCAATTGTAGAAGAATCAACTGAATATGTTGATCAACTTGAAGCTGAAATTGAACGACTGGAAGAATTTGTGAAGGTACAGTCTAAAATAATTGAAAGCAATGATGATGCAGTTGATCTGAAGCTGAGAATTGAAGAGCAAGCAAAGGTCATCAATGACCTCACATCCAGACTGGATGAAAAATCCAAGACTGTTGAGGGTCTTGAGGAGGAAGTAGTTACTCTGAGGAGTAAAATGGAGACAGAATCAGTTCCAAAAGAATCGAGGAAGAAAATACAGTTCGGAAGATTCTCAGATGTAGAATTACTTGCAAGAGCCAAGTGTGGTTCAGATGGGGTTGGAAAAGTCTTGAGTGATCAAAGACCTGCTTGCATGGGAAAGAGTGGAATTGGCTGTGAGGCTGAGTCATCAACTGCTGGAAGTGCAAAGATCCAAAAGACAGATAAGATGAAAGTTGAACATGTTGAAATGTTACCTAGAGTGCTGAAAAAGGAACCCTCAATCCAAACTAAAAGGAGACCTGAAAATTATCCTCAAACTTTCAAAAATGGCAGACAGTCTTACTATTCTCCCAAGGAAGAAGCTATAAGGAAAAATTCAAGTGAGAAGACATTTCTTCTCATGAAGTGTCAGTTCTGTGGCTATCTGGGCCATACCATGTCCTATTGTGAAGAGGCAAGAAGCTATCTTAATGGAGAAGATATAGATGCTCAACAAAGGAGAACAATTTCATATCCTAATTCTTATAGAAGAAATAATTTCTATGGATATTGTTTTCATTGTTATAACTTTGGTCATAAGGCCATTAATTGCAGGCAGAGAAGGGACATTGACACCTCATACAGAAGTTCCAGACATGTCAAGTCTCGTCAGCAAGACGATGTTTCTCTTTCAAACAGGTTCTCACCTCTTAAAGAAGACTTTGACTATGAAGAACCTGGGTTTGCGGAAGAGATAGTTGAAAGGCCATCAGTTCTATATACTCAATCTAATGTCTCATGGAAGGAAAGGAGGAAGATTGAGAAATCAAACCTTGCAGAGGTAGCTCTCAAAGCTACAAAGAACAACAGTACCTGGATTCTAGATAGCGGTTGCTCATCTCATATGACAGGTAATGCCGGTCTACTAACAAATATCATAAAGAATGTTGATGGTACAGTAAGATTTGGTAATGATGGGGCTCTGAAAATCAAAGGGAGTGGAAGTACCAAATTAGCTAATGGAGAACTAAAGAAGACTGAAGTCCTTTACGTAGATGGCCTACGTCATAATCTCCTCAGCGTGAGTCAACTCTGTGACTCAGGACTTGTTGTTACTTTTAATCAGAAAGGCTGCACTATCAAGGGAAAAACTGGCAATTCTCTCATGAAGGGATGCAGAACAGAAGGAAACTTGTATCAGGTTGATAGTGAAGAGAATGTATGTTACATGACTGTTGAAGAAGAAAACAATCTGTGGCATCGGAGATTGGGACACATCAATCAACAAGACATGGAGAAAATATCAAAATTGAGAATTGTCATGGACATTCCCAACCTGAAGCGTGAGCGTGAAAAATCCTGTGATGCTTGTATTCGTGGGAAGTTGGTCTGCAGTTCATATCGGCCAAAGAAGAAAAAGGCATCTCACCTTCTTGATCTGATTCATACAGATGTTTGTGGTCCAATAAATGTTGCCGGAACTCATGGAGAAAGGTACTTTGTCCTTTTCATAGATGATTACAGTCGAATGGCATGTGTGATGGTCATTCACCGGAAACGACAGGTCCTTGACTGCATGAAAACATATCGGCGAATCGCCGAGAATGATACTGGACGAACAATCAAAGTGTTGCGATCTGACAATGGAGGAGAATACACGTCCATTGAATTTGAAAATTATCTGGAGAAGCATGGGATACAACATGAGGTAGCTGCTGTGAGAACTCCACAACAAAATGGAGTTGTTGAACGAAGGAATCGACAGGTGAACAACATGGCACGAACTATGCTGATTGAGAGTCGTATTCCACGACATTACTGGAAAGAGGTTGTTCAAGCTGCAGTGTACATTCAGAATCGAACAGGACTTTATATGGGTGAGACGAAGACACCATATGAATTGTGGCATGGACGGAAGCCTTCTCTAAAATACTTTCGTGTTTTTGGAAGTAAGTGCTTCATCAGGAACAAAGAAGGAAATCAGGGGAAATATGGTGACAACGCAGATGAAGGAATCTTCCTCGGTTACTCAATGAACAGCAAAGCCTACAAATGTTTCAACAATCGTTTGGGAAGGATTGTGGAAAGCAATGATGTTAAGATAATTGAAGAGAAAACCACAAATGATTCACGGACGTCATATGCTGATGTGATAGAAAGTCATGAAGAATGTGGACATGAAGAAACTACAAATGCAGAAATAGAGGAAGCTGTTCAAAACACTCATCAATCACATAATGATGTTGACTCAGAAGAAGAATCTGAAGAAGAAACTATGGCTGAAGAGAATACTACTGAACCTCGCAGGAGAAATCGAAGAGCTGAGATTGATCCATCCAACATAATTGGGGATAGGAGTGCACCCACACAAACCAGAAGGATGAGGAATACCACGCAATCTGCATTTCTATCAGTTGTAGAGCCATCCTCATTCGAAGAAGCTGCAAAGGATGAATCTTGGGTGAAAGCCATGAATGATGAATTAGATCAGATTGATAAGAATCAGACATGGGATCTTGTCCAGAGACCTGAAGGTCACAATGTGATTGGTACCAAATGGATTTTCAAAAATAAGTTTGATGAGCATGGAAGTGTTATCAGAAACAAGGCACGACTGGTATGTAAAGGATACTCCCATATTGAAGGTATTGATGTTGAAGAAACCTTTGCTCCAGTTGCTAGACTGGAATCAATCAGGATTTTTCTTGCCATGGCACTCCAAAGAGGATATAAATTATATCAAATGGATGTTAAGACAGCATTCTTGAATGGTGTACTCGAAGAAGAAGTCTACATTGAACAACCGGTGGGGTTTGTCTTGGGTACCGACGAAACAAAGGTCTGCAAACTAAAGAAAGCTCTATATGGTTTGAAGCAGGCCCCACGGGCATGGTACTCACGGCTAGATTCATATCTCAAGAAGTTGGAATTCAAAAGAGGAGGAGTTGATCACAATCTCTATGTGAAGAATTCTCCAAAAGATCAGTTCATGGTTCTTGTCTACGTTGATGATATCATTTTTGGTGGCAGCAGGCAGAAATCAGTGGATGAATTTTCCAACCACATGAAATCAGAATTTGAAATGTCTATGATTGGGGAGCTCACATATTTCTTGGGGTTGCAAGTAATTCAAAAGAAGGAATACACTTTCATTTCTCAGGAAAAATATGCAAGAGAGTTGCTGAAGAAGTTAAATATGCAAGACTCCAAACCAATGTCAACTCTGATTCCTGTTGGAACTAAACTTGGAAAGCATGAGGATGGGAACTCTGTTGATCCCACCATGTACAGGAGGATCATTGGAAGCCTACTGTATCTGACAGCGACAAGGCCAGATATTGTCTTTGCAACATGCCTTGCAGCCCGCTTCCAGAGTAATCCAAAGGAGGAACATATGTCAGCAGTAAAAAGAATCATGAGGTATATTCAAGGCACACATAACTTCGGGTTATTTTTTGCTGCAGGCAGGGACAATGAATTATCAGCGTTTTCTGATGCTGACTGGGCTGGGGATGTAGTAGACAGAAAGTCCACTAGTGGTGGAGCTTTCTATATTGGGCATAAATGTGTTGGCTGGTTAAGCAAGAAGCAAGAAAGTACTTCTCTTAGTACTGCTGAAGCTGAATATATCTCCGCCACAAAAGCATGCACTCAACTTCTTTGGATGAAGCAGCAGCTAACAGATATTGGTGATAAGGTGCAGCAACCAATGGTGATTTATTGTGATAACAAAAGTGCAATTGATCTTACGAAGAATCCGGTTCAGCATTCTCGTACAAAACATATTGAAATACGGTATCATTTTATCAAAGAAAAGGTTGAACAAGGCGTGATTAAAATGGATCATGTTGGAACTAATGAGCAAGTGGCTGATATCCTAACCAAGCCATTGTCCGCGGCTGTGTTCGAGAAGCATCGGTTGAACCTCGGTGTTCGACCACCTCCTACTGCATAAGGAGGCTCCGGAAGTCCCCTCTCCCCGTTTGTTTTAACTGTTTTTATCTGTTTATGGCTGTGATGGAGGGTTATGGGGGAGATACTATCCAGGGGGAGTATGGCTTGAGCTGAACATTGAACAAACTTTTCGGTCTTTGGTTTTATTGTCAATGGGGGAGAAAGGAATAAATTCAAGGCAAGAAATTCTTCTGTGATGAGAAGTGTAAGCTTGTGATGAGAAGTTTAATAAGGATAACATCGGGATGGAGAATTACGTGTACGATTTCAACACACTAAGACCCAATTCAAGCTTTCTCTCTTGTTTTCTACAGCGAGCATTGCTCACGTAGACTTAGAGTGTTAGCTGAGTTGATTCTTGCGTTTTGGATTTGCTCATGGTTGGAGATCTATTGAATTTATTCTGATTGCCAAACAAACCCAAAGGGGGAGATTGTTGGAACCAGGTTCTTCAAAGAATGATTTGGTATATGGTTTGTGTTTGTTGTCAATCCTCAGTGGAAGTTCAGGGTGTGTACCAACAAAGTGATCATACCGTTCAAGCAGAAAACAGTAGTGAAGGTGGCGCTGTTTCCCAGTGTTTGCCAAATTTTTGGGCCTGAAAATCCGTAAATAAAGTAAAGTGTTTTTGGCAAAGATACTTGCGCGCCGAGCTCTTGGAGGATGAAAGACTTGCGCGCCATATGTTTTTGAGGATCAGAACATCACAATTTGGCTAAGGAAAGAAGGCCGCGCAAGTGTTGGTCGGGTCGCGCAAGTAACTTGCGCGACAGAGGATCTGGAGACAGGACTTGCGCGCCGTCTAGGGACTTGCGCGCCGCCGCGCAGGGGGTCCAGTTTGCCTATAAATATTGGACCACCCCTCCTCATTTACGACGGAGTTCAAGGCCGAGAGATTGTTCGAGCTCTCGTCGCGCAGGTGGTAGAGTCGCGCAAGTGGTTGTTTTGTCGCGCAAGTAGAGTTTGCGCGCCGGTGTTTGGCTGTTCTCCCAAGGCAGTTTGGAAGAGAAAGGAAGTGGATCGCACAAGTATTTAGTTCAAGAAGGCAGTGTCGCGCAGGTGCTTCAGTGACACTTGCGCGCCAGTTTAGTCTTGCGCGCCTGAGACTTGCGCGCCACCGGGAGACTTGCGCGCCGGGCTTGAAAAGGAGACCTAGACACTATTGAAGCACGCCTGCCTTGCTGGAGCTGCACGAAAGCCGAGAAACTACATGGTTCATTCGAGGAAAAGTGATATTCTTCTTCTGGTGAGAATCGGACTTCAATAGAGCATCTACATTCAACAAAGGATGCACTCTTATGCAAATGAAGAAGAGACCTACACGTCTATAAACTGAGTGGGACTTCACCAACGGCAGTGAGCCAGGGGGAGTCAACGGGAGTGACCCGAGGGACGCAGTGAGTTATCCCTGAACTATTGTAAAGGCAGTGAGCCTGGGACAGAGTGTCTGTACCCGAACTTTTGTATCCGCAGCTAGTGAAGCATAGTGGATTTAGGTACGACCGACAACCTGTCGGCGTATGCTCCTTGGACGTAGCCCTTAGTGGTGAACCAAGTAAAAATGACTGTGTCTTCTCTGTGCATGTGAATGTTTTCTTTTTGATCGTAATCATCATACAGGTTCAACAAGTTCCTACCAATGTGGGAACAAGATCCAACAAATTAAAAGAAAAAGTGGTCACCCTGATTCACCCCTCCCCTCTCAGGGTGTCCCGGGGTCCTTCATATGGGAGCAACAAATGAGCGTCGACCGCTGACCAAATTCGCAACGCGGGACTTGTATCGGCTTGTTGCTTGAAAACCCTCGGGGGCATTGGCCCGTATCGGTAGGAGAGCCCTTGAGCATAGTATCCAGGCCGTTCTTGGGGATCCCTCTGGGTGTGCAAAAATGATGGAATCCCATTCAAAGGGTGGGTGAAGCATAGCTGTATCCATCCATGAAGGAGGCAAACATCTCCAGGGGGGATGTGCAGCCGGGTCGAGGCTTGCTCGATGCGAGTTGCGGAAAAAGTTTGCACCCTTCCATGTCTTGACCGGAGGGGATGATTTTGGCTTTTGGGCTGGTCCAACGGACAAAATGTCCAGGAGTTCCTACATATCTCATGAGGATGAGAATCAAGCCATACGTAGTTCTTGAAGGCCATGCAGTTTAGCGTCGTGCGGTGAGGACGTGGGAGGATAGAAGAACGGGAGTGGGAACATGGTGTGACCCTTGCAATCCTTGTGCGAGCGGGGTTGTATGAGAGGGGATAAGAAAGCCTACTCCCTTCTACACAAAGTTCCTCCAAGGAAACTACCCCTAGGGGGGATACTGGAAGAGAAAAGCTTGGGGCTGGGCTCAAGACGAGGCGTCCGAGCATTCCTACGTATCCCATGAAGCTGGGAATCAAGCCACACGTAGTTCTTGAAATGCATTTTAACGTCCTGCGGGACGAGGAGCATCTCATTTGGGGATGTGTACGGTGCGTCAAGTAATCCGACGTGAATGAGGACGTAGTCCTACACCACACCATACGATCCCGTAAGAGGGTAAGTCGGGGAAAAAACTAAGGGGCCTGGGGCCAGACCACGGTCAGGGAGACCTGACCAGCTTGTGGTTTAACGTCTTCCAATGAAGACGGGGGCCGGGGGCCAAAGGAGGCCAAGGGGCCTGAGGCTGAGCCTCGGTCAGGAAGGCATGACTGGCTTGCAGTTTAACGTCTTGCAATAAGGATGAGGATGCAGTTTAGGGTCGTGCTGGACTTTACAGTTTAGATTCATGTTGGACCATAATGTACAGTTTAAGTTCATGCGGGACCGTTACGCAGTTTATTGTCTTGCAGGACGAAGATGCAGTTTAAGGTCGTGCGGGACTATTTTGCAGTTTAGGGTCGTGCAGGACCCTTTTTGCCCTAGGCAAAGTATCGCTTGAGGAATTTGGCATTTGTGGGAGGGGTTATACGCTCTCCATCTGTGGTCACCAAGGAGTATGCTCCATTGTGATAAACCTTATGGATGATATAAGGCCCTTACCATTTAGGTTCTAATTTGGGCGGTTTCCTACCGGGAATCATTGGCGCTCGAAGGGCCAGTACCAGGTTGCCCTGTAGAAAAGAGCAGAGATGAACCTTCTTGTCGAAGGCCCTCGCTATCTTGTCCTGATGCCTTTCCAGATTGTGCAGGGCATGAAGCCGGTTCTTGTCCAGTGATTCCAATTCCTCTAGACGGATCTTGGCTACCTAATCTGATGTCTGGTGATCATAAACTACAGTGCGTAGCAACGGCAGCTGGATTTCAATGGGCAGGACAGCCTCAGCTCCATACACCAGGGAATATGGGGTCACCTGGGTGGAGTTGCGAGTCGTCGTCCGGTAATCCCAGAGGGGGTTGGGGAGCTTGTCCGGACAACTTTTCTTGTTCTGACCAACCATCTTCTGCAGAATGTTAGAGAGGGTCTTATTGAATGCCTCGTTCTGTCCATTCGCCTGCGCGTGGTAGCGGGAGGTATGGTTTGACCAGATGTCGTACTTGGCGTACAATTTCATTAGTTCAGCTGCTCGGAAGTTGGTGCCGTTATCGGTGAGGACGGCGTGAGGTACCCCAAACCAGTGAATAATATTGGAGCTCACAAAGTCAACGATGGAATGGGCCTTGACCTCTTTGAGCAGAACTGCCTCTGCCCACTTGGAGAAGAAATCTGTGGCAGTCAAGATGAACCTACACTGGCGGGCTGTTGCTGGTGGATACGGTCCCACTACATCAAGCCCCCATACCGCAAATGGACAAGAGTACTTGGTGGGGTGGAGGAGTTTAGGCGGCCGATGCAGGAAGTTTGTGTGAACTTGGCACGCGTGGCATCTCTTTCCATACCCAATACAATCGTGGATCATAGAGGGCCAAAAGTACCCTAACCTCCGGATTTGATGGGACAGCTTCGGCCCAGCTTGATGGGCGCCGCAGGAACCGGCATGAACCTCTTGCATAACTTGAGGTATCTCTACACCTTGGATGCAACGGAGGAGGACACCATCGAAGCTCTGCTTATAAAGGATCTGTTCAAGACTAGGGCAGCTCTGGAGGGTAAATTGTAGCGTGCGGCGTCGAATTCTCTCGCGCTCGGCTCGGTCGTCCGGGAGGCGACCATTTTGGAGATACTCGACAAAATGTGCCCTCCATTCGAGAGTGGCTTCAATCACTGCATCTGAAGAACCCGGGACCCCTAACGCAGAGGGTCCAGCAGTGAGATGAATTAGCCGTAGGCCGTCATTGTCCTCTTGGGTGACAGGGGCAATGACTCTCCGGTGTGCCACATGTATGATCAAATCATCTTGCTCGGGTTCTGCGAGCGATGCGGCTAAACCATCCAGGTCGTCTGCTTGGCCGTTCTGCGACCGTGGGACATGGGTAACCTCTGGTCGAGAGGAGAATTGGGCCATTAGGAGGAGGGTGTACTCCAGAAACGGTGCAAGCTCTGGCTTCCTAACGACGTAGTCGCCATTAACCTATTTGATTACCAGCTCAGAATCTCCCTTCACATGTAGATGGGGAACATGGATCTCAAGGGCCAACTCGAGGCCGGTGATGAGAGCCTGTTACTCTGCCTCGTTGTTCGTACAACCTTCTGAAAACAGGAACGAGTATGGAAGGACGGCCTGCGTCAGTGTAATGAAGACAATACCCAGGCCCACTCTGTTGAGCTTGGGATCATTGAGCCTCCTACCGGTGGGGCTCCGGGAGGCGCCGTCGAAATGCATTTTCCAACATGGGACAGCATGATCGACTGAGAGGATCGTCTCATCAGGGAAATCCAGGTCCAGGGATTGATCTGCGGAGGTTGGATGGGAAGCTAAAAAGTCCGCCAATTCCTGTCCCTTAATGGCCTTCTGAGGTACAAACCTGATATCAAATTGCTGGAGAATCGCTTCCCACCGTGCTAGTCGGCCAGTCAGCATGGGGCGGTTCAGGATGTACTTCAGTGGGTCCACCCGGGAGACCAATTGCACCTCATGGTGCTGCAGGTAATGTCGCAACTTCTTCATGGAGAATACGAGCGCAAGGCAGCTCTTTTCGATGGGGGAGTATCTGACCTCCGTATCGAGAAGCAAGCAGCTGACATAGTAGAGACTGTTCTCAGTACCCTCGTTATTCTTCTGGGCGAGCAGCACGCCAAGGGATCTCTCCAGGGCGATCACATAAAGGACCGGCAGCTTTCCAGAGATGGGTGGCATCAAGACCGAAGGTTGGAGCAGATACTGCTTGATTTCCTCGAAGGCGGTCCGACACTCCTCATCCCATTCGTAGGCGGCGCCCTTCTTCATGAGCCGGGAAAAGGAATTACACTTGCCGGCCAGATTTGCGATGAATCGGCGTATATAGGATAGGTGGCCTTGAAGGCCTCAAAGCTCCCGAATGTTGCTCGGGGGAGGCATTTGGCTGATGGCCTTGATCTTCTCTGGGTCGATCTCGATACCTCGGTATCTGACAAAAAAGCCCAGAAACTTCCCGGAGGTGACCCCGAAGGCACACTTCAGCGGGTTCATCTTCAGGTGACGGGAACGAAGGAAACCAAACACTTTCTCTTGGTCTTTGAGATGGTCCTGGTGCTGACATGATTTTATTACGAGGTCATCCACGTAGCATTCCACCAATGTCCCAAGGATCGGTTTGAATATGCGGTGCATGGCCCTCTGATAAGTGGCACCTGCATTTTTCAAACCGAATGGCATAACCTGGTAGAAAAAGGTACCTTGGGGAGCCCTGAAGGCAGTGGACTCCTCATCTTCGGGGGCCATCCAGATTTGATTATACCCGGAGTATCCATCCATGAAAGAGAGGGCTTGGAACCCGGTCGTGGCATCAATCAATAATTCAGTCACCGGGAGTGGGAAGTCATCCTTTGGGCAGTGGTGATTAAGATCGCGGAAGTCGATGCGGACTCTGATCTGCCCATTCTTCTTCCTGACTGGCACAATGTTGGAAAGCCACTTGGGGTACTGGACCTCCTTAACGAAGTTGGCTTTGATTAGATTATCAACTTCGGCCTCAACCATAGCACCATGAGAAGGGGGCATCTTCCTCGGAGGCTGCTTAAACCCACGATGTTTTGCCGGGAGGCCCAGACGGTGAACGACCACCTGGGGATCTAGCCCTGGCATCTCGTTGTAACTCCAGGCAAACACATCACGGTGCTGTTTGAGGAAGTCTACGTACTGCTGCCGCTCCTCGAGGGACATGGCTGCACTGATCAATGTGGGTCTTGGATCTGCCTCGCTGCCAAGGTTCACCTGTACCAGTTCATCAATCGTGGTAGAGATGCCTTCTTCAAAGGCGGGGGGAGCATCCTCCAGGTCTTCCTCCCCACCCGTGGGGGGACTTCCCACGACGGAAGATACTTCTGGGCTATCAAGATCCACGGGGCAGCTGGTGCCGGCTCGGGCAGCAGCGGTCATCACATCAGGAGACTCACTTGCCATCGAGATCGCAGCAATAAAGGCAATCGACCCTATCCCATCTGGCCTTCGGCCTAAGGGGCTATGTTTGATGATATCAATATAGTGGTGGCGTGTCGGCCTGAGTCAGTGGATTCAAGCCCGGTGGAAGAGACATGTATGGCGCACCTCCGTTGTCATAAGCCTGACGTCCCGGTACCGTACAGGGGTGGGAGGTTCCGGGATCACCTGAGCCTGGTTGATGTAGGAGTACGAGGTGATTTTCTGCCATCTCTTGGACACGGGAACATGCCTTCCTTGTGTACACAAAACAACAAAACATTTCCCCATGTCGGGGGTTGTGGAATCCAACCGGTGGATCGGGAGGATGTAGGCGTCATCCATGTTTTCCCAGGGATCACTTGTGACCGGGGCGGGTTCATCCTCGCTTACTAGGATCTGTTTATCCTTAATTTTTTAATAATCCGCATCCAGGTAGCGGGCCTCACAAGAAGCGAAAGGGGACGCGTCTCCTTGGAGCATGCCTACTCGACCGTTGAGCGAGTACTTGAGGCACTGGTGATACGACGAAGGGACCGCTGCATGCAGATGGAGCCATGGCCTAGCCATCAATGCGTTGTAGGCGATGTCCTGAGAGACAACCATGAACTCGGTGCTGGCAATTAAGCCACCGAACTAAGTCTTCAGGTAGATCTTGCCGACTGGGGTTTGCTCGGTCCTGTCGTACCCCTGGATTCTGAGGTCAGAGGGATTTAAAGAACCTTCAGACAGACCCAGTTTTTTCAACGTCCGGGTCGGAATTAGATTGATTCCGGAACCCGTGTCAACAAGGCAGTGGCGGATTTCCACGCCATTGAAGTGGCCAGTGATGTACAGCGGGCGAATGTGTCCCTGTATAGGAGGGTCCTCATCTTCACCGGAGAACGAGATAACCACCTGACATTCGGCGTTTTCAATTGTCTCGGTATGGGAGGCTTCTGCAGCTGCTACCTCCGTCTCAAACTAGAGGGGGATCCTTAGGGCCTCGGCAAGTGCCTCGCACATTTCGGATGATAGGAGAAGGTCCTCAAGGATGGAGAGTCTCACCGGAATGCCGACCAGGTGCTTTAGGACGTCATACTTTCGTGCCAAACGCGAACCTCTGCTTACAGGAGGTCGTTTGGCATTTGGAGGCATAGCGGGTCCTTCTGGTTGAACTGGTGATCGACTAGTGTTGGGTACATCTTGCTTCCTACTGGTAGAATCCTGGAGAGTAGTCACCAGACTAGGATCGGACGACGGAGGTTGTCCTGTAGCCGGGAAAGACTGATTGTGATACGAATGAGGCAGCTCCCCCCGATCCAGTAGCACGAACAGCGGTGGAGGTAGAGCCGAGGGCATTAGATGGGGCTGCACGTGCTGAGATCTGCGCTAAGCCTGCTACCTGGTCTCAGTATCATGCACGGCTTGGCCAAAAGTGCCTGATGACGTACCTCAATGACCATCGCGGTTGCGATTCCGCTGACGTTGACGTCGGCTGGAAACGTTGGGGAGGTTTGCCTGGCGCCCCCCCTCGTCGGGAGTCATATAGGGCTTTACCAGCTCCACGGTGTTAACCAACGCATACCCCTGGCTGTCACTCGAGGAGTCATCCACCGCTGGACGGATTCTGGGAGGAATCCCCATTTCAGGGGGCATAAAGTCGTCGAGAGTGCGGGATGACGACGGCACCGGCAGTGCGCGTTGCTTCTTCTTGCGTCGTCGCTGCTTTCCCTTTTGGGAAGAGGCCGACTGTGAAGATGATGAGGAGGCACCAGATACTTCTTCTGAAGGTTATGACTGCTTTAGGAACACTCGGATGATACCTAGGGCACGAACGACGGTTTTTCGGGCCATCCAGTCGTCGTATTTCTGGGATCCGCGGCTAGGGACCTGCTGCCACTCGCCTTCACTGTCGCTACCGATCTATGATCCTGCAAAGACACCTGCCACTTGCGCTGGTGTTGGGCCCAACTTGACTATATTGTTGTTGACCTGGTCTTGAAGCCATTCATTAAACACATATCATTGCTTGAGGGTGTGCCGCAGGATCCGATGATAAGGGTAGTAGTTGGGGTAATTGGTGAGATTCGCCTCTGTCGGCCTTCTGCACTCAGGCAGATGCACAATCCCTTGCTCTAGAGCACTTCGGAAGTAGCCAGGGACCTGATTTTCATTGAACGAATAAGTCTGGTACCTTCTTTCCGGATAGGGGGCCTCGGGGGCCTGGCCCTGACGGGGTGCCGGAGGGGCCTGCCGAGGAGGCGGCGCCTGATTGTCTCGCCTAGGTGGTGGTGGCGCATTGCGCGGGTGAACCTGTCGGTTCTGAGGCGGTCTCTGCTGGGTAGGAGCCTGTGCTTGAGGTGGAGGACCTCTGCGGGGCTGCGGGGGTGGTGCCACCGACAGTAACTCCAGCTGCCTCAGGGCTTCAATTTGGGCCACCGCGGCGGGTTCATCCCTGGAGGCCCTCCTGGCCGGGATCATTGGGGGCAACAAACGCGCCTGACTGGCCTGTTACAGGGCTTCCTCAAGGCGCTGAGCCTTATCTGAGAAATCTCTGAACCCTCCATGGTAGTTCTGGGTGATCAGGGATGGTACCAGCTCTATCTTGACGTTACCCACACACATCGTCAGTAATTGCTCCTGAGTCAGTGGCATATCGAGATAATACGTCAGTCCCTTCCACCGGGTGATGAAATCTGCAACCCGCTCATCAGGCCTCTGCTTGCACTTGAATAGGTTCGTGATGCTGGTCTTCCGCGTGGTGGAGCTGAACTGGTATAAGAACTGTCGGCGAAGATCCTCCCAACCGGTCACTGATCCGATAGGGAGCTGGCTGTACTAGAAGAATGTCGGACCTTCCAGTGTCTGTAAAAAACATCGGAGTTTGGTGGCTTCTTGCTGAGCCGGGGTCCCCAGCATGGGGCCGCACCTGGAAGAGAAATGAGCCAAGTGCTGGTGCGGGTCCCCTGTCCCGTTGAAGGGCGAAAAAGTGGGGTTCCCAAAACCCGGAGGTGCGGGCATATCATCCACCCACGCGGGATAAGGCATGCCATCCGGTGGGACTGCCACCTGCGGCGTCTCTAACGCTTCAAGGCGGGCTGTGAGCGCCGCAATAAGATCACCCTGGCGGGGGTCCCTATCTTGACGGGGTCCCTAACCACAAGTGCATTGCCAGGTTCTTCAACACGGTAGACGGCTTCGGCCACTCGTGGGTCAACTGGCTGGACGACCTGTGGGGCGACTGGGGGAACCCGGACTGGATTCTTCATATTGCCCCGTCGCTTGGGGGGATTCGGTGAGACGTATCGCGCCCTCTTGCCATACGTTCCGGATTCTGCCCTGTCTGCGGAAGTAGAATGATCAGGGTGGCCCGGAGGCATCTCACCGGGGGAAGATTGTTCCTGCCCCTGCTGCCCCGGCCTGGGATCACCATAGTCGAGTCGCCGCTCTGCGGCGCGCTCAGCCAAGAGTTCGTCAACCAGCCTCTTCTGCTCGACAAGCTGCTAGCGTAACGTGGCCTTCTCAGGATCCTCTTCCGTCTTCTGCGCAGAGGCAGATGGGTCAGAGTGCTTGACAGCTCCAACGTGATCCTTACCCTTGTCGGTGTTTCGACCGAGCACCAGCGATTCTGTGGGTACGGGGAGGCCTAGCAGGTTCCTCTGCTGACGGGTAACTCTCCCTGATGGGTCCAGCAGTGGCGGTACGCCCTCGAGGGGTAAGTCTCTATCAAGGAATTCAATCTCATCTTCCTTGTCCACGACATCGTCCATGTGGACCGCGACTCCTCTCGAGGGCATGTCCTCGATATCACATAATGAATCGGGCTGCCGTCGGATAGGGTCAAATAGTAGAGTGGCATATTGTCCCCAACCATGGACTTGCACATGGGGGTGGCTTCCCTGACGATCCTGCGGAGTGCTTTAAAACTCTGAACGCATTTTCGTTGAAGGGCGCTCTGGAGGCCTAGAGACTCAGGGTGCTGGGCCACAAGGAGTGCGGCCGCATCGATCAGACGGCATTGCTCCCTGATTTCTTCGAAGTGCTCTCGACTTCTGAGGTACACCACCCGTTCGTAACGGAGGCGGAAGTGTGTCGCCCATAGGGTTCGACAAAAGCACCCCACTTTTTCAAGGGTAAGAGACTCTGGTACGCAAAAATTCAGCGCCGCCGTCATCCAGAACTTTTCTGGGAAGTAATCCTCTGCGAGAATACTCCAGAAGCTCCTGGGCTCGGACTCAGGGTCTGGCCCTATGTTTCCCTACTCGTCAACCGGGGGCGGCTGAGGGACCGGTAGTGGTACCGAGGCGGACCTCTGAGATAGTAAGCTCGGCGGCGGAGAATACGGTGAACAAGCTGACTGACCGCCGAATTCCAGGCCATCCTCTGAAGAACAAGGTGACCTGGCCACGATGTCACGGTACGATGGGCTGATAGCCACAGCTTCCGGGACAGGAGTCGTGGCTACTGGCGATAGGTCGTGTTGTCGCTCTACCTTTGTTGGCCCCCAAAATAACTCTCCTTGATCTCTGGTAGAGGTAGAGGGTGCTTCTGGTGACAAAGGTGGTGATTGTGCGGTCGAAACCTGCGGAATTCCCAAGATTTCTTCCTCTTGGATGTACCTGCGGAGTGAGATGGGAATCTGGTGGACCTCAAATTTCGGTAAATGAGGCTAACGTGTCTAGTTCCTGCCCCAGTCCTTGATACGGAGGAGCGGGGAGAAGGTTCCATCACTGAATCACATTCCGCTTCAGAGTCAGAGAAGCGGGCGGGTTTGATCTCCACCCGGGCTTTCCCAGGACTCTTCTTGTGGCGGCGACGACCTGCTCTCCTGCCCCGAGGTGGCTCTTCGGGACAGGGTTGATCCCTATCATGGAATCTCGGGGCGGCACTGGCACTGTGGCGGAGAGGGCCCCCACTCGAGATGGCCGAGGCGCGAGGGGCACTGGGGTAAATGTCGAAGGGTACATGGGGAGGACCTCCATGACCAGCATCCATGCAGGCGGGGCCTCTGTTGGAATTGGCAGGAGCATGGGGAGGACCTCCATGGTTGATGCGAGTGGAGCGAGGCTGAACTTCACTCCTCGAGTTACTGGGGCGAGGAGGACCTTCGCTGGTTGCAGAGAGGACGTAGGGAGGGCCCCCACGTTGGAGAAGGACTGGATGGACGGTGCCTTCAGGTTGGCGGCCGGGGGCAGGAGGATGGACTTCATACCCTGTATAGTGGGTGCGGGAAAGGTTTCCGCGCTGAGCATCACTGTCGTGGGGCAGGTCTTCCTTTAGGATGGGGGTAGCACGAGGCATGACTCCATGACGAAGTTTGGAGCGGGGAAGGCCCACGCTATGTGGAGTAGTGGTACGTGGAGGACCTCTGTACAAGGTGACATTACCGCGGGTTAGTTCGTGGCGATCACCACTTGGGCCTGCAACACGGAGAGTCAACCCAGCCTGCCCGTGGGGCGGTTGGGGTCTCGATCCTGGTTGGGTGAAGGAGTGCCCCTGCTTAGTGTATGCAGTGGCTTCACGATGCATGTCAGCGGTGGATCGGGCCACTGTAGCTGTCGACATTGACGTACCTAGGCGAGCGTCCTCAGCCTGGGCCCGGCGCTGACGTCGGGTCAGGCGAGCTAGTGCAGGCGGTGCAGGGACGTAGTCTGCCTTCTCTTCCTACGAGGCTGGACGGCGATGCTGACGCGGCTGAGCGGGAGCTCTCGCCTGGAGCCCTTGGGTCGGGACCCTGAGCGGGCTGAGCCGAACGGCTCCCGCCTCATCAGCGTAAGGCAAGGAGTCATCAAGGAATTCCGGATACAAGCTCCCGAAACGGTTGAATGTTGGGGTTGGGAGCAGGGGATCCCTACGCGGCCTGTAAGGGCGGCGTTGACGGTGGGGCCTAGAGGCCTCCAGGTCAAGGCGGGCCATATCCCGAGTTAGGATGACCCCTTCTTCCTCGTACCTGTGCACGAGGTTGTTGATCACCCTTCGCTGGATGACCTATGATGGGGAAAGGGGACGTGGGCGCCCCGTATTCCGCGATGTGGCATCTGTTGTGGTGGTAGCGGTGCCATGCGGGGTGGCTGTGGAATTGTTGCCCTTGCCCCTGCGTGGGCGAGGAGCGGATGGTGATCGTGTCTCTGTAACAGCAACCTGGTTCCTGAGAAACTAAGGGGTCAACTCATCATCACTGAGAGGGAAAAGGATTGACAACCAGTGCCCCAACATCCTTCCATTCTCCACGTCTGTAAGAAGGATCCACGCCAACACATTGCAGAACGGAGTGCCTCACGTTCTACTGCCCCGAATTTTGGTGAGTTTCACGACAGGCCCGCTTATTTGCTTTGCGGGACCAGGCACCGGATATCTGGATCCGGTGAGACGTCAATCTACTAGTGTCTCAAACGCTACTAATCTCCATATTGAGGAGAAGACTTTCACGTCGGGTTCACCATTTCTGTTTCCGACGCTTTCGCCAGGGCGCGCGTGCATCCTTCCGTCACGCGGAGGGGGACGCGCGGCTTTGTAGCCCCACATTCCCGCTTTCCAAAGGCGGGCGGCATTCGTTCCTTGTTCAGGTATGTCTTCTCCTTGATCGAAACGGGATGATGGGATGTCGGTTCTTCCTTCTGGGGATTCCTCCTCAGAACTCGTCACCTAGTCCGGGTCTCCCTCATAGATTTCATACGTAGTTCGTGAAACTCTTCCCAGTTCCATGTTTCCATGGACGCCGGTTAATTACACTACTTCTGTCGGGACATTCCAAAGGGTCCGGTCAGGGCAGCAACCTTCAGTCAGGGGAGTAGTCACGTTGAGGCATCAGTAGCGTGTCTGGATGCTGGGGGCCTGGCATGTCGGTCTATTATCCCTGGTCACAGGTATTCTCGAGGGTGTGGAAGCCCGAGGCATCCCACATCAAGCGCGGGGAATTATATGTCATAGACACATATCTGAGGTTTTCCTTAGCTTCCCATGTTTAACACAGGGTACGCCGCGAGTTTAACATCCAGCGGAGACGGAAGGATTTATGGAATACATTTTAACATCATGCGGGATGATAGTGAACCCTGACATGAATGAACGACGGGCGATGGGTGTCGAAGAACTGACGTAAATGAGGTCGGAATGACTGGATGGTGGGTTTGAACCTCTTAGAGGCTTCCTACGTACCATGCCATGACATGGATCAAATTCCTCGTAGTTCGGGTCGGTCACAACAGCTTGCCGCCGGACTGGAATTGCAGTTTAACGTCGTGCTGGACGTAGGTAGAACACGACGTGAATTGGATGATGGGTGGGCTTGAACCTCATGGAGGCTTCCTACGTACCACGTCTTGACATGGATCAAAGTCCTCGTAGTTCAAATGTAGCTTTGTTGGTGAACCGACGTGAAAGTGGACCTTGGTCCAATGGGTGGTGGGCTTGAACCTCTGGGAGGATTCCTACGTACCACGCCTTGACATGGATCAAAGACCTCATAGTTCGGGTGGAAATGGGTGTGCAGTTTAATGTCATGCAGGACAAAGGGAGGGGCATACAGTTTAACGTCATGCTGGACGAGGGAGAAACTCGACGTGAATGAACGACCGAGCAATGTGGATTGAACCTCATGGAGGCTTCCTACGTACCATATCTTGACATGGATCAAAGACCTCGTAGTTCAAATGGGATGGGTCACAATGGCTTTCCATTTGACCGGAATGCAGTTTAACGTCATGCTAGATGAGAATGAGACCCGATGTGAATAGATGACGGGTGGGCTTGAACCTCATGGAGGCTTCCTACGTACCATGCCTTGACATGGATCAAAGACCTCATAGTTCAGGTGAAAAGGGGGTGGGTTTGAACCTCATGGAGGCTTCCTACGTACCATGCCTTGACATGGATCAAAGTCCTCGTAGTTCGGGCGGGTTTGTCGGTGAACCGATGTGAAAGTAGACCCGGGGGTCCACTATTGGTGGGCTTGAACCTCGTGAAGGCTTCCTACGTACCATGCCTTGACATGGATCAAAGTCCTCGTAGTTCGGGTGGAATGTGCAGTTTAACGTCATGCTAGACGGGAATGAGACCCGACGTGGAAGAATGACGGGTGGGCTTGAACCTGATGGAGGCTTCCTACGTACCATGCCTTGACATGGATCAAAGTCCTCGTAGTTCAGAAGATTCAGGGGTCAGGGTCGATGCTCACTCTAAGCCCACGTGAGTCATGCTCGGTGTGAGAAACAAGAGGTTGCAAGGACCTGACGATCACGTCGCGAAGGATGCGTCCGTGAGAAGCGAAGAGGGGCTTATGCGTTAGGCGGCCCATGGTGTTGGGACTTACTCCAGGATTGAGGCCCAGGGTGCGACAAAGTGCGGGAAAGATGGACCTTGGTCCAAGGATGGGAGGTGCCTCATCCCCTATCACACCCTCCACTGACCTTGGTAGTGGGGAAGTACGGAGATGCAGAGGTGCAGCCATCCGTCGGGGAACTAGGGTCTCTCTTCTCCTACGAACATACGCCACTCCGATAAGGAGGATATCATCCCTTGTGGATGGGTGGTTCCATTACCGTGGAGACGAGTGGTGTAAAAAATGTTCGACCTGGGGGGACCCTTCATGAGGGAGACGAGGTTGGGTCACAGTTTAGCATCATGTGTTGAGGACGTGGTGCTTGGAAGTTTAACGTCATGTAGCTCGGACGAGGTGGGTTCACTCCACACCCCTAGGACTTACATAACTGGTACCCTCTGGTCCTTAGGGAAGGGAAGGTACCAGTAAGGACATGGTTAAAGGGGGTTGTGGAACGAACCATCGATGGGTCCACATTAGCATGGCTATGCGAAGAAGCAATAGCCCTTAGCGTGCCTATGCGAAGAAGCATTAGGCGAAGCAACGCTACGGGTGGTTTTGTCCATGGAACTTTGAAATCACATCGTGCAAGCCTGGAGGGTCGCACGGGAAGATGAATCGCTAAGAAAAGGAGTGTGCTTCACGAAGTGGAGTGCCTTGGCCTTAGTGTGGGGCATAGGTGTGAATGGAAGGTGCTTCGCGAAGTAGAACAGTGTTCGCGGAGCACTTCCTCGCGAAGAAGGGGTGTCTCGCGAAGCAGGGTCCTGCGGAGCAGTGTGCTTCGCGATGTGAAGTGATCCTGCCTTAGCATAGGGATCACTAGCATGGGTTGGGTGTTCGCGTAGCATAAGTGCTCGGCGACTGCCCAGGTTCCCTTGGGAATCCCCTTCCTTCGCTAATACCCTTGAGCTTCGCGAAGGGCATCCCTCTCGGAAGAGGGGATCAAAACGAGACAAAACAAAGGCGTCTCGCGAAGTAGAAATATCTCACGAAACTCATGATTCCCGGGGCAAAGAGTTCTTCACGATTCAGGAGAGGAGAAGCCGAAAGGTCGGATTGTCCATCCTCGGGACTCAGGGGAAGTATAGTATTTATAGGGAAGGGACTCCGCGAAGCAGAACTCGTGTGCCGCCTCTGGTGCTTCGCAGCGCGCTCACGAACGTCAAATGCGTTCGCGGAGCATTACCGCCTCAGGAGCTTCACGGCGGCTCGCGAACGTCAAATGCGTTCGTGGAGCATTACCGCCTCCGGAGCTTCATGGCGGCTCGCGAACGTCAAATGCGTTCGCAGAGCATTACCACCTCCAGAGCTTCGTGGCAGCTCGCGAACGTCAAATGCGTTCGCGGAGCATTACCGCCTCCAGAGCTTCGCGAGGCCGCCATGGTCGGGGCGCTTCGCGGCGGGGCTTCGCGTGGGTGCTTCACGGCGGTGCTTCGCGAGGCTGCGCGCCAGCCTTCTTTTTCGTTTCTTTCTTTCGGGCCTTATTTTGGCACCAACAATGACATATAAAGTTCAACATACACAATATTAACTCAAAGAATACTCATCAAGCAAAAACACTGAATCACTTAATATTCCAAAATTATAACTCATCCCAATGGTAGATTTACTCAAACATTGAAATGATTATTAATATAGTTAAATATGTTTAAGGTGATGAATTATAAATAAAGTGAAAAGAATAGGATAATAAAAGAGTAGTGCGTCAAACACACACACGATCGTTAAAGAGAGTTAAAAAAAGACATTCAATTGAATGAGGAAGAAAAATAATAGAAGGGGTTTTAGCATGATTTAAACCATTTTAATAACATTAATATTAAACTATATAAGGTGGATGAGAAAAAGAGATGTTTAAGAATAAACATGAATTAACATAGAATTACAGAAAAAGACTTACAAGATTACAACAATGAAGAACACAAAAGTAAATGAAAACAAAGAGAGGATGAAAGGTGTATCTAGTGAAAACATGAGTATGGAAGGTCCTAAAAACTACTTGGAAGGGATTTGGTCGTGACAATATATGATCCTCTCTTCTTAAATGCCAACTAATTTTAAGGAAAGGAGGGGTGATGTATTTATAGCCCAAGGAGTTGGACTGTTTGCATTCCAAATATGTCCCTTCACTTGTCTTTCCAATTTTACCATTCAGACAGCCGAATCTTGAGATATCTTATTCTTAAAAGTTTTAGGTAATAATTTTTTTTGACTACTCTCAAAATGTGTATCCATTTGGGCTTATAGAACCAAAGTTATAGGGGTTGGAGTAAACAATTGTAATATGTCCATTAAAATCCTGATTTTTTTTAAGGTAGAAATGTGAATGGGTTTTTGAACAGGAAGATGCCCTCACATAAAAATATTTCCTTATATAAAGTTGTCCAAACATATATTATCTTTCACACTGAAAAATATCATCTTTATTTGAGGAATAGATCATTATAAATGTCATGAAAAGTGTCCGGATTTTAATTCCTGGACAGAATGGTCGACTGGACTTCAAAGAATTAGTTGGGACCCTTGTTCTTCTATTTGGACTTTCAAATTTTTATCCCTGATTAATTTGGATAATCACGAACATTTGGGGGAGTTTAATAAAATTTTTGCTTCAGGATTTTGACCAGTAACTCAATCATCATGGCTGGTCCAGTTTCTTCATAGATTCTTTGGGTCTCCATGTGTGGACCATATGACCCTCCAAATGGATGATTTGGCCAAAGTTTCCTTCTAATTAAATGTTTTAATTTAAGTACGGCACCCTAAAAGACAATAATAATGCAATTTTAATAAGTAGGGTGAGATTTATTATTAAAACATTAAACATACTTGAATCTGGATGAATTCAAATAGTGCTTTAAAATTATATTTAATATTTAAACATTAATATTTCACACAAATTATGCACATTTCATATAAAATTAATAATGGGAGTATATAATAAATTATAAAAATATTAATAACATCAACTCCTCCACACTTAGTCTTGTGAATTTCCTCATGTTCAATAAATATAAAATAATAACAAAATCATTTTTACTCACCAAAATTTTTTTCCCCAATCAGGGGAGGTTTAGAAAATTTCACTCATCGATATTGAATTCCACTACAAGTTGTTACAGAAACAATGTTACAAAAACAATTCATTTTTTCATGCTCAAATTTAGAAATGGAAAATAGTGGCACACAAAACATACTCCTCTCAAGATGATAAAATAAATTTATGGAGATTCACTCATTATCCAACCAAAAGTGAACATCTTAGAGTTTATAAGAGATCCCAGCTTCCACTCCCTATCCTAAAGTGCTCAAAATAAATATGTCTTTTTAGGGGTTTTTCTATGGCTATGGGATGGTAGGATAATGATATCCAAAATATAAGAAAACGGGGTAAAACACCAACATGGACAAAGAAATTCATGTATTTTTTGAAATGATACATGAAAGGAAATGGAAACACATATTTATGAGGGAATGAAAATGTTAAATAACACACAAAATAGAAAGGAAATTTGAAGTGGATGAGAAGATGAAATATTTAAAAACCACGAAACTTCTCCCAATGACATAAGTGTTCTATTTTTTCATTTTTCGGAAGCTGAACTTGAAATAGATCTCAAAATCATCTACCAACCCATGATTGATCTCCTCATGACAGTAATTGAAATGGTTATAACAAGATCAAATGTTAAGGAAGAGTGATTTTTGACCCACCCAAGACACAACCCATTCTTATTTTCATTTTGTTTTTGATTTTTTTGGATATTTTTTTGCACACTTTTCAATATCATTTATACAAGATAAACATATATACATTTTAAAACCCCACTAATGGACAACCTCTCCCCTTAATGCTTTCCCAAAATCATATGATAACATAGTGAAAATCAAAAAAAGGGTACCCAAAATGAAATCCATTCCCCCCACACATAAATTTAAAAAAAATTATGAAATGAAAATCCATGTTGATATTGGGTGGGATAAAGTATTGGGCTTGTAATGTGGATATCAAAGAAAGGGTTTTCTTAGGCTTATAGTGGCTTTCAAAAGAAGGATTAATGTAAGGGAAATGGGAGAATTTTTGGATATTGTGATTCTCATGAGGTTCAGAAAATGCCTCTATCATATTAATGCACACCAAGGTTGGAAATTAAGCTTGAAGGTCCACAAACTCAAGATTCACAAATGGGGGTGAAAACACACATTTTTAAAAGATGTCCATAGGTATCCTTGGCATGAAATTAAATGTTGTTCCTCATGGGTGGGGAAAATAATTTTCTAAATAAAAAAATTGAGCATTCCAAATTTTTTCATTTTGAAACAATAATCTTTATCCAAATTTATGAAAAAACCTAAAAAATTTTTATATGAAACCATGTATTTTGACTCCCTAAAATGGTTGGACAAAAATTGAAAATTGAATGGTGAGTAAGTATGACTCTTGATTTTTTAATATTTTTTAAATGATTTTTTTTAGTTTTTTTGGTTTTGTTTAGTTTTTTATAAATCCACACCCACACAAAATAGGAAAAGAAAAAGAAAAGGGTTTGATAAAGAAAGTGGTAAAAATTAAAGAGAGGGGAGAAAGAACAAAGAGGGAGAGAGAGGAAAGAGATAGAGAGATAGTTAAAGGGAAATAAGTGCCCCTTGGTTTGGATTTGGTGGGTAACCATCTCCATCTAGTGGTGGGTCTATTGTAGATGTTTTGGATCTGATGGAAGTCGATGTGGTTCCCAAGATATGTATCCTCTCATGGTGATGCTTTAACTAATGTCCATTAACCATGATTGGCCTTTTGGAAGAGGGGTCTACTTGCACTACACCAAATGGGTAAACATTAGTAATAACAAAATGACCTTCCCAATGAGAATTAAGAATTCCTTGGTGAAGTCTAAATTGATAATTAAAGAGAATTACCTTTTCACCTTCAAGAAATACCTTTCTCAGGATGTGATTGTCATAGAGTGTCTTAGCCTTTTCTTTGTACAAAATTTTAATTCTCATAGGATTCAAGTCGAAGCTCCTCCAGCTCATCCAATTGCAATAATCTTTATTCACCAGATTTTTCACAATCAAGATTATATGTATTCATATCCAAAAATGACTTATGTTGGATTTAAATTGGTAAATGACATGCTTTATCAAAAACTAGTCTAAAAGGAGACATCATAATGGGTGTTTTATAGGCAGTTTGATAAGCCCAAATTGGTTCACCAAGTCTTTCAGGCCAGTCTTTTCTAGAGAGTTTTAAAATTTTCTAAAGAACTCTTTTCACTTATCTATTAGAAAGTTCAGCCTTGCCATTTTTCTAGGGGTGATATGCATTTGATGTTTTATGCACAACCCCATTCTTTTTCGAAAGAGATTTCATGGTTCTATTACAAAAATGGGTTCCTAAGTCACTTATCAATGCTTGTGGTGTGACAAATTGGTGAAAGATGTGTGTCTTTATGAACTCACTAATAGTATGTGAATCATCCTTTCTATTGGGTTTGTCCTTGACCCACCTAGAAATATAATCAACCGCAAGAAGAATGTATGAGAATTCATTGGAAGAGGGGGATGTTCCCATGAATTCAATGCCCCAAACATCAAAGATCTCACATAAAATTAAAGGCTTTGGAGGAATTTAATTTCTCTTTAAATTATGAATAACTTTTGGCAAGTGTAACATGACTAAAAAAACTCATATGAGTCCATGTGGAGTGAAGTCTAAAAGAATCTAGAGTTTAGGACCTTTAGGGAAGTCCTTTTTGGTCCAATGTGGCCATCACCAGGCATTGAGTGACAGAATTCTAAGATGGAAGAATTTTCATTTTCATCAACACGTCTTCTAATTACCATGTCAACCCCAGTTTTCCAAATTTTATTATCTTCCCAAAAATAAATATTTGAATCACTTTTTAGATTAATTTTTTGTTCTTTTCAAAGATTTTCAGGAAATATACCAGAAACCAAGTAGTTTACAATTTGGGCATACCATGGTATCTTTGGAGTGAGAGATGAAAGGTTCTCACAAGGGAATTCAGGATCAATGATTTCTAAATGAGAATAATTACAAATTCTACTTAGGTGATCAGTCATAGGGTTTTTTTCCTGGTCTATCTTTGATTTCAAGGACAAAATCTTAGAGAATTAGGATCCATCTTATTAGCCTCATTTTGGAATCACTTTTCTTGAGTAATAACATTATATCAGAATGGTCTGTGAAGATGATGATTTTTGCACTTAAGAGATAGGGTAGGAATTTATTTAAAGAAAAAACCACTACTAAAAGTTCTTTTTTAGTCACAGTGTAGTGATATTGAGTTTCATCCATTGTTTTTGATGCATAATAGATTACATGAGGAATTTTTTCTCTTCTTAGACCAGGAATATCCCCAACAACTCTATCAGAATCATCACACATCAATTTAAAGGGTAAGGACCAATCTCGGGGTTAGATTTTTAGGGAATATTTAAGAGAAATTTTGAGTTCAATGAAGGCTCTCTTTATAACCTCATAAAAATGGAATGTGACATCATTTTGGAGCAACCAAGTGAGTGGGAGGAAAATCCTACTGAAGTTATGGATTAATATCTAATAGAAACTGGCATGACCAAGGAATGAATAGATGTCTCAAATAGAAGTGGGTTCAGGAAGTGATTAGATCACTTTAATTTTTCCAGGTCAACTTCAATACCATATTGTGAAACTATGTTCCCTAGAATAATCCTATTTGCAACCATGAAGTGACATTTTTCAAAATTTATCATAAGGTTACACTTGAAACACTTTTGGAGGACTAGAGAGAGTGAATTCAAGCAAGATTAAAATGACTCACCATAAATGGTTAAGTCATCCATGAATACTTCCATGCAGTGTTCAATGAATTTAGAAAAGATACTCATAATACACCAATGGAATGTTGCTGGAACATTACAAAGGCCAAAAGTCATTCTCTTATTTGCATATGTTCCAAAGGGAAAAATGAAGTAGTATTTTCTTGGTCCTGAGTTGTGATTGGGATTTGGAAGTAGCCAGTGTTTCCATCAAGAATGAAATAATATGACTTTCTAGCTAATCGTTCTAGCATTTGATAAAGGAATGGAATAGGTAGTGATATTTTTGTGTTTCAACATTCAATTTTTAGTAACCAAAGAACACACACCATTTTTTCTTCACTCAAGTTATGACTAACTATCCATGTTCATTTGTGACAATAGTTTTACCACCTTTCTTAGGAACAACTTGAATTGGACAAACCCATTCACTATCGGAAATTGGGTAGATAATACCAGCATTAAGAAGCTTGGTGATCTCTTCCCTAACTACCTCAAGTATGATTGGATTGAGTCTTCTTTTTGGTTTTCTAACTTGTTTGGATGATTCCTCATGATGGATGTGATGCATGAAAAGAATAAGGTTGATTCCTGGTATGTCATCTAGGGTCCAACCTAAGGCCTTTTTTTCATCTAGCACCTGAAAAAGTTTGGAATCCTCAGTTTTGGTAAGTGAAGCATAGATAATGACAGTATAAGAGTGATCATGGAAAAGGAATGCATATTTTTGGTGTTTAGGAAGAGGTTTTAGAACAGTCCTATCTTTCATTTGTGGGTTAGACAACTTAGGAATGGAGTAAGGGACTTTAGTTACTTCAGATTAATTTTCCTTAATACTGTCCAAGGTGGACCAGTACATATCATAGTTGATGCGGGATTCAAGAGAGTTTTCATGTTCCTCTATATTGATGGAGTATATGAATGAAAAGTCCACATCAACTTCACCGTTTAGGACTTGGTTAATCATAGTGAATATTTCACAAGATCCTCTCTCATTATAACAAGATGAACATGATGGAATGGGGTTCAATTGACTCTCATAAGTGTCCTAAAAACATGGATTGAGAATGAAGAGTGATCCTCTGATGGGTATCCCATGGCTTGGAAAATGTTAAACTTGACCAGTAGGTCACAAAATTCCATGGATAAGATGCCTGAATGGACATCAATCTTGGTTCTTTCTATCATTAGGAGTGGTCTTCCTAAAATTAGGGGAGATCGATAAGGGTTATTCTCAGCTTCCATGTCAAGGAAATAGAAATCAACAGGGAAGATAAGATCATTGACATGAATAATGACATCCTCGATTATACCCTTAGGAATAGCATTTCTTTGATTGGAAAATTGAATGAAAACACTTATTAGATGTAAGGGACCTAGACCAAGGTTGGAAAAGATGGATTTGGGAATGACATTAATTGACGATCCTAGTTCTATGAGAGCATCATCGAAGTTGGAACTTCCGATTTGGCATGGAACCGTAAAGGTCCCTGGATCTTGGAACATTATGGGAATAGAATGCTAGGTGGAAACATTTTCGAAGGACTTAAGTTGCCTCTTATGGGTACACAATTCCTTAAGAAACTTGGCATACTAAGGAATTTTTTTATGGACTCTAAGAGGATAATGTTGACTTCAACACGTCCAAACATGTTGAGCATTTCAGGATCATATTCAAAGGACTTATTTGGATTAGAAACAGCTTGAGGAAAAGAAATTGGATTCCTAAGTGGAATATAATGAGATGAGGGAATGGCTTCAGGTTCCTTTTCATGTTTCTTTTTCATTTCATTTTCTAGGTCAACATTCAAAGGGGGGTTGGAGGACTTATATTGAGGAATTGAAATTTTATTTCCAGGTCTAAGTGTAATTTCACAAACGTTACACTTTGGGTTGGGTAATGGTTGAACTTGGAGTTAAGAATAATTATATTGTTGATGCTGGCTTAGGTGGGATGCAAGTTGACCAATTTGTGTTTTAATGTTTTGAAGGCTGGAATAGGTGAAGTAGGAAAGAGCTTCTGCAACACTTTCACATGGTTTCTTAGAAGAAGAGGCTTGTCTCAGATTGATATTACCTTGATTTTGGTTCTTGGAAAAGCAATTTTATTGGTTTGTGAATTGAGAAGGATCACTAGGATAGTGGAATCCAAGAGGAGGATTGTTCTTTTGAGGTTGAGGAACAAAAGGATATGGTTGATGAAATTTACCACCACATTGACCATATTGAAAATGGTTTGGGTTTTGAGGAAGGATTTGAGGGGAATGAGAAATGGTGTTTCCATACCTAAAGCCTTGGTTGAAGGTATAAGATAAGGGATCAGGGTGGGGTTTGTGGAAGTTTCTAATGAACTGGCCTAATTTTTGAGGGTTGGTGTTCCCTTGATCATATGCTTCATTGAGCTCTATTGGTTTGGATGAATTAGATTGATCCTCTAGATGATGTTTGCATGTGTAGTTGGATGTGATGTAAGGCTATAGATTCCACAATTCATGATAGGTATAGGGAAAATAGGTTGTGGAGAAGATGAGGTTGGGGATTTGTCCACCACAGCTAGTTGTCTCACAAGACTTGTAAGTTCACCCATCCACTTGGTCATCTTATTGGCCTCTACAGATTTATTCTCTTGGGCTTGTTTGACTAGAGCATGTGCTCGAGTATGGAATTGTTCAGTGTTTTTAGCCATGTTGCTTATGATATCTCTTACAGCTGCAGGAGTTTTATCAACAAGAGCACTGCCAATTGCGACATCAATTAGAGTTCTCTCCATAGACAATAACCCCTCATAGAAGTATTGGATCAAGAGTTGGTAAGTGATTTGGTGGTGTGGGCAGGTTGAAAAAAGCTTTTTGAACCTCTCCTAGTACTCATGGAGTGATTCATTTTGTAATTGATGAATACCACTTAATTCCTTTCAGATAGAAGTTGTATGAGAATCAAGAAAGAATTTCTCTAAAAAGAGTCACTTCATGTCAATCCATGAGTTTATGGAACCAAGAGGGTGGTATTAGATCCACGAATTGGTAGAGTCAGCTAAGAAAAAATGGAATGATCATATTTTTATTTGTTCCTCAGAAACCCCTTGAGTCTTCATGGTAGATCACACCACTTGGAACTCTTTAAGGTGGAGATGTGGATCCTCCCTAGCTAGCTTGTGGAATTGAGGGAGAAGATGAATCAATCCCAATTTGAGTTCGTAGTCAGCCTCTATGTTAGGATATTGAATAGCAAGAGGTTTGTAATTCATATCAGGGGTAGCAAGTTCTTTAAGTGTTTGTTCCATATGATTGGCCATATCTAATTCAATTGGTTGTACAAGAACAAGTTCTTGAATGAGTTCATTATCTCTTATGTTCCTCCAAAGTTGGTGAAGTGTTCTCTCAATTTCAGGGTCAAACAAATCCAAGGGATTTTTTTTGAGGATACAGGGCATTGAGGGAGATATTTTGGAAGAAAGAGGAATTTGGGTTTTTCTTTGTGTTTTTTCCATTAATGATTTTTATGAGAAGGTAAGTTTTTTTTGTGTTTTTTTTCATTTTTTTCAAAAAATTTTTAAAATTTTTCAATAACTAGAAAATAATGATTAATCAATTGCAACAACCCTAGAAAAGGAACCATTTGAAAGCATGTATGATTTTTTCCTATCAACCGTTCCAGGTTCTGGTGCTATGAAAATGTGTATGGCAGCACTCAAGTCGAATCCTCGGCAATGATACTTTTTAATAGTCGATTGTTTTCAATTTATTGTATTTTGATTGGGTGGTTTGTTTGCAGAGATTATGAAATAATTTATGGATGATATTTGATCTAACAAATTTATAAAGATTAGGGTGAGTTTATTATTGGGGATTTAAGCTTATGATATCCTTGAGATTTTCTTTATGTTGCATTAAATTAATACCCACTTCACAAAATGACTTTGATAGGCATTCCCAAGTGTTAAAGCATTAATCCAAGTCGTAAGTTAACTTAGGGTTCTAATCATTATCATTACTTGTTTGTGTTAGTGTATTTGTGGTTCCAAAAATCCATGGAATCCACATATTAAACAAAACCTGTCATTAATCCATGACTTATAAAGCTCAACATACACAATATTAAATCAAAGAATATTCATCAAGCAAAGGCTCTCAATCACTTAATATCCCAAAATTATAACTCATCCCAATGGTAGATTTACTCAGACATAGAAATGATTATTAATCTAGTTAAATATGTTTAAGGTGATGAATTATAAAGAAATTTAAAATAACGGGATAAGAAAAGATTAGTGCATCAAACACACACATCATCGTTGAAGAGAGTTAAAAAAAGACTTTCAATTGAATGATGAAGAAAAAGAAAAAAGGGGTTTTAACTTGATTTAAACAATTTTAATAACATTAATATTAAAATACATAATTTGTATGAGAATAATAGATATTGACGAAGAAACTTTCATTAAAACAAAATTACCAAGAAAAAGACTTACAAGATTACAACAATGAAGAACACAAAAGTAAATGAAAACAAAGAGAGGAGGAAAGGTATATCAAGTAAAAACACAAGTATAGAAGGTCCTATAAAGCCTATTTTCAAGGCTTTGGTCCGGCCAATTTATTCCCCTCTCTTCTAAAATTCCATCTCCTATGAAGGAAAGGAGGGGGATGTATTTATAGCCCAAAGAGTTGGACTGTTTACATTCCAAATCTATCCCTCCACTTGTATCACCGGTTTTCCCATTAAGAAAGATGAATCTATAGATATCTTATTATTAAAAGTTGTAGATAATAGTGTTTTCCGACTACTCTCAAAATTTGGATACATTTAGACTTATGGAACCAAAGTTATGGAAGTTGGAGTAAGCAATTGTAATCTGTCCATTTCAATCCATACTTTTTAGAAGGTTGAAATGTGAATGTGTTTTTGAATAGGAAGATTCCATAAAAAAAATAGTTTATTATATAAATTTGTTCGAAAATATATTATATCTAACACAAAAAATACCATCTATATTTGATGACTATATCATGAGAAATGTCATGAATAGTGTCCAGATTTTAATTCCTGGCCAGAATGGTGGGCCGGACTTCAAAGCATCATTTGGGACCATTGTTCTTGTAGTTGGAACTTCAAATTTTTATCCATGATTTATTTTTATAATCACTAACAATGGTGGAGTTTCATAAAATTTCGGCTTTGGGATTTAGATTAGTAACTCAATAATCATGGCCGGTCCAGTTTCTTCATAAATTCATTGGGTGTTCTTGGGTGGACCATATGACCCTCCAAATGGATGATTTGGCCAAAGGTTCCTTCTAATGAAATGTTTTAATTTTTGTAAGGAAACCTAAAAAATAATCATGGAATTTGGACATGTAGGGTGAGCGTTATTATTAAAAAATTAAAACAACTTGAATCTGGATGAATTCAAATAGTTCTCTAAAATTATATTTAATATTTAAACATTAATATTTCACAAAAATTACGCACATTTCATATAAAATCAGTAAAGGGTGTATATAATAAATTATGAAAATATTAATAACATCAATTTGTGAAGTTTAATATGCATGAAATTGAAAAGGTAAGGCTCTAGTTTCTACCATCAAGCAACACACCTTGAGTTTGAGGTAAGTCCCCTATACCTAGTTTTTTAAAAGTGAAATATATAATTCCTTGGTGTTTTAAATTTTTTCCATTTATATAAAATGTATGATTTATATATATAATTTGTTATGGTTCTTGAAAAGTGTCTTCTTTCTTGGTTTCTATGTATTATATTAAGCTTTAAAAATGGATTTATTTGATTTAAGAATGGTTTCAAACATGTTTTTAAATGTGAGGTGCCTTGAAGATTCAATTATGATTTTAAAAGGTTTTGTAACTTAAAATTGTTGGGAAATTTTGTTTTCTAAAATGAAATTATTCCATGTAAATTAATGAGGCCCATTTGGAACTTTGAGAATGATTTTTTGAAGTGGAAACCCCCTCTTAAGGCATTCCCCCTTGTTTTAGAAATGTGGTGTAAGTGTGAATGTGTGATTTGTGACATACACCAAGTATTGAGGCTTGTTAATTGTTGTGTGACTTAGAAAAGGAGGTGCCCTCAAGTAGGGAGATTGGTGGTGAGAATTTGGATGGTTTTTGGGTAAAGAAAATGATATGAACATATATGTATGCTTGGTAAAAAATCACCACCATTTGAAATAGAGTACATGGAAAACATGGGTACCTTGGTCGAAAGACTAAGACTAGTAATCTAGGTGGATTGATAGGGTCGAGGCCCCATTTCCTTTAGCTAGTTTGATGCTACAATAGTAACTAAATGTGTGATGTTGATCAAAGACCACTATATCTTTGGATTGACTCCTCTCTAGTAGATCGTGTGCAAAGATGTTGTGAGTTATGGTTTTTATACCATTTCACTGAGGTACGAGGATCCTAGGTACCCAATAACCTTTATCATGGTTCTTTATATTTTTTATTCCTATTTTTATATTGTATTGTTTTATTAAATTCTTTGTTTTTAGTCTTCATTTCATTTATAAAATAATGAAAAACATGTTTTACTTACCCATGTTTTGTAACACTTGATGTTATGCTTTCATACTGAAATGCTTCCATCATTTCACTGTCTTTCTTGCAAAGGGATTATTGGAAGTGTATTATTCTTTATAAATGGTTTTCAAAATAAAAAGGAGGAAAATATATTTTAATAAATTTCATCTAGTTACTTTTTTTAAAAAGAGATTTAAGATCCTATTTTTATATAGTTTAATTTTCAAAAGATATTCAAATGGTTTTAATTTTAAAGGAAGGGAATCAAGAAAAGTTTATTAGGGCATGACTACTAAGTTTTAAAACTCAAACCTATAGCTTTATTTCTATTTTTATCTACGGTGCTGCTTCCAGTTCTGTCTCTGTCACCGTGGTTCGACATTGGTTTAGTGGTTGGTGGTGACCCATAGGGTCACATGAAGGTATGTGTATTTTTTTTCTGTCCACTACTAGTGTTAATTTTTATTATTCCATTTTTATTTATTTATTTTTCATTTTTCATAGGCCAAATCCTTCCCAATTTATTATCTTTTATTTATGGCACTAGTTTCCAGCCCGAATGGATCGAGAATGCCTATCGGTCCTTGTTGCGGTTCGTCTTGGGTGACTGGTTCAGTGTCAACCTAGGCTGGTTAATGAAATAATCTCTAACCTAATTAAAAATAACAATAGTTAATTAATTAAAAAATTATAATTATTTAATGTATTAAACCACAACATGGAATACTGTTGTAAAACTCAAAAGGATCTCACCTTTTATCAAAACTCCATGAAACTGCCACTGGTGGACCAAAATAGACCCCTAACACCATTCTTAAAAAAATAAATAAGAAGTTATAACATTATAATAATTAATTAAATTAATTAATTAGGGAAAAACAAATAAAATTCACCAAGAATGCATATCATAACCGAACACCATGCACCAACATGAAAAATTCATATCGAGATCTCCAATACAAAATCCAACCAAAATATCCATGAGAAATGGAACATTATACCATGTACCTATGGAATCATCAAAAAAACATAAAACGGTGAACTCCAAAATTAGAGTGGATGAAGAAACAAGTGGAAGGAGGTCACTAGAGGATACAAACTCACCTAAAATTACAAAGAATCACCATGAAAATCCCCAAATTGAGGGGTTGTAGAAGGAGTAAGGGTTGGGATCACCCCTATTTTGAATAGTACTAATGGGTAAAGAAGAGGGATGAGTGTCTTAAAAGATTTAGGGAAAATTAAGGAAAATTACCCTTCTAATGAACTTATTGGAAGACACACAATTTGGCTGCATGATTATCCAAATTGCGCGCTAACTATGAACCCCCACTGACCAACACCACACCTCTCACATGGTTTGGTTTCATAGTTAGTCAATAAATTCACCAAAAATTCACCTACCGCTATCCAATTACACACCTCCTGCATAGTTTGGTCATGTAGTATTCTAACCAAGTGACAACCATACAACACTTCATTGTTCCCCATTAAAAAAGGTTAAAGTTTTGTATGAAACCAAGTGCCATGACTCAGGAACTCCACCACCATACACAGTTTATACTTTGGATCAAATGGTTTACCCCAAACCATTCTCTAACCCTAAAACATAACTGTGCTTAGTTAAAAAATTACTAAAAACTCCCTGAGAAACATGGTGTTGTATGGTTTCTCTTAAACCATACCTCCTCTCTAAAAAACTATAAAAATCCTATAAATTAACAAAAATATCTTGAGACTCACCTGAACACCCAATCCACCTTACTAGTAACATTAATTATCTCAAAACAACTTGTTGAGGCATTCAAAATCCCAAAATATCATTCTGAGTCTCTCTTCAAAATTCGACCACTCTAGTAAATGAAATTTTAAAATTCCTTCTATAATTTATATCTCATATAGACATGGGATCTTAAAAACTCCCCATAACAACACTTCTTGTCCATAAAAAGTCTTGGTGGGCATCCATCCACACCAACCAACCTACATCGGTCACCCTTTATAGCTAACATCCTCATTTAGTTTCTGAATTCCTAAAATAAAACCAAAGAAGAACCTGTAACTAAAGTACCCAATCACCTAAAACCCAAGAAAACCCCTATTTTCAAAAACAAAATTCCATGATTTTGCTTACCCAATCCCATACAACTAAAATAATTCTTATTCCATCATCTAATCACTCACTAGTTCTATGGTTCTCAACACCATAAGTTTTAGGTTATAACCACTAACTTTTGATACTTGGTGCATCATTCATCAGAAGAACTCAATATAACCATGAAATTATTATACCACAATGAAATCAAAAAAATCCTAAAATACCTTGCCCAAAAACCATGGGAATTCCAATTAAGAATGAGACTCATCCTGATCATTGAAAACTAACCAAAGTGGATGCATACCAACCATCCATGCACAATCTATGAGAAATATAGCTTTTACCCAAAAGCTAGGTTTAATTTTAAAAAAGCATCCATCACTTCTAAATTTACACACCAGATGTGTTTTACAACTCACCACATCCTTTCTAGGTGATAGCCCATGTTAGACTATCCTCAGTCGACTCATCCTAAAAACCCTCAGCTCCAACTATCAACATGTCTCTATCTCATCTGATTAGGATGCCTTCATGCCCAGAGGAATTCCATGACCATATAAACACACACACTAGAGTTCATACCCAATTATTAGTTAGACTCCACCAATAGATCCCCCAATGACTCAAAACTATCATCCTTCCTCACCGCACCACTGAAACACCTCTGACACAAGCACCATGGATGACTTTTTAGAACTACCATGATCCTAAATCCACGATGGGATTGATCATCCACCACAACTAATTTCCTATTAGAATTAACCACATTTTTAAAGTATTCACCATATCGGTTTCTCATTGGCATGATAGTGACATCACAACCAATCCACGATTAGTTCTCTACACATGAGACCCTTCTAGCCTGAGGGCTGCACCCATAACTAACACATCACTCCCCACCATAAGAGTTTGATTATCATTGTCACTACCTCACTAAAACAACTCAAACTACCAAATACCACACTCCAATCATTGCAAACCTAATGATTTGATGTGTCTATCTCACTCTCACCAAATAAAAAAATGAAATGTTAACTATCCCATATTATCATCTTCCAAGAATTGTACCCATGACATTGACCAACATCAAATCCATTACAAGGACCCTATTCATTGATGATTAATGATTAAATCCCCACCATAAAACTTCACTAACACTACTTCTCAAGAGAAATATCAAAGGAGTCCCTTCATCAGA